>CM061135.1:93311864-93911864 GCA_030789695.1 Scilla litardierei | reverse complement strand
AAGAAAGGACTTGTCGGCACATTCACCGACTCCGACGAGGACTCCTCAAGTGGAGAGTCGGATGATGAACAAGTGGAGCAAGCACACATGTGCTTCATGGCTAGAGAGGAACATGATCAAGAGTCCTCCTCCGATGAAAGCGAGGATGAAGGCGATGAGGTAACGATGGATGAACTTAGATTAGCTAACGAGCAAATTTGAACTAAGTATTCTAAACTAGTAAATAGATATACTAAGACAAAAGATGAGCTAACTAGTCTTTAAACCTCACCTAAGCCTATCTTCATCAACAACGACACCGTTGTTGAAGGTTTGAGAAATGAGATTGTTAATCTCAAATCTCAACTTGAGCATGTTCATATTGAGAATTCGGATGAACATGAGATAGCGGATTTGATTTCTCGAAACTCAACTTTGAGTATTGAGAATGAGAATCTCAAGTCTCGTGTTTGTGTACTCACAACTCAAGTGTCCACTTTGGATACTTCAATACTTTCTCTCACCGAGAAGTATGAGTCCACATTAGGCCGAATTAATAAATTCAATAAAGGTAAGGACCATTTGGATAATATCCTAAATGACTTACTTCCGGCCAATCATCGTATTGGATTGGGGTATAAAATGGGAAATTCATCCAAATCTTCCACCATCTTTGTAAGGCCAACTTCTGATGCCTCAACTAGTGGGAGTAAACACCCCTTGGGTAGTTCATCTACCAATGGTGCTTCCACTAGGTACACACCCCCGTTTGGAAAGAAACCCACTTTGGGTGGACCTCCAAAGAAGGGTCATGCATTTATGTACACCAATACCATGCCACGTAGGAACACACCTCCTACTCCACATGTTCACACGTATGATGATTTCTATGCTCCACATCCACGGGCACGTGCACACCAAGTGAGACACACTCACGCACGTGTTCCTCCACATGCATATGTTCATCCACATTACTATCATATGAACAATTACCATCATGCACCATTTCATCATGTGCCATATGCTTATCCGCGACATGCATTTCCTAGGCCACCTCCTCGTAGGTCACATGCATCACGTAGAAATCAACAACGTATGCATGCTCCTAATAGGAATAGGGCTCCCAAGACATTCACTATTTGGGGCCCGAAGGACACTAGCATGCATGAAAAACAAGCTTATATAAATTCTTATTTCATGAATGTAGTGCACAATGATGATTATGTTGGGAAGTCTAAGTCCAATTGGACTTGGCTTCCAAAGGTCTAATCTTTTAGGACCCAATGACCTTGGGTACCATGGAATGATATTTTCATCTTTAGGTACTCAAGAAAAAGAAACGGAGCAACAAATCCAAATTTAGCTCCAAGGATGGGTGGATACTCGATAGCGGGTGTTCAAAACACATGATGGGTGAAGCTCAATTGCTCTCCGGAGTGGTGCCCATTGAGAATGGGAACCGAGTAGTCTTTGGAGGCAACGAGAGCAGAACCATCATTGGTGTTAGTAAAGTTGGTAACCCATCTAAACCTCTTATAAGTGATGTTTACCTTGTTAAAGGTTTAAATCACAATCTCATTTCAATAAGCCAACTCTGTGACAAAGGTTACAAAGTTAGCTTTGCAAAATGAATGTGTCATATTTTTAGTAATAATAATAATAATTTGTTATTTTCTGGCACACGCCATAAGGATATCTATATCCTAGATATTCCAAAATCACATGAACAATGTCTTATTGCCAACACAAGTGAACAACACTTATGGCATCGACGTTTTGGTTATGTGAACTTTGGAACACTTTTTAAGCTATCCAAGTTAAACTCTATAAAAGGATTTCCTAAACTTACTTTCCAAAAGAAAATCTTTTGTGACTCGTGTCAACGAGGCAAACTTCCAAAATCGTCATTTAAACCTAAGAAAAGCATTTCCTCTAAACGGCCTCTAGAGCTTTTACATCTAGATATTTTTGGGCCAACTAGAGTTGCTTCATTAGGGAATGCTCGATAGGACTTGTCATCACTGATGACTTTTCTAGATTTACTTGGGTATTTTCTTTAACTAAAAAAATGATGCTTTTGAAAACTTCACAATATTTGTTAAGAAAGTACAAAATCTCATTGGAACCACCATTGTCACTATTCGTAGTGATCATGGAGGGGAATTTGAGAATGAGTCTTTCTCAAATTTTTGTGATGAAGTTGGTATTACACACACCTTTTCTTTCCCTCGCGCACCCCCTCAAAATGGTGTTGTTGAGAGAAAGAATAGGACGCTAGTGGAATGTGCTCGCACAATGCTTGATGATAGCCAACTTGGCCATCAATTTTAGGCGGAAGCGGTACATACCGCTTGCTATGTGTTTAATAGGATACTCTTGAGGTCCGAAACCAAACAAACTTGTTATGAATTGTTGTTTGGTAGATTGCCTCAAGTTAAACATTTTCGAGTTTTTGGTGCAAAATGTTTTATCAAAAACACGTATGGTAGTTTGGACAAATTTGATCCAAGATCCGATGAGGGGATATTTGTTGGATATTCCTCCCGTAGCAAAGCCTATCGGATATACAACAAAAGAACCGCAACGATCGAGGAATCACTTCATGTTTCATTCAATGAAAATTTTGTCCCGTCTAGAATTATCAATGAAGATGACTCCATGGAAGTTATATGTGATTCTATTGGTAATTCTAATTCTATTGATTCTATTGATACTAACCCGACTGATGATTCTTTTGAGATTGTTCCTAGTGATCAGGGAGTTCCCAAACGGATTCATACAGTTCGTGATCATCCCTATGAGCAAGTCATTAGCAACATACTTGATAGTGTCAAGACGATATCTCAAGTCAACTACTTCGCTCATTGTGCCTTTGCCTCTTCCGTAGAGCCAAAGAATATTAACGAAGCGTGCACTAAGCGTGCGAAGATAGTGCTTGGATCCTAGCCATGGAGGAGGAACTCATTCAGTTTGAGAGGAATGAGGTTTGGGAGCTAGTTCCATTGCCTTCGAAGAACCACACCGTTATAGGAACGAAGTGGATGTTCAACAACAAGACCGACGAGAACCAAAACGTCGTCCGGAACAAAGCTCGGTTAGTAGCTCAAGGCTATAGGCAAGAGGAAGGTATAGATTTCGAAGAATCCTTTGCTCCTGTAGCTAGATTAGAATCTATTAGGGTGTTGTTATCTTTTGCATGCCATAAAGATTTTAAACTCTTTCAAATGGATGTAAAAAGTGTGTTTTTAAACGGAGATGTCATTCAGGAAGTTTATGTTTCTCAACCTCCGGGTTTTATAAATGAAAAGTTTCCAAATCACGTTTTCAAACTTAAGAAAGCACTTTATGGTTTGAGACATGCTCCTAGAGCTTGGTATGACCGCCTAAAGAACTTTCTTTTGGATTTGGGTTTTAAAATGGGTGAAGTTGATTCTACACTATTTGTTAAGTATGCGAATCATGATATTATTTTAGTTCAAATTTATGTTGATGATATCATTTTCGGTGCTACTAACTTCACTCTTTGCGAAGAGTTTTCTAATGTCATGAAGGACCAATTTGAGATGAGCCACATGGGTGAGCTCAAATATTTCTTAGGTCTCCAAATTTGCCAAATGCACGATGGAATCTTCATCCACCAAACCAAGTACACGGTGGAGTTGCAAAATCGATTTGGAATAAGAATGCTTCTGGCAAGAAGACTCCAATGAGCACTACTACACATCTTGATAAAGATATGAGCGGCAAAGATGTAGACATTCGTCTATATCGAGGTATGATAGGTAGTTTATTATATCTTACTGCCAGTCGACCTGATATTATGTTTGTTGTATGTGTATGTGCTCGTTATCAATCTCAACCTAAGGAATCTCACTTAATAGCGGTTAAACGTATTTTCCGTTATTTAAGTTACACACTCGACCACGGATTATTTTATCCAAAGTCTAGCACATATGAGTTAATCTCATATAGTGACGCAGATTATGCTGGATGCAAATCCGATAGGAAAAGTACTAGTGGCACTTTCCATTTTATAGGAAATTCTCTTGTCTTTTGGTTTTCCAAGAAGCAGAATTTCGTATCACTTTCAACCACCGAGGCGGAATATATTGTCGACGGTGCTGCGTGTGCTCAGGTTCATTGGATGAGACACACTCTTAAAGACTTCAGTATAAACTGTGATACTTGCCCTATCATGGTGGACAACCAAAGTGCAATATGTCTCTCTAAGAATCTGATTCGGGTTGAATATTGCGTATTTAACCCCCTAATTAGTCCTATGATGTGCCTATATAATGCTTAATTGCTCTCTAATATGTGCGTATTTTGCACACCATTATTTGTTAGAGAAATCACCTTATTTGTGCACAAAACACGAATTCTATTGAGTATTTCTCTATTTTTATATTTTTCATGGCAAGGTCTCGATCTCACGATTCCAACGACTATTTATTTGTATTTTTCTGAGATCTGTGCTAATTACTATGTATTTTTGAATGCAGAATACTATTTAAAAGGAGAAATACGCACCCAAATACGCAAATACGGTCGGCAACCAATCAATGGCCGCCACGTGGCACGATCCCCGCCGTCCCGCCTTCATCCTACGGTCGCAGTGCTGTATAATTGCGATAAAATATCGACCGTTCGATCACGATCGAACGGTCGACATCATCATTTCCCCAACGCAGCGGAGCACGCGATACTGGCCACGTGGCGTGCATCCAGGAGATGGCCGCGCGAACGGACAGTCGAGATGAACTTCAATTCGAAATCGTTTTCGAACGAGCGGGGCGACACGGCAATCCCTCATCCGTTCGATCGCGATCGAATGGCCATTATCGTTGAGGAAACGCTGATGAAGCGGACAGCTCTCGAGCGTTCGATTTCGATTGAACAGCTCGAATTTCACCCACAGTTGAACGACGAAGCGCGAGACGAGATTGCATCGTGATCGTTGCTTTTAGATCCAATGGCCACAAGTCAATCCGAGCGTTACTCGGAGCGGAGCGGGGCGGAGCGAGCTAAACGGGCGTGGACCCGTTTCAGTTGGACACGCGGCGCTCCTGGGTGCGATCCCGCCTGGATCGACGGCCAAAATTTGCTCCGAAGTTTTTATAGGATGCGGGTGCGAATTTTAAGCGGGTTTCGACCCGTTATACCCCCAAAACCCGCAATGCTATTATATAAGCGTATTTCTAGGGTTTTTGGGGGTATCCTGGCGTATTTTGGGACTTTTGGAGCGGCTACTGTGCGTATTTCTCCAGGGGAAAATTCTGAAAAATTCCAGAGGCTATTCTTCCTATTCTAAGGGAGTTTTGGGTTCTAAAGTGGAGATTTGGTGATAAATTCTTGAACTTATACCCCGTATTTGGTGTATTTCATTGTATTTTGGCTATTAAAACGATGTATTTGGCTATGAAATCTGATTTTCTTTACACCATGCGTGGCTAATCTCCTTGTGCTATGGTTGTGATGTAGTTAGGAGTATTTATTTGCTAAATTTCATGTCTTTAGCCCTATTATCATGTCAAAATTGCTCGTAACATTGATTTCTACAACGTATTTGTTGGGTATTTGCTTATTGTCGATATTGTTTACATCCCATATGGCTAGGCCCTGACAAGGCTAGCCAACTCATGTTCACTAATCTGAACTTATTGTTGTGTTTATTGTTTAATGAAATCAATGTTGCTAGTGATACGTATACGGCTATTTTGACTAGTTTGTATCGATTCATCTTCCGACGCCTTCACGCCTTGACCGGGTGAAGCGTTGAGTTATATGAAAGACATGATATTTCAGCGATTATTAACTCCTAATGAACTCACAACCGTAGCACATCCACTTCATACGTGTTGGTGTTGACGAAGTGAGGGTGTCGTATTCATTGATTTCTATATCTTTTCGCCCTATTTGCACGTGATTAATTCTTTGGCACGCTTTTATATACTTGAACGCCATACTTTTCGACGTTCTCGTGCCCTGACCGGACGAAACGTTGAGTTATAGAAAAGGTATTGATAATCATTGATTGCACACACCCTAACGAAATCAAACCCAACACATACTCCCCATACTTGTATCCCTACCGAAGTCACCGTAAATACCGTAGGATTTTCTTTTGCTATTTGAAACTCTTGATCCTATATCTTTGTGTTTGATAGGTGGTAGGTTCTCATCGTATTATTACTCTTTACAGATTGACGTTCGTAGTTTTGCAGGTCAGTTGTCCCGTGGATTCGATACCTGGACTCACCAGGATATTACTTGCACGATCTCCTGCGCTTGGGAGTAGTTCTCACATCATTTGAGACGAGGCAAGTTTTTGGCGCCGTTGCCGGGGACAACAGTACTTGTAAGCTACGATTTCAGTTCGTTTGGAGGAACATTCGGTGAGATCCTTCCATCTTATAGTCTAGGATTTTTTTTATTTATTTTTTGTTTTCTCTTTAAGAAATGGAGTATATGGAATACATGAAATTCTATTGTACGAACAATTTGTATGATGCAGAATATGATAAGGCACACAAACATAGGATGGAGAAGCTCAAGATTGTTAGTTTTAATCAGACTGATTGTGAAACTTTCTTTCAGGCCTGGAGGAGATTCACAGACATAATATCGAGCTATCCGCAGCATGGGTACACGAAGAAAGAGCTTATGGAGTCCTTCCTAGGTGGACTACGACCACAGCTGCAGGAATTCTTGGGAGTCATGACGCCGACAGAGGCGTGGAAGTACATGGAGTCTTTACAAGAGAACGAAGAAATCATAAAAGAGACTTCAGAGTGCGATTCAACGGAGCCTTCAAGCCTTGATCAAGGAGAGCAAAGCGTAGACGTACCTTTGCAACACTTGAAAGAGGAAGTTCAACTGCTTATTCAGACACAGGAGGCCACGTCCCATCAATTCCAAGAGAAATTCCTCGCTCGGAGTCGGCAGATCCAGCAATCTATTGAAAATCTTAAGCTGATTGCCACTTGCTTAGAAGAAAATGAATCTTTTGAAATTCAATTTCCAGCACCTAATGTGAGTTTATCTTCTATTGCAGGTATATCGAGCGAGCCATGTCACGATGAAGTCACGAATGAAAACATTGACATGGCAGGAAGTGTGTGCAAAGTAGAGGATGAGCGAGCAATTTTGGATGAACAGGAGGAGGAGACGACTAGGGACATGAGTTCAAAGATCGTCACTATTGAGCCCGAACCATTCCCTTCCCCAGTTTTTTCCCAAGATCATTTACCACTCCCCACATTAACTGGGCATCATACCGAGCGTAGTGCACATTTTTCAGGGAGTTGTCATCACCATGCTTTATTTTACTTCACCTATTTTGATGACTACATTTGGAATATTTTCATTGGAAAAGGTTTAAAACTAAATTGGATTGACGTGACTCATCTCTTGCAGGATACATGCGACCAGATTATAGAGATGCTGGGAGTTACGTTGCTGGAGTCCAATTTAGCCTTTGGAGGAAGAATAATCGCCGAGGAGCGCAAGGAACAAATTGAACAACTTCCTCCACCATTAAAGATTCAGGATCCGCCATTTGAACACGGTGTGTTCTTTCCAGTAGCGTAGAATTTTATATGCTTTCTAGGATGCTTGCTTGAATAAACTCGTACCCTTTCGACATTGAGGACAATGTCCATCTTTAGTTGGGGGTGTGTATGAGACCTTAGGATTTTTTGTTCCAAAAGCATGGCATAAGGAAAGAATGAACCACCAAGTCTCATCATTCATATCTCCCTTTTATTCCTCAAATGCGGGTGATTATGCGTTAACTGAGTTCTAAAAATTGTTTATGGCTTGAATTAATTTTTTTGCTTCATGAATTACCGTTAATATGCTATTCATGAAAAAATTTTCAATTTCCATGATTAATATCTCGAAATAGTTTGAATTTATTTCATGCATGCTAAAGGTGATGAAAAAGCTTGAGTATACACGATTTTTTTGACAAGTCTTCAAGTTGAAGAGGAATTTGGCCTTGGTTATTAATGCTTTGTTCAAAAAAAATAAAATGGGTATTGAGTTGCTTATGAAAAAAAAGAGGAAAAATGAAAGAAAAATGAAGAAAAATGAATGAATAAGTATGTCACTAATACATAACTTGGTTGGCTCGAGTAGTACAGTCCGAGGGGTCCTTTTTGGCCTAATGCCCTATTATCGTCTGATTTGGGAGCCATTGACAGGAAACTCACTCATTTGATGGAGCGATCCAAGTTATACATTTTTTTGCGAATGTTGCTTGATGCGCGTTACGCAGAACTAATAAAAGAAAAGAAATGGTGAATATACTAAGCAACTTCAATACCCATATCTTGAATGATTATTTTGATAGGCCAATTCCTTGGAAACAAGAAAACTAGAGAAAAACGACGTGTTATACTTTCGCTTGAGCAAAACGATGCATGTATGTTATTTATTCATACTAAATTAGAGAAAATATCATGTGATTGATTTTGTTCATGGATGTGTATATTGATGGTCAAGATCATGTTGGAATGTGTATTATTGAGCCATGTCATGAGCAATTTGAAAGAACTTATTGTTTTATTACTCATCCGTATTTATCGCTCTTTTTGCTAGAGACTAGCAAAACGCTAGTTGGGGGGTGTGATTCGGGTTGAATATTGCGTATTTAACCCCCTAATTAGTCCTATGATGTGCCTATATAATGCTTAATTGCTCTCTAATATGTGCGTATTTTGCACACCATTATTTGTTAGAGAAATCACCTTATTTGTGCACAAAAAACGAATTCTATTGAGTATTTCTCTATTTTTATATTTTTCATGGCAAGTTCTCGATCTCGCGAGATGAACTTCAATTCGAAATCATTTTCGAACGAGCGGGGCGACGCGGCAATCCCTCATCCGTTCGATCGCGATCGAACGGCCATTATCGCTGAGGAAACGCTGATGAAGCGGACAGCTCTCGAGCGTTCGATTTCGATCGAACGGCTCGAATTTCACTCGCAGTTGAACGACGAAGCGCGAGACGAGATTGCAGCGCGATCGTTGCTTTTAGATCCAATGGCCACAAGTCAATCCGAGCGTTACTCGGAGCGGAGCGGAGCGGAGCGAGCTAAACGGGCGTGGACCCGTTTCAGTTGGACACGCGGTGCTCCTGGGTGCGATCCCGCCTGGATCAACGGCCACAATTTGCTCCGAAGTTTTTATAGGATGCGGGTGCGAATTTTAAGCGGGTTTCGACCCGTTATACCCCCAAAACCCGCAATGCTATTATATAAGCGTATTTCTAGGGTTTTTGGGGGTATCCTGGCGTATTTTGGGACTTTTGGAGCGGCTACTGTGCGTATTTCTCCAGGGGAAAATTCTGAAAAATTCCAGAGGCTATTCTTCCTATTCTAAGGGAGTTTTGGGTTCTAAAGTGGAGATTTGGTGATAAATTCTTGAACTTATACCCCGTATTTGGTGTATTTCATTGTATTTTGGCTATTAAAACGATGTATTTGGCTATGAAATCTGATTTTCTTTACACCATGCATGGCTAATCTCCTTGTGCTATGGTTGTGATGTAGTTAGGAGTATTTATTTGCTAAATTTCATGTCTTTAGCCCTATTATCATGTCAAAATTGCTCGTAACATTGATTTCTACAACGTATTTGTTGGGTATTTGCTTATTGTCGATATTGTTTACACCCCATATGGCTAGGCCCTGACAAGGCTAGCCAACTCATGTTCACTAATCTGAACTTATTGTTGCGTTTATCGTTTAATGAAATCAATGTTGCTAGTGATACGTATACGGCTATTTTGACTAGTTTGTATCGATTCATCTTCCGACGCCTTCACGCCTTGACCGGGTGAAGCATTGAGTTATATGAAAGACATGATATTTCAGCGATTATTAACTCCTAATGAACTCACAACCGTAGCACATCCACTTCATACGTGTTGGTGTTGACGAAGTGAGGGTGTCGTATTCATTGATTTCTATATCTTTTCGCCCTATTTGCATGTGATTAATTCTTTGGCACGCTTTTATATACTTGAACGCCATACTTTCCGACGTTCTCGTGCCCTGACCGGACGAAACGTTGAGTTATAGAAAAGGTATTGATAATCATTGATTGCACACACCCTAACGAAATCAAACCCAACACATACTCCCCATACTTGTATCCCTACCGAAGTCACCGTAAATACCGTAGGATTTTCTTTTGCTATTTGAAACTCTTGATCATATATCTTTGTGTTTGATAGGTGGTAGGTTCTCATCGTATTATTACTCTTTACAGATTGACGTTCGTAGTTTTGCAGGTCAGTTGTCCCGTGGATTCGATACGTGGACTCACCAGGATATTACTTGCACGATCTCCTACGCTTGGGAGTAGTTCTAACATCATTTGAGACGAGGCAGAATCCGGTACACCATTCCTGTTCCAAACACATAGATGTCCGTCACCATTTCCTAGATGATCATGTTGCTAGAAAGGACATCATTTTAGTGTACGTTGAAACCCAGAAGCAAATCGTCGATATTTTCACGAAACCACTCAAGGAAGACTCCTTTGTACGGTTACGTCGAGAATTGGGGATTATGGGTGAATCCGAGATTTAGGATTCATATTTTCAATAATCTTGCATGATAATAATTGTTTTTTGTATGCTCATGCTAGATTTGTTGTGATATTCGGGATTTATTATTGGTTTTTCGATTTACGCGTCGTATTTATGATTTTCTATGTTTTATGGGGTAGAATAATGATGTATGAGAGTATTTCGATGTTTCATCCAAGTGTTCATTGGAGAGAACTCAAAATTTCAGATTTTCAAATTTTTGGACTCTCTTAGTCGGTCCCAGTTCATTAGCCGACCGACTAGTTTGAGTTCTAGTCGGTCAGTGATTGAACTCAGACCGACTAAATCTTGCCCTATTTTTTTTGACTTCGTCGCTGTTTGCACTTAGTCGGTCCAAGCTCATTAGCCGACCGACTAAATTGCATTCTAGTCTGTCAGCACTTAAACTTATACCGACTAGTTGCACAGGGGCATTTCTGTCTTTGACTTCGTCAATCGATTTTTATCTACTCCGCACCGATTAGAACTCATTCTAATCGGTGCGAAATTTTTCCCAAACCCTCAGCTCCCGCGACTCCTCAACTTCCTCCGTCGTGCAACGTCTCTCCCAGCCGCCGTCGGCCATCTCCTGTCCTCCGGAGTCGACCATCTCTCCTCCTGGGGTATATCTCCTCTATCTCTCTCATTTTTAGGGCTCGATTTCCTCTAGTTTTCGATCGTTTGCTTTAGGGTTCGTATTAGGGTTTCTGTTTGATTTCTCGTTCGATCACGTGCATTTGTGTGTTGTCTCGTCTCGATATCATGGTGAAGACATGTATCCCTATCCGTCCCTCCAGTCCATCTCCCATGACCGTCGAGTCTCCTCCTACCGACCCTCCTCAACCCAAACATCGTGCCAAAACCACTCGTCCTTCCTCTTCCTTGCCTCCCTTCAAGAAAAAGAGGACCGCCGTTTCCAAGCCCAGAGCCACATCTCAATCTCAATCTAAGCCCCGGACCAAGGCCAAAGAAAATATTTTGACTCCTGGACCATTCCATGCTCCCACACCACCTGACTCTGACTCTGACGAAGAGTATATCCCGGAGACCGAGCCTACCGAGAAGGCTCCTCCTCCTCCACCTCGATCTTCCTCTCGTTCGTCTAAGGGGAAGGCTCCCATGCCTTTGGGTGGTGTCGATATTTTGTTGTGTCGCGATGACCCATTGTGTCTTACGGCTTACAACCGTATCGAGCACTGTCCGTTGATCCTAGAGCACTTCGTCCAGTTTTCTGACTTTCCACATCTCGCAGATCTCCTCTCCTATAGCGGCCTATTAGATTATCTTCGCCATGATCCCAAGGCGAATCCACATCCCTATCCCAGACTCGTCAAATCGTTCTATGCGAATCGAGTCCGGGGTGAGTATGATGACACCCACTGCATTGAGACCACTGTCTTGGGGACACCTATTGTCCTCACGACAGAGATCTTAGGGCAGTTGATTGGTGTCTCCTCCTCTGGCCTGCTTCCTTCTAATATCTCCGTGGATAATATCCACGATCTTGACCAGACCATGCTTGCTGCGATGTTCCACGTCATTCCTCCCGCCATGATTGGCGTACCATCGAAATCTTGTAAGCCGAATGCGTGGGTCCTAAATTTGATTCTGAAGTCATGTCTTCTTCCAAAGTACGGCTCTTCTAGCTTGCCCTCTCAGCCATTTCTCAAGCTTATCTACGCACTTTTTATGGGGAGTGAGATTAATTGGGCCCGCATTATCCTTGACAAGACGGATTCCTTTGAGTGCATAAGGAAATCCACCAAGTCTGTCCATATTCCTTATCCCTGCTTGCTGACCCTTGTATTTCGTCTCTTCGGCGTCCCTCTCCCTCCAGATGATCAGTGTCCTTTGGGTCCTCCCCTGAACGTGACTGCCGTCAAGAAGTCTCTTGCGGCCTTGCGTCATGTTCAGAGGACTACCCCTTTTGCTCCTCCTCCGCCTTCACGCCCCGACTCTTCTGCTTCTCAGAGCCGTCAAGAGGCTCGCATTGCTCGTTGTGATGAGATGCTTGCCCGCATCTGTTCTCACTTGGGCATTGAGGTTCCTCCTACTGTGTCTGACGAGGAGGCCATGGATGAGGCTGATCTTCAGGAGATGGTTGCTTCTCCTGTTCGTGCCCCTGAGGGTACGTCTGCTCCTGCTCCTTCTGCTCGTGCTCCCGAGAGCACTCCTGCTGAGAGCACTCCTGCTGCCACCATTCCTTCGGTGGACACTCCAGTCATTCTCGAGACTTCTATCACTCCCGTCGACCCAGAGACCACCACCCCTCCTGCACAGCCTGCTGCTGCTGCTGACCCTGCCTCCGCCTCCTGAGCTTGCATTGGAGGACTCTCCCATGTGCACTTGGATGATCTATTTTGTCGTGAGAGAGTGGGGTAGGATAGTTGGGTGGTTATGTATTTTTTGATGTATTTTTGGATGTTTTTGTGATACTTCGATGTATGTTGTGAGATATGTTGTATGATGTGCTCCGATCTGATGATCGTTTATATTTGTGTTGGCGGATGTATACTTTTTGATATATCATGTTATATATATATATATATATATATATATATATATATATATATATATATATATATATATATATATATATATATATATACATACATACATACATACATATATATATATATATATACACACATCGTGTTGCCATTTTCCTCAGTGTGCACCTTATATTTCTTTTTGTCTCTGAGGTTGATTTCGTCGCTCGACGATTATATTGATTTAATAGAATTATTTCTATGAAAACATAGAATTGTTTTCCATGTACTAAATTCACTAAGAATGTTGATATTGGAGAGTATGTTCCATAACTCAATACGTGAAATTGATTTGAGTTTTGATGATTTCATTTTTTGATTTTCGACTATGGTCTCGTTGGCACGCTTTGATTTTCTTCGTGATTTTACTTTGGTGTCATTTGGACCGTGGTCGTATTCTTCGACTCTCATGCTTTTATTTTAGCCATTGTTGTTGTCGTTGATCTCCTCCCGCTCTTTTTGCTAATGCCAAAGGGGGAGAGAATTAATAATGACAATATGCTAAATGGTAATTTAAAGCACTTTACCGTGAATCTAATTTGATATGTTAGATTCAAGGGGAGTTAAGATATAAAAATGGATTTAGATCCTAAATTTCAATAATTTGGTTCATATTTTATACTTTCCTCGCCTGCTTGATGCGTATGATTATTATTTAATACGGAATTAATGTGTCATCAATGCAGGGGGAGTAAGTAAATTTCTTTTGACTCATTATTATTGATTATTATTTATGTTGGTTTGTCATCACCAAAAAGGGGGAGAATGTTGAGTATTGATTCCCCGGATTTGGTTTTGATGATGAACAAACATAAATATCGTGAACTAACTCTTTGTGAGCGCAGTTATGAAGATCGTCGCCAAATTACTTCGTACATCTCAAGCGACATCTCAAGACTTCTCAAAGCGCGTGATCGTGTGCCTGAAGCTTCGTTGAAGCTCTAGGGGCATTATTGAAGTCAAGAGATTCGGATTGAAGCTTTGAAGACAGTTCTTCTAGTTAATCTTATAGTCTTCTAGCTTCTTTTAGTAGAATGTTAAGCCTTGAGTAGGTCTTACATTATAATCTTCATAACGATCATATCTTAGATCTAGGATTATCTTAGAAGCCCATAGAAACTTTCCCGAAGCTTCACACTTCATTTCACGGCTTCTAGTGCATATTAGTTGGTTCAAGAAGAAGAACCAACCGACTAGTTTGTCATCTAGTCGGTTAAGAATCCTTCTTGAACCGACTAGATCTCCTTGCTCAATTCAGCATCTTCACTGTTGACCAATTAGTCGGTCCAAGAAGGTTCACCGACCGACTAGTTGTCAAACTAGTCGGTTTGGAATCCTTCTTCGACCGACTAGTTATGTTTTTCATTTCTTCAGCCTTGCTACTGTTTACTGTTAGTCGGTCCAAGAACATTCTTCGACCGACTAGTTGTGAAACTAGTCAGTTGGAATTTGTTCTTAGACCGACTAGTTCTCCTTGAATTCAGCCTATTGTATTTCAACTCTTAGTCGGTCAAAGAACACTCACCGACCGACTAGTTGTCAAACTAGTCGGTTGGCAAGTCTTCTTAGACCGACTAGTTCTATATCTCCTGAATTATCTTTCTTGGCTGTCAAGCTTTTAGTCGGTCCAAGAAGAATCACCGACCGACTAGTTGCAAAACTAATCGGTCAGTGATCCTTCTTAGACCGATTAGACTGCTTCAGAATAGATCCGTTGGAGCATTAAATGCACGAATTTTCCCTCTCTCTTCTCTCTATCCTATATATACTTGTCATGCTTCTTCATAGCAATCAAGGCTGACATTTATTGTGATTTAGAGATCAAAGAGAAAGCATTCAACTCCATTTCTAAAGCTTCCTCATTCTCACAAAAATCTCTACAAACTCCTTGAGCCCTAATTTCCTCAAGAGAGATTCTCTTCATTGTGAGCATCTCAAGCCAAGAGCTTGATTCAAAGTCACCAACTCCATCCTAGCCTTCGATCGATGTTCATCTTGGTGGAGCTAGGGTTTGGTGACATTCTTCTTCCTCAAAATCCTTCTTGCCCTAAAATCTGTAAGTTTACTCAAGGCATAGGATTTTGTTGGTAAGTGATTTATTGTTTCATTTACTTTGCTTTTAAGTCTTTCTCTCGGTTGTGAGAGAAGTTTGTGATCCCGGTTTGTGGGAGTCACATTTTCATTTGTGTATGATTTGATCTTGTAGAGGTTTTCTACAAGAATTTCATAGTGCAAACTTGGGTTAGTGGTTTCTAACTCAAGTAGCCGGAGGGGATCCGGGTGTTTGGGACGTATGATCACCGGGAACAATTCGGTGAGACTTGGGTGGATCCGAACCCGTTATATCGTTTGTTTGCATTGTCTTTTATTGTTGTCAATATTTTCATTCCGCATTGTTGGTTGAGTTTGCACGATAATTAGGAATTATACTCTTGATTATTTTAAAGTACTATTCACACCCCCCTCTAGTACTTGTGCAGTAGCTATCAGGGCATTACAGTTATTTGTAGGATTTTTAGTGAACGTCATTTCACCGGTCGTTCTCCCACAAATCAGCATTGAATGAAGGGGTGTTTTGGCCTCTAGACTTCAACGCTTAGTATTTATTTTTATTTTTGTTCTCGGTATGCTTAGCTCGTGACCGGATCCCGTATCCTCTATCCTCTCGTCGTCCCGGTCGTCCCGGTATTTTTTTTCATAATTTTCAGACACTGTTTGCTTGGCCTATCACACTAATTACATTCAAACCTGATTAGCCCTAATCCAATTTGAAATTCAAATTAACCTAATCTTTTTTTGGGATTCTTACGTATCATGAATTGATTCACTGGTTTATCCACACCCTATATCACCCCTAAACTAAACCTCTCCCCTCTCACACACCCTCTCTCCTAGTCACTTATCTACACCCCTTTTCATACCCTAAATAGCATCTTCCCCATCTTAAAACACAACAGCCGAACCCTTGGGATAACTCACGCACAAACACCCAGCCGCCTCTCCTTGTTGCGTTTTCTTCCTCTTCCTCTCGCCGTCGACGAGCCACCGGCCACCCCTATACTCCGGTGATCTTTCCCCATCTTTCCTCTCTCCTCTCTCTTCTCTCTCACCTTTTAAAAACACCAAAACACAGCCCCTAAGACCGCAGAAGGTGACAGTTTCACCCAGCCTTTCAAAGCCGGCGGCCACGCTCCTCCAGCCACCGTCGGTGGCCACCTCCACCTCCACCAGACTCCCACAGCCCCCTTTACCTACTGTACCCCTATTGCTACCTCCTTAAGACGTGGTAACCCTGCTACGAACCCAAACACCCTGTATTTTTCAGATCTGTCCTTTTCGCCTTCGAACCCGGTGCCCACCACTTTTCGGCCACCGCCGGTGACCCCCCTCACCACCGTTGACTTCCCACGACCCCCTCTACCCACTGCCATCGCCCTTTGCTTCTCCCTCGGTCGTATCATCTCGCTAAGGATCCAAACACCCGGATTTCCCAAATCTGTCCTCTTCTCCGTAAAACTGCCCAGCACCTCGTCGTCGGCAGTTGCTCCGGACACCCCTCAGGCAGTGTGACCCTCGTCGACCTCCTCCAATCCCAGGAAGCCCACGTACATTGAAGAATCCACGTACGTCGCTGATCTCGCGTGTTTTCCCCAACGTTGTAGTTGTCGCTGTGACGTTTCGTTGCGCTACTCGCAACCAAAGCGATCTTGACGCCCTATCAGTTGCCGCATCATCTCGCTGCACTACCTGCAGCCGAGACGATCCCAAGACGACCCCGATACAATCCTTACTATGCTACCCACAGTCGAGGACCCGAGCACCTCCACCATTTTCGGACCCGACGTCAGACTCGTGCGCATTCGTCGCACCAGGTAAGCCCTCTCACTCGTAGTAACCAAAACTTTAAGTCATCAAAACATAACTAAAAATCGTCAACTAAAATAACTAAATTTACTTTCTGCTCCTTTAAAACGATGTGAAACCATAGATCGACGATCGGACTGATTTTACTGTGCACGTAGGATAGAATCGTCGAATAGGCTGATCAGACATCTTGACATGTAACAGTTAGGGTAGCCATGTTTAACCTAGAAATAAACCATAATAGGATTAATGATAAGCGTGACCTGACACCGTCGCTTGACTCATTTCAGACGACCCCTTACCGATGCTTCGCCTCGACGAGACGCTCCCGATAGACGTACCGCTCACCACCACAAGCAAGTGTGTTCACTTGCGTAGTTTCAGCCACGTTTAGGCCATTGTCTTATTTAAACTATAATACGTAACAACAAGAGAACCAGACGTGGAATGATAGCGTTTGGGACACCCCACGACAGCCTGGACTTGACGACGAAGTCCGGGCACAATAACACCATAGGACTTATCTGTGTATGCGTGTGTGTACCCCCTAGAATCAACAACAACAACAACTGTTACCCTAGGTTTTATCGGTGCGTGCGTGCGTGTGGACCCCCTAGTAAGAACAACTCTCATCTAGTCTTGCCATGTCATGTAACTCTCATCCATTCACTTTCATCTGGTCATATCATGTCATGTGTTGCAAGCCTGCGGGTGAATAGGGCACTCTCCAATTTAGAGAGAGTGATCCCTTGTCATGATCGGAAATGGATAAGCCTGAGGGTGAATAGGGCACTCTCCAAGTTAGAGAGAGTGATCCCTTGTCATGATCAGAAATGGATAAGCCTGAGGGCGAATAGGGCACTCTCCAAGTTAGCGAGAGTGATCCCTTGTCACGATTGGTAATGGATAAGCCTGCGGGCAATACAGCACTCTACAAGTTAGAGAGAGTGATCCCTTGTCACGATTGGTAATGGATAAGCCTGCGGGCGAATAGGGCACTCTCCAAGTTAGAGAGAGTGATCCCTTGTCACGATTGGTAATGGATAAGCATGCGGACGAATAGGGCACTCATCGAGTGAGTGGGTGATCCCTTGTCATGTCTTGTCTTGTGCACTTGGGATGGGGTAGGGTTGAGCGTGCGCACGGTTTAGAGAGTTTAATCCCCTCTAACCGTAAGGCACGAACCCTTCGTGTCACACACGGTCTTGTCTTGTCTTGTCTTGTCTTGTAGCCAGTAGCACATGCTACGGTTATTGCCTGTCACGTTACTTTTCAGTGTTGTCTTTGTTTCCTTGCACATATACATATCTGTCATCTTGTTGCATCATCATCATGTAAACAACCTTTGAAATGTCATCCTTAAAATGTTATACACCTTGCAGTGGAGTCTTCTCACGTTTACTTACAGACTTCGCCTGACGTACAACCACTTTCTCTTGGGTGTTTGTACGTCAGGTACCGAGACGGAGTTAGCAGACCAGGAGCCGGTACCAGAGGACTTGGAGCAGGAGTACGATGCTGATCCGGAGTGCGACCCGAGCGAAGACCAGTCATAGAGGTTCCTCAATAGCTGACCTTGGAGTTTCCATTGTTCATAGTTTGGGTGCTTAGCACTCTTTACTTTCTGTTTTAGATTGGGTGCGTAGCTGTCACGACCCTCCCCTGGGATACGCAGAAGATAACGTACATGACGAGAACTAAAACGTATCTGCAGGTCCACTGTGCATTTCTGAGAATTGTACATGTAGTATTCAACAAACAGCCAACCAACAAACACAGAACGTCACAAAATCATAAAGAAATACTGGAAGCCAAACACTGGACAATTTCATATACATCTTAACCATCCCATTGCAACAATTCATATAGTACAAGCATCTCTCACCCAGAAGAAAACCCAAAGTACACATAGTCTCTCCCCTCACCCCTCACCACTTAACTAAGCTCCAACTCCCAACAACAGCCCTCCAACCTCAATCTCCAGCTCCACCTGCCATTCCCAGGAACCACACCTGAAAAGTCAACTGGGCACGTCAACGCGTGACCCATTAGGAATGCCAACTCCCTCTAGTATGCTATTATGAAAATGCAACTATTTTACATGCATTCATAGCAAAATATTGAATGAGCTAAAGGAAACATGTGTATGACATGAAGCAATGATTGCATAACATAAAAGTAGGTACAACAGCAATAGAGGGAGACAACATAAGTAAAATAAACGCAAGCGGCAATAACTACAATAGGAGCTGTGTATAACAAGGGTATACAACTTGGAAGGGCAACAAGTAAGGTATGTACAAGTAAGCAACATTTGGTAATGCTACAAAAGTAATGAAAGTTATCTAAAGTGTTTTTGACCCTAAGTAGTGGGTAGACCTTCTTGGGACTGGACCTCACCCCCAGTTGGGGTGGAACAGGCAAACTCCCCGAGACAAGCTCTTACTAAAGGAGTCCTGTTTTCCCCTTATTTCCCCTTCACATTTTCTCCAATTCTCCTCATTTCCGCCACTCCCCGCCACTCGGGCAAGAACAGGAGGGCCACCAACCACCACAACTGTCCAGTCCCTCATGTTTTCCCCACAACTTAGTGTCCCCCAATCCCCGTGTCACCCTCCTTTAAGAGGACTTAGTCATTTCCATGAATTTACAAAATGTAAAGAAGAACATAAAGAAACATAAGGACACAAAGCTTCCAGGTAAAAGCAATTCCACATTTCCAACATCGTATCAAGGTGTCATGCACATCGTGCCATGCCCACCATACCACCACAATCCCAACCACATTACCACGCATGCCATGTCCACCACATCCTTCCCACCATGTGTAGGCAACCATGACCAAAAGTATGCTACAAACATGCCCACCATTCCATGATTCATACATATGTAAGGGGCTGAACATACATATATGCTTCACTGAACACACATTTATACTTGGCTGAACACAGATATGTGCATGGCTGAACATGGATATGTGCATAACAGATATTTACATAGCTGAACACACATATGTAAGGGACTGAACACAGATATATATGTGGCTGAACACACAAATATACATAGCTGAACACACATATGTAAGGGACTGAACACAGATATATATGTGGCTGAACACACATATATACATAGCTGAACACACATATGTAAGGGACTGAACACAGATATATATGTGGCTGAACACACATATAAACATAGCTGAACACACCTGAAAAGTCAACTGGGCACGTCAACGCGTGACCCATTAGGAATGCCAACTCCCTCTAGTATGCTATTATGAAAATGCAACTATTTTACATGCATTCATAGCAAAATATTGAATGAGCTAAAGGAAACATGTGTATGACATGAAGCAATGATTGCATAACATAAAAGTAGGTACAACAGTAATAGAGGGAGACAACATAAGTAAAATAAATGCAAGAGGCAATAACTACAATAGGAGCTGTGTATAACAAGGGTATACAACTTGGAAGGGCAACAAGTAAGGTATGTACAAGTAAGCAACATTTGGTAATGCTACAAAAGTAATGAAAGTTATCTAAAGTGTTTTTGACCCTAAGTAGTGGGTAGACCTTCTTGGGACTGGACCTCACCCCCAGTTGGGGTGGAACAGGCAAACTCCCCGAGACAAGCTCTTACTAAATGAGTCATGTTTTCCCCTTATTTCCCCTTCACATTTTCTCCAATTCTCCTTATTTCCGCCACTCCCCGCCACTCGGGCAAGAACAGGAGGGCCACCAACCACCACAACTGTCCAGTCCCTCATGTTTTCCCCACAACTTAGTGTCCCCCAATCCCCGTGTCACCCTCCTTTAAGAGGACTTAGTCATTTCCATGAATTTACAAAATGTAAAGAAGAACATAAAGAAACATAAGGACACAAAGCTTCCAGGTAAAAGCAATTCCACATTTCCAACATCGTATCAAGGTGTCATGCACATCGTGCCATGCCCACCATACCACCACAATCCCAACCACATTACCACGCATGCCATGTCCACCACATCCTTCCCACAATGTGTAGGCAACGATGACCTAAAGTATGCTACAAACATGCCCACCATTCCATGATTCATACATATGTAAGGGGCTGAACATACATATATGCTTCACTGAACACACATTTATACTTGGCTGAACACAGATATGTGCATGGCTGAACATGGATATGTGCATAACAGATATTTACATAGCTGCACACATATATGTAAGGGACTGAACACAGATATATATGTGGCTGAACACTCATATATACATAGCTCAACACACATATGTAAGGGAATGAACACAGATATATATGTGGCTGAACACACATATGTAAGGAACTGAACACAGATATATATGTGGCTGAACACACATATAAACATAGTTGAACACACATATATACTCCAATGTCCATACATTACTGAACTTTCGCCAACAGTCACAACATCAATGGATATTAGCCATTTCTAACGTGAATTTGATAAAACTTCCTAAATGAAAGTTGTAGATATGGTAATCTCAGATTCACATATAAAATTTCATGCAAAAATATGAATTATCTGATTTATGGTGATTTATTTGGTGAAGTCTTTCAAATCTGTTTTCCAGACAGATTTCAGGGTCTGTACTAATTGCTATTCTAGGGCATGTTACATTCAGAATTACGAAAACATTATCTCATGGAAAATTGTAGAGAAAGTTACGACCTTTAAACTGAGACCAAGAACATAACATTCCATAAAGTGTGCAGAGAGTTATACCCGTTTTTGTGAAAGGTGTTCAGTTTTGATTGAAACCAGACCAGTTGGCATATCCGAATTTTTATCAAATCATATAGTTAGAATTTGGGGAAATGATCTAAATGAAAGTTGTTCATAACTACGAGATACCCAACATATAAAATTTTCAAAGCATTCCTAATATCCAATTAATCCCAGAACTTAGTCAAAGTTTCAGCTTTTTAGGATAAACTTTTCAGCATCAAGAACAAATGTTTCATGGAAATTAATCATGTATTAAGCTTAAAAGTAAACATGAACCAATTCTACAAATTACAATTAAATAGCATACTAGGGGAAATTGGATTCCTACCTTAATTCAAGATGAGAGAGCCTCTCTTCTCTTCTCCTCCTCCTTCCTCTTCCTCTCTTTTCCTTAGTTTTCCCTATTGATTTCTCTTTCTCTTTCCCCTTCTCTTTCTCTTTTTTTCCATGAAGAGTTCGGTCATCAGGAAGAAAAATGAGAAATAAATGAAAAAGGAAAATGAAAAGTTAAAGAAGAGAGGAGAAAGTTGTAGAAGGAAATGAGATGAAAATATCTCTTCAAAAGTTCCATGTATTTACAAGTTTAACATCCTTTACACTCTTCCTCTTTCTATACACACAACCCATTCTTAATTACAAGTGGGCCATTCCTTTATGCACACACCCTACTAAAATATCTCATCTCTAGAAGCATCCCTCATACTTATCATGTCATGAAAGCTACTAATATAACTACCCCTCAACTTGGGGACAAAATTACATCCCAAGCCATCCCATACACTACTTAGAATCAACCAGTGGTACATACATATACAAGTATCTGAACATACATATATCACAATCTATACACAGATATATAAGGATCTGTACACACATTTGCACTGCACTGTATATACATATATACTGCATTGAACACAGATATATAAGGATCTGCTACTAGTGTTCAGTTTATAATACAACTGTGTACAGAATATAAGACAAGTGTGTTCAGCTGTAAGACAACTGTGTACAGAATATGCTACAAGTGTGTTCAGTCTATAATACAACTATATTCATAGTTAAATGAAGATCTGTACCCACAGATCTGCTACAAAAGCATGTGTACACATACATATAAGAGACTGTACATACTTTTAAACTGCACTGGACACAGATATTGTTACGACCTAAAGATCGTAGGAGCCCGACTCCCGCCCGGATCCGCTAACATACCCCATTAGCTCACCATTTCACAAAAGGGCCGCCGCCCCGAAAATCCCGGGCATGGAGATAGGCGCGCCTTGCAGTGCTCCCCGAACCGGCCGAGGCGAACAACCGCAGCCGGCCGCGGCGAACAACCGCAGCCGGCCGAGGCGAACAACCGCAGCCGCCCGACCCACCGGGGTAGCGCGCTTGGGGACGCCTGGGTAGCTAGGCCAGGCCTATTGACGTGCGCGGCCGGGCCGGACAACGCCCGACTGGAACGGCCCGCCCGATTCCCGCGAACCGCGGCGCCCAGAGTGACACCGCCCGACCTTTAGTTCGTCACTAACGAAAAACAGCCTAGGATAAGGACACGACTGACACATACGTCACCCGGCCGCCTGACAAAGCACCCCTAGGCGGCTGACCTATCCGACGGTTAGTGCTTTCGGCCCTGACATCCCGACAAAAGCACCCCTCGGCCGTTGCGCCGCCTGACAGAAGCGGATCAGGAACTCCTGTTCCTGACGTCCTCGTCCGAAGCTTCCGCTGACACCCGAGCCAGCTCAGCACGCCTAGTCATCACCCGTCAGGTATAAATACCTCCTATCCTCTTACGGAGAGGGGGTTGGAAAATTCTCTCATCTTCTATTATTCACACACGAGAGCAAAGGTCCTCCATATCTTTGTTCTCCCACCTATAGCTCGTCACGCGAGGCGGACACACCGTTAGTCCGGCCGGCGTGTCTAGCCCCCCTTTTAAGCCCTTTTACTGACTTAGGCATCGGAGGGGCTAAGGGTTGAACCCCAACCCCGCCCTTCTGACGAGTTGTTCGTGCTGCAGGAGAGCTCGCCCCTTGACCAAAGTCAGCGTCAGCCCCCCTGCCGTCCAACCTTCCGCAGTTGCGTCCGGCGAGACACGACCCCGTGAGCATCGCCGGCAACGGATCCAACCTCTCCACCCCACCAATCACTTGTAAAACAGCCTACCTAACCCCTCATTTCCATATAACCACCGTGCCCTTGGTTCCCCATAATACAAATTCATTGTACGCGAGTTCCACCTCGTAACAATTGGCGCCGTCTGTGGGAACGAAGGGTCACACCCATGTTAGACTCCATGCCAATCTCGCGGAACCCTGACCACGGCAAAGATCCCGTGGGACAGGAACCGCTCTCTCTGCAAATCACTCCGGCGTCCGACGCTCTCCCGGGCGTGGGCACCGAAACTGAACCTACTTCATCCTACGTCGTCTTGAAAAGCTTCGAGGCCGTCACTCAGGCCGGGGGAGGCTATCAGACAACCGGAACGGGGCCGCCGCCCGGCCCCTCAGAGCCCCAGAACGTGAGGCGGAACCTCCGCCTTCAGTTCGAGGAGGAGGGAGAAAACAGGGGGCTCGCGGAGGAGATTGCGGCCCAGCAAAGGCTCCTGGAAGAGGAGGTGGAAGTTGCGCGGCGGTGGAAGCGCCTGGGGGAGGCGGCCGCGGCGCAAAGGCGCTTGGACGAGGCGGCCGAGACCGCCCGGAGGGCCTACCAGGAAGAAGAGGCCGCCCGTCGCCAACTCCGCTTCATTGTCGCGGAACGCGAGAGGCTAAGGAGGGAAAACAGGAGCAACCAAGAAGTCCTAGAAGAGACGGCGACGGGCCGGCGGCCCGGGAACGGGCAGGACCCATTGCTGAACAGGTCCCCGCCTGGAGGCGGCGGCCCGCATCACCAGCACCACCCCTCCGATACCCTGCACGAGGAAGCCGTTTGTCGACAACTACGCTTCCTCACCACCGAGCGCGAGAGACTCCTTCGGGAGAATCAAGAACGGATGGAGGCCCGGGGAGAGCTGGTCGGGAGAAGCTGGCGCTGGGAGAACCGTAGCCCGCAACCCGTCGAGTCCTCGACCTGGGGAAGGAGCCCCGCCGGGCGACAGTCGGGCTACTCCCCGTGGACGAAGGACCGTCGACGGCCGAGACGCGACCGAAGCCAGACCCCCGAATGGCGGAGAGGGGATGCGCCGAGCCACCCAACCTACCCGGAGGAAGCCATGCCACTTGCACGGTGGATCACGTCCGCCCCAAGGCCCATAAGGTTCAAACCCCCCCACTTGGCCACATACAACGGGAGAGGCGACCCCCTCACGCACGTGCAACAATACCAGGGGGCGATGGAGGCCCAGGACGTGGATGAGGCGTTCCTATGCCGACATTTCTCCCAAAGCCGGAGGGACACCGCGTTGGACTGGTACTTTGGCTTGCCCGCGAGGTCCGTAGGGAGCTTTGGCAAACTATCCCATAAGTTCTGCCAAGAGTTCCGGGCCGGGCGGACGAAAAAGAAGCCCTTAGACTATCTCAGCACGATAGTCCAAGGAGAAGGAGAGACAACGGGTAGATACCTCCGCCGTTTTCAGGAGGAGAGACGGGCGGTGGTGACGTGTGGCGATGAGGTGCTTATGCTGGCCTTCAAATCGGGGTTACGGACTCGGAGCCTCCACAAATCCCTGCTCCGGGATCCGCCAACCGACTATGAGGCATTGGTTGCTATGGCAGAGAGACACGCGTTGGCCGAGGAGACTCTCGGCGCCAAGGCCTTGTTCCCCCCGGCGAAACCCCCCCAAGGCGAACCCCGGTCACACCCACGGCCGAGGCAGGAAGAGGGACACCGTGGTCGCGACCAACTGGCCCGACCAAGGAGGGAACCGCTCGGGCCTCGCCCGCAAGATCGACCTGGCCCGGCGCGCGATTTCACTCCGGCCCAAGGGCTCCCTCGAGTCGTCCCGAGACAAGAAGGCCCCCTACGGGCACATTACACGCAACTCAATGCCTCCTTGATTGAGGTGATGGCTACGGCTACACGGGCCGGACTGCTGCCGGAGCCGCCCCGAGAAATGAAGTCGGACCCCGCCCGGAGAGATTTTAAGAAATACTGCAGATACCACCGGGACCACGGCCACGACACCGACAACTGCTTCACCCTCAAAAGGGAAATCGAGCGGCTGATCCAGGCGGGCCACCTGGGGGACTTCGTCGGAGGCCGAAGACCGGACCGGGAAGATGGGAACCACCGAAGGGCACGGAGGGCAGACCCTCCGGCAAACGACGAGCGGGAAGAGCTTCACCCCCCGAAACCCGTCATGCGCATAAACACGATATGCGGCTGGCCATCTTCAGGAGGGGCATCATCATCAAGCAAAAAGGCGTAGGCGAGACAAGTAATGACGGCGGGTCTTGGAGGGGACCAGAGAGGGAGAAGGATGGCCTACCCTCCCATTACTTTCAGCGACGAGGATCTAGAAGGGATCGAGCAGCCCCACGACGACGCCATCGTCATCGAGGCACAGATTGGGACGGCCATCGTCAGCCGCCTCCTGATCGACATAGGGAGCTCTTGCAACATCCTGTTCATGTCCACAATCGAGAAGATGGGGTTAAGGCCGACGGACCTGAGACCCTGCACTGGACCCCTCGTCGGTTTCACCGGTCACTCGACCCCCATCATGGGAGTGATCACCTTGCCGATAACCCTCGGAGAAGAGCCACAGGTCGTCACTCGAATGACGCTGTTCGTTGTGGTCGACATTATGTCGGCGTACAATGAGATCATAGGACGACCTTACATGTCGGCCATTGGATAGCTCCCCAGCCTCCTCCATCAGATGGTCAAGTTCCAGACCCCCGAGGGATGGGGATCGTACGGGGAAGCCAGAAGCTGTCTAGGAGCTGCTACGTAGGGTCGACCAAGCACAAAGGACCCGAGGTGAACCTGAAGATCGACTCCCCGAGGCGGAGTTATGACCCCCACCAGCCAGAGTTAGCTCCTGCCGATGCCGCTACCGAAGGAAACATGATCTACCTCGCCCCCCCCCCCCCCCCCCGGAGAAGGACGGGCTAATCACTCCAAGGGGCGCGATGCGCCGGTCAGGGCATAGCCGAGAACTGTAAGTCCTGCACGAAACACCTTGTTCCCTTCTTTTTATCTTCGAATTTCTCCTTTTCTGCATGACAATTTCAGTTCAACCCTCTCAAAGACTCCGGGGCAGGACCAATCCTCGCCACCCAAACCGGAGAGGGGCACGGGCCGAGCTGCGTACTCGCTCCCCCCCAGGAAGACCTCCGGGGCAAGTTCACTGCGCTTGGCCACCCAAACCAGAGCGCCATATGCGGGGTAGGCGACGGCCCAATACCCGTCCGACTATAGAGGCTGCGGGGAGGCGACGGCCCAATACCCCCCCCCCCCCCTCTCAAAGAATCCGGGGCAGGACCAATCCTCGCCACCCAAACCGGAGAGGGGCACGGGCCGAGCTGCGTACTCGCTCCCCCCCAGGAAGACCTCCGGGGCAAGTTCACTGAGCTTAGCCACCCAAACCGGAGCGCCATATGCGGGGTAGGCGACAGCCCAATACCCGTCCGACTATAGAGGCTGCGGGGAGGCGACGGCCCAATACCCCCCCCCTCTCAAAGACTCCGGGGCAGGACCAGTCCTCGCCACCCAAACCGGAGAGGGGCACGGGCCGAGTTGTGTACTCGTTCCCCCCCAGGAAGACCTCCGGGGCAAGTTCACTGAGCTTGGCCACCCAAACCGGAGCGCCATATGCGGGGTAGGCGACGGCCCAATACCCGTCCGACTATAGAGGCTGCGGAGAGGCGACGGCCCAATACCCCCCCTCTCAAAGACTCCGGGGCAGGACCAGTCCTCGCCACCCAAACCGGAGAGGGGCACGGGCCGAGCTGCGTACTCGCTCCCCCCCAGGAAGACCTCCGGGGCAAGTTCACTGAGCTTGGCCACCCAAACCGGAGCGCCATATGCGGGGTAGGCGACGGCCCAATACCCGTCCGACTATAGAGGCTGCGGGGAGGCGACGGCCCAATACCCGCCCTCTCAAAGACTCCGGGGCAGGACCAATCCTCGCCACCCAAACCAGAGAGGGGCACGGGCCGAGCTGCGTACTCGCTCCCCCCCAGGAAGACCTCCGGGGCAAGTTCACTGAGCTTGGCCACCCAAACCGGAGCGCCATATGCAGGGTAGGCGACGGCCCAATACCCGTCCGACTATAGAGGCTGCGGGGAGGCGACGGCCCAATACCCCCCCCTCTCAAAGACTCCGGGGCAGGACCAATCCTTGCCACCCAAACCGGAGAGGGGCACGGGCCGAGCTGCGTACTCGCTCCCCCCAGGAAGACCTCCGGGGCAAGTTCACTAAGCTTGGCCACCCAAACCGGAGCGCCATATGCGGGGTAGGCGACGGCGCAATACCCGTCCGACTATAGAGGCTGCGGGGAGGCGACGGCCCAATACCCCCCCTCTCAAAGGCTCCGGGGCAGGACCAGTCCTCGCCAACCAAACCGGAGAGGGGCACGGGCCGAGCTGCGTACTCGCTCCCCCCAGGAAGACCTCCGGGGCAAGTTCACTGAGCTTGGCCACCCAAACCGGAGCGCCATATGCGGGGTAGGCGACGGCCCAATACCCGTCTGACTATAGAGGCTGCGGGGAGGCGACGGCCCAATACCCGCCCTCTCAAAGACTCCGGGGCAGGACCAATCCTCGCCACCCAAACCAGAGAGGGGCACGGGCCGAGCTACGTACTCGCTCCCCCCCAGGAAGACCTCCGGGGCAAGTTCACTGAGCTTGGCCACCCAAACCGGAGCGCCATATGCGGGGTAGGCGACGGCGCAATACCCGTCCGACTATAGAGGCTGCGGGGAGGCGACGGCCCAATATACCCCCTCTCAAAGACTCCGGGGCAGGACCAGTCCTCGCCACCCAAACCGGAGAGGGGCACGGGCCGAGCTGCGTACTCGCTCCCCCCCAGGAAGACCTACGGGGCAAGTTCACTGAGCTTGGCCACCCAAACCGGAGCGCCATATGCGGGGTAGGCGACGGCCCAATACCCATCCGACTATAGAGGCTGCGGGGAGGCGACGGCCCAATACCCCCCCCCCCTCTCAAAGACTCCGGGGCAGGACCAGTCCTCGCCACCCAAACCGGAGAGGGGCACGGGCCGAGCTGCGTACTCGCTCCCCCCCCCCAGGAAGACCTCCGGGGCAAGTTCACTGAGCTTGGCCACCCAAACCGGAGCGCCATATGAGGGGTAGGTGACGGCCCAATACCCGTCCGACTATAGAGGCTGCGGGGAGGCGACGACCCAATACCCCCCCTCTCAAAGACTCCGGGGCATGACCAGTCCTCGCCACCCAAACCGGAGAGGGGCACGGGCCGAGCTGCGTACTCGCTCCCCCCCCCAAGAAGACCTCCGGGGCAAGTACACTGAGCTTGGCCACCCAAACCGGAGCACCATATGCGGGGTAGGCGACGGCCCAATACCCGTCCGACTATAGATGCTGCGGGGAGGCGACGGCCCAATACCCCCCCCCCCCTCTCAAAGACTCCGGGGCAGGACCAGTCCTCGCCACCCAAACTGGAGAGGGGCACGGGCCGAGCTGCGTACTTGCTCCCCCCCAGGAAGACCTCCAGGGCAAGTTCACTGAGCTTGGCCACCCAAACCGGAGCGCCATATGCGGGGTAGGCGACGGCCCAATACTCGTCCAACTATAGAGGCTGCGGGGAGGCGACGGCCCAATACCCGCCCTCTCAAAGACTCCGGGTCAGGACCAATCCTCGCCACCCAAACCGGAGAGGGACACGGGCCGAGCTGCATACTCGCTCCCCCCCCAGGAAGACCTCTGGGGCAAGTTCACTGAGCTTGGCCACCCAAACCGGAGCGCCATATGCGGAGTAGGCGACGGCCCAATACCCGTCCGACTATAGAGGCTGCGGGGAGGCGACGGCCCAATACCCCCCTCCCTCTCAAAGACTCCGGGGCAGGACCAGTCCTCCCACCCAAACCAGAGAGGGGCACGGGCTGAGCTGCGTACTCGCTCCCCCCCAAGAAGACCTCCGGGGCAAGTTCACTAAGCTTGGCCACCCAAAACGGAGCGCCATATGCGGGGTAGGCGACGGCCCAATACCCGTCCGACTATAGAGGCTGCGGGGAGGCGACGGCCCAATACCCCCCCTCTCAAAGACTCCGGGGCAGGACCAGTCCTCGCCACCCAAACCGGAGAGGGGCACGGGCCGAGCTGCGTACTCGCTCCCCCCCAGGAAGACCTCCGGGGCAAGTTCACTGAGCTTGGCCACCCAAACCGGAGCGCCATATGCGGGGTAGGCGACGGCCCAATACCCGTCCGACTATAGAGGCTGCGGGGAGGCGACGGCCCAATACCCGCCCTCTCAAAGACTCCGGGGCAGGACCAATCCTCGCCACCCAAACCGGAGAGGGGCACGGGCCGAGCTGCGTACTCGCTCCCCCCAGGAAGACCTCCGGGGCAAGTTCACTGAACTTGGCCACCCAAACCGGAGCGCCATATGCGGGGTAGGCGACGGCCCAATACCCGTCCGACTATAGAGGCTGCGGGGAGGCGACGGCCCAATACCCCCCCCCCCCCCTCTCAAAGACTCCGGGGCAGGACAAGTCCTCGCCACCCAAACCGGAGAGGGGCACGGGCCGAGCTGCGTACTCTCTCCCCCCCAAGAAGACCTCCGGTGCAAGTTCACTGAGCTTGGCCACCCAAACCGGAGCGCCATATGCGGGGTAGGCGACGGCCCAATACCCGTCCGACTATAGAGGCTGCGGGGAGGCGACGGCCCAATACCCCCCCCCCTCTCAAAGACTCCGGGGCAGGACCAGTCCTCGCCACCCAAACCGGAGAGGGGCACGGGCCGAGCTGCGTACTCGCTCCCCCCCCCAGGAAGACCTCCGGGGCAAGTTCACTGAGCTTGGCCACCCAAACTGGAGCGCCATATGAGGGGTAGGTGACGGCCCAATACCCGTCCGACTATAGAGGCTGCGGGGAGGCGACGGCCCAATACCCCCCCTCTCAAAGACTCCGGGGCAGGACCAGTCCTCGCCACCCAAACCGGAGAGGGGCACGGGCCGAGCTGCGTACTCGCTCCCCCCCCAAGAAGACCTCCGGGGCAAGTACACTGAGCTTGGCCACCCAAACCGGAGCGCCATATGCGGGGTAGGCGACGGCCCAATACCCGTCCGACTATAGATGCTGCGGGGAGGCGACGGCCCAATACCCCCCCCCCCTCTCAAAGACTCCGGGGCAGGACCAGTCTCGCCACCCAAACCGGAGAGGGGCACGGGCCGAGCTGCGTACTTGCTCCCCCCCAGGAAGACCTCCGGGGCAAGTTCACTGAGCTTGGCCACCCAAACCGGAGCGCCATATGCGGGGTAGGCGACGGCCCAATACTCGTCCAACTATAGAGGCTGCGGGGAGGCGACGGCCCAATACCCGCCCTCTCAAAGACTCCGGGGCAGGACCAATCCTCGCCACCCAAACCGGAGAGGGGCACGGGCCGAGCTGCATACTCGCTCCCCCCCAGGAAGACCTCTGGGGCAAGTTCACTGAGCTTGGCCACCCAAACCGGAGCGCCATATGCGGAGTAGGCGACGGCCCAATACCCGTCCGACTATAGAGGCTGCGGGGAGGCGACGGCCCAATACCCCCCCCCCCCTCTCAAAGACTCCGGGGCAGGACCAGTCCTCCCACCCAAACCGGAGAGGGGCACGGGCTGAGCTGCGTACTCGCTCCCCCCCAAGAAGACCTCCGGGGCAAGTTCACTAAGCTTGGCCACCCAAAACGGAGCGCCATATGCGGGGTAGGCGACGGCCCAATACCCGTCCGACTATAGAGGCTGCGGGGAGGCGACGGCCCAATACCCCCCCTCTCAAAGACTCCGGGGCAGGACCAGTCCTCGCCACCCAAACCGGAGAGGGGCACGGGCCGAGCTGCGTACTCGCTCCCCCCCAGGAAGACCTCCGGGGCAAGTTCACTGAGCTTGGCCACCCAAACCGGAGCGCCATATGCGGGGTAGGCGACGGCCCAATACCCGTCCGACTATAGAGGCTGCGGGGAGGCGACGGCCCAATACCCGCCCTCTCAAAGACTCCGGGGCAGGACCAATCCTCGCCACCCAAACCGGAGAGGGGCACGGGCCGAGCTGCGTACTCGCTCCCCCCAGGAAGACCTCCGGGGCAAGTTCACTGAACTTGGCCACCCAAACCGGAGCGCCATATGCGGGGTAGGCGACGGCCCAATACCCGTCCGACTATAGAGGCTGCGGGGAGGCGACGGCCCAATACCCCCCCCCCCCCCCCTCTCAAAGACTCCGGGGCAGGACAAGTCCTCGCCACCCAAACCGGAGAGGGGCACGGGCCGAGCTGCGTACTCTCTCCCCCCCAAGAAGACCTCCGGTGCAAGTTCACTGAGCTTGGCCACCCAAACCGGAGCGCCATATGCGGGGTAGGCGACGGCCCAATACCCGTCCGACTATAGAGGCTGCGGGGAGGCGACGGCCCAATACCCCCCCCCCTCTCAAAGACTCCGGGGCAGGACCAGTCCTCGCCACCCAAACCGGAGAGGGGCACGGGCCGAGCTGCGTACTCGCTCCCCCCCAGGAAGACCTCCGGGGCAAGTTCACTGAGCTTGGCCACCCAAACTGGAGCGCCATATGAGGGGTAGGTGACGGCCCAATACCCGTCCGACTATAGAGGCTGCGGGGAGGCGACGGCCCAATACCCCCCCTCTCAAAGACTCCGGGGCAGGACCAGTCCTCGCCACCCAAACCGGAGAGGGGCACGGGCCGAGCTGCGTACTCGCTCCCCCCCAAGAAGACCTCCGGGGCAAGTACACTGAGCTTGGCCACCCAAACCGGAGCGCCATATGCGGGGTAGGCGACGGCCCAATACCCGTCCGACTATAGATGCTGCGGGGAGGCGACGGCCCAATACCCCCCCCCCCCCCTCTCAAAGACTCCGGGGCAGGACCAGTCTCGCCACCCAAACCGGAGAGGGGCACGGGCCGAGCTGCGTACTTGCTCCCCCCCAGGAAGACCTCCGGGGCAAGTTCACTGAGCTTGGCCACCCAAACCGGAGCGCCATATGCGGGGTAGGCAACGGCCCAATACTCGTCCAACTATAGAGGCTGCGGGGAGGCGACGGCCCAATACCCGCCCTCTCAAAGACTCTGGGGCAGGACCAATCCTCGCCACCCAAATCGGAGAGGGGCACGGGCCGAGCTGCATACTCGCTCCCCCCCAGGAAGACCTCTGGGGCAAGTTCACTGAGCTTGGCCACCCAAACCGGAGCGCCATATGCGGAGTAGGCGACGGCCCAATACCCGTCCGACTATAGAGGCTGCGGGGAGGCGACGGCCCAATACCCCCCCCCCCTCTCAAAGACTCCGGGGCAGGACCAGTCCTCCCACCCAAACCGGAGAGGGGCACGGGCTGAGCTGCGTACTCGCTCCCCCCCAAGAAGACCTCCGGGGCAAGTTCACTAAGCTTGGCCACCCAAAACGGAGCGCCATATGCGGGGTAGGCGACGGCCCAATACCCGTCCGACTATAGAGGCTGCGGGGAGGCGACGGCCCAATACCCCCCCTCTCAAAGACTCCGGGGCAGGACCAGTCCTCGCCACCCAAACCGGAGAGGGGCACGGGCCGAGCTGCGTACTCGCTCCCCCCCAGGAAGACCTCCGGGGCAAGTTCACTGAGCTTGGCCACCCAAACCGGAGCGCCATATGCGGGGTAGGCGACGGCCCAATACCCGTCCGACTATAGAGGCTGTGGGGAGGCGACGGCCCAATACCCGCCCTCTCAAAGACTCCGGGGCAGGACCAATCCTCGCCACCCAAACCGGAGAGGGGCACGGGCCGAGCTGCGTACTCGCTCCCCCCAGGAAGACCTCCGGGGCAAGTTCACTGAACTTGGCCACCCAAACCGGAGCGCCATATGCGGGGTAGGCGACGGCCCAATACCCGTCCGACTATAGAGGCTGCGGGGAGGCGACGGCCCAATACCCCCCCCCCTCTCAAAGACTCCGGGGCAGGACAAGTCCTCGCCACCCAAACCGGAGAGGGGCACGGGCCGAGCTGCGTACTCTCTCCCCCCCAAGAAGACCTCCGGTGCAAGTTCACTGAGCTTGGCCACCCAAACCGGAGCGCCATATGCGGGGTAGGCGACGGCCCAATACCCGTCCGACTATAGAGGCTGCGGGGAGGCGACGGCCCAATACCCCCCCCCCCCTCTCAAAGACTCCGGGGCAGGACCAGTCCTCGCCACCCAAACCGGAGAGGGGCACGGGCCGAGCTGCGTACTCGCTCCCCCCCAGGAAGACCTCCGGGGCAAGTTCACTGAGCTTGGCCACCCAAACTGGAGCGCCATATGAGGGGTAGGTGACGGCCCAATACCCGTCCGACTATAGAGGCTGCGGGGAGGCGACGGCCCAATACCCCCCCTCTCAAAGACTCCGGGGCAGGACCAGTCCTCGCCACCCAAACCGGAGAGGGGCACGGGCCGAGCTGCGTACTCGCTCCCCCCCAAGAAGACCTCCGGGGCAAGTACACTGAGCTTGGCCACCCAAACCGGAGCGCCATATGCGGGGTAGGCGACGGCCCAATACCCGTCCGACTATAGATGCTGCGGGGAGGCGACGGCCCAATACCCCCCCCCCTCTCAAAGACTCCGGGGCAGGACCAGTCTCGCCACCCAAACCGGAGAGGGGCACGGGCCGAGCTGCGTACTTGCTCCCCCCCAGGAAGACCTCCGGGGCAAGTTCACTGAGCTTGGCCACCCAAACCGGAGCGCCATATGCGGGGTAGGCAACGGCCCAATACTCGTCCAACTATAGAGGCTGCGGGGAGGCGACGGCCCAATACCCGCCCTCTCAAAGACTCTGGGGCAGGACCAATCCTCGCCACCCAAATCGGAGAGGGGCACGGGCCGAGCTGCATACTCGCTCCCCCCCAGGAAGACCTCTGGGGCAAGTTCACTGAGCTTGGCCACCCAAACCGGAGCGCCATATGCGGAGTAGGCGACGGCCCAATACCCGTCCGACTATAGAGGCTGCGGGGAGGCGACGTCCCAATACCCCCCCCCCCCCCCTCTCAAAGACTCCGGGGCAGGACCAGTCCTCCCACCCAAACCGGAGAGGGGCACGGGCTGAGCTGCGTACTCGCTCCCCCCCAAGAAGACCTCCGAGGCAAGTTCACTAAGCTTGGCCACCCAAACCGGAGCGCCATATGCGGGGTAGGCGACGGCCCAATACCCGTCCGACTATAGAGGCTGCGGGGAGGCGACGGCCCAATACCCCCCCTCTCAAAGACTCCGGGGCAGGACCAGTCCTCGCCACCCAAACCGGAGAGGGGCACGGGCCGAGCTGCGTACTCGCTCCCCCCCAGGAAGACCTCCGGGGCAAGTTCACTGAGCTTGGCCACCCAAACCAGAGCGCCATATGCGGGGTAGGCGACGGCCCAATACCCGTCCGACTATAGAGGCTGCGGGGAGGCGACGGCCCAATACCCGCCCTCTCAAAGACTCCGGGGCAGGACCAATCCTCGCCACCCAAACCGGAGAGGGGCACGGGCCGAGCTGCGTACTCGCTCCCCCCAGAAAGACCTCCGGGGCAAGTTCACTGAACTTGGCCACCCAAACCGGAGCGCCATATGCGGGGTAGGCGACGGCCCAATACCCGTCCGACTATAGAGACTGCGGGGAGGCGACGGCCCAATACCCCCCCCCCCCCTCTCAAAGACTCCGGGGCAGGACAAGTCCTCGCCACCCAAACCGGAGAGGGGCACGGGCCGAGCTGCGTACTCTCTCCCCCCCTAAGAAGACCTCCGGTGCAAGTTCACTGAGCTTGGCCACCCAAACCGGAGCGCCATATGCGGGGTAGGCGACGGCCCAATACCCGTCCGACTATAGAGGCTTCGGGGAGGCGACGGCCCAATACCCCCCCTCTCAAAGACTCCGGGGCAGGGCCAGTCCTCGCCACCCAAACCGGAGAGGGGCACGGGCCGAGCTGCGTACTCGCTCCCCCCCAGGAAGACCTCCGGGGCAATTTCACTGATCTTGGCCACCCAAACCGGAGCGCCATGTGCGGGGTAGGCGACGGCCCAATACCCGCCCTCTCAAAGACTCCGGGGCAGGACCAGTCCTCGCCACCCAAACCGGAGAGGGGCACGGGCCGAGCTGCATACTCGCTCCCCCCCAAGAAGACCTCCGGGGCAATTTCACTGAGCTTGACCACCCCAAACCGGAGCGCCTTAGGCGGGGTACCCGACGGACCAATACCCTCCCTCCCCCGAAAGGGCCTATCACCCCTCTCCTCAAACCTCGGGAAGCTACTCAAGGACCATGAATCAAGGCAACTCCTACGCAGAGCCATCCCTGAGGAGTAACGCCTGACCCCCATAAAGCCGACACCCGAATTGACCTGTCCAACCAAAAAGGACACTCGGTACAAACACCACTGACAAGTGTCATGCATGCCTGAGGGGTCACATCACCCGTCACACATCGGGAACGCCCCCCCTAAGAACGAAATTCCAAGACGGCCCCGACTCTCAATAAAGAGTAAATAAGGACAGAAATTCACCATTATAAAACCCCCCCAACTTCCTTGAGGAGGGGTAGAAAAGGCGAGGGGAAGGATGTGCATAAAGACTAGTCGTTTTGCCACCTTCTCTCCCTCAAAATACGCGGAAAATACGAGCTTCGCCGACCTCCAAAATAACCGATCCCCCAACAGGATATTCCCCTTACACGACGGTTGCTCAGCCTGCTGCTCCCCTCCTTCCTTTGGACAACTTAAGGCAGGGGAACTGGGGCTCCACTGGCATACCAGGCCTATCCACTGACGCCCTTCGTGCGCAGGCGCGGCTGGCAGACAACCCGATGGAGGGGACAGACCTGCCAAATCACCTCACCAGACACCCCGACAGCCGCCCGCATTGCCCCAACCGAGGGGAACGTGTCCCCGAGCGCCGGCCCGCCCCAACTGGCTACTCCACTTACACCGGTGGCACCCCCCTTCCACTCATCGGCCTTCCCCGGGCCGCTTAGGCCAGGAGGCCGCACATGGGGGCAGCGACCCACGTCCCTTCGCGCCTACCACGCACAGACTCCAGACGAGGCGAGCAACGGGGCCCCGTGGGATAGAACAACCACCAAGGACTCCCTCTCCCCCCAATTCTGGGATCGAAGGCCAAAGCCACTGCCTGGCTCTGACGCGACCATCCACCCCTACACCGAGGAACCCGCTAAATCCACTCCACGCCCCTTATCAGGGGCACGACACCAGAGAAAGGCGGATCAGCTGCGATGAGAACTTCGGCCTACCTAGAGCGACACACGGTTACGCCTACGGGCCGATACAATGTTACGCCTACGGGCCGATTCAATGCTAAGCCTACGGGGCTTCCCTGTTTAATTAAACTATCAATAATAGCAGATGAAAAGACCGAAGACTAATCACGTTTGACCACTAGTTATAGCTCGGGTACACCTAGACCCGACCAACCCTCGAAAAGGGGGGCCACCCGGCCGTAAAATCTATCGGACGCGCTACGAGTAATAAAGGGAGCTACCACGATTCCCCCCACGCCAGGATCTAAATAGCCGCACCAAGGCGTAACTCTAAATGAGAATTTATGCACACACGCAGGCAGAAAAATGCGGATACCAACGCCACGAATCGTCACTTTCTTTCGTTTTTATAAAAAAGAGAGAGAGAAAAGGGGGAGGAGCCTATACAAAACTACTTGGCGCTTCCGCCAGTCACGGCGCCCTCTCCCTCGAGGGAATCTCCGACTGCCCCGCCGGCCTCCGGCTCGTCACCCTCCCCTCCGTCTCCTTCCCCCGCCTCGTCATCGCCACGCGCAGCGAGCCCATCGAGGTCGATCTCCACCGGCGGGACCAGGCCCGCCACCTTCTCCTTCAACCGAGCCAGGCAGTCTTCCCATCCCTCCGCGTAGCCCTCCTCCATGCCATCGGTCATCCCCATAATACAAATTCATTGTACGCGAGTTCCACCTCGTAACAGATATGAAATACACACATATATACAACCAGAAGTACATACATATATGTGTCCACATATATATAACAGATGTACATACATACCTCAATATATGTCTATATATATATGAACAGATGTACACACACATATTCATACATATGGACATACATTTATCACTAACTGTACATACATACACGCTCAGCTGGGCAACCAAAGAATACCATGGAAACATGCATATAATCCCGACTACACTGTGAACATATATACAATGGAATACGAACATACTTATACTATAATAGGAACACACATGTATTACAATCTGAACACACATATACTACAATACTTACTAGCATACACACGTAGTACTGTATAACATACTATACACACGACATAGATACCCCGATAAACACTCTATTTTCACAGATAAAATATAGGCCCTACGTATATAGCACTCTGGGCTATTACATTCTGCCCACCTTAAAAATCAAGTTCGTCCTCGGACTTCCCAAACTAATGGTCAACTTAAGTATGTCAGACTTATACATTAAGGTCACTGTACCCCAAGCATACTATAACAAAAGCAAAGCATACTCATTTGCATACACTTACACATATATCAAGTAGTCACACACATACACATACTCCTACATGCATACACATTTACTCACATATTCATACTTACCCTATTACACACCTAGCTCTTATATACACAAAACATAGACATACATACTTTGTGGACACACAAGTATACGCAACATGATACTTCACTTAGAGCTAATAAACTACCACATATACAGATCTATACATAGACATAGACATATAATCATGTTTGTCTCCTAGGATACATCCAAACATACACATATATATCTCATCACATAAGGTCATGCAACACAACACAACACCGTATCCTACTACTATAGATAAGGCACCTGTATCCATATTATGCAAGCAGATACATATAACCAGGCATACACCTACCCATGCATGGGCACACACCCATACACGTCGATATACAAATCATACCAACATACATATACATTCAACTATACTCACACTTATCATAGGTACATCCAAATACCTATATACATATCAATACACATAAATAACCATATAAAATATACTCATCCATACACAGGTGTAAGAGTACCAGCTTACAGCCATACATGTATCATATACTCATCATATATATCAACTCATAATACAAATACTCTTAAGACATATCCACACATATATGGGTGGAACTCAAAGATCCACACACGCATCTGCACACTCTACAGGTGCATATATCACATACAGTATATAGTCACTACACAGTACATCTAGACACTGTTCGCACCTCAATCAAGTATATAACTCAATTTCACCCACTGTTTATACGTCAACCATTTATTAACACATACACTACAAATACAGTCACAGAGCCACCTATTCATTCGCATGTATATCATAGTTATATGCACATGAGTATATCATCTCAATATACTTGACTCGACAAGCCATATTCCACACTTATAGAACTATAGATATATATGTGCACATACCTTCAAACTTAAATACGTACATACATTCATATTGAATCAGCACTAGAATCTCAACCCCCTGGGTTCTTTACATTAAGCTTCTGATATCTGGCCCATCCTAAGGCTGTACTCTACCCACCTTAGGACGCAATTACCCACAAACACGCGAACACTACTTGTACTATTCCGTACACAACCGCAGTGAGGGGACCTGCATGGGCCACCACCTGTCACGACCCTCCCCTGGGATACGCAGAAGATAAGGTACATGACGAGAACTAAAACGTATCTGCAGGTCCACTGCGCATTGCTGAGAATAGTACATGTAGTATTCAACTAACAGCCAACCAACAAACATAGAACGTCACAAAGTCATAAAGAAATACTGGAAGCCAAACACTGGACAATTTCATATACATCTTAACCATCCCATTGCAACAATTCATATAGTACTAGCATCTCTCACCCCAGAAGAAAACCCAAAGTACACATAGTCTCTCCCCTCACCCCTCACCACTTAACTAAGCTCCAACTCCCAACAACAGCCCTCCAACCTCAATCTCTAGCTCTACTTGCCATCCCCAGGAACCATACCTGAAAATTCAACGGGGCACGTCTGTAATGCCCTGATAGCTACTGCACAAGTACTAGAGGGGGGGTGAATATTACTTTAAAATAATTAAGAAGATAATTCCTAATTATCTTGCAAACTCAACCAACAATGTGGAAATGAAAATGTGACAACAATAAAATACAATCGCAAACAAAACGATATAACGGGTTCGGATCCACCCAAGTCTCCCCAACTTGTTCCCGGTGATCCTACGTCCCAAACACCCGGATCCCCTCCGGCTACTTGAGTTAGAAACCTCTAACTCAAATTTGCACTATGAAATACTTGTAGAAAACCTCTACAAGATCAAATCATACACAAATGAAAGTGTGACTCCCACAAACCGGGATCACACACAACTCTCACAACCGAGAGTAAAACTTGCAATATCAAAGTAAAATTAAATACGAAATGCTTACCAACAAAATCCTAAGCCTTGAGTAAACTTACGATTTTAGGGCAAGGAGGATTTTGGAGGAGAAGAAGTCACCAAACCCTAGCTCCAAGGAGTTGATCAGCAATAGAAGCCTAGGGAGTTGTTGGTGACCTTGGATCAAGCTCTTGGCTTGCGTGGCTCACAATCAATGAGAATCTCTCTTTGGAAATAAGAGTGAGAGAGAGATTCTAGAGAAATGAATGAGCTTGGAAATGAGAAATAAATGCTTCTCTTTGATTCTCTAAAATATAATTAATATCAGCCTTGAATGTTATGAAGAAGCATCTCAAGATTATATAGGATAGAGAAGAGAGAGAAAGAGAGAGAGAGATAGAGAGAGAGAGAGAATTCGTGCATTTAATGCTCCAACGGATCTATTTCTGAAGCAGTCTAATCGGTCAAAGAAGGATCACTAACCGACTAGATTCACAACTAGTCGGTCGGTGATCCAACATGGACCGACTAACAGCTTCACAGCCAATATAGAAAGTTCAGGAGATAGAGAACTAGTCGGTTTAAGAAGACTTGTGTAACGACCACTTTCCGGTCGTATGCATATTTGTGTGTATCTTTTTTTGTGCGTGAATATTCGTATTTGGCTTTATTGTTATTTTTCGTAGCTCAGACGCGTGACCGGATCCCATTTCCTCGATCCTCTCGGAGGCGCGATCGTACCAGTGTTTTCGTTGTTATTTTTGGACGTCGAGGGACCTAGTTGCATATTCCATATTGATCTTTTTAAAACATACATTTATTTATTTTTATTCGGAGAGGTCTGTGCGTCTCTTTTTTTATGCCAACCAATAATTATTATATACTTTTAACTCTAACCTATGGATTATCTCAATATTAACCATTTATATAATCTTAATCAAATCCTTTTTTCTCTTTCAACCTCAAGGTTTCATAATAAGATTTCGCTAATAAAATTTGTGTACAGATTCGGTGGTCAACGTCAATGCAAGATGTCAATAAGTAAGGTTAAGGCAACCATTTTTAAAAAAAAAATGAAATGGGAAATAAGATGCATGTCAATAAATCCTTAGACCTCTAGCTGTACAACCCACTCACAAATTTCAAAACACCTAAACCTTTTCACCCTACCCTCACGTGACACAGCAACCCTGCCTCTATTTCAATACAAACCTAGGCTTATAAAACCCTACCCCTCTAATTAATGGCATAGGTCTATTCTTTTTCCCAACACCAAAACGCAGCCGCCACCCGCTTCAAAAAAAATAAGACCGAGCAGCATCTCTCATCCCTCCCGATTTCTCTTTCCCTCGCTTGCAAACCCGCCGGCGGCTGCTCCTCACACGGAAGGTCGACGGCAGCAACTGCTGCCTTTCTCGGCCGTTTTTCAGCCGCTTGACGTCCCCACGGCCCCCTCCGATCCGGCCAACCTTCCAGCGCCACCTAGATCCGTCGACAAACCCCCTCCAAGCACCGGCGGTCACCCCCAGTCCGGCCTCCCCTATCTCCCTGTCACATCCCCGACGTCGGTTTCTCCTTCCCCCAGTCCGCGACCCCGCTCCCCGAACCACCTCACCGTCTGTCGTACACCGCACCTCGGAGCTGCCAAGTCCCAATCCCCATCGACTCTCCTCCTCCGGCGTCGACCTCCCCCAGCACACCGCCACCTCGACCTCGCCAGATTTCGCCGCCCTCGGCATCCTCCATGTTCAATGTCGACCCCCCATTCGAGCCGCCGCCGCCGACTGCAGCCCGCGTGACGCCGCCTTCGCTCCCCGCTCGCCTGCGCAGCCCCGTTCACCGCCGGTGCTGCCCTGTCTTCGCCACGCCGCCGCCGCACCGCCTCGTCGTCGACCCCCGCTTGCCTGCACGGCCCCACCAGCCATCGACTACCCCTCCGACACCGCCGCTGCATCCATTTGCAAGCCGCGCAACCAACGAAGAGGGTGATGCGCTATTACTGTGAGTTGTTTTGATTTTTAAATCCCACGGGTGCTTACTCTCATGCATAAAAGCTTATTTTTAAAATATTAGTTTAATATTATTATGGGCTACAGTTTTTAATATGTGGGTTATAAAAATCCCGAGATCTGTGAGAATGAATGATGTATGAACCATAGTGTGAGTTATAATACATTAGTTAAAATATTATAACAGTGATGTATATGTATTTTACCTTGACTCATAGTGCTGGGACCTAAGTCTACTTAAATATAAGTTAATAATAAGTTAGTTGCTTTATCTAATATCGGGACTAAATGGCGCAGATAGTTCCGTGCCAACGTGGGCGAGTAACTGAAGCCGCGACGTGTTTCATTGTTGCTTCCAGATCCAACGCCGAATCACGGGTGACCGTCATACCAGGTTGGTTCCCCTAACTCGTAGCGAAACCCACACCGTAGCAAAACTGAACCCTAACTAAAACTGGATAACTACAATTAAATTTACTTTTCCGCATCAGTAAAACGCTGCTCACCGTAGAAATGAACCATCGGACAAATTTTCTGTGCATATAGGGTAGTGGTCGATTTAGGCTGAACAAGAACACCAATTTGTGACTTTGACAAATAGGGTAGTCCCGATAACCTAGAAACGAACCTAAATAGGATTTATTGAATTCGCGACCTGACATCGTCACCGTGACACTGTTTCAGACGGACTACCGCGGATGCGACGACTGGACGAGACGCCCCGGACGGACGACACACTCGCCATCGTAGGCAAGTATATCCACTTGTACTTTTGGCCGTGCTTAGGCCCTAGTTGGTTAGAATTGTTAACTGTGAACAAATAGAACCGGACATGAAATGATAGCGTCCGGGACAACTCTTGACGGCTCAGACTTGACGACGAAGTCTGAGCCTGACAACAACAACTTTTGATACTGTAGGGCTATCATGTGCGTGCGTGTGTGTGGACACCCTAGAATAACAACTCCCTACACTTGTCATGTCGTGTCCTGTTACACAAAAAGCCTTCGGGCGTTTCGGATGCTTTCCCCCGCGAAAGTGATCCCTGTTACACAAAAAGCCTTCGGGCGTTTCGGATGCTTTCCCCCGCGTTAGTGATCCCTGTTACCCAAAAAGCCTTCGGGCGTTTCGGATGCTTTCCCCTGTGAAAGTGATCCCTGTTACACAAAAAGCCTTCGGGCGTTTCGGATGTTTCCCTAGCGGAAGTGATCCCTGTAATTCTTGTCTTGAGTTCCTGGGTTTGGGGTTGGGTTGAGCGTGCGCACGGCAAGAGGGTCTGATCCCCCTCGAACCGTACGGCATGAACCCTTTCATGTCTCACTAGTCCTGTCTTTTCTTGTCCCGTCACGTCCCGTCTTGTCATGACACCAGTAGGTTAGTCCCGTAGTTGGTAGCACACGCTACGACTACTACTTGTTGCGCTTTACTTTCCTCCTGCGTTACTTCCGTTTGTTACTCAGTTATAACCCGACATGCTAATCAACCAGTAAATCGTTGTCAAAAAGTTGATACACTTGCAGTAGAGGCTAACCCTTTTTGTAGACTTTACCTGACGTACAGTTCCTTTCTTTTGGGGTGTTCTACGTCAGGTGCTCAGCCAGAGTTCGTGGACGAGGCAGACTCACTGGAGTACGAGGAGCCAAGGACGTCGACCCAGAGTACGTGCCCGACGGGGACCAGACCTAGAGGTCTTTTTAGTCGCCACTTTCAGAGGCTACCGCTTTTAGGTTTGCTTTTAAATCTTTTGTTGCCATGCTTAGGATTCTTTTTTTAGACTTTGTACTTGTTGGATGTTATATCTCTAATTTAATGAATGCAACTTCCTTTCTGTACTTTCTGTTGTTTCGAGCTTTATTAATGCAAGAACCTGAAACTTTAAAAATGTTACCCCTACAGACGCTTATTGGGTCCGAGCTTCTCAGCTCTGGCCCAAGCGGGCCTTAGTCACGCTCCGCCTCCGTCCATTTTGGGAAGCGGGGCGTGACAGGTTTTAGTGGTGGCCCATGCAGGTCTTGCAAAAGTTCGGAGCAATAAAAGTACTGCATTCATTTAATATCCACGTACAAGTCTGAATTAGTTTTCTAGTCTTAGATGGCAGGAAGACTTAGATAGACACCCAGGTTGACAGTCTGACGCCTTGGTTAGGAATTAGTCGTCCTCGTCCTAGAATACCAAAGTAGGCCACTTGACTCTGACCGTGATAGATTTCTAGAGTCCTTCTTTTAGTTTAGTCGCTCGCCCAGCTTCATCGACTTCGGGCCCATCAGAACGTAACCTTGATTCTCTTAGGAAGCTTTTCCTTAGAACATGATATAGTCTAGTTCATTAGGAAGTCTTAGAGCTGAGTTATCCTGATCTTTAGACGACCCGATAATTAGGACCCCTGACTTCTAGCGTCCCTCTGATCATTACACTCTGTGTTATCGATCGTAGGGTTCCATCGTAGCCCCTTGTATCTTATCCTATGTGTAACCAACATGCGATCGTTTTCCTGACTCCCGATTCACGTGATCGTTTCCTGACGATTGTCGTCGATCCTTCAAATCCCTTCCTTGACTGATTCTGCTTCCACTAAAAGTATTTTCGAAATTTATTATTAAGTTTTTCGCTCAGCTAAATTTCTTTGAAAACCCATATATTATATATTTCAAAATTTCTTTTTCGGTTAAGTTAAAATTCTTTCGCTAATTTTAAAACCTCCTTGGTCGTAAAATTATTTTACTATCCCTTGCCTATTTTCAAATCGGTATATTTCGTATTTCAGTTTTAAACCTTATTATCAAATTCTATAATTCAATATATATACATTACTTTTCTAAACTACAAAAAAAAAATTATTTCTAACCACTTACCGTACGTACTTTTAAAATATTTTCTAAACCAAAGAGAACTTTGAATGTCTTCTTGTATAAACATCTACATGTTCATCGTGCTCATACTTCAGGAATCTTTGTTTAATTCACTTTCATTTGCAAAGCAACCGCTACCTCACCCTACCTTATCTCCTTCTCCACATTGTAATAATTTTACCATCTGCTCGCTTTTCTCTATTTATTTTTTTATATTAGTATAAAGTATACGATATCATATTTTACATGTAAATCTCCTTCATCTACCTAGTTATTCTGAGAAAGATTTTGTCTCATCCAACCAACTATCTCCGTACGCCCGTCTTATTTGAACTCGTTCTTTCCGGTTTATTTCGTTATACTTTTGGTTCTGTTTTCCTTTATTTGGCGTAGATATTAGCCCTTGCAGTTGTCCATGCTAACTCCAGTTTAGGAATAGGCCCTTTGGTAGGTAATGTCGTCGTGGTGTATGTACATAGGTAGAGTGTGTAGACCTATATGAGTGTGTCATCTTTAGGATTCTGATATTTGCCTTTTGTGTCTTGAGTGTGTACTCAGTGTTAACCATGATATGATTGAAGTTGTCTGAATGACGGTTTTCATACGTATATGAATAGGGTCATAGCAGGCAATTTCCTTAGACGTAGTTTTTCGCGATTATAGAATAGCTTATCTTTGACTGCATGTGATTGTATCAAAACTTTGTTTTTATTTTATAACCAAATCTTTAAAGTTTTTGGAACTAGCTCACAAGATCACAGATCAATTATCCTTCCTCATCCATTACCATGACTCCACACGTTTTATTTCCAAATGTTTTAAAAATGTGTCACTGATTTTAAGTTTCCCTTTCTCTTCTCTCTCTCTCTCTCTCCATTTAGAAATGTTACGTTATGGTTGTTATAGTTTTGGGACTAGCAATTATTGTTGTAGGATTTTGTTTGCGGGTAGGCTCAGGGAGAGATGAGATTTGTTATAGCAATGATTAACCGATTTTGGAACAATAGGATATTGGAATAGATTTCTTTCGGATGAAAAGAACGGGATGTCCAAGACTTATTTATAAAACCGAAGTGTGGCGGACTCAATGGAGAATTCTGGTTGAATGAGATTGTATGTGTGAAGATGAGAACTTATCAGATTTGAGGCTTAGACGAATGATAGATAAGGATGGCTACAGAGTATGGTATGAGTTAGGTTGATCATGAGTTTGAGTAGAGCTTTGTTAGCATCGAGACTTAATTATTGAGTTGACGTAAGAAGACATTGGGAGTAACACAACGTATTGAGACAAATGGATGATTAGGTTGTCGGATTTGATATTGGTTGAAAATAATCATGATAATTAGAAGGAGATGTGATCTTGATATTCCAAATTATTTTGGATGGATAAATTTATTGGAAGATGTGACAAGAATGTATTGAAGACACGGCGATTGTTGATTTGTGAAGGTATTATAAGATAGACAAAGTTTTTGACTTGGATTGGTGGTTGACTAGAATCTCATTTTTTTGAGATTGATTAACATTGGGAAGAGATGGAGAAATGCAAAAGATGTAATTGAGCGATGATGTTTAGCGGAGTGGTATGGTATGAGAAGATGATTATTATTCTTTTGTGGGGACTAGGAGTTGGAAATTTCCAACAGTAGTGATGGGTCTATAGCTAAATATTAGGAGGTGAGTTTAGTCGTAGCTTTGTCTTGTGAAAAGAAGGATTATGAAGGATTAATTAAAGAACATGGGTTGAAGTTAAATGATTAGCAATCTATAGGTGTAGTCATGAGAGTTTTAGGGTATAAGGTTATATAGATGTTATTATTGTTAGTATGAGTGATTCCGAGGGCGGAATCATTTCTAAGGTGGGTAGATTGTAACGACCACTTTCCGGTCGTATGCATTTTTGTGTGTATCTTGTTTCGTGCGTGAATATTCGTATTTGGCTTTATTGTTATTTTCCGTAGCTCAGACGCGTGACCGGATCCCGTTTCCTCGATCATCTCGGAGGCGCGATCGTCCCAGTGTTTTCATTGTTATTTTTGGACGTCGAGGGACCTAGTTGCTTATTCCATATTGATCTTTTTAAAACATACATTTATTTATTTTTATTCGGAGAGGTCTGTGCGTCTCTTTTTTTATGCCAACCAATAATTATTATATACTTTAAACTCTAACCTATGGATTATCTCAATATTAACCATTTATATAATCTTAATCAAATCCTTTTTTCTCTTTCAACCTCAAGGTTTCATAATAAGATTTGGCTAATAAAATTTGTGTACAGATTCGGTGGTCAACGTCAATGCAAACTGTCAATAAGTAAGGTTAAGGCAACCATTTTTTTAAAAAAATGAAATGGGAAATAAGATGCATGTCAATAAATCCTTAGACCTCTAGCTGTACAACCCACTCACAAATTTCAAAACACCTAAACCTTTTCACCCTACCCTCACGTGACACAGCAACCCTGCCTCTATTTCAATACAAACCTAGGCTTATAAAACCCTACCCCTCCAATTAATGGCCTAGGTCTATTCTTTTTCCCAACACCAAAACGCAGCCGCCACCCGCTTCAAAAAAAATAAGACCGAGCAGCATCTCTCATCCCTCCCGATTTCTCTCTCCCTCGCTTGCAAACCCGCCGGCGGCTGCTCCTCGCACGGAAGGCCGACGGCAGCAACTGCTGCCTTTCTCGGCCGTTTTCCGGCCGCCTGACGTCCCCACGGCCCCCTCCGAACCGGCCAACCTTCCAGCGCCACCTAGATCCGTCGATAAACCCCCTCCAAGCACCGACGGTCACCCCCAGTCTGGCCTCCCGTATCTCCCTCTCACATCCCTGACGTCGGTTTCTCCTTCCCCCAGTCCGCGACCCCGCTCCCCGAACCACCTCACCGTCTGTCGTACACCGCACCTCGGAGCCGCCAAGTCCCAATCCCCATCGACTCTCCTCCTCCGGCGTCGGCCTCCCCCAGCACACCGCCACCTCGACCTCGCCAGATTTCGCCGCCCTCGGCATCCTCCATGTTCAATGTCGACCCCCCCTTCGAGCCGCCGCCGCCGACTGCAGCCCGCGTGACGCCGCCTTCGCTCCCCGCTCGCCTGCGCAGCCCCGTTCACCGCCGGTGCTACCCTGTCTTCGCCGTGACGCTGCCGCACCGCCTCGTCGTCGACCCCCGCTCGCCTGCGCGGCCCCACCAGCCGTCGACTACCCCTCCGACACCGCGGCTACATCCATTTGCAAGCCCCGTAACGAACAAAGAGGGTGCTACGCTATTACTGTGAGTTGTTTTGATTTTTAAATCCCACGGGTGCTTACTCTCATGCATAAAAGCTTATTTTTAAAATATTAGTTTAATATTATTATGGGCTACAGTTTTTAATATGTGGGTTATAAAAATCCCGAGATCTGTGAGAATGAATGATGTATGAACCATAGTGTGAGTTATAATACATTAGTTAAAATATTATAACAGTGATGTATATGTATTTTACCTTGACTCATAGTGCTGGGACCTAAGTCTACTTAAATATAAGTTAATAATAAGTTAGTTGCTTTATCTAATATCGGGACTAAATGGCGCAGATAGTTCCGCGCCACCGTGGGCGAGTAACTGAAGCCGCGGCGTGTTTCATTGTTGCTTCCAGATCCAACGCCGAATCACAGGTGACCGTCATACCAGGTTGGTTCCCCTAACTCGTAGCGAAACCCACACCGTAGCAAAACTGAACCCTAACTAAAACTGGACAACTACAATTAAATTTACTTTTTCCGCATCAGTAAAACGCTGCTCACCGTAGAAATCGACCATCGGACAAATTTTCTGTGCATATAGGGTAGTGGTCGATTTAGGCTGAACAAGAACACCAATTTGTGACTTTGACAAATAGGGTAGTCCCGATAACCTAGAAACGAACCTAAATAGGATTTATTGAATTCGCGACCTGACATCGTCGCCGTGACACTGTTTCAGACGGACTACCGCGGACGCGACGACTGGACGAGACGCCCCGGACGGACGACACACTCGCCATCACAGGCAAGTATATCCACTTGCACTTTTGGCCGTGCTTAGGCTCTAGTTGGTTAGAATTGTTAACTGTGAACAAATAGAACCGGACGTGAAATGATAGCGTCCGGGACGACTCCTGACGGCTCAGACTTGACGACGAAGTCTGAGCCTGACAACAACAACTTTTGATACTGTAGGGCTATCATGTGTGTACGTGTGTGTGGACACCCTAGAATAACAACTCCCTACACTTGTCATGTCGTGTCCTGTTACACAAAAAGCCTTCGGGCGTTTCGGATGCTTTCCCCCGCGAAAGTGATCCCTGTTACACAAAAAGCCTTCGGGCGTTTCGGATGCTTTCCCCCGCGCAAGTGATCCCTGTTACCCAAAAAGCCTTCGGGCGTTTCGGATGCTTTCCCCCGCGAAAGTGATCCCTGTTACACAAAAAGCCTTCGGGCGTTTCGGATGTTTCCCTAGCGGAAGTGATCCCTGTAATTCTTATACTGAGTTCCTGGGTTTGGGGTTGGGTTGAGCGTGTGCACGACAAGAGGGTCTGATCCCCCTCGAACCGTAAGGCGTGAACCCTTTCATGTCTCACTTGTCCTGTCTTGTCTTGTCCCGTCACGTCCCGTCACGTCATGACACCTGTAGGTTAGTCCCGTAGTTGGTAGCACACGCTACGACTACTACTTGTTGCGCTTTACTTTCCTCCTGCATTACTTCCATTTGTTACTCAGTTATAACCCCGGCATGCTAATCAACCAGTAAATCGTTGTCAAAAAGTTGATACACTTGCAGTAGAGTCTAACCCTTTTTGTAGACTTTACCTGACGTACAGCTCCTTTCTTTTGGGGTGCTGTACGTCAGGTGCTCAGCCAGAGTTCGTGGACGAGGCAGACTCACTGGAGTACGAGGAGCCAAGGACGTCGACCCAGAGTACGTGCCCGACGGGGACCAGAACTAGAGGTCTTTTTAGTCGCCACTTTCAGAGGCTACCGCTTTTAGGTTTGCTTTTAAATCTTTTGTTGCCATGTTTAGGCTTCTTTTTTTTAGACTTTGTACTTGTTGGATGTTATATCTCTAATTTAATGAATGCAACTTCCTTTCTGTACTTTCTATTGTTTCGAGCTTTATTAATGCAAGAACCTCAAACTTTAAAAATGTTACCCTTACAGACGCTTATTGGGTCCGAGCTTCTCGGCTCTGGCCCAAGCGGGCCTTAGTCACGCTCCGCCTCCGTCCATTTTCAGAAGTTGGGCGTGACAACTTACCAACCGACTAGTTTCACAACTAGTCGGTCGGTGAGTGTTCTATTACCGACTAACAGATGAAATCAAAGTGGCTGAATCCAAAGACAGCTAGTCTGTTTAAGAACAAATTCCAACCGACTAGTTTCTCAACTAGTCGGTCGGTCGTTGTGCTTTGACCGACTAACTGTAAACAGTAAGTTGGGCTGGAAAATGAAAGCTCAACTAGTCGGTCTAAGAAGGATTCCTAACCGACTAGTTTGACAACTAGTCGATCGGTGAACCTTCTTGGACCGACTACTTGATAAACAGTGTCTAGGCTGAATTGAGTTAGGAGATCCAGTCGGTTCAAGAAGGATTGCCGACCGACTAGATTGCCATCTAGTCGGTTGGTTCTTCTTCTTGAACCAACTTAAATGCACCAGAATCCGCGAAATGAAGCGTGAAGCTTCGGGAAAGTTTGTATGGGCTTCTAAGATAATCCTAGCTATACGATATGAGCGACATGAAGATTAAAACGTAAGACCTACTCAAGGCTTAACATTCTACGAAAAGAAGCTAGAAGACTATAAATAAATCTTGACGAACCGTCTTCAAAAGCTTCAATCGAATCTTCTTGACTTCAATAATGCTCCTAGAGCTTCAACGAAGCTTCAGGCACACGATCACGCGCTTTGAGAAGTCTTGAGATGTCGCTTTTGATGTACATGGAATTTTGGCGACGATCTCCATAACTGCGCTCACAAAGAGTTAGTTCACGATATTTATGTTTGTTCATCATCAAAACCAAATCCGGGGAATCAATACTCAACATTCTCCCCATTTTTAGTGATGACAAACCAACATAAATAATAATCAATAATAATGATTCAAATGAAATTTACGTACCCCCCTGCATTAATGACACGTTAATTCCAAATTAAATAATAATCATACGCACCAAGCAGACGAGGAAAGTATAAAATGAGAATTCAATTATTGAAATATCGGATTTGAAATCCATTTTTATATCTTAACTCCCCCTGAATCTAACATATCAAATTAGATTCACGGTAAATTGCTTTAAATTATCATTTAGCACATCGTCATTATTAATTCTCTCCCCCTTTGGCATTAGCAAAAAGAGCGGGAGGAGATCAACGACAACAATGGCTAAAATATAAAAGCACGGGAGTCGAAGAATACGACCACGGTCCAAATGACACCAAAGGAAAATACGAAGTAAATCAAAGCGTGCCAACGAGACCAAAGTCGAAAATCAAAAATGAAATCATCAAAACTCAAATCAATTTCACATATTGAGTTATAGAACATACTCTCCACTATCAACATTCTTAATGAATTAAGTGCATGGAAAACAATTCTATGATTTCATAGAATGAATTCTATGTAATCAATTAAAATCATCGAACGAAGAAATCAACATCAGAGACAATAATATAACGTGCACAAAAGAAGTAAATGGCAACATAATGTATATATATATATATAAGAACATGGATACATCAAAAGTATACATATGCCAACTATAACATAAACGATCCTCAGATCGGGGCACATCATACAACATATCTCACAGCATACATCGAAGTATCACAAAACATGTATACATCAAAATATATCATAAAAACATCCAAAAATATCAAAAATCCATAACCACCATCTATCCTACCCCACTCTCTCACTACAAGATATATCATCCAAAGTGCACTAGGGAGAGTCCTCCAACGCAAGCTCAGGAGGCGGAGGGAGGATCAGCAGCAGTAGCAGGCTCTGTAGAAGGGGTGGTGGTCACTGGGTCGACTGGAGTGTCCACAGAAGGAAGAGTCACAACAGGAGTGGTCTCAGGAGCACCAGCAGGAACATCCACCAAAGGAATGGTGGCAGCAGGTGTGCTCTCGGGAGCACCGGCAGAAGCAGCAGCAGCAGACGTACCCTCTGGGGCACGAGGAGGAGATCCAACAAGCTCCTGGAGCTCAGCCTCATCCATTTCCTCATCGTCAAAAACTGACGGAGGAATCTCAATGCCCAAGTGAGAGCAGATGCGAACTAGCATCTCCTCAGAATGAGAAACATGAGACTCAACACGTCTCAGAGAAACTGCAAACTCAGCGAGTGTAGGAGCAGGAGGAGGAGCTGAAGCTGAAGCTGAAGGGGTCGTCCTCTGAACGTGACGAAGCGCCGCAAGAGACTTCTTGATGGCCGTTGCATTCAGGGGAGGACCAAGAGGACGCTTGTCATCGGGAGGGAGAGGGACCCTGAAGTGACGAAAAACGAGAGTCAATAGGCACAGATATGGAATGTGAGCAGACTTGGTGGATTTCCTTATGCACTCAAAGGAATCCATCTTGTCAAGAATAATCCGTGCCCAATTGATATCACTCCCCAAGAAAAGAGCGTAGATCAGCTTAAGAAATGGCTGGGAGGGTAAGCTAGATGAGCCGTACTTCGGAAGGAGGCACGACTTCAAGATAAGATTCAAGACCCAAGCATTGGCATAAACGACTTCGAGGGGACGCCAATCATGGCGGGAGGGATGACATGGAACATCTCGGCAAGCATCGACTGGACAAGATCAGAAATATCATCCACAGAGATATCAGCTGGAAGAAGGCCAGAAGATGACACACCTATCAACTCCCCTAAGATTTCTGCCGTGAGGACAATAGGTGTCCCCAAGACAGTCGTCTCAATGGAGTGAGTGTCGTCATACTGACCCTGGACATGATTCGCATAGAATAGTTTGACGAGACGGGGGTACGGGTGAGGGTTCGCCTTGGGGTCATGGCGAAGATAGTCAATTAGGCTGATGTAGGAAAGAAGATCGGCAAGAAGTGGACAATCGGAGAACTAAACGCAGTGCTCCAATATTAATGGATAGTGTTCGATACGGTTGTAAGCCGTGAGACACAACGGGTCATCGCGACACAACGATATATCAACACCGCCCAAAGGCATGGGAGCCTTCCCCTTAGATGGACGAGTGCTAGATTGAGGAGGAGTAGGAGCCCTAACGGTATGCTTGGTCTCCGGAATATACTCAGTGTCAGAGTCATCGGGAGGAGTGGGAGCACGGAATGAGCTAGGCTTAGGTTGAGAAGATCGGGCTCTAGGCTTAGCAGTCGCCGTCCTCTTCTTCTTAAGAGGAGGCGAAGAGGAGGATGGACGGGTCGATTTGGCATGGCGTTTGGTTTGAGGGGGGTCCGTAGGAGGAGACTCGACAGTCATAGGAGACGAACTAGAGGGACGGATGGGTATACGTGTCTTCGCCATAATCGAGACGAGACAACGCTTAATCGAACTAGAAATCGAAATACTAAAACCCTAACACAAACCCTAGATCGACGGAAATTGCAGATAAACCTAGAATGAAACCCTAGGAGCTGAGAGAGAGGGAGGAGATATACCCAGGGAGGATGATCGACGGTCGGAGATGGCCGGAAATGGCCGGAGCACGGCAGTCGGACGGCGGAGGAAGAGAGGAGTCGAAGGGGTTTTGGGCTGAGGAATGATGTCATTCTAATCGGTGCGGGCAAGATTAAAAACGATCGGAATCCCAAAAGACACAACAGCCCCTGCGCATTTAGTCGGTCACGGTTCAAGCGCTGACCGACTAGAATGAGATCTAGTCGGTCGGCCAATGAGCTTGAACCGACTAAGTGCAAACAATAACTGAAGCCAACTTTTGAGCAAGAGTTAGTCGGTCTGAGTTCATTCACTGACCGACTAGAACTGAATCTAGTCGGTCGGCCAATGAACTAGGACCGACTAAGAGAGTCCAAAAATTTGAAATTTTGAAATTTTGAGTTCTCTCCTACGCGCACTTGGACGAAACATCGAAATACTCTCATACATCATTATACTACCCAGTAAAACATCGAAAATCTTAAATACGACGTTCATGAATATTTCGAGCATAAATTCCGAAAATTCAACCAAAAATCCAGAAAATCTCAACACATCTAGCATGAGCAAATATAACGAAAATATTATCATGCAAGATTATTGAACAATATGAATACTAAATCTCAGATTCACCCATAATCCCCAATTCTCGACGTAACCGCATAAAGGAGTCTTCCTTGAGTGGTTTCGTGAAAATATCGGCGATTTGCTTCTGGGTTTCAACGTACACTAAAATGATGTCCTTTTTAGCAACATGATCATCTAAGAAATGGTGACGGCCATCTATGTGTTTAGAACGGGAATGGTGTACCGGATTCTTAGAGAGACATATTGCACTTTGGTTGTCCACCATGATAGGGCAAGTATCACAGTTTATACCAAAGTCTTTAAGAGTGTGTCTCATCCAAAGAACCTGAGCACACGCAACACCATCGGCAATATATTCCGCCTCGGTGGTTGAAAGTGATACGGAATTCTGCTCCTTGGAAAACCAAGAGACAAGAGAATTTCCTATAAAATGGCATGTGCCACTAGTACTTTTCCTGTCGGATTTGCATCCCGCATAATCTGCGTCACTATATGAGATTAACTCATATGTGCTAGACTTTGGATAAAGTAATCTGAAGTCGAGTGTGTAACTTAAATAACGGAAAATACGTTTTACCGCTACTAAGTGAGATTCCTTAGGTTGAGACTGATAACGTGCACATACATATACGGCAAACATAATATCTGGCCTACTAGCAGTAAGATATAATAAACTACCTATTATACCTCGATATAGATGAATGTCTACATCTTTGCCACCCGTATCTTTATCAAGATGTGTAGTAGTGCTCATTGGAGTCTTCTTCCCTGAGGCATTATCCATTCCAAATCGCTTTAGCAACTCCACCGTATACTTGGTTTGGTGGATGAAGATTGCATCGTTCATTTGGCGAATTTGGAGACCTAAGAAATATTTGAGCTCACCCATGTGGCTCATCTCAAATTGATCCTTCATAACATTAGAAAACTCTTCGCAAAGAGTGAAGTTAGTAGCACCAAAAATGATATCATCAACATAAATTTGAACTAAAATAATATCATTATTCGAATACTTAACAAATAATGTAGAATCGACTTCACCCATTTTAAAACTCAAATCCAAAAGAAAATTCTTTAGATGGTCATACCAAGCTCAGGAGCTTGTCTCAAACTGTAAAGTGCTTTCTTAAGTTTGAAAACGTGATTTGGAAATTTTTCATTTATAAAACCCAGAGGTTGAGAAACATAAACTTCCTCAACGACATCTCCGTTTAAAAACGCACTTTTTACATCCATTTGAAAGAGTTTAAAATCTTTATGGCATGCAAAAGATAACAATAATCTAATAGATTCTAATCTAGCTATCGGAGCAAAGGATTCTTCGAAATCTATACCTTCCTCTTACCGGTAGCCTTGAGCTACTAACCGAGGTTTGTTTCGGACGACGATTTGGTTCTCGTCGGTCTTGTTCTTGAAAATCCACTTCGTTCCTATAACGGTGTAGTTCTTCGAATGCAATGGAACAAGATCCCAAACCTCATTCCTCTCAAATTGAATGAGCTCTTCCTCCATGGCTAGGATCCAAGCATTATCTTCGCACGCTTCGTTAATATTCCTTGGCTCTATTGAGGAGGCAAAGGCACAATGAGCGAAGTAGTTGACTTGAGATCTCGTCTTGACACTATCAAGTATGTTGCCAATGACTTGCTCATGGGGATGGTCACGAACTGTATGAAGCCGTTTGGGAATTCCCTGATCACTAGGAACATTCTCAAAAGACTCATTAGTAGGGTTAGTATCATTAGAATTAATAGAATTAGAATTACTAATAGAATCACATAAAACATACATGGAGTCATCATCATTAGTAATTCTAGACGGGACAAAATTTTCATTGAAAGAAACATGAAGTGATTCCTCGATCGTTGAGGTTCGTTTGTTGTATATCCGATAGGCTTTGCTACGGGAGGAATATCCAACAAATATCCCCTCATCGGATCTTGGATCAAATTTGTCCAAACTTCCATATGTGTTTTTAATAAAACATTTTGCACCGAAAACTCGAAAATGTTTAACTTGAGGCAATCTACTAAATAACAATTCATAACAAGTTTTGTTTGGTGCCGGGCCTTAAAAGTATTCTATTAAACACATAGCAAGCGGTATGTACCGCTTCCGCCCAAAATTGATGGCCAAGTTGGCTATCATCAAGCATAGTGCGAGCACATTCCACTAGCGTCCTATTCTTTCTCTCAACAACACCATTTTGAGGAGGTGTGCGAGGGAAGGAAAAGGTGTGAGTAATACCAACTTCATCACAGAAATTTGAGAAAGACTCATTCTCAAATTCCCCTCCATGATCACTACGAATAGTGACAATGGTGGTTCCAATGAGATTTTGTACTTTCTTAACAAATATTGTGAAGTTTTCAAAAGCATCATTTTTATTACTTAATGAAAATACCCAAGTAAATCTAGAAAATTCATCAACGATGACAAGTCCATATCGTGCATTTCCTAATGAAGCAACTCTAGTAGGCCCAAAAAGATCTAGATGTAATAGCTCTAGAGGCCGCTTAGATGAAATGCTTTTCTTAGGTTTAAATGACGATTTTGGAAGCTTGCCTCATTGACACGAGTCACAAAAGCTTTTCTTTTGGAAGACAAGCTTAGGAAATCCTTTAATAGAATTTAACTTGGAAAGCTTAAAAAGTGTTCCAAAGTTCACATGACCAAAACGTCGATGCCATAAGTGTTGTTCACTTGTGTTGGCAATGAGACATTGTTCATGTGATTTTGGGAGATCTAATATATAAATATCCTTATGGCGTGTGCTAGAAAATAACAAGTCATTATTATCTTTTCTCAAAATATGGCACATTCCTTTCGCAAAGCTAACTTTGTAACCTTTTTCACAAAGTTGGCTTATTGAAATAAGATTGTGGTTTAATCCTTTAACAAGGTAAACATCACTTATTAGTGGTTTAGAAGGATTGCCAACTTTTCCAACACCTATGATGGTTCCGCTCTCGTTGCCTCCAAAGACGACTCGGTTCCCATTTGCAATGGGCACCACTCCGGAGAGCAATTGAGCATCGCCCGTCATGTGTTTTGAACACCCGCTATCGAGTATCCAATTATTCTTGGAGCTAAATTTGGATTTGTTGCTCCGTTTCTTTTTCTTGAGTATCTAAAGATAGAAATATCATTCCATGGTACCCAAGGTCATTGGGTCCTAAAAGATTAGACCTTTGGAAGCCAAGTCCAATTGGACTTAGACTTCCCAATGTAATCATCATTATGCACGACATTCATAAAATAGGAATTCATGTATGCTTGTTTTTCATTCATGTTAGTGTTCTTCGGGCCCCAAATAGTGAATATTTTGGGAGTCCTATTCCTATTGAGAGCATGCATACGTTGTTGATTTCTACGTGATGCATGTTGTGGATAGGCATATGGCACATGATGAAATGGTGCATGATGATAATTGTTCATATGATGGTGTGGATGAACATATGCATGTGGAGGAACACGTGCGTGAGTGTGTCTCACATGGTGTGCACGTGCCCGTGGATGTGGTGCATAAAAATCATCATATGTGTGAACATGTGGAGTAGGATGTGTGTTCCTACGTGGCATGGTATTGGTGTACATATAAGCATGACCCTTCTTTGGAGGTCCACCCAAAGTGGGTTTCTTTCCAAATGAGGGTGTGTACGAGGTGGAAGCACCATTGGTAGAAGAACTACCAATGGAGTGTTTGCTCCCACTCGTTGAGGCGTCGGAAGTTGGCCTAACAAAGGTGGTAAACGATTTGGATGAATTTCCCATCTTATACCCCAAGCCAATGCGATGATTGGCCAGAAGTAAGTCATTTAGGATATTATCCAATTGGTCCTTACCTTTATTGAATTTATTAATTCGGCCTATTGTGGACTCATACTTCTCGGTGAGAGAAAGTATAGAAGCATCCAAAGTGGATACTTGAGTGGTGAGTTCACAGACATGAGACTTGAGATTCTTATTCTCAATACTCAAAGTTGAGTTTCGAGAAATCAAATCCGCTATCTCATGTTCATCCGATTCCTCAATATGAACATGCTCAAGTTGAGATTTGAGATTTACAATCTCATTTCTCAAACTTTCAACAACGGTGTCGTTGTTGATGATGATAGGTTCAGGCGAGGTTTGGATACTAGCTACCTCATCTTTTATCTTAGTATATCTATTTACTAATTTAGAATACTTAGACCAAATTTACTCGTTAGCTAATCTAAGGTCATCCATAATTAACTCATCGCCTTCATCCTCGCTATTATCGGAAGAGGATTCTTGATCGTGTTCCTCTCTTGCCATAAAGCACATGTGTGCTTGCTCCACTTGTTCATCGTCCGACTCTCCACTTGAGGAGTCCTCGTCGGAGTCGGTGAATGTCCCGACAAGTCCTTTCGTGTACCCTTTCTTGTACTTCCGAGACTTGTCGAACTTTGGCGCCTTCCACTTCTCCTTTTGTTTGTTTTGAGGACAATCCGCTTTCATGTGTCCTGGCTTATTGCATTTAAAACACAAAGGAGTGGAGGCATTAAAAGAACTAAACATAGATTTGTTCTTGAAGTTACCTTTCTGGAAGAATCGGTTGAACTTCTTTGCCATGAGGGCAATGGATTCCAAGTCCAACTCGTCTTCCGAGTCTTCATCATCGGTAGATGTAGATGTAGATGGAGCGGCCTTGAAAGCAATCGCCTTTTTCTTTGGCTCGTCTTGCTTCAAGTAAGACTTCATCTTGTCCTGCAGCTTTAGTTTACTGTCCTTGCGTACCTCATAAGACATCAAGGTACCCATTAGTTTAATGATAATATATTTACTCATATCGTTACCTTCCTCGATGGCGAAGGTACGTTTTTCCCAACAAGAAGGAAGTCCGTCAATGATCTTTGAGAACTTCTCCGTTTGGGTGTAGGTCTTTCCAAGAGCCTCCAACTCATTGGTGATGTCAACGAAGCAAGCATAGTACTCCTTCATCTTCTCACCCTATTGCATATGAAATAATTCGTAATCTTTATTTACAACAACGAGTTTGGAGTCTCTTACCCTACTCGTTCCTTCATGCAAGATGAGGAGTGAGTTCCAGATTTGATATGCACTCTTATATGTGCATATCTTGTTGAAGTCCTCGGGCTCCAAAGTGCATTGCAAGGCATTCATTGCCTTGGCATTGGTTACCTCCGCGGTGACCTCCGCGGTAGTCCACTTCGTGAAATCTTCTTCGGCGGGCTCGACATACTCCACCATCGTATCTCTCCATAGTGAAGCGCTCCGGAGGAACGTTTCCATCCGGTATTTCCAGTACCCGTAATTGGTACCGTTGAAGAAGGGAGGCCTAGTTGAGGAGTGTCCTTCCATCACCGAAGAAGCTCCTTCACGGTTCCTGAAGGTGCTATAATATGAAGGTGGACGAATGGTCTTGTTGTCGTTGGTAGACATAGCTATGAACTTGGCTCTGATACCAAATGTAATGCCCTGATAGCTACTGCACAAGTACTAGAGGGGGGTGAATAGTACTTTAAAATAATTAAGAAGATAATTCCTAATTATCTTGCAAACTCAACCAACAATGCAGAAATGAAAATGTGACAAAAATAAAATACAATCGCAAAATAAATGATATAACGGGTTCGGATCCACCCAAGTCTCCCCGACTTGTTCCCGGTGATCCTACGTCCCAAACACCCGGATCCCCTCCGGCTACTTGAGTTAAAAACCTCTAACTCAAATTTGCACTATAAAATACTTGTAGAAAACCTCTACAAGATCAAGTCATACACAAATAAAAGTGTGACTCCCACAAACCGGGATCACACACAACTCTCACAACCGAGAGTAAAACTTGCAATATCAAAGTAAAATGAAATACGAAATGCTTACCAACAAAATCCTATGCCTTGAGTAAACTTACGATTTTAGGGCAAGGAGGATTTTGGAGGAGAAGAAGTCACCAAACCCTAGCTCCAAGGAGTTGATCAGCAATAGAAGCCTAGAGAGTTGTTGGTGACCTTGGATCAAGCTCTTGGCTTGAGTGGCTCACAATCAATGAGAATCTCTCTTTGGAAATAAGAGTGAGAGAGAGATTCTAGAGAAATGAATGAGCTTGGAAATGAGAAATAAATGCTTCTCTTTGATTCTCTTAAATGTAATTAATATCAGCCTTGAATGCTATGAAGAAGCATCTCAAGATTATATAGGATCGAGAAGAGAGAGAGAGAGAAAATTCGTGCATTTAATGCTCAAACGGATCTATTTCTGAAGCTGTCTAATCGGTCAAAGAAGGATCACTAACCGACTAGATTCACAACTAGTCGGTCGGTGATCCAACATGGACCGACTAACAGCTTCACAGCCAATATAGAAAGTTTAGGAGATAGAGAACTAGTCGGTCTAAGAAGACTTACCAACCGACTAGTTTCACAACTAGTCGATTGGTGAGTGTTCTTTGACCGACTAACAGATGAAATCAAAGTGGCTGAATCCAAAGACAGCTAGTCGGTTTAAGAACAAATTCCAACCGACTAGTTTCTCAACTAGTCGGTCGGTCGTTGTGCTTTGACCGACTAACTGTAAACAGTAAGTTAGGCTGGAAAAATGAAAGCTCAACTAGTCGGTCTAAGAAGAATTCCTAACCGACTAGTTTGACAACTAGTCGGTCGGTGAACCTTCTTGGACCGACTAATTGATAAACAGTGTCTAGGCTGAATTGAGTTAGAAGATCTAGTCGGTTCAAGCAGGATTGCCGACCGACTAGATTGCCATCTAGTCGGTTGGTTCTTCTTCTTGAACCAACTAAGATGCACCAGAAACCGCGAAATGAAGTGTGAAGCTTCGGGAAAGTTTGTATGGGCTTCTAAGATAATCCTAGCTCTACGATATGAGCGACATGAAGATTAAAACGTAAGACCTACTCAAGGCTTAACATTCTACGAAAAGAAGCTAGAAGACTATAAATAAAACTTGACGAACCGTCTTCAAAATCTTCAATCGAATCTTCTTGACTTCAATAATGCATCTAGAGCTTCAACGAAGCTTCAGGCACACGATCACGCGCTTTGAGAAGTCTTGAGACGTCGCTTTTGATGTACGTGGAATTTTGGCGACGATCTCTATAACTGCGCTCACAAAGAGTTAGTTCACGATATTTATGTTTGTTCATCATCAAAACCAAATCCGGGGAATCAATACTCAACAACGTCAACGCGTAACCCAGTAGGAATGCCAACTCCCTCTAATATGCTATTATGAAAATGCAACTATTTTACATGCATTCATAGCAAAATATGGAATGAGCTAAAGGAAACATGTGTATGACATGAAGCAATGATTGCATAACATAAAAGTAGGTACAACAGCAATAGAGGGAGACAACATAAGTAAAATAAATGCAAGCGGCAATAACTATAATAGGAGCTATGTATAACAAGGGTATACAACTTGGAAGGGCAACAAGTAAGGTATGTACAAGTAAGCAACATTTGGTAATGCTACAAAAGTAATGAAAGTTATCTAAAGTGTTTTGGACCCTAAGTAGTGGGTAGACCTTCTTGGGACTGGACCTCACCCCCAGTTGGGGTGGAACAGGCAAACTCCCCGAGACAAGCTCTTACTAAAGGAGTCCTGTTTTCCCCTTATTTCCCCTTCACATTTTCTCCAATTCTCCTCATTTCTGCCACTCCCCGCCACTCGGGCAAGAACAGGAGGGCCACCAACCACCACAACTGTCCAGTCCCTCATGTTTTCCCCACAACTTAGTGTCCCCCAATCCCCTTGTCACCCTCCTTTAAGAGGACTTAGTCATTTCCATGAATTTACAAAATGTAAAGAAGAATATAAAGAAACATAAGGACACAAAGCTTCCAAGTAAAAGCAATTCCACATTTCCAACATCGTATCAAGGTGTCATGCACATCGTGCCATGCCCACCATACCACCACAATCCCAACCACATTACCACGCATGCCATATCCACCACATCCTTCCCACCATGTGTAGGCAACGATGACCAAAAGTATGCTACAAACATGCCCACCATTCCATGATTCATACATATGTAAGGGGCTGAACATACATATATGCTTCACTGAACACACATTTATACTTGGCTAAACACAGATATGTGCATGGCTGAACATGGATATGTGCATAACAGATATTTACATAGCTGCACACACATATGTAAGGGACTGAACACAGATATATATGTGGCTGAACACACATATATACATAGCTCAACACACATATGTAAGGGACTAAACACAGATATATATGTGGCTGAACACACATATATACATAGCTGAACACACATATGTAAGGGACTGAACACACATATATATATATGTGGCTGAACACACATATAAACATAGCTGAACACACATATATACTCCAATGTCCATACATTGCTGAACTTTCGCCAACAGTCACAACATCAATGGATATTAGCCATTTCTAACATGAATTTGATAAAACTTCCTAAATGAAAGTTGTAGATATGGTAATCTCAGATTCACTTATAAAATTTCATGCAAAAATATGAATTATCTGATTTATGGTGATTTATTTGGTGAAGTCTGTCAAATCTATTTTCAAGACAGATTTCAGGGTCTGTACTAATTGCTATTCTAGGGCATGTTACATTCAGAATTATGAAAACATTATCTCAGGGAAAATTGTAGAGAAAGTTGCTATCTTTAAACTGAGACCAAGAACATAACATTCCATAAAGTGTGCAGAGAGTTATACCCGTTTTTGTGAAAGGTGTTCAGTTTTGATTGAAACCAGACCAGTTGGCATATCCGAATTTTTATCAAATCATACAGTTAGAATTTGGGGAAATGATCTAAATGAAAGTTGTTCATAACTACGAGATACCCAACATATAAAATTTCCAAAGCATTCCTAATATCCAATTAATCCCAGAACTTAGTCAAAGTTTCAGCTTTTTAGGATAAAATTTTCAGCATCAAGAACAAAAGTGTTTCATGGAAATTAATCATGTATTAAGCTCAAAAGTAAACATGAACCAATTCTACAAATGACAATTAAATAGCATATTAGGGGAAATTGGATTCCTACCTCAATTCAAGATGAGAGAGCCTCTCTTCTCTTCTCCTCCCCCTTCCTCTTCCTCTCTTTTCCTTAGTTTTCCATATTGATTTCTCTTTCTCTTTCCCCTTCTCTTTCTCTTTTTTTCCATGAAGAGTTCGGTCATCAGGAAGAAAAATGAGAAATAAATGAAAAAGGAAAATGAAAAGTTAAAGAAGAGAGGAGAAAGTTGTAGAAGGAAATGAGATGAAATTATCTCTTCAAAAGTTCCATGTATTTACAAGTTTAACATTTTTTACACTCTTCCTCTTTCTATACACACAACCCATTCTTAATTACAAGTGGGCCATTCCTTTATGCACACACCCTACTAAAATATATCATCTCTAGAAGCATCCCTCTTACTTTCATGTCATGAAAGCTACTAATATAACTACCCCTCAACTTGGGGACAAAATTACATCCCAAGCCATCCCATACACTACTTAGAATCAACCAGTGGTACATACATATACAAGTATCTGAACATACATATATCACAATCTGTACACAGATATATATGGATCTGTACACACATTTGCACTGCACGGTATATACATATATACTGCACTGAACACAGATATATAAGGATCTGCTACTAGTGTTTAGTTTATAATACAACTGTGTACAGAATATAAGACAAGTGTGTTCAGCATATAATCCCGACTACACTGTGAACATACATACAATGGAATACGAACATACTTATACTATAATAGGAACACACATGTATTACAATCTGAACACACATATACTACAATACTTACTAGCATACACACGTAGTACGGTATAACATACTATACACACGACATAGATACCCAGATATACACTCTATTTTCACACACAAAATATAGGCCCAACGTATATAGCACTCTGGGCCATTACAATCTGCCCACCTTAAAAATCAAGTCCGTCCTCGGACTTCCCAAACTAATGGTCAACTTAAGGATGTCAGACTTATACATTAAGGTCACTGTATCCCAAGCATACTATAACAAAAGCAAAGCATACTCATATGCATACACTTACACATATATCAAGTAGTCACATACATACACATACTCCTACATGCATACACATTTACTCACATATTCATACTTACCCTATTACACACCTAGCTCTTATATACACAAAACATAGACATACATACTTTGTGGACACACAAGTATACGCAACATGATACTTCACTTAGAGCTAATACACTACCACATATACAGATCTATACATAGACATAGACATACAATCATGTATGTCTCCTAGGATACATCCAAACATACACATATATATCTCATCACATAAGGTCATGCAACACAACACAACACCGTATCCCGACTACTATAGATAAGGCACCTGTATCCATATTATTCAAGCAGATACATATAACCAGGCATACACCTACCCATGCATGGGCACACACCCATACACGTCGATATACAAATCATACCAACATACATGTACATTCAACTATACACACACATATCATAGGTACATCCAAATACCTATATACATATCAATACACATAAATAACCATATAAAATATACTCATCCATACACAGGTGTAAGCGTACCAGCTTACAACCATACATGTATCATATACTCATCATATATATTAACTCATAATACAAACACTACTACAAAAAACGCTTGCATAGCGCTTTTTTTTACACTTAGATAGCGCTTTTAAGCGCTATCCAAGCTACCGCTATGGTAGCTTGGATAGCGCTTTTATAAGCGCTATCTAAGTGGTTTACTAAGATAGCGCTTATAAAAGTGCTATCTAAGCTACCGCTATGGTAGCTTGGATAGCGCTTTTTAAGCGCTATCTAAGTGGTTCGAGAAATTTTGATTTTGCCTTTGGATAGCGCTTTTATAAGCGCTATCTAAGTGGTTTTCTAAGATAGCGCTTATAAAAGTGCTATCTAAGCTACCGCTATGGTAGCTTGGATAGCACTTTTTAAGTGCTATCTAAGTGGTTCGAGAAATTTTGATTTTGCCCTTGGATAGCGCTTTTATAAGCGCTATCTAAGTGGTTTTCTAAGATAGCGCTTTTGGAAGCGCTATTAGAGATTACTCGAGAAAGTTTGATTTTGGCCTTGCATAGCGTTTTTATAAGCGCTATCCGTAAGCGCAATATGAACGATCGCTCATATTGCACGGGTCCCGACACATATATATGCACAGACGTAATGCGTCAACCATGCGTTCATACACAAAAAGAATTATGTGAACGTGACGGGGTCATATGAGGGAAGGGAAACACAATTCCATAGCTAAATAAGTTATCAGCACATAAACAGTAATCTCGTATAAAACTTTTCAAAATTACAAGAATATAGCGGTCTAGTTATAATCTTCAGATTCCAATCAAAAAAGCAATTCCCAACTTGTGAACATTTCTCTCGTTGCGTTCTGTCATCCTGTATCTTGCATTACACACTTTCCTAAAGCCTGATCAACCGAAAGCATGCTGGCAACATGCTCGGCTGATTCATTATGAACAACAAGATATACCAAAATCCTGAAAGAGTCCTCTGGGAATCTAACTGTGATGCCAGCGTTCAGGCCAGTATGTGCAATCCAAGAATGAGTTGTGTTCAGTGAGTTGCAGCTGATATCCTTACTCTCCCCATCAAAGATAGCGTAACCCTCCGCAAAACACAGCAGCAGCAGGATGGAGGCGAGCTAACACCATCTGCCTCATGTTGGCTTCATCGTGGAGCTGCTTGTGCATCTTGCGATTACATCTGCAAGAATCAATGACCAATTGTTGCAATCATCAACAAAGTGTCAAACATGAAGAGAATAATAGGGATTGCATCAGAAAGAAACCGCAGCTTTGTATTTCCTGTTTCAATCTTTCAAAAAGAAAAGGACTGTTGAGCAGCACGGTATAAAATATACACCACCAAAAACCCACTAATTACATCCAGAAATTCGAAAAAACAACAACATATCACTCCTTCCAACTAGGTACACACCAGAACCATAATACAAATCAACCGCAACAGAGCAGTTTACAAAATCTACTTGAACACCGAAAAAAGGAACATAAAGCTAAAACACAAAATATTTTAACTAATACATAAGGTAACTATAATTGCAGAGATGGAGAGATTGGGGAATTTAATTTAGTTTTCTGCAACAAAACACAAACTATTTTAACTAATTATTGTACAAACTAATTCACGGCATGGTAAATCAAAATGTCACCTTCCTTTAAAGCGAGAAGACACCTCACGTGGCACATGGGTCGGTCTCTCTGCTTTAATTGATTCTGCAACTCTACTACTTTTGGATTAGGGGAGAAATTCCAGAAACCTGAAACAAATTTGTAGCAATGAGTATTGCTACTAGGTTTGTCCCAAAACAATAGTAGCAGTAGCTTGTATTTCCTGATGGGAGATAAAAGAACATCAAGTTTGATGGAAAGTTTCATTGGACACAAAAATTTGCAATTTCTTGTTTTATGTATTGCAATGCATTGTCAATACAAAGAATCTTAATAAAAGTGTAAACTGATTTTTAATCTTGTTAAAAAATTTGATAATCACAAGTACATGTATCTTAGTAGCAATTCAACCACACAACTGGGAGCCATAAACAGCGAGGCTCACTAAGCCTGAACACCCCATACTAGAATGAAACAGCATATGACCTGATTGATTGCTTCATCTCTGCAGTGAATTATGCCTGGACTAATTACTGTGAGGCCGACCCTAATGATGATGTTTGGTGACGAGAAAGGACTTGTTGCATCCTTATCCTTTCCTTAATTTAGGCTCAAAATGCAAACATGCTCTTTAAGAAAACAAGTTTAGCCAATGAGTTATCCTCTAAACTGATAGTAAAAAAACCTACTCCACTTGCTAAATAAAATAGTAACTCCTGATCTAATACAACCAAGTGACTCAACCTTTGTTGTCATCAACATCTTGCCAACATCTGTGCTGCCAGTGTTTAGTGGGCTTACAGACAACGCTTCAGAAATCAAGATTGTGATAACCATTAATTGTTAGCATTAGTGCTAATAACGTGGCATGCATGAACATGAAGAAGTGAGATTTGAACTTTCTTCTATCTTTTTTAAATAAAAAGCAAAAAAATTCATTAGGTTATGGACCACATCTATAATTTACAAAGGAGAAGGCTAAAAACTGAAAAGTTATTGGCAATGGATTGGAGAGAAAGTGAGATATTTACTGAAGCAATATTACATTCATAAATAAAGTTTATAAATAAAGTTTATCCCAAAGCTGTGGGGGTGTCCCAACCACCCAATTATATGATTATCCTACTTTGCAACAGGGGTTGCTGGAGGGAGAGGAGCCAAGGAGAAGAAATCACTGTCACATCAGAATCTATGCACCCACTAATCATCTAATTCACCAAGCTGCACTCAATCATCTGCTTGATTCCTTAGTTGGGCCTTTAAATATCAAGTCAGTTGTGTATTTTTTATCTAGAAATCTATCACAAAGGATAAGTCCTTTTCTGTTAGGTGAATATTCTCAACAGTTTACTCTTTTAATAAGAAAGAAAATATTGTAATATTCACTGTTTATATCCCTCTGGTTGACATCTTCAGTTGTTTTGCAAATTTTGGTTTCCTTCAACTAGGGGGGAGAAAGATTGAAGTTAGAATGTTTTTTAAAGAAATTAAGAGATTATTCAATTAGAGTGTAGGGTCGAAACTCCATTTTCTAAGGCTGGATATTGTTTGAATGCCAAGATGGAGTTTCATAATATTGAAAAGTTTAATATGACTTAATTTTCACAAACTATGAGAGACAGATAAAAATAAGCTCTACCCAAGCTTTCGCAAACTGTGATTAGCATAGATACAAACCTTGGGTTCATTTTAACTTAGAGCGAAGTCCCTGCTTACAAACTCTGATGCCAAAATAGGCAATATGCCAAGATGGAGCATAACCCTTCATATGTCGTGCAATGCGATGATGGCATGATATGCGCAAGAGAATACTAACAAAAGCCCATATTATGTAGCATAAGCACTAAAATAATGACACATGACTTAAATGAAAGTATCAGCATATGTTCGCTCACTGACATTAGCATGTGTAAGATATACCTTGAATTAGGGCAATTTCGCGCGACACGCATTAGAAAGCGCTTCAACACTTCATCTTTTCCTTGAGGAATCGATTGTACAAGTATCCCGTCCAATTGACTTTAAAATTTTCCATTCTTTCTGGGGAATAATACTTGAGTGACTCCATATTAACAAACTGTAAAACATAAAAGTTACAAAATCTAGTTAAACGAGATCAAATACTTCAAAACTATTAAGTAGTTCTAAAACGATTTACTTACGGGAATAGGAATAGTCGTATCACCAAAACTCAAAATATCATCAATAAAGCAACAAACATAGTGACCACAATGAATGCCATCAGTCTGCTTTGGACACTATGAAAATAACGTCCAATTAAGTATATAAAATTTATTACAATAATATTTCATATATAATAAATTTCAAAATTGTAAAGTATTACCTGAATGTTAACCCACTTGAATCTATTGTATGCCACTCTACTGATATTGCTACCTCGGAGAGTTCGATAACCTCTTATACCACTGTTTTTATAAATTAAACAATATTATACAAATGTATATATAGATTTGTAATGAAAAAAACTTGAAGATATATTTACCTTTCAACAAAGTTTTTCAAATCCACACGTTGTGAAATCTTTGCATTTTGTGGATCCATGAAGTATATCGACTCTGTTTGGGTATTGATAGCAACCAATACCCAATGATGACTGCATAATGTTTTGAAAAACATTAGACAAATCACATATTTGATAAATATATAATTATTTAATATTATATTGAACTCACCCAACATTATGAGGTATCAATAATAGATGGTTCTGTCCTGCATACTTCAGGAGACATTCGGCCAAATGATTGGCCGATGTTCCACTACCTACCATTGGCGTAATATGGGGCGACAAAAAAGAAAACTTGCCTGCCAACTCGGCATTTTCGGATAGATAAACATCACCCAAATACCTTTAAACAATACGTAAGAAATGAGTTTTGTAAAACATTTATATCAAATTAGATGGACAAATTTTAATAATTTTATTACTTGATATAAAAGGCAATGCTTGTAGTACTTAGCCATCTATCCTCCAAAACCTCCAAGATATTTTCATAATTAATAAGTTCATCCCAAGTCTCTCCATCAAAATATGCTTTAATAGGAACTTCTATGTTGTTCACAATAGTTTAGGGTGCGAGACGTAAAAGGTGCAACACCATGGAATCGTGAGGAGAATCTCCACTCCTCGGATAACCTACTTGCTTAGCACAAAATGTTGACTCCATAGTTTTCAAAGTAGGCTTATTAGAACATGTATGAATTTTCCGGCTCCTCTTATCCATCTTCATAAGAGGTGGCCGCTACAAACAAATTTTAATATAAATAGAGTATTCATATAAAACATAAAACAAAGATACCAGTTAAATAGACTTTACCTCTATTTTCAAAGAGACCAGTTTTTTTGGCCATGAAATAAAATGTCCAACCGCTTCTCCAACAGTCCTAACCTCGTCAGTTTGTTGAGGCACCCCTGAATGTCTCTCGGATTCCACCGCCACCTCAAATTGTATCCTCGCGTAACCTTCTGGCAGTGGAACACCATGAAGAATTTCCTTCGGGCCATTATGCAAAATACCTTGCCAGACATGTCTCCGAGGGTTCGCAACGTACAAATAACATGTAATAGGACCCTAGCAATGAAAAATATATTAATGAATGTGATTTAATGAATAAATAAAGGGTCAGTTTGTATAGTCGCTTAATATACCTCAGGAAGATCTGGATCCGAAACATCAAGGTCATCTAAATCCATGGCATCATCATCGAAATTATCCATGTGGCCAGAACCACAAGAAGTCTACATAGGCTGATTGGTCTTCATCTCCTGGATTTCTTTCTCTAGTCTATTGAATTGCCTTCTCAACTTTAACAATTCAGACAATTCAGGAACAGAAGACAAAGATCTCTTTGTGACACCAAATCCACATCCTCATACACGGCCTGAATAAACGAGAGGAATAGCTCGATCCAGCAAGTCTTCAACTCCAATATCATTCATCTCCTCTTCACCCAACTCTTGTGTTATGCGAACCTAATTAAAACATTAGAAGTGAAATTAATATAGATCAACTTAACCACAGAATTTAATTGCACAAGTAACCATGACTCATATATAATCAATCTTTGTCTTAGAATATTACCACATCCTCCAGTATTCGCAAGGCAGTAGGATCATCAACCTGGTGCTCAGTATCCATCCTTGCTTTCTTCCAAGTATCTAAGCGAGTCACTACAGGATACTCTTCCCCTTCACGTAATTTCTCTTCAATCTGTGAATTTCAAGGCCACAATTAGCAAGAACAAACAAACAAAACCATTCAAATCCATCAGCTTGGTTGATGATATAGCTTATTTTTACAATACATACAATCTGCTGTCTCAGACGCCCATAACCCACACATGCTTTCCTATATCGCGCCTCCATTGATTCCGCTCTTACTTTGTTTATTTTGCTGGTTTCCTACAATTTAGTGTTGTCATTAGTTAGTTTAAATTGTAGTGTCCTCAAATTGAAAGTAATGAAATAACCTAAACGTTACCTTAAAATCTTGAGTCGAAGAGTACGCCACGAAATCTTTCCAAAACGGAGACACATAAGACAAGTGTGAGTATATGAAAGGTGGATTATCCGAGTAGTTACCATGGCTATCTCTGGCAAGATTCATTAACCTCGTTCTAAAGACTCTGTGCAGGTAACCGGTACGATGAAGAATCAGTTTCTTGTGCGCTTTGTCCACCCCAGCAAATGTTTCCTATTCATGATGAAGCAATGATGAAAGATGTAAGTAAATGTCTTAGCTTTAAATGAAATGTAACACATGTTCCTCCTCCATAACATAATAATCATACACATTATTGATGATGAAATATTTTCAAAGTAAACAAGGGTAAGCTATTTCAAAGTTCAAAGTAGTATCAGTAAAATTTAACTGAAGAATTTATTTGTTAACTCTACTTATATTAGTCTTGTGCATGTATAGTAGACCACAAAAAGGTTAATTAATGGACAGGGGAGAAATGAAACAAAGATGTGGAAGGTACTAAATAGTTAGCACATGCCATGATGTGTTTGTAATATCTAGGCCTTGACTAGTTGGATATCTTCCTTACTAGACATGGCTGCACAAAACTTGAATATGTTCGTTCCTAAGATTGTTAACTGAAGTATAGAAACTCAATTTAAGCCCCTAATATCTTATTACCATTTAAGACATTTAATTTCCTTGTCATGGTTATGAATACTAATCAAGCTATCCAATGGCAATAAACTTGTAAAAATATCAACTATTTATATTGCAACATCTACAAGCAAAAAAATGTGTAATATTCGGGGCTTATTTTGAAGAACAATAAATACAAATATGTAGTTTTATCTGCACACCTTCTTTTCTCATTTAAATAACTTTTCCATTCAGAACTAAATAACAAGTGTCCATCTCAAGAGCCTTCTATGAATAAGAGATTATAATTGAATGTCATACAATCAACCCATCATATCTATCTCTTGAGGTGTGAAAGATATGCTAATACTCAGAGAACTAGAACCACATGCCATGGTACTAGATAACACTAGGGTATAGACCATTTCAAATCCAAGGTTTACTGAAGATTCAAGAAGAGAAATTGGTAGCACCCACAAAAAATCTTGGAAGCTACAGCAGGGTTCCAATAACATCTATGTGTGAACTAGTGTTGAATGAGCAGAAGAATCAAAACCAAAAAGAAATGAAACAAATGAACTGCAAGACATTTCAGAAGTTCTGTAGACCACTTCATTGGAGTGCAGCTCCACAAATTTGGAGAGGACTCAAGCAGTTAGGCCAATTTGTTGTATGCACACATAAAATCTTGAGAACCATACTGAGATTTCAAGAAGAACTATGTGCAGAGAATTGTGCGAACAATAAGCATAGGAGTAACATCATGTCACAAAATTGGATAAGATTATAGACCACTTCTTGGAGAGTAACTCCAGAATTTTGTTGGAGATTTAAGCGGACAAGTGCTGCACAGACATGCGCATACGGATGCAAGCACACAAGCACAACACTAGAGAACATTATATAGACCATTTTATTGGATAGTAACTCCAGAATTTTCGAGAGAAGCAGTCTAACAGACACGTGCACAGATTGAAAACCATATTGGGTTTCAACAAGAGCTATTGTTTAAACAAGTGCAGGAATTGCAGAGACTAAGACAGCGAAACATATGAACAGCATGTCAAAATAGCAGATAACAATGTAGAGACCTTCACTGGGGTGCAGCTCCACAAATTTGGAGAGGATTCAAGCAGAGAAGACATATTGTTGTATGTAAAAGATAAAATTACATGTTAATCTAATAATGGAAAATCACATGAATTCAACAGCAAAGAAGGAACCAATGAAAATCACACGAATGCGCGAGGAATATACCTTGATTTCATCCCAAAATTGGTCTTTCAGGGCTGTCAAATCTTTATTACGCCAATCTGTGATTGGAAAAGTTCTTCTACAACAAGAGCCAATGAAGTGTGCTAGGGTCATCGACTCTTTGCCAATTGGTTGACCCATTTCATTCCATTTCACCTTTATTACTTCTCCTTTGGCCCTTTTTTTCTTAACATTCACCATAGTAACTATTCCTCGAGACTGAATCTGAGACATGCCACTAGTACCATCGGAACCCCCTGTCTCACCTCTTCTAGAACCACCCTGACCATCCCCACTAGCACGCTCTTTGCGCTGGGATCCAGTAACCATGATCCTGCAAATAAGAGAAGAACAAGATCATAAGATGACAAGATTAATAGATGAGAGTGAATGCAAATTACAACAATTTCTACATATCTTATTCATTCCAATTAAGTCAAGCACAATCTAATGCATGTCTAAAGCAGATTTGTATTTGTAGCTGAAATGACTATATATAAATAAAAGCATACATTTCTTCTTCGCTTTAGCTATCTTCTTTCTTTTCGTAGTTGGCTTTGCTCGTTCATGACCATGTATATTAACTAAATCTGGATTTACATATGCACCTTCATCATGATCATATCTTGCATATAAGCGTTGACAATTATCATCAGTGCTCGGGCACACATACAGGTTCTCAAAAGAAGGATCATTAATTGTGTCAACGTCCTCATCAACATGGTCACTAACTTGGTAACTGTTATTGAACTTGTTTGACAATATAATAATGGACCACTTCTTATCAACTGGGTCACTGACATAAAACACCTGCTTAGCTTGTGTTGCCATAATGAACGAATCGTCTTTGTACCCAACCGTTTTCAAATCGACCCGTATGAATCCAAAACTTTCAACATGTACCCCATGAGGAATGCTAACCCAACTGCAGTCAAACAACGGAACTCGAAATCCAACATAGTCAATTTCCCACATATTCACGATTTGTCCAAAGTATGTCGTATCTGTCTGGTTTAGTGCGGTGGCATTAATAGAAACCCCGCTATTCTGCATATTACTCCTCTCATTGTGTTCTCTACTGTAGAATGTGTATCCATTGATGAGATAACATTTGTAAGAGTACACATGCATATCAGGTCCTCTTGACAAAAACTTAGCCCTTTCCGATGCTGTCACTTTTCTCTAATATCTTATCACCAATATGACACTTAAACCAATCAATGAAGGTAAAATTGTGTTCCACTTCAATCCAATCAGAGCCTTTTTCTGGATATTTTCTTGAGATAACCTGCTTGTGCAACTCAACATAAGGAACAACATCAATTGTGTTATGTAAAACACACAAGTGTATCCGTCGCCAATGTTCGAGGTTGATCAGCACTGGTTGACCACCTGTTACACCCTCACCGACAATCCTATCAGTGTGACGAGTACTTGGAAGTCCAATTTCTTCGACATTTGGGATATATTCAGACCAATATTCTATCGCTTCTTCAACTAAATAGGTTTCAGCAATGCAAGCTTCTGGTCGGTACCTGTTCCTCACATAACCTTTCAACACTTTCATATACTGCTCAATGCCATACATCCATCTCATACGTGCAGGACCACACATCCTCGTCTCGTAAACCAAGTGTACAGTCAAATGAATCATGATATCAAAGAAAGAAGGTGGGAAATACATCTCAAGCTCACAAAATGTTTCTATAATCACTTTTTGTAGACTTGACAGACTTCTTGGGTCTATGACCTTGCTGCACATGGCTTTGAAAAACCAACATAACTTTGTGATAGTTTTACGTACATTTTCTGGCAAAATAGCACGAATTGCAATTGGCAGCAAATTCTTAATGATGACATGATAATCATGTGATTTTAAAGTCATCAATTTCAACCCGGATAAAGATACAAGACTTTGTATGTTGGACGAGTACCCCTCAGGTACCTTCACGGAGTGGAGTGTCTCGAGTAACACAGTCTTTTCTTTCTTAGACAAAGTATGAGCAGCAGGAGGCAAGTATGGTGCTTTCCCCTCCTTTGGTACAGGTGCAAGTTCTTCTCTGATTCCTATATCAACCATGTCCATTCGTGCATTGAGTCCATCTTGAGATTTCAAATTGTCACCTAACAAAGTATTTAGCAAACTAGCACCAACATTTTTCTCATTATGCATGAGATCAATAAAATGCCTAACAAACAAGTCCTTCCAATAGACTAACTGAAAAAAGATTGATTCTTTCTTAAAACCTTTAGTGGGAACAAACTTTGCAAACTTCTTACCAAACTGTGTCTTAATGTTTTCCACCTCCTTTAGCACATCAACACCTGATAATGTAGGAGGTGGACACCGATTTTCAACTTCACCATTGAATGCCTCGGACATCGTTCTGTAGGGATGACTTCGATCCAACCACCGTCTATGCCCCATGTAAACCGACTTCTTACAATGACTCAATCGAAGATGATCTGTGTCATTTGTACAACATGGGCAAGCACAATGCCCCTTCACACTATATCCAGAAAGGTTGCCATAAGCTGGGAAATCATTGATTGTTCCAAACAACATAGCCTTCAATCTGAAATCAGCCTTTTTGTATCCATCGTATACATCAACACCCTCTTCCCACAACACCTTTAAGTCCTCGATTAAAGGAGCCAAATATATGTCAATGTCGTTACCAGGTTGCTTAGGTCCTGATATCAAAATAGACAGCATCATATACTTTCGCTTCATGCATAACCAAGGAGCCAGGTTATAGATCATCAAAATCACGGGCCATGTACTATGGGAAGTACTCTGAAGACCATGAGGGTTCATTCCATCTGTTGAAAGTACTAAGCGCAAGTTCCTTGGATCCTTGCCAAATTCCGGATATTTATTATCAAATGTCTTCCACTGAGGTGAATCTGCTGGGTGTCTCAACATTCCATCATTAATTCTTTCATCATGATGCCATGTCAAGTATTTAGCATCTTCTGCGCTACTATACAACCTCCTAAATCTAGGAATTATAGGAAAGTACCACATAACTTTGGCCGGGGAGTTGTTTTTCTTATATCGCTTCTTGCCACACTTGGGACATTCATTCAATTCTGCGTACTCTTTTCTAAATAAAATACAATCATCCGGACAAGCATGGATCTTCTCATGTGTTAACCCGATAGATTTGAGCATTTGTTTAGCATCATACGCTCTACGAGGGAGCACATTCCCATCTGGCAGTAGCCCACTTACAGCTTCTAACATCTCTGTGAAGAACACATTAGAAACTTGGTGACTAGCTTTTAAGTTGTACAAAATCAACACAGCTGACAATTTTGAAGCCTTTGTACAACCCGGCCACAATGGTAACCCAGCATCCTCTCTTAAGTCATCACACATATGAGGATGATCCCACAACTCTTCATTGACAACACTTCGAAAATTCTTAACATGACTAGACTTATCATTACCATCTCCCATACTGCTTGTGTTCATTATATTTTCAAACTCAAATTGGGAGCCCGGTTGACTTGATGAACTATATTTACGTTTGCAACGTGAGCTACATTTACCTTTGCTCTCACCATGATATGTCCAAACCTTATATGTTCTATCAATACCGTGACATATTAAATGCTCATGCAACTTCATTTCACCACTAACTTCTTTTACATTTAGACATTTTTGACAAGGACATTTAATGAACATCGGATTTTTAGCATTCTTGATTGCATGAGCACAAAACTCTTCCACCCCTTTCTTATACGTTTCAGATAATCGATCCGCATTTACCCAATCTCGATCCATCAAGAACAATTCTACAAAAATTAATATAAAGTTAATTTTCCACATTTGTACTAAGTCACAATCCAAAATTCTAATGAAATAATTAGAGATGTAGAGACTATGGATTCACCTGAAATAATTAGCTGATCGGAGACGCCGCTGATCGATCGAAATCTTCAATGAATATTCGTGTTGTTGAGATGCATGGAACTCTCACTTTCAGAACAAATCTATCGCCACTCTGTAAATGCAAGATGAGAACATATCAGACGTTTGAAGGCTGAAGTTAGCATGTTGCAGCTTTAAAGCAGGCAAAAGTCGAGCTATATTGCACATTTAATCCACTAAATAAATAAATAAATAAAATGCAGCAATAGCTTATCAAATAATCGCTTCATCCAACCACGTGGCCATGTGATGAGGACCGATACCGGAAGCAAGGACAATGGATTCATTTGTGCTGGGAAAAATCTGAAGATTTTTTAGAAGAAGCAGTTCTAATGTTGGAGGATTAGGCATATTAAGGATTTGATTAAAGATTTCTAAAGAGATTTAGGGTTGCTCGTGAACTTACTAATATTACTCTCAAAAAATATTAACCCATTCTCATTCACTAATTCTTTAGTACCAAAAAAATTTGATTACAAACTTATTTATAGCATATAGCTGCATGCACAACACACGCAATTAGCATAAAGCAAAGAAATCCATTAAGTGTATGCGTAAACAAGTGTAACTGGACTAAAATGATCGTCTTTCAAAATAACTTAGGTAATTATATGAAATTATTCGATTCTCAAGCAAATGTAACACTTGATGCAGATTTGTCCTTTTTAAAATTTCTTTATTTGGAGCAAACTTAACCTCAAGTTTTGAAGAATAACACATTCAAAAAGCTCTAGCGACCATCTTGGAAAAAAAGTTCCAACATTGAAGCAAAAGGCTGGCAAGTAAGTGCTGGTACAGGCAAAAGTAAGTGCTGGTATATAGCAAGAGCTGTATACAAGTTCGAGTACCTTTCACTCAGTGGACGTGAGAAGTTGTCCAATAATTGTTCAGAATCCCTTCCCTCTGCTCGAGCATCAAAGAATACAGAAGTATGTAGCTCACTAGTGTCTTCTGTACTGGAGGATTCCATATAGATACATGCTGATGAAGTTGGCTCGGATGAGGGGGAGGTCGGAGCACCACTGCGAGGAGGGGGATGTCGGAGCTCCGCTGCGAGGAGGGGGAGGTCGGAGCGCCACTGCGCGGAGGGGGAGGTTGGAGTGCCGCTGCCTAAGACGAGGGTTAGGAGGAGGGGATGCCTGAGAGGAGATCTTGGGAGATTAATTTAGGGCTACGCCGCTGCGAGGAGGGGGAGGTCGAAGCGCCGCTGCGAGGAGGGGGAGGTCGGAGCGCCGCTGCGAGGAGGAGATCTTGGGAGGAGGAGATGGGACGAGGGCTCGGGAGGGTTGCGATCGGGAGATCTTGGAGCGTCGCTGCAAGGGGTTTGGAGGAGGAGATCTTGGGAGGAGGAGATCTTGAGACGAGGGCTTGGGAGGGTTGCGATCGGGAGATCTTGGAGCGCCGCTGCGAGGGGTTTGGAGGAGGAGATCTTGGGAGGAGGAGTTCGGGCTACGAGAGGGTTGCGATCGGGAGCGGGAAACGGAATTCCCCCCCCCCCCAAGCCCCAAAAGAAAAGCCCTAAAAGCGTCGTAAGCGAGTAAGCGTCGTAAACGAAGATCAATTTTTTTTAGCGCTGTGTAAGCGAAGCGGGGGGGATTTTTGTTTAAGCGTTATGAAAGCGAGTATATAAATGTAATTTTTTTAATAAAATTGCTTAGGTAACGATTAGTACCATAGCGCTAAAATAAAGCGCTATTGAAGGTATTACTTGGATAGCGCTTTAACAAAAAGCGCTATCTAAGTGATTTTTACCGTAATTTTGATTTATTTTTATTTTCTATAAGTACAGAAGCGCTATACAAGAGCTCACTTAGATAGCGCTTTTTAAAAGCGCTATCTAAGTGGCGTTACCCAAGCCCAAATCTGTAGTAGTGAAATACTCTTATGACATATCCACACATACATGGGTAGAACTCAAAGATCCACACACGCATCTGCACACTCTACAGGTGCATATATCATATACAGTATATAGTTGATCACTCCTTATTTTACACTTTTTTTACCGCATGTTTGCATGCCATTTAGATCGCTCAAATCACGTTTTTCACGATTTATCGACAATATTGCGATACTTTCACGATTTGTTGTTTTTGTCGTATTTCAGGAGATTTGGAGCGATTTGGAGTGATTTCGAGATACACCTACTCCGGAGTGTCACCGAAGACTTCCCTGAGGGGTATTTTCAGATTGGAGAGGAGCGGAAGAAGAAAGAACGTCGTAGGAGCGACGAGGAGGCAAAAACACTCAGAATGGGTATTTTTAGTGTCTCACTCGGCCGAGTGAAGGAGTCACTCGGCCGACCAGCGAGACCCCGCTCGGCCGGCCAGATCGGACACGCTCCAAGTGTGCACTCGGCCGAGCGACGGAGACCACATCGGCCGAGTGACGACATCCCGTCCGCCCGAGTGGCGTCCAGACGAGGCCATTCAAAAATCGCCATGTTACTGTTTTTCGTCAGTCTGAGCATCAGAAGACCCACTCGGCCGAGTGGCAATTGCCGACCGCCCGAGTGAAGAGAAGCCCATCGGCCGAGTGACGACAACTCACTCGGCCGAGTGACGCCTGAAGTGAAGACCCCCAAGACCCCGGACTTACTGGAAATTCTCAGGGTCTCTCACTCGGCCGAGCGACTTTTGTCACTCTGCCGAGTGAGCAGCGCTGCCTGTAGCGGAAATCACGATTTTTGAGCTACGCAGTGGCAGTTTGGTCACAGATTTTTGGGCAGTTTTGGGGGGTATTTAACCCCTGATTCTAACCTAGTTAGGGGAGCTTTTTCCTTGCTTTTTGCAGCCTTTTAGACTAGACTTTTTAGTTTTTGATTCTTGTGATTGGAGAGGAGAGAAAAGGGTTATTTTTGTTGGATTCTTGGAGAACTAAATTGGTTTGTCTCCCTCTTCATTAAAAATCCTATTTTTATTGTTATTTTGAATATTGCCATGAATTCTATTGCTTATTTCATTGATTATTTTTGTGATCTTGCTATGAATTGTGAGTAGTCGCCACGTCTTGGGGCGTGGGGATGAACCCTACAAACCCGATTTCATAATTGTGATGAATTGGTAGGAATTTTGCTAGAATTGCTATTAGGGATTAGTTTGGGATTGATATAACACAGATAGCTAGGTATTTATATCGATTGGGATTTGCAAGAGATTGGATCCCAACTCGATAGGAAACCCTAGAAATCCGAATTGGGTTGAAATTGAGTTTCCGTAGTATCGGTTTGCAAGAGATTGGACCGATACTAGGGTTCTCGGTGCCAATTCTATGCCGATACCCGTTTGCAAGAGATTGGACGGGTAGGAACTATCCCAACCTAGGTCGCAGCCCGAGTTTGCACGAGAGTGGGCTCGGGATGCGATTGAACGATGACGTCGATCCTAATGCTAGCTTACTTAGGCTAGGGTTTGCAAGAGATTGGACCCGAACCTAGGTTCGCTATAGACTGGCAACAGCGTGAGAGCGTGAGCTAGGTTTTACATTCAGTTGCAACTAGTTTATCTGACATTCTACCCTAGCAATTGTGATACCGATGAACCACATTTACGAAAGACGGTGAGTAGCGGGAATTCCCCATTCCCTAGACATTCTTTATTTGATTTGATATTTCCGTACTTTGTCTGACGATTGTGACAGGATTGTCAAAGGCAAATTGCTCTCTTCTTAAATAGCCAGGTTGATTGGAACAAGCACGGTCATTCGTCCTCCCTGTGTTCGATAACCCGCTCGCTGCTACACCGTGCACTTGCGGTAAAACTACAACCGTTCTTTGGGGTTACATCCCAGAGCGATCAAGTTTTTGGCGCCGTTGCCGGGGAGGCGATTGCGTTTGATCTTACCACCCTAGCTATTTCTTTTATTATTATTATTATTATTATTTTCATTTCTTTGTTTTTACCTAACCCTTCCACGGTACTAATCATTTCTTTGAAACTCTGTTTTCCCTGTGCATGTACACGAGATCTACGGCGGACCCTGAAGCTATATTATTTGATCCCGAGATCGAACGTACCGTGCGGAGACTTAGAGCGGAAAGGAGACAAAATCCGGAAGGGAGGTTTATGACCAACCCGGAAACTGCGGACCAATTAGCGGCAAGGATGGCGAGGATAATTTCTATTCAAGATAGGCTTCGGCCTAAGACCTCTTCTACGACCTCATCCATTGCCTTGCCGGAGTTGGCGGCTGGCAAGAACTTCGAGCTAAAGACTGGACTAGTGGTTCTGATGCAGCAGGATCCATTTCATGGGAATGCCCATGAAAATCCTCACTACCACATCCAATTATTCTTGTCGAAGTGCGCCACATTCCAGATGCCGGGGGTCTCCATCGATGCCATCAGACTGCGTCTCTTCCCCTTCACGCTAAAGGACAAGGCACTCTATTGGTTGAGGACGCAGGCAGAGGGAGTCTTCACCACTTGGGACGACTTGGCGAGTGCATTCATTGACAAGTTCTATCCGCCCTCCAAGACGGTGAAGATCTGGAGCGCTCTCATGTCCTTCAAGCAAGGACCCCAAGAGACGCTCTATGAGGCTTGGGAGCGTTTTAAGGATCTGCAGCATCAATGCCCTCACCATAGCATTGAAGATTGGGAGCTAGTTCATAGCTTCTACAACGGTCTCCAACCGGGGACCAAACAAATTATTGATGCCGCGGCGAATGGTGCTATCTTGTCAAAGACTCCCGAGGAAGCTACGGCCCTAATTGAGGAGATGGCCTCAAACAATCAACAATGGGGCGATGAGCGAGGACACTCTACGTCCTCCTTAAAGCCAACTAGTATCTATGAGGCGAAGGCCGTAGCGGAGCTTACAAGCAAGTTTGATTCTCTCCACAAGGTAGTGGAGAGACTGGAGAAGTTTATCACGAAGCCCCAAGGAACCCCTTCCACCTCTGCTCCAACGAACCAAATGAGTGATTGGCAAGACCAATCTCAAGCCATGTATGTGGGAGGAGAGCAAGGAGAAGGATCCTTGGAGCAAGTACAATATGTCGCGGGGAACCAAGGATATTGGGCCAATCCGGCCACAAGAAATCATCCCGGATTCTCTTACGCCAACAATGAAGGAGCTTTGAACCCGCCACAACAACCACCTCAACAAGCTCGACCACCACCACCCCAACAACAACACTATCCGCCGAGGGGGCCTCCACAACAAAATTTCCAACCGAAGCAACAAGTTCCACCATATAGGCCACCCGGATACAATCAAGGGTGGAGGAATCAAAATCAAAACCCTCCACAAGCTCAACAACGATCCGACTTCGAAGCTAGAGTGGAGGCGTTTATGGTCGAGCAAAATAAGGTCAATGCTACCTTGAAGGCGGGGCAAGACTCCCTTAATACCGTTGTGGCTCAAATATCGGAGCAATTGGCGTTGCTCAATCGGAACACTTAACGATTGCCGGTGCAACCCGAGCAAAACCCACGGGGCAACACCGGCCACATCAATGCTGTAGTTGTCGTTACTACTAGAGGCGGGAAGGATACCACCCCCGCCATGATTCCTACCGAGGAGCCCGTGGAGGAAAGTTTGGAGCCAATTGAGCCGGTAGTTGAAGTTGATAAGGAGAAAGAGCCACAAGAAAAGGAGAAATCTAGAGCGGAGCAATTGATTGAGGAAAGGCGCTTCATGCCACCGGTCCCATTTCCCCAAAGGCTTGCTAGAGCGAAAATGGAGAAAAGGCTAGCAAAGTTTCTCGAGTATCTGAGAGGAGTTAGCCTCAACATTCCCTTCCTCGATGCCATCGTGGAGATCCCCACATATGCTAAATTCTTAAAGGACTTGATTTCGGGGAGAAAGAGGAAGGAGAAGATTATGCTAGCCGAGGAGGGCTCTTGGTTCACCAAGAGAGAGAAGGAGCCGGCCAAATTTAAAGACCCGGGGAGTTTTCGGATTCCTTGCACCTTGGGCGGCGTCCCTCTTCAAAAGGCGTTGGTAGATCTAGGGGCTAGTGTGAGCCTCATGCCTCTCTCCATGTTCTTAAGGCTAAACACCGGGACGAAGTTGAAACCTACCGACATGCGGATACAATTGGCCGATGGGCGAATAACAAGGCCGGTAGAGATCGCCGAAGACATCCCGCTACAAGTCTCGGGGGGAATATGCTTGCCATGTGACTTCGTGATCATGGACGTTAAGGAGGAGAGAGATACTTCATTGATACTTGGACGCCCGTTCCTCGCCACCGCCGGAGTCATTGTCGACGTGCGTGAAGGTACCCTAACTTTAAACGTCGGCAACATCGAGGTGGAGCTTCACATTCCTAAGGCTATGAAACACATGCCTTACCGCGAGGAACTTGACTACATGGACCTCCTTGATGAGGTAATTGAGGAGGCGACCCCCCACTCGATTGGCGCTCTATTCGATGAAGATTTTGAGGAAGGCCTGGATTTAGGCCGAGATGAGAAGATAGATGATTCCCCCGACCTCTCCGCTGAAAATGATGAAGGCGACGCTGATGTCGCAAGGATTCGAGAGCTCTGCAAGCTCTCGAAATTAAAGTCTCCGAAGAAAGCTCCGCCGATACGGAAATCGGCGTCACCGGTGAAGCCGTTGACCGGAGCAAACGCTAGCTTGGGGGAGCCTCCCCCCAACACTATTCGAGACGGGAGACCACCGAGGGAGAACACGCCGCCGCAACTTCCGAACCCAAGCGTTCTCCCCGGAAAGTTTGATGGGTGCATCTCATATGCACCAAACATCCCGCATTAATTGAAAATCATAGGGGGTCGAGCTCACGACCTTAAACGAGCGCTTGTCGGGAGGCAACCCGACGGTTATTGCTTTATTTTCATTTTTTCTTTTATTTTTGTTTTTAGAAATTTTTAGTGTTTTGAGTCGTTCGCCCAAAAATTTTGTGATAACTGGTCCTATTTTTCTTGACAGGAGAGGAGATATGCAAATCCATCGTAAGGTGGATGAACGAGACGACGAGGAGCGCCCCAGGAAGGTGCTCGATGCTTAGGAGGAAGATGAAATCGACTGGAGGAAGAAAGACGGAGTTTAGAGCCCAAACGAAGGCAAACAGCAGAACACAAGGCTCACTCGGCCGAGTATACTAGTCACTCGGCCGAGTACACAAGTTCGTCCGGCCGAGCCGCTCACGAACGAGGGAAGTCTGCTGTACCCAACTCTCTGTTTATTTTCCTGATTTCAGTATAACTGCTACTCAGCCGAGTATATATATTCACTCGGCCGAGTAAAACGGATACACTCCTAGGGCGAGTCTTGCCGAGTAGCTTGAGACACTCGGCCGAATGGACTTACTCCACTCGGCCGAGGCTGTCAAGGCCACTCGGCCGAAGCGTAAGCGAGGAGGATATTTCCATTGATCTCACGCGGCCGAGTGACCTAGTCACTCGGCCGAGTCGTAACTTTTACTATATAAGTGGCCGAGGGGGGGCACATTTTTCGAAACGAAAAAAACTCAAAACGCCCGCGACCCTTTGCATTCCCCTCGCCCGTTCCCCTTGCTCTCGTCCTCACTCGCCCGGCCGACCACCGCCATGCCACCGCTCGGCCAGCCACCGGCGGCCGAGCACCCACCGCGCCTCGCCCGAGTCGCCGCCGGCGGCCACCACTCCGGCCACCTCCGGTATCGCCTATTTCGCCTTTTTCTCCTCTTTTTGTGTATTTTTCGAGGATCCATGTGCTAAACGACCCCCAAACCCAAATCGATTTCTATATCTATCTATTATACCCCTAATGCTCCATACGTTTTGAATATTACCCGCTGATATCGCCATTTCATGCGTAGGTTGTTTTCGGGAGCTTAGGGGAGCCCAGGGGAGCTTCTAGGGACTGATTCGGGCTTCGCGGAGGCGCTGTCTTCGCACGCTTCCATTATTTTGCACTCGTGGCGTGTCGGGGTATACTCTTTCCTTTATTTTGCACACGCCGCACTTTTCACGTTTTTCGACGCGCGCTCGGGGCCGATATGCCGCCCCGGACACGGCCGCGGTCGAGGAGAGCTTCCGCCAAGCGGAAGCGGTCGGATGATGCCGGCCCCTCCCACGAGTTGGAGGACTCTCCTCCGCCTTCTCCCACACACACCGTCCACCCAGCACAGCATGCAGGCCCCACACAGCCTGCAGTGCCCGCACAGCCCGCACACCCCACACAGCCGCTCCTTGCCGCTCCACAGCCACCACCTCCGGCTCCACTGATCGGGCCGCTGGGGATCACGTTCTGGAACGACACACACCGCCTCGCTTTCGAGCGTATCTCCCAGCGCTCGATCGTACCCACCAGGTTTGCACACCTTGCCGACCTAGGACGCCTGGGGGTACTAGAGGGGATGCTCACGTTGTACGACAACGTGGGCTGTCGAGATTTCTTGCAGGTGTCGGCGGACACGTTTGTCCGTCCGACACTTGAGGTACTGAGTTCGATCGCCCGGACCGACGAGGGATGCTCGTTTCGGTTCATGTACCGGGAGTGCCAGGTCACTCTCGGTATGATGAGAGCATTTTTCTCGTGGCCCGATGTCCCCGGGGCCGATCGAGGTTACGCCCCCACCCATATCCCCCCACCTTCCTTCGACGCCGGTGCCTTCTGGGCCCGGATTACGGGTCTCCACGCTGCCTTTGACCCTAGTAGGGCCAAGGCCTCGGCCATTGTCCATCCCTGCCTCCGTATAGCTCAGCGCCTTATGGCGACGACCTTTTTGGCCAGATATGAGCCGGGCACGATGTCTACACCGGAGCTCTACATGCTCTACGCGATGACACGTCCCAGAGCTCTATCTAGGGATGGCGATGAGCTTGTCCCCGCCGTCGTGATTGATGTCGCGGCTTGGTTTTTGGACCGCATCATTGTCTCGGTGGGCGCTCGCTTACCGATATGCTGCGGCGGCCTGATCACCTTGCTTGCCCTTATGACCGGCGAGGACTTCCCTGACGACCTGCGACGAGCACCGGGCCCCACTTCTCTGTCGATTGATGTCATGGTCCGGATGAAGATGCTTCGTCCGCATGGTGAGCGACACTGGGTCTGGTTGCACGGCCCTTACGGTGCCGATTACATGATTCTTCCGAGCCCAGCTCGGACTCAGATTGCACCAGCCCATGTGGACTGGCTCCCTGCGATGGATGTTCTCATCCCAGCTGCTTACGTGCTCGAGGCCGAGCAGGCCCACGCTGCCCCCGCAGACCCTGTTGCCCCTGCCGAGCCTGCTGCCCCTGTTGACCCCGTGGTCACTCAGCCTATCCCCGATGTTTCCGTTGCTCCTGACACCTCTGTCCACACCTCTGTCGGTGTCGGGAGTACCTTAGCTGAGCCCACCTCCACTGCTTCCGAGGCTGTCACCACCACCACTGGCCCTCTGTCTGCTGAGCCCGTTTCTTCTGCCCCACCCGAGTGCCCGCCGACCGTAGTTGAGTGCGGAGAGCCCTCTGTTTCCACTGCTGCTGTATTTTCCGAGAGTGTCGTGGCGGCTGTCCACACTTCTGTGCCACCGACCTCTCCGGCCGCCTCGCTGCCTCTTTTGTATTCTTGTTTCGTTGCTGCTGCCTCCACTTCTCACCAGCCGGTGCCCCGGCCTCACACTGAGGCCAGGCCCACATTCGCGAGCACAACACCTTTCGTTCCCTTCCCTGCTGAGCCCATCACCTACGCGACCCGAGTACGCCAGCCCCGCCCTGCACAGCCCCGACCGGTGCATCCCTCTGCACCACCTCCCCCTGACACTGTACTTCAGACCATTCGTGCTCTAGAGGGGGCGGTGAGTGGCCTCAGAGGCGACCTTCGGACCCTGTCCGCCACCGTCACCGATATGGCTCACCGCTTCGACCTGCTCCCACAGATTCACTACTGTCTTACCCAGGTCCTGGAGCGTCTTCCCCGCGTACCCCCACCCACCTAGCAGGTTCCCACCCACACTTCCACACACACTCAGCCTGCTACCACTTCCACACCCACACCCGCTCAGCAGCCTGTCCAGCCACCGCCACCACTTCCGCCTCAGGACGGAGACGGCGCAGCACCACCTTCTTAGGCACCCTTGATGCCATCGATTATTTTTGCCGTCGTGCTGCCCGTTTCTGCTGGGTCCTGTTGCCTTTTGTCCACCCCCCTCCCCTCACTTACTTTTGGGATTCTCATTTCGACCATATCTTTATATATCTTTTTTTGGGAGAGAGGGAGAGTTTTTGGTGACACATCTATATATCTGTATCACTCCTATCTGTGCATGCATCATGTCCGCATCATATTTTCATTTCTTTATTTTTCTTTTTATTTTCATTTTTTCATCATGCATGCACCCTCACTTTCCCCTCCCTTTACTTGTCTCTCGGTGTGCCACACTTTGCACATTGAGGACAATGTGCCATTTAGCTTGGGGGAGTGAGTTCTCACGTTCTTTTTCGATTTGCCACCTTTATTTTTAGTTTTTCACGCCATTTTCCGCTTTTGCACTTATTTTCATCATTTTTTCTCATTTTACCATGCATCACGTTTTTCTTATTTTTCTGCGTGCCGCATTGTAAATAGTTCTATTTTCCCTTTATCTTTATTTCTTTCTTTTTCATCTCATGCTAGAGATGACTTTTCTGTGATGACGACGACGTGGAGTTAGCTTACTCTATTTGCATGCTATATTTGTCATGTCTTAGACTTTATTTCTGATATCATATGCTATGACTTGCCTTGCATCTAGAGATAGTAACCCACACTTTTTCCACATGAAAATGGATGAAGTTTTATTATTAGCTGAGTCTGAATATTCATATGTATGCTATCACAGAAAACACACCAAGATTCACGCATTGAATGCCTATATCTGGAGTACCGATTTCCTTTCCTATATCACTTCTATATGCATGAATTATACATTTCACTTCAGGATGATTGAATGATGTTAGCTATGATAAATCTGGATTAGTTAGCTTTTTTGTGATCAAAACTGAGTAGATTAGATTACCCTACTGAAGTTGTCGTGCATGTCTTATAGAGTGAACCGAGAGATATATCTATTTCTTTCTCCACAAATCTTGAACATCATTTCTCTACTTTTAAAATCATTGGTGAATCTCCCCTTAGTGATTCTATTATATGGCATTTCCCCCGCTATTAATTCCTAGCTCCAAATTTCTTATTCAAAAAAAAAGGAAAAAAAGGAAAAAAAGGAAAAATCCTCAATAAAAGATCCCATCTCACTTACTTTCTTTCTTTCTTCTCTCTTTCCGTTTTCATTTTCATTTGCTTTTGGAGCTTTACAAAAATGGGGATGTGAATATTTTTTATGCCACCGTGCTTATAGATAAGCTTGGGGGGGGAATCCATTGATGTGTGAGAGAGTGACTACTTGACATTGCACGACAACCTAGGCTAAGTAATATTCTATACTCGGTGAGATTGTTTCTAGCCTTACGAAATCCAGAAATCCAAGCCTAGCATTCATGTCATGAAATCCATACTTTTCTATTCTCTCTATTCTATTGTGTGATACTCTTATACTCCTCATAGAAAGCATTCAATTGAAAAGTGTGTTATCTGCGATTTGTATACCGCTTTAAATGATTCAGACAATGTTAATTCTAAAATTATTCCGTTTTTCATGATTATATCGTTGTTCGTGGGTTTTCTATTTCTATTTGCACTATTATACTATGATATCAAAATAAAACTCTTTGACATGTATTTTTCATTCAGTGCATGCTATGTGAGTAAGCGGAACCCACATCCTGAGGAAATGATCTAGCAGCTTACCTCTTCGCTTCTTTCTTTCTTCTTTATTTTTGTTTCGTTTTTCATTCTTCTCCGTTTTTCATTTTTCATTTTTTCGCCGTTTTCGTTTTCCGAATCCACCGGGTTCGCCTTCTACTTATCTTCCTCGAGGACGAGTAAGAGGCAAGCTTGGGGGATTTTGATCACTCCTTATTTTACACTTTTTTACCGCATGTTTGCATGCCATTTAGATCGCCCAAATCATGTTTTTCACGATATATCGACGATATTGCGATGCTTTTCACGATTTGTTGTTTTTGTCGCATTTCAGGTGATTTGGCGCGATTTGGAGTGATCTCGAGATGCGCTTACTCTAGACGGTCACCAACGACCTCACTGAGGGGTATTTTGCTGTTGGAGAGGAGCGAAAGAAGAACGGACGTCGCAGGAGCGACGAGGAGGCCAAAACAAGCTGTTTGGGCATGTTTTGTGTCCCACTCGGCCGAGTGGAGGAGCCACTCGGCCGACCAGCGAGACACCGCTCGGCCGACCAGATCAGACACGACTCATACGTGCACTCGGCCGAGCGATGGAGACCACATCGGCCGAGTGACGACATCCCGTCCGCCCGAGTGGCGCCCAGACGAGGCCATTCAAAAATCGCCATGTTACTGTTTTTCGGCTGCCTGAGCTTCAGAAGACCCACTCGGCCGAGTGGATAATCCCGACCGCCCGAGTACCATGAAGCCATCAGCCGAGTGACGACAACTCACTCGGCCGAGCCGCCCCCGAAGTGAAGACCCCTGAAGATCAAGACTTACTGGAAAATTACAGGGTTTCTCACTCGGCCGAGCGACTTTTGTCACTCGGCCGAGTGCGACGCGCTGCCTGTAGCGAAAATTGCGGAAAACAGGCTGCACAGGGGTATTTTGGTCACAGTTTTTGGACGATTTTGGGGGGTATTTAACCCCTGTTTTTACCCTAGTTTTGGAGAGCTTTTTCTTAGATTTTTTGTAGCCTTTTAGATTAACTTTTTAGCTTTATTCTTGAGATTGGAGAGGAGACAAAGGTTGATTTTTGTAGAATTATTTGAAGAACTCCATTGGTTTGTGTTTTCTCTTCTCTAAAAATTCTATTTTTATTGCATATCTCAATATTGTGATGAATTCTATTGCTTATTTCATTGATTATTTTTGTGATCTTGCTATGAATTGTGAGTAGTCGCCACGTCTTGGGGCGTGGGGATGAACCCTACAAACCCTATTTCATAATTGTGATGAATTGGTAGGAATTTTGCTAGAATTGCTATTAGGGATTAGATTGGGATCAATTTACTACGGATGGCTAGGAGTTCATACCGACTGGGATTTGCAAGAGATTGGATCCCAATTCGATAGGAAACCCTAGAAATCCGAATTGGGTTGGAATCGAATTTCCGTAGTATCGGTTTGCAAGAGATTAGACTGATACTAGGGTTTCCGGTTCCAATTCCGTGTCAATACCCGTTTGCAAGAGATTGGATGGGTAGGAACTATCCCAAACTAGGTCGCGGGCCGAGTTTGCAAGAGATTGGGCTCGGTGCGCGATTGAACGATGATGTTGATCCTAATGCTAGCTTCCCTAGGCTAGGGTTTGCAAGAGATTGGACCCGAACCTAGGATAGCTATAGGCCGGCAACTGCGCGAGAGCGTGAGCTTGGTTCTACATTCAGTTGCAACTAGTTCATCCAAAATCTTATTCTAGCAATTTTGATACCGATGAACCACATTTACGAAAGACGGTGAGTAGCGGGAATTCCCCATTCCCTATACATTCTTTATTTGATTTGATATTTCCGTACTTTTTCTGACGATTGTGACAGGATCGCCAAAGGCAAATTTCTCTCTTCTTAAATAACCAGGTTGATTGGAACAAGCACGGTAATTCGTCCTCCCTGTGTTCGATAACCCGCTCGCTGCTACACCGTGCACTTGCGGTAAAACTACAACCGTTCTTTGGGGTTACATCCCGGAGCGATCAATAGTCACTACACAGTACATCTAGACACTGTTCGCATCTCAATCAAGTATATAACTCAATTTCACCCACTGTTTATACGTCAACCATTTATTAACACATACACTACAAATATAGTCACAGAGCCTCCTATTCATTCGCATGTATATCATAGTTATATGCACATGAGTATATCATCTCAATATACTTGACTCGACGAGCCATATTCCACACTTATAGAACTTTAGATATATGTGTGCACATACCTTCAAACATAAATACGTGCAAACATTCATATTGAATCAGCACTAGAATCTCAACCCCCAGGGTTCTTTACATTAAGCTTCTGATATTTGGCACATCCTAAGGCTGGACTCTACCCACCTTAGGACTCAATTACCCACAAACACGCGAACACTACTCGTACTATTCCATACACAACCGCGGTGAGGGGACCTGCATGGGCCACCACCTGTCACGACCCTCCCCTGGGATACGCAGAAGATAAGGTACATGACGAGAACTAAAACGTATCTGCAGGTCCAATGCGCATTGCTGAGAATAGTACATGTAGTATTCAACAAACAGCCAACCAACAAACACAGAACGTCACAAAGTCATAAAGAAATACTGGAAGCCAAACACTAGACAATTTCATATACATCTTAACCATCCCATTGAAACAATTCATATAGTACTAGCATCTCTCACCCCAAAAGAAAACCCAAAGTACACATAGTCTCTCCCCTCACCCCTCACCACTTAACTAAGCTCCAACTCCCAACAACAGCCCTTCAACCTCAATCTCCAGCTCTACCTACCATCCCCAGGAACCATACCTTAAAAGTCAACGGGGCACGTCTGTAATGCCCTGATAGCTACTGCACAAGTACTAGAGGGGGGGTGAATAGTACTTTAAAATAATTAAGAAGATAATTCCTAATTATCTTGCAAACTCAACCAACAATGCGGAAATGAAAATGTGACAACAATAAAATACAATCGCAAACAAAATGATATAACGGGTTCGGATCCACCCAAGTCTCCCCGACTTGTTTCCGGTGATCCTACGTCCCAAACACCCGAATCCCCTCCGGCTACTTGAGTTAGAAACCTCTAACTCAAATTTGCACTATGAAATACTTGTAGAAAACCTCTACAAGATCAAATCATACACAAATGAAAGTGTGACTCCCACAAACCGGGATCACACACAACTCTCACAACCGAGAGTAAAACTTGCAATATCAAAGTAAAATGAAATACGAAATGCTTACCAACAAAATCCTATGCCTTGAGTAAACTTACGATTTTAGGGCAAGGAGGATTTTGGAGGAGAAGAAGTCACCAAACCCTAGCTCCAAGGAGTTGATCAGCAATAGAAGCCTAGGGAGTTGTTGGTGACCTTGGATCAATCTCTTGGCTTGAGTGGCTCACAATCAATGAGAATCTCTCTTTGTAAATAAGAGTGAGAGAGAGATTCTAGAGAAATAAATGAGCTTGGAAATGAGAAATAAATGCTTCTCTTTGATTCTCTAAAATGTAATTAATATCAGCCTTGAATGCTATGAAGAAGCATCTCAAGATTATATAGGATAGAGGAGAGAGAGAGAGAGAGAGAGAGAGAGAGAGAGAGAGAGAGAGAGAGAGAGAATTCGTGCATTTAATGCTCCAACGGATCTATTTCTGAAGCAGTCTAATTGGTCAAAGAAGGATCACTGACCGACTAGATTCACAACTAGTCGATCGGTGATCCAACATGGACCGACTAACAGCTTCACAGCAAATATAGAAAGTTCAGGAGATAGAGAACTAGTCGGTCTAAGAAGACTTGCCAACCGACTAGTTTCACAACTAGTCGGTCGGTGAGTGTTCTTTGACCGACTAACAGATGAAATCAAAGTGGCTGAATCCAAAGACAGCTAGTCTGTTTAAGAACAAATTCCAACCGACTAGTTTCTCAACTAGTCGGTCAGTCGTTGTGCTTTGACCGACTAACTGTAAACAGTAAGTTAGGCTGGAAAATGAAAGCTCAACTAGTCGGTATAAGAAGGATTCCTAACCGACTAGTTTGACAACTAGTCGATCGGTGAACCTTCTTGGACCGACTAATTGATAAATAGTGTCTAGGCTGAATTGAGTTAGGAGATCCAGTCGGTTCAAGAAGGATTGCCGACCGACTAGATTGCCATCTAGTCGGTTGGTTCTTCTTCTTGAACCAACTAAGATGCACCAGAAGCCGCGGAATGAAGCGTGAAGCTTCGGAAAATTTTGTATCGGCTTCTAAGATAATCCTAGCTCTACGATATGAGCAACATGAAGATTAAAATGTAAGACCTACTCAAGGCTTAACATTCTACGAAAAGAAGCTAGAAGACTATAAATAAAACTTGACGAACCATCTTCAAAAGCTTCAATCGAATCTTCTTGACTTCAATAATGCTCCTAGAGCTTCAACGAAGCTTCAGGCACACGATCACGCGCTCTGAGAAGTCTTGAGACGTCGCTTTTGATGTACGTGGAATTTTGGTGACGATCTCCATAACTGTGCTCACAAAGAGTTAGTTCACGATATTTATGTTTGTTCATCATCAAAACCAAATCCGGGGAATCAATACTCAACATTCTCCCCCTTTTTGGTGATGACAAACCAACATAAATAATAATCAATAATAATGATTCAAATGTAATTTACGTACTCCCCCTGCATTGATGACACGTTAATTCCAAATTAAATAATAATCATAAGCATCAGGCAGACGAGGAAAGTATAAAATGAGAATTCAATTATTGAAATATCGGATTTGAAATCCATTTTTATATCTTAACTCCCCCTGAATCTAACATATCAAATAGATTCACGGTAAATTGCTTTAAATTATCATTTAGCACATCGTCATTATTAATTCTCTCCCCCTTTGGCATTAGCAAAAAGAGCGGGAGGAGATCAATGACAACAATGGCTAAAATATAAAAGCACGGGAGTCGAAGAATACGACCACGGTCCAAATGACACCAAAGGAAAATACGAAGTAAATCAAAGCGTGCCAACGAAACCAAAGTGGAAAATCGAAAATGAAATCATCAAAACTCAAATCAATTTCACATATTGAGTTATGGAACATACTCTCCAATATCAACATTCTTAATGAATTAAGTGCATGGAAAACAATTCTATGATTTCATAGAATGAATTCTATGTAATCAATTAAAATCGTCGAATGAAGAAATCAACATCAGAGACAATAATATAACGTGCACAAAAGAAGTAAATGGCAACACGATGTATATATATATATATAAGAACATGGATACATCAAAAGTATACATCTGCCAACTATAACATAAACAATCCTCAGATCGGGGCACATCATACAACATATCTCACAGCATACATCGAAGTATCACAAAACATGTATACATCAAAATATATCATAAAAACATGCAAAAATATCAAAAATCCATAACCACCATCTATCCTATCCCACTCTCTCACTACAAGATATATCATCCAAAGTGCACTAAGGAGAGTCCTCCAACGCAAGCTCAGGAGGCGGAGGGAGGATCAGCAGCAGCAGCAGGCTCTGCAGAAGGGGTGGTGGTCACTGGGTCGACTGGAGTGTCCACAGAAGGAAGAGTCACAACAGGATTGGTCTCGGGAGCACCAGCAGGAACATCCACCGAAGGAATGGTGGCAGCAGGTGTGCTCTCGGGAGCACCGACAGAAGAAGAAGCAGCAGACGTACCCTCTGGGGCACGAGGAGGAGATCCAAAAAGCTCCTGGAGCTCAGCCTCATCCATTTCCTCAACGTCAGAAACTGACGAAGGAATCTCAATGCCCAAGTGAGAGCAGATGCGAGCTAGCATCTCCTCAGAACGAGAAATACGAGACTCAACACGTCTCAGAGAAACTGCAAACTCAGCGAGTGTAGGAGCAGGAGGAGGAGCTGAAGATGAAGCTGAAGGGGTCAAACCATGAACGTGACGAAGCGCCAAGAGACTTCTTGATGGCCGTCGCATTCAGGGGAGGACCAAGAGGACGCTGGTCATCGGGAGGGAGAGGGACCCCGAAGTGACGAAAAACGAGAGTCAATAGGCACTGATATGGAATGTGAGTAGACTTGGTGGATTTCCTTATGCACTCAAAGGAATCCATCTTGTCAAGAATAATCCGTGCCCAATTGATATCGCTCCCCAAGAAAAGTGCGTAGATCAGCTTAAGAAATGGCTGGGAGGGTAAGCTAGATGAGCCTACACGCATACACATTTACTCACAAATTCATACTTTCCTTATTACACACCTAGCTCTTATATACACAAAACATAGACATACATACTTTGTGGACACACAAGTATACGCAACATGATACTTCACTTAGAGCTAATACACTACCACATATACAGATCTATACATAGACATAGACATACAATCATGTATGTCTCCTAGGATACTTCCAAACATACACATATATATCTCATCACATAAGGTCATGCAACACAACACAACACCGTATCCCTACTACTATAGATAAGGCACCCGTATCCATATTATGCAAGCAGATACAAATAACCAGGTATACACCTACCCATGCATGGGCACACACCCATACACGTCGATATACAAATCAGACCAACATACAAGTACATTCAATTATACTCACACATATCATAGGTACATCCAAATACCTATATACATATCAATACACATAAATAACCAAATAAAATATACTCATCCATACACAGGTGTAAGAGTACCAGCTTACAGCCATACATGTATCATATACTCATCATATATATCAACTCATAATACAAATACTCTTAAGACATATCCACACATACATGGGTGGAACTCAAAGATCCACACACGCATCTGCACACTCTACAGGTGCATATATCACATACAGTATATAGTCACTACACCGTACATCTAGACATTGTTCGCACCTCAATCAAGTATATAACTCAATTTCACCCACTGTTTATACGTCAACCATTTATTAACACATACACTACAAATACAGTCACAGAGCCACCTATTCATTCGCATGTATATCATAGTTATATGGACATGAGTATATCATCTCAATATACTTGACTCGACAAGCCATATTCCACACTTATAGAACTATAGATATATATATGTGCACATACCTTCAAACATAAATACGTACATACATTCATATTGAATCAGCACTAGAATCTCAACCCCCAGGGTTCTTTACATTAAGCTTCTGATATCTGGCCCATCCTAAGGCTAGACTCTACCCACCTTAGGACTCAATTACCCACAAACACGCGAACACTACTCGTACTATTCCGTACACAACCGCAGTGAGGGGACCTGCATGGGCCACCACCTGTCACGACCCTCCCCTGGGATACGCAGAAGATAAGGTACATGACGAGAACTAAAACGTATCTGCTGGTCCACTGCGCATTGCTGAGAATAGTACATGTAGTATTCAACAAACAGCCAACCAACAAACACAGAATGTCACAAAGTCATAAAGAAATACTGGAAGCCAAACACTAGACAATTTCATATTCATCTTAACCATCCCATTGCAACAATTCATATAGTACTAGCATCTCTCACCCCAGAAGAAACCCCAAAGTACACATAGTCTCTCCCCTCACCCCTCACCACATAACTAAGCTCCAACTCCCAATAACAGCCCTCCAACCTCAATCTCCAGCTCCACCTGCCATCACCAGGAACCACACCTGAAAAGTCAACGAGGCACGTCAACGCGTGACCCAGTGGGAATGCCAACTCCCTCTAGTATGCTATTATGAAAATGCAACTATTTTACATGCATTCATAGAAAAATATGGAATGAGCTAAAAGAAACATGTGTATGACATGAAGTAATGATTGCATAACATAAAATTAGGTACAACAGCAATAGAGGGAGACAACATAAGTAAAATAAACGCAAGCGGCAATAACTACAATAGGAGCTGTGTATAACAAGGGTATACAACTTGGAAGGGCAACAAGTAAGGTATGTACAAGTAAGAAACATTTGGTAATGCTACAAAAGTAATGAAAGTTATCTAAAGTGTTTTGGACCCTAAGTAGTGGGTAGACATTCTTGGGAATGGACCTCACCCCCAGTTGGGGTGGAACAGGCAAACTCCCCGAGACAAGCTCTTACTAAAGGAGTCCTGTTTTCCCCTTATTTCCACATCACATTTTCTCCAATTCTCCTCATTTCTGCCACTCCCCGCCACTCGGGCAAGAACAGGAGGGCCACCAACCACCATAACTGTCCAGCCCCTCATGTTTTCCCCACAACTTAGTGTCCCCCAATCCCCGTGTCACCCTCCTTTAAGAGGACATAGTCATTTCCATGAATTTACAAAATGTAAAGAAGAACATAAAGAAACATAAGGACACAAAGCTTCCAAGTAAAAGCAATTCCACATTTCCAACATCGTATCAAGGTGCCATGCACATCGTGCCATGCCCACCATACCACCACAATCCCAACCACATTACCACGCATGCCATGTCCACCACATCCTTCCCACCATGTGTAGGCAACCATGACCAAAAGTATGCTACAAACATGCCCACCATTCCATGATTCATACATATGTAAGGGGCTGAACATACATATATGCTTCATTGAACACACATTTATACTTGGCTGAACATAGATATGTGCATGACTGAACATGGATATGTGCATAACAGATATTTACATAGCTGCACACACATATGTAAGGGACTGAACACAGATATATATGTGGCTGAACACACATATATACATAGCTGAACACACATATGTAAGGGACTGAACACAGATATATATGTGGCTGAACACACATATATACATAGCTGAACACACATATGTAAGGGACTGAACACAGATATATATGTGGCTGAACACACATATATACATAGCTGAACACACATATATATTCCAATGTCCATACATTGCTGAACTTTCGCCAACAGTCACAACATCAATGGATATTAGCCATTTCTAACGTGAATTTGATAAAACTTCCTAAATGAAAGTTGTAGATATGGTAATCTCAGATTCACATATAAAATTTAATGCAAAAATATGAATTATCTGATTTATGGTGATTTATTTAATGAAGTCTATCAAATCTGTTTTCCAGATAGATTTCAGGGTCTGTACTAATTACTATTCTAGGGCTTGTTACATTCAGAATTACGAAAACATTATCCCAGGGAAAATTGTAGAGAAAGTTGCTATCTTTAAACTGAGACCAAGAACATAACATTCCATAAAGTGTGCAGAGAGTTATACCCGTTTTTGTGAAAGGTGTTCAGTTTTGATTGAAACCAGACCAGTTGGCATATCCGAATTTTTATCAAATCATACAGTTAGAATTTGGGGAAATGATCTAAATGAAAGTTGTTCATAACTACGAGATACCCAACATATAAAATTTCCAAAGCATTCCTAATATCCAATTAATCCCAGAACTTAGTCAAAGTTTCAGCTTTTCAGGATAAAATTTTTAGCATCAAGAACAAAAGTGTTTCATGGAAATTAATCATGTATTAAGCTCAAAAGTAAACATGAACCAATTCTACAAATGACAATTAAATAGCATACTAGGGGAAATTGGATTCCTACCTCAATTCAAGATGAGAGAGCCTCTCTTCTCCTCTCCTCCTCCTTCCTCTTCCTCTCTTTTCCTTAGTTTTCCCTATTGATTTCTCTTTCTCTTTCCCCTTCTCTTTCTCTTTTTTTCCATGAAGAGTTCGGTCATCAGGAAGAAAAATAAGAAATAAATGAAAAAGGAAAATGAAAAGTTAAAGAAGAGAGGAGAAAGTTGTAGAAGGAAATGAGATGAAAATATCTCTTCAAAAGTTCCATGTATTTACAAGCTTAACATTTTTTACACTCTTCCTCTTTCTATACACACAACCCATTCTTAATTACAAGTGGGCCATTCCTTTATGCACACACCCTACTAAAATATCTCATCTCTAGAAGCATCCCTCATACTTATCATGTCATGAACGCTACTAATATAACTACCCCTCAACTTGGGGACAAAATTACATCCCAAGCCATCCCATACACTACTTAGAATCAACCAGTGGTACATACATATACAAGTATCTGAACATACATATATCACAATCTGTACACAGATATATATGGATCTGTACACACATTTGCACTGCACTGTATATACATATATACTGCACTGAACACAGATATATAAGGATCTGCTACTAGTGTTCAGTTTATAATACAACTGTGTACAGAATATAAGACAAGTGTGTTCAGCTGTAAGACAACTGTGTACAGAAATGCTACAAGTGTGTTCAGTCTATAATACAACTATGTTCATAGTTAAATGAAGATCTGTACCCACAGATCTGCTACAAAAGCATGTGTACACATACATATAAGAGACTGAACATACTTATAAATTGCACTGGACACAGATATGAAATACACACATATATACAACCAGAAGTACATACATATATGTGTCCATATATATATAACAGATGTACATACATACCTCAATATATGTCCATATATATATATATACTAGTCATAACCCGTGCCCGCGGGCACGGTTCATTTAAGATTTTCCCCCGCGAAATCTTTGTTCCATAAAAGATTATTTCCACAGAAAAAATTTAACAGAACGACAAATTAGCGTAAAAATATTTAGCGGCACGGACACTTTCGGCGTGGGCGGCTTTGGCGTGAAACAACAAATACGGCGCGTGCACCTTCGACGTGGAGCAACAAATTCGACGCAGGCGTCTTCGGTGCGGAACAACGCGCGAGCACCTTCGGTGCGGAACAACAAATTCGGCGCAGAATAATGCGCAAGCGCATTCTGCACGGAACAATAAATTCGGCGCGAGTGCATTTGGCGTGGAACAATAAATTAGCGTTAAAAAATTGTGTGGACGCCGTTTGTTGGCGCGGAATAACGCGCGAGTGCATTCGATGCGGAACAACAAATTCAGCGCGGGCGCCTTTGTCGCGGAACAACAAATTAGCGTGAAAAATTTTCGCGGGCGCCTTTGTCGCGGAACAACAAATTAGCATAAAAAAATTTCGCGGGCGCCTTCGGCGACGGAACAACAAACATCAGAGTATTTTTCGGTGACGGTATTAACTTAAATTTTTTTACGCTGGTTTGTTGTTCCGCTGAATTTTTTACGCTAATTTTTTTACTTTCTTTAATTTAATGGATCATGTTTCTCCACAATCTTTCCCAAGACACTTTTAATGTTTTGGTTCCCAAGACACTTTCCTCCCAAAGTTTAATCTCCACAATCTTTCCCAATACACTTTTAATTTCAATGTTTTGGTTCCCAATACACTTCTCCCCTCCAAAATTTAAGTTTTCCCACTAAAATTTTCACAAATTACAATCTCAACCATTGATTTACCAAGATCAAATCTTAGCCACTCTTTATCTTGTCCTAGTGAGCCCTAGAATTCAAAAAACGCTGTCAAATGTATAATAGACATATGTGTGTGTGTGTGTGTGTGTGTGTGTGTGTGTGTGTGTGTGTGTGTGTGTGTGTGTGTGTGTATCATAACTCGTGCCCTAAGGGCACGGTTCATTTAAAGTATTTACTCAAAATATTGGATCCCCTAATTTTAAACGAACAGCAATAATTAAACCGCAATAATTGCTATTTAGTATCCCCAAAAATTTAGTTCCACCCAGAAATTTTAGTCCCTCCCCCCCAAAATTTAGTTCACTCCTGATATAACATGTGCCCTAAGTGCACGGTTCATTTAAAATATCTCACTCTTAAAATCTTGGATCTTCTAATTTTAAACGAATAAAAATAATTAAATCGTGATAATTGTTATTGAGTTCTCCCATCCCCAATATTTAGTTTCCTAATATTTAGATTCACCCAAAATTTTGAAACAAAATTAAGTACTCTCAAAAATTTAGTTACCCCAGAGAATTTAGTTCTGCCCAAAAAATTTTGTTCCCCCAAAGTTTTCGCAAACTATCATCATACATATTGATTCCTCAAGATTCAATCCATGCCATCTTTCTACCACCATTTCGTCCTAGTCAGCAACTCTATAAGGCTTGTGCACGATTTCAAACTAATGTGAGCAACACTGATCATGTTGACTCCTAACACCACAGAAAGGAACCAAGTCATTTGAGGGCTTGGGTCTGGGAACCAATTCTTCAATTGATATGAAAGCTTAAACAATCATTAGAGGGTTATGCATTCAAAAATCCACCATGGGTGAAATAAACTAATATACAATTGTTTCAAGTGTCAGACTCTTCTCCCAACTAAAATTTGATGTGTCCAACACTTCAAGACATAACACGTGTATCCATGCTGAAATTTTTTTTAAAATGCGAATCCTTCATTTACACCATGTTAAGATGAAACCACTTTACCCATGTAAGCAAATGGTTTTATGGATCATTTTGCAATTAAATGTGTTTACAAATAACCAAATACTTTATACTTGAATGAGTTAAATGCATATTAGAGCAGTAAAAACATGCACATGTTACCGTGTCGGTGTGCCCAGCATTAGGAGGATTGTGGTGTCCGACACCTGTGCACGTGTCTACAAATCATCAGTTGTAAGTTTATGTAATCATGACCATATACTTACCGCTACTTAGACATAACTTACAATAAAAATGGGTAATAATAGGTGTCAAACATAACCTAGAAACAGCTAAGGTTTTGTTGCATGTCACATCGACAAACGCTATCATTTACATAAAGCGACGTATCAAACCAGCTGAAGAACAAAGTTAAGTTAGCAAAAACAGGTTTGGAATCGCTAAAATATGTAGATCATTCTGTTGCAAGAAAGGATCATTCCAACAACATCATCTGGGATCAAATGCTTGCAAGCCCATAATGTATATTTTTTCCTTTGAAAAAAACTACTTCCTAAAAATTACAAAGCAAGCAGCCATTTTGGGAATAGCAAGCACTCATTTTAACCCAAAAATAGAAGAATGCAAATGCTAGTTATGGTCCAGTCATGCCATTATCAGCATATTTCCATCCAAAATTTAATAACATGTTTTCACATTTTAAATACAATAAGTAGCAAATGAGAATAAAAACATCACATATCAATATTTCATCAACTCATATGCCACTATCGTACTAAAATCATATTGTCTCTAGACCTTTGATGTAATGTTGAAAACAATATACATTTGAATCAACATTGGGACTTGAAAAAAATACCGTTTACTTACATTATAACCTATTTTCAGATCAAACTTAAAAAATACACAATCTACCGTAGAAAGATTAAAGAGAACAAACATTACAGTCTAGGATTTTTAGACATATGACATGAAGAAGAACCTCAAGTTTCTCCATTTTTGTTCATTCTCATACTTGTTCAACTCACATCAGATATTATCACCCTATCTTTTTGCTTCTCCAATATCCAAAAGGGCACCATCCATGCATTGAACCACCACAACACCATCATTAAGCGATGCACATCATCCCTGACCTAGATCAGGGGTCATGGCATGAAGCAAATCACCAACCACACATGCATTCCCTTTGCATTTCCTTCACTAATCGTGCCACCTCTTCAAGATTAGAGCATTGCTTCATCTTTGTCGTGGATTGTCCACTCTTTCTCTAACATAAGAAAAAAATTTGAAGGAATTAATCCAAGGATTGAATAACTGAATCTAAATTGACATATGCATAGTATCATTCACCTCGTGCAGTTGGAGTCCTGATAAAAAACCAATAGACACTCATCTCATCGCTATACAACATCCCACATCAAAATCCCTTTCCAGAATACCATATGAATTCATGACTGAAGCAATGTACATCAAGAAACACTGTGAAACCCCTATCAATTAAAGACATATAAACGTTAAATTGAAGAGAAGTGTACAAAACATATATAGAGACATATATAGACTGTTAATTATATTAACATTTTAAGACCAGTGAGGGTAGGAATCTCACGATTACCTTGGCACTGTAAGAATAACCAATCATGTGGAACATGATCCAACAGAAAGATTGATTTCTTTGGCTCTGTAACTAACAAAAGAATTTATTTACTACAGATATCGCAAAGGTTTCACAAATAGAACACATAAACATAATACTGTTTAAAAAGGTAATTGAGAGCCAATAACTTACAAATTCCAAGGCCACCCCAGCCTTTGTTAATGATGCCTCTCTGTTTGGTTATTTCTAAAGCATCGACGATGATTTGAGTCATTTTTTCCTGGCTCTTGAATAAGCTTTAAGTGTCAAAAAAGTATCAAAATAGCAGAAATGAAAGGACCTGTGAATGGAGTTTAAATTAATATCAACAAACGTATTTTACATTATAACCAAGATCAAAGATTAATTACCAACACAGTTCATAATTGATCTAATCAAGCCATGCCTGAAACTATATATCAAAACCAGAAATACATGTCATAATAATTAACGTTGGACCCATTTTGCAAAGGATTGTTAGTTTTTCCTGATAGTAGGAAACTTTGTTTTTTCGAGAAAACTTTTTGTAATTGAGAGATCTCTCAGTTTGATTTACTTGGGAAAGTTTTTGACTATATATTACAATGCATAACTAACAAAACCAAGGTTTAAGTGTTAAAGTTTTTGACTCTACATAAACAATGTCATCTTCAAGACAATAAATAAATAAATTAACCAACATGTACAACAAAAAGGATCAGTGCACATACAACAAAGGGAGGAATATAATTCATCCTGCAAAAAAGTAAAAAGGGAATGAAAATTTTTTGGGCAATGGCTGGCACTTGCACAACAAAAGGAGGAATATAATTCACCTGCAAAAATTAAAAAGACAAAAGCGATCAATTTTACAATAAAAATTGACATAATAAAAGTGACTCTCTCTGCAGTGAAGGTGAACATAGTAAAAGGGACACTTCTACAATGAACGTCCAATTTGACAGAGAGAGCATACATAGGGAGAACGTTTGTCTTGACATCAGGGTACCAAACAATGTATTTTGAAGGAGATTACTGATTGTCTACTCCTCAATCAAAATTTCCAGAACTGGAAGTAGACTGCATTGAACCGGGTTGGATCATTTCTATACTTCCCAATATGACGCGACAAATCACATGTCTCAATCCATCCGCATCAACAGGTGCTGACAGAACACTACAAACAATCCAACATGAAGCTCAAGTCATTGCAAATCTTTAAAACTTGAGAAAAATATGATAATTAGAACAACAGAGAGAACTCAAATAAATTTTACACATTAAGAAATCAGGACATTCTTATAGCATTTCAAACCAAAATTAACTAAACATCAACACGCAAGCATGTTACCAATAGATGAACCACTCAACAGGAAAAACAACAGGCATTATGTATGAGTTTTATTTATTGATTTATTTATTAATTTTATTAAGAGGTCCAACATATAATGTTAACCCAATTGAAATCAACATTAATAGAACATCACTGTAAGTCATCAAGTATAAAATGTTAAAAGTGAAGATTTTATATTGAAGCAAATGGTGAAAGATCGGATAGAATTAACGAAGTATATTATAGAGCAACATTCAGCGAGTACGAAAAACTTCTCAAGATTGGTAAACAATGATGCTATTAGGAGTTAATATTTGATCTCTAATTTCAAAGTAATTTGACAGATCAATTCTCCACATTCAAACAAATCATACATATATCATCCTATTTGTTTACTCTCCGCAAACCATGCTCTGCCCATTGATTACTAAAAAAACATGCACATCCCTTCTCAACCAATAGTTCCAAGTAAAACCAAAGAACTGTTTGGAGGGTAAGTATTTGAAATGGGGGGAAAGGAAAATGCGTTTGAATTTTTTTCATTTGAATCCCCCCCGGGCCATATTTTGTTGTATTTGGCATTCTCTCTCCAGTTGTCCTCAGCTTCACAAATCAGAGAAGGGATGAGAACCACCTCTCCAGTGATACATCAACATCATACCATATTACAAAATTTTAGTGCTCCACAAAATCTGCAAGAATAACCCCAAATTAATAACCCATGTAAATTCTGTCAAGGTAATTAATTAGTCGTGATGATCAAATAACAGAATATGCATCCACAATTAGAGGTTTGATAAGGTTACTTGCAAAAGAATTCCAATCTTAAGAATTACAAAATATTTTTAAAACCCATTTTAACTTAAACTGCAACAATACCAAAAAGAGATGGGTTTTGTCGTTATGATTGTTTGGACCATAATAGAAATTAGACATATAGAATGATACCAAAAAGAGAAGAGAGCCATAGCATTGAACTTTACATGTCATATATGTTACATCGGAAGATGAGAACCACCTCTCCGGTGATACATCAACATTATACCATATTACAAAATTTTAGTGCTCCACAAAATCTGCAAGAAAACACAGATCAGCTCACATACTTTGTAGGGGCAACTTCCATGATTCAACAAAAAATTTAATGGCAAAGTCAAATAAAGAGAAATATTTATAGTAATTTCGGAGCTGAACATCTCAGTAGCACCATGGTAATCCCGACATATCGGCACATATTTATTAAACTAATGTGATTAGTGGATAATGAAGAATAACAATCTTTACATATTCCATTCTTTTTATAACAAAAGCTTATCAATAATTCTGATGAACAGTAGAGGAATATAATTAAGCACGCAAATAAGTGAGGTGTGCTCAGTGCTTCATAATGATAAAAAAATAAACATAACTTTATCTACTTTCATGTGGTGAAATAATTTTTTAAGCACACAATTATGTGTAATAATATTATATGCAGCCTAAAGATATTTACATTTACTCCTATCGATATTAAAGCACATGTGAAGACAAATTTAAGAAGATTCAGCAACCTAACTTCCATGCTATTATCATGTCCATTTAAGGCCAAAAATAGATAGAATGAATGCATCCCCAACCTGCCGAGATTGCTAGTTATCCCAGTTCCAAAATGTCACAAAATTTTTTGAAACCAAAATTTCACATAAATTTCAGGCCAAAATGAAATAGAATGAATGCAGCCCCAACAAATATACTTTGGATTATTACCAAAATGGAAAAAGATTGAATTAAAACTTCCATCGGTTTTGACACGCAGAATCAAAAGAAATGAAATAGGTCAGCCTAAAATGCACCTTGATGGAACAAAATCTTGTTATTCAAGAACAGCTTTTTCTTCCTCTTATTTATTCTTCTTCCTCTTGGAGAAACCTGGCCATCAACAATTGAATCTGTTGGAGAGAATAGCCAATTGAATGTTGTTCCTCTTGGAGAGACCTGGACATCAACAATTGAATCTGGCCATCAACAATTGGTCTCTTATTTATTCTTCTTCCTCTTGGAAAGACACAGCCAATGCAAATAACCAAAAAGATTGAAAGCTATAAACCCCAACAAACAGCCAAAAAAATTGAAAGCTGACCTCTTGCTCAGATATAGGCTTGCACAAACTAATAATCATAGAAACAGACTGGGGGAAAACAGAGAAAAATATACCAAAATTAATCAATTAACCCAGTAAACCCAAGAACAAAAAGGATTCATTTTGAAGAGGTTTAAAATTCAAATTCCTAGATAACCGATCTAATCAACCCTACAATTTAAACTCATCAATTTCGCATGGCCAAAAATTAAAAAAGACACCAAAAAACACATGATTTCCGATCATTATAGTCAGGTTTTGTGTGAACAACTCAAATTCTAGTCAGTCAGCAAAATTCATAATAGATGGGGAAAAGGATTCAAAATAAAGATTCAAATCAAGAGGAAGAAGGGTGCATACAGTTTGCAGTTGAAGACACAGAGTCGGACGCGGGGGTGACAAAGGGGTTGGACTTCGATGGTATGGTGTTGGCGGGGGTGTACATGGTGCTTAAAAATCCATTAAAGAGGCCAACCTTTTTAAATATAGAAGTCTGATTTTAAACATTGATTTGTTATTTAAAGCACAATAATTGTCATTTTGTTCCCACATAAATTTTAGTTTCTCCAAAATTTACTTCTCTTAGAGAATTTAGATCCCGAAAAATTTTAGTTCCCCAAAAATTTTAGTTCCCCCCAAAATTTAGTTCTCCCAAAAATTTTATCATAATTCATGACCATATTTCACGTTGTATTCAAAATATTTTCCCAAAAATTTAAACCCATTTAAAATATCATCCCAAAAAAATTTGTCCATGGCATTAATTAAAGTGCTCAAAAAAAATTTGTGAACATGAACTTCATATACAATATATTTTGCAATAAAATTACTTCATATACAACGCTAAAGTCTCCCAAGAGTTTGAGTTCTCTTTTGAGTTAACATGCATCAGAAAAATTTGTAAACTGAAAAATCTTGGATCAAATTGCCCCGCACAATTGTGCCTAAACAATTGTTTTAAAAAATTGTGCTTGCCAAGAACTGAAAACCCAATATCAAGATCAGCATCAGAAAAAAAATTCCTAATTAGCCCAAGCTTTAGTTAACTGTATAATGGTTCTAATTAGCCCAATCAGAAAAAATGTCGATACATTATGATATCAACTAAAATATCTTGTTAAGTAATTGCATCCAATCAACTCTGAAGTGTGTAAGCAAAAAAATTTGTTAACATGAAGTCTGTATACAACTCTGAACATGAACTTTGTGAACATGAACCTTTTTTAGTATGAAGTCTGTATCCACAGGAACTCTTGTGAACATGAAATGAAAATATCATTTCATATTTTGTGAACATTTGAACATTTGATATTTTCAGTTTGATATTTTCATGTTCACAAAATAAGAAATATGAAATGATATGTTCACGTTCACAAAATATGAAATCATATTTTCATTTGATCACAAAGAGCATTAATTCTCTTCTGAGTTCATGTTAACAAAATATGAAATGATTTTTTCATGTTTACAAAAGAGCATGAACTTGGATTTAAAATATTTACTCCTCAAAATCTTGGATTCCATAATTTTAAACGAACAATAATAATTAAAACACAATAATCATTATTTAGTTCCCCATTAAAATTTTAATTCCCACAAAAGTTTAGTTCCCTCCCGATTTAGTCCCCCCAAAATCTAGTTCCTTATGTTCACATCTTCTATTTTTGGCCCTTTGCTAGTTATTGCCAGCCCGTATTATCATGACCACATGTTTTACATTAAGTATATTAATCAAAAGGATTCCAGAATTTTGAGTCTGTGCCTCAATGTCATTTCTCATTGTGGCTAATCCAAGTGAACCAGTTCTCAAGAACCACCCCACATGGAAAAGAGTTCTACAACCCTTGCCAACCCAAAGGCTCTACTCTTCCAGAAACAACACACGAAAATTGCCATCTAACCATCTAAACTTATAAAAACTGACGTCAGTTAATCAAATTCAGATGTGGTGACCACCAGACCGCCAACAAATAAGGGGTTTAAGATAGAATAGGCTCAAGACTCAACGGTGTAGATCAGATCTACTGAAATTGATGGCATGCAAAAGGACTATATAGAACTCCCAAATGGACTTTCAAAAATGAACATGCATTGAACTCTCATTAGCAAGTTCAGTATTAAAAAATCAAACCAAACATAGAGAATGTGACCAAACATGACCTGTTTAAAGAATTATCATCCAAGTTCACTAATCCACGAAAATCCAATTATTCTCAATTCCGAAATAGATTAGCAATGCAAATGTATGGAACATCCAAACATGAATTAAACTACCCTGGATTATTCTAGTATAAAAATCGCATCAAATAATGAAGGAATAGAATTAAAAATGAAGATTTTCTTTTCTTTAATAAAAGGCATATTTTTCCCGAATTTCATCCATTTTTCTTGCCACAAACACTAAAGTTCCCACCTTCCCACCATTAAAATCCCACAATGTCATAAATTATACAGCTAAAATGCGCAGATTTTGACAGAAACAGAAAACAATCCACATTCTTGCAAAAAAATCATCAAAAACAAAAGAAAAAAATTTACCTGCGATCATCCAACCATTAGAGATTCGCCCCAACTTGTAGGCCAAAAACGCTTCCTAAATCCCAAGAAAACAAACAATTTAAGATGCGTGGACATAGAAAGCTACATGCGATAGGATTCCTTATCATCGCCAGAAGCAAGAAGAAATTTCATTTAAAAAGAAAAAAATAGATGTCCAAGTGAAACCTTATTTAGTTTACACAGTAACATTCGCCAAACTAACAGAGCCGACATTAAAAATGGAAAATTTTTTAGCACTCTTGTTTTTAATACTATGATCATTACGTCATTAATATCCTTAAATTATAATATTAACACAAACTATCAACTTGTAATGCATTCAACACTGGGTGTTAATAGGTTCTCCTTTTAAGAATAATTTATTCTGATATTATTTATATACAAATTTATATACAAACAGTGGAAATTATCAAAAATGTAGTCAATCATTGGAATTTAAATCTTCAATGTTGATGAATTTATCAAAACTGCCAAAATCTTCAATATTGGACCATAAATGTTGATGAATTCATCAACGTTGAAGATTTAGGTTCCAGTATCAATGCCAAAAATGTTGATGAATTTATCAAATATTGGAACCTAAAATCTTCAATGTTGATACTGGAATTTATCAAACTTGATATTAGAACTTGGTACTTGAGTCAATCATTCCATGCTTAAGATTTATGTTTAAGAGAAATTCAAGTATCAATTGTCTCCAGAATGTTCTGCATTTGGAACTCAATCATGCTTCAGCTAAGAAGAATATCCAACCAATTTTCATTTAACAGATTAAAAACATCAACATTTCTTCAATATTGCTTATCAGGCAACAGTTTGTCTTCAAGTAAAAATTCCAAAAATGTATATAAATTAGCACCTAATTCCATCATATGCTAATATGCATGAATGGTACAAACATTACACAAAAAAGAGACGGTGGTCCATGCCAAACTGCCGTGAAGTAGAAAATCACATGTATCTTTTCATTTGCAAATACCAAAGTGAAACAAAATTAAACAAAACACATTTCTAATAACAACTTAAAATATTAAAAAACACTGACTCTGAGCCTTGTTGAGCGTAGTGTTGAAGGCTGCTTCAGACCCAATACCATGTTAGATGAAACTGAACAATTAATTAAAAACCCCATGAGAACCCATTAGCCAAAATATATGCTTACGAAAATCACTTAATTAAATTGGTTGTTGTTCTTTTAAACATTTGAACAAACATATGGTGTGTAGAAAAACTGGAGCCATTATCAACAAAGGCCTGCGAGACAGAGGCAAGATTTTTACCCTAAAAAGATTCCCATTGTAATGAAGCAAAAAATCCGAACCCAAAAACCTGGTATTTCAAATGTCGTGTATTAAAAATCTGAGGGATTTATGGTGACCCTAAAACAAAATCAGCATGATAAACATCATGATAAATAGAAGAAAGGGTCATCCTAAAATACTTATATCACATGTTATAAGCAATCTCATCATATCCGAAAAAGATATAAATTCACAAACAATAAAACCCCTAACCTGATTTCTGTAAGGATAGATGAACTTAAGAGACAGGTCCACGTATTTGCCTTTCATGATCCCACCCGGACCTCCCTTGAATCCGTATAGAGTGCTCCCCTTCGCCTTTTCATGCAAGCAATCTATCAGAAACCAAAGGAAATTCATCAGATCATCATATAACAACATCAATTCAAACAACAGATAGAAGAATAAAAAGGAGACGATATTGTGGCCACCGGGGACCTGGCCGCCTGAGAGCACAACCCCGATCTTAAGGGTTTCAGACATATCAGAAGGTGTGGATCTTGTGGTGACCAGCATCGTCGGTGCGACTTTCACGTGGCATGTTTTCATTGCCATTCCGATGACAAATTCTTAGAAAGGCAGCCTTGCCGGAGCAGTCTCAGCCTAAACGGGAGAGAATGAAAATGCAAGCTTAAACACCTGCAGAACATAAAACATGCATTAACATATGCCATCAACCATCGCTATGTATTAGCACATGCCCACATCTTAGTATCATAAGATAATCTGCTTGACCAACTTCATTCCTAAAGCCAACCTATGAAATTTCAACCGATAAACACCAAAAAAATAAAAACCCAAACCCTCACTGGATAATCATTAACATAAAACTCAATACCCAGATGTTATAATTGCCTAATAACTTAAAAACCAATGAAAAGAACAAAGAAAAACTGACAGCATAAACACATGACTCGACTCTGTATTGCAACACTCTTCCTTAAACATTATAATCGCTATTTTAGTGGCCATTGCCGATAATAGACTTCCACGACATTAAAAACATTAAACCAAACACAAAAGTGGCTTTTAAAATTCAAAAGAGCCCTATCTAATACATATTGAAATGAAAACCACACGAAATGTTAAAATGAAAATCAACACAACCCTAATTCCCGAAAAGTAAGACCGTCCCTTCCCAAATAAATGATAGAATAATTCACGCTACCAAACTACATAGTAAATCATAAATTACACAGTAGAAATAACGATTCTCACCTTCAATCAAAGACGGGGAAAACAATGATCAGGGCCCTACATTAACACCGAAACTAAATGCAAGAAAAAATCTTTTCCCCAATCAAACCCTAATGAGATAATAAATCAGCAAGAACAAAACATTTATAAAAATCTTGTCCTTAAGCTTTCCCACAAACCCTAATGAGATAATAAATCAATTTTTAAGCTTTCTAATCGTATTACGCTATTTCAAACAGAACAAAACATTTATAAAAATCAGTAAACATTTATTAAAAATCAGCAAGAAAGCAAACAATGCAAAGATATAATTGAAATTTTTGTGTTCCATATTCTATAAAGATCTACCCTGATTTCACATTGTAATCAACACAAATCACAAAAGAAAAGGTCCATGTTACTCTAAATGATTCTCAGCCGATATCTAAATTTTGAGAACATGTGAACATATTTGAAAAAGGCAATATTGGATAATAATTGGTAATGAAAAGGTTACAAAAAGCCCTTTGTGTTAACAAAATCAGAAATATTGCAAGGTAAAAAAGAAACAGGTGTACATCTGTATCTCATGATTCAAGCCCAAAAGGTGAGCACCAAAAGCAAACAAAATTTCTACCTTTCCTCTCAAGACATGCAGGATTCAACAACAAAATGCCCAAATCATATCAAGAATCAAGACATGAGAGAATGGCATCAACAAAAGAATTTTGAAAAATGAAGAATTAAGACATACCATTTGGATGTATTAAAAAAGATAAGGCTAGGACTCTAATTTTGCAAAATGAAGAATCAAGACATACCATTTTCACCAATTTGCAGGCAAATGCTTAACCAAAAAACATAGTTTTAATACAAATCTGAAATTTTGGATGTAGATTGTTATTGTATCGAAAATTTCCTGCATGTTGAAAATATAAATCATAGTTTGAAAGTGATACAAATCTGGAATTCATGAAAGCATCTAAATGAAATCATGTTGAAAATATAAATCTGGAATTCAAATCTGTTAATTTAAAATCTATTAATTCCACAATTGTAAATCTATTAAAATATGAAAGTGATACAAATCTAGATTTCTTGAAAGCATGTTAATGAAAGCATGTTGAAAATATTCAAATCTGGAAATGAAAGCATGTTGAAATTTTGTGAAATTTTTTGATGCAGTTTCGGTTTTGATGCAGGTTCGGTTATGAAGCAAATCTGAAATTTTTGGGCTTGAATCATATCAAAATTCTGTTAGATGCATCAAAATGGTATCAATGTCTTGAGAGTCAACATGGAAATGGTTTGTCTTGATGCATCAAAAATTATTGATATCAATGTCTATCATGTCTTAATCATATCAACATATCAAAATTTTTGGCTTGAATCGATGCAACTATGATTTTTTCGTTCATGATTGGTGAAAATGGCAAAAATGGTATCAAGAAATGATAGAATTTTGCAACAACAAAATGCCTGCAAATTGGTGAAATTGGTATCAAGAATGCCCAAAACATATCAAAACTGGAATGCAGAATTCTATAACTTTCAAACTATAATTTATACTTTGCAACAATAGAATTTTGCATGATATCATTTTCAATCTGGATTTCATGTCTAGACATGCAACAACAGAATTTTGCAACAGGATTTGTTTCACTTATTCCAACAAAAGAGCTAGCTAAAATAGAGCAGAATCCTGTTGCAATCATTAATTCCAACATGATTCTATTGTTGGATGATTACAACAAAAGAGCAGCATTTTGTTGCAAAAGAGCTTGCCATAATCTGGATTGCTTGGAATAATGAATATGGAAAGACATGAATGATTTTAATTAAAGAAATAAAAACAGAAAAGGTATTAAAAATTCATTGCTGAAATAAGACCCACTTAATATTTTGAAGGATGTAGCCATTTTAAGATGTCCACAAAAAAAGACCCATTGTTCATAATAACAAATTGCTGAAAGTTGCAATATAGTTCTTATGCAACATGATGGTATTAAAAATGCATACATATACTCAACAACAATATAAATTTGATGATATTAAAACATGATGGTATTAAAAATGCATACATATACTCAACAGCAATATAAATTTGATGGTATTAAAACACATGGTGACAACAGAGACAATTTAGTTCCGTATTTGATCCAGTTGCATTATATTATTAGTTGATCTTCATCAGGATAAGTTTATTGTCTTCCTAAATATTTATGGGATTTGTCCTTCACTCTATAGCGAGAACATCACGTGTTCACGCTAGTTACATACAAACCATCTCAACAATCCATATAAAGCATGCCGCAAAGCATATGTTTACCCTGTTATTTGGCTGAATCAATATCGTTAAAAATAAGGGGCTGAAGTACAAACCATGAACCATCGGGAAATTGCATCTTTTCAATGAACTTAGTTGCTTTCGTGATGCTATTCTCTATCTCTTTTCTTCGGTGCCCTGGATAACTTTTTTAAATAATGCAAGTGATTGGATCACTGCCGATGTACATTCAACTTATCTGCAATTGCATGTTTTTTGATGGAAACAAATTAACAAAACTTGGACAAATGAAATCACTTAAAAAAGTTTAAAGTGACTAAATCTTACGAAGTCTTAATCATTAGGCCCTCAATCATTTGTTCAGGATTGATAACCTGAATAGAAAAATATGACATTAGAATATGGATACATTAGAATTTTGGTTAGAATGATTTTATGTTAAACATTACTACAATGATATACAGAATTAGACATGATCACATCTCGTGAAAGCGTTGCCATCCATGGCGCTGGTGGGTTCGCCTTCGATGAAACTCCCCTTTTGATCATCTGAAAAGGACCCGTCATCAAATTTTATCAAAAATGTATACATAACAAAATTACAAAATCATGACACGAAATGAAGTCAGTATCTAGTTTCTATTTAAAAAAAATTAATAAGCAATAATATTGTTCAAGATAAATAACCCCAATCATACACAACAAAGTTCCACACTCTACCTCAAATGACCAGCAAGCAGGCTAATTGGCATAAACCAATCCAAATTCCCAAGCAGTGATGGATAAAAAGAAATAGACACATTTATTAGACGAACCAAAAACGTGAGTGTACATACTTAAAAGGAACCATATTGCATAAAAACACGCAAAAAATCATGGCTTACCTGATTGAGAAATCTAATTTTCTATTCATTTTATTGAAATGAGAGATGAAATGAAATCCATTGAGATGTTGGAAGAATTCCCTCTAAGAAAGAAGTCACAGGTAGTCATAATGCTTTAAATTAATTGAAATAAAATAAAATAAAATCACATGCAGTCACATGCAGTCATAAAATTGTCCTAGGCAGACAGAAAGAGCTCTTTGCAATTCTAAAGAGAATATCACATGCAGTCATAATGCTTTCAAGATCACCGATGGAGAAAACAGTCCAGGTCATGCCAACAACTTCTTACGTTTTGTCTTATAAATTTGTCAAAAAATCACATTATAGCAAGCTCGAATCACATTATACAAAGGAACTTTCCTAATCATCTTCTCAAAGATGCTAAATTTCAAGCATATACCTTGATTCTAAAGAAACCCTAAGCAAGCAACCCAAACCAAATTACAAACTGAGCAAACCAAACAGCAAGGAGAAGGAAAGATTGTAAAGAAACCCTAAGCAAACCAAACAATAAAGCCCCATTCCACAAAAGATTACTGGGTAGGGAATCAAATTGCATCGTCTTAAATAAAGGAGTGAAAATCTCACAGCAAGGAGAAGCGATTCTTTAGCAGAGAGCCTCTTCATCTCCTTCGCATAATTATTTTAAAAATCTGTAAGATCGAAGAACGGGTTGGGGTTGATGACGACGGGAGAGGGAACCCCCACACTCTCACTTCTCCCTATCACTTCTCCCTCTTTCCTTTTCCCTGCATCCAAATCGTCTGAAGGCGTCGAGGGCCGTGAGATCTCAGGCAGTGGGCTTTTGGGGCAGGGGCTGAGAGAGAGAGAGAGAGAGAGCATCCAAATTGAAATTCTTTTTGTTTTCAACTACAAATTTCAAATTGAAATTTTCAAACAACCCAAGTTTCCCCCCCAAACTTATAACCCTTATTCAATATCTCTTATCCAATATCTCTTATCCAATATCTCTTATCTAAAAACTCATCATAACATCCCTCATTTTTATAACCCAAATACAATTCAAACCCTTATCCAATTTCTCTTATCCAAAAACTCTTATCCAATAACCCATGATAACATCCCTGTTTTATAATATAGATATATATATATATATATATATATATATATATATATATATATATGAACAGATGTACACACACATATTCATACTTATGGACATACATATATCACTAACTGTACATACATAAACGCTCAGCTGGGCAACCATAGAATACCATGGAAACATGCATATAATCCCGACTACATTGTGAACATACATACACTGGAATACGAACATACTTATACTATAATAGGAACACACATGTATTACAATTTGAACACACATATACTACAATACTTACTAGCATACACACGTAGTACTGTATAGCATACTATACACACGACATAGATACCCATATATACACTTTATTTTCACTCACAAAATATAGGCCCTACGTATATGGCACTCTGGGCCATTACAGTAGCACCATTAGTTTCCTTTCTGCAGTTGTAACCATGCTTGGCATCCTTTGTTAGACTTTTGTATTCGCTGGATGTTATCTCTTTATATTAATGAATGCAGTTTCCTTCATGTACTCTTATTTCTTTGTTCAGAACTTTTATATGCAAGAACATGCAACTTTATGGTATCCCTACAGATGCTTATTGGGCCCGGTCTTCACAGCCCCGGCCCATGCGGACCTTCGTCTCATCCTCGCGCCCATTTTGGGAAGCCGGGTGTGACAGGTTTTAGTGGTGGCCCATGCAGGTCATGCAAAAAGTTCGGAACGATAAGAATACCGCATTCATTTAATATCCAGTTTAACATGTACAAGTCTAAATTGGGTCTTCTTGTCAATAGGATGGCAGGAGGATGCAATACCCGAGCATTCCATTGACTTAGTCTTTCATATTATAGTATAGCTTATTTTTTGGCTGCATGTGATTGTTTCAAAGCATTTTGTTTTCTTTTAAATCAAATCTTTAAAGTTTTCGGACTAGCCCATAAAGATCACAACCCCCTATCCTCCCCCATCCAATACCACAACTCCACACATTTTGCCACATGTTTTTAAAATATGTCATTGTCCTTAAACTTTCTTTTCTCTTCCTTCCCTCTTCGAAGTGCTATTTATTTTATTGTTGTCATATTATTAGGACTAGTTATTATTGTTATAAGATTATCTGTGCGGGTAGGCATAGTGTGTGATGAGATATGTTGTAGCGATGATAAATTGATTTTGAACACAAGGATATTAGATTAGATTTCTTTCGGATGAAAAGAATGAGGCGTCCAAGACTTATCGACCTACTTTTAATAATACCGATGTGTAACGGACTCAATGGGGGATTCTGCTTGGATGAAATTATACAAATGGAGATGAGAACTTATCAGATATGAAACTTGGACGAGTGGTAAATAGGAGTAGCAAGGAAGGTATAGTATGAGTTAGGGCGATCATGAGAATGAGTAGAACATTTAAAGCATCAAGACTTGATTATTGATGCGTCCGGAATGTAACCCCAAACGATGTCGTTTACCGCAAGCGCACGGTATAGTGGCAAGCTGGTATCGAACACGGGAAAGCGGTGCTATACTACCTATCTACTCCTAGGTTGAGTTAGACTTGCGGGTTTATTGATGGATGTGGAGTATGGAGAGTTATAATGGTGGCGGATGCGAAGATTGTGTCACTCAACGTCGCATAAAAAGAGCTAGGGCGTTAGGAATCGCCGCTAAGATCATCGGGGGTCAATGTTGGAATAGGATCCTTGCATTGCATTGGGACTAGGGGATAAATCCCCCAATTTGTACCACTCTCATGGGTTAGAATTACGGGGTATTTCGGTGACCCTTGTTGACGCAATGGTGATAGCCGTCAATGTAGCGGTATAGTTCGTCGATGGATCCCCTCAAGGCACGAGCCGGGTATGGTCACGTGCCTTGATTGGATCCACCGATTTCCCTATTCGAATCCCTAGATACCCCTTAAGGACATCAATTTCACATACCGTGGGCATGATCTCAGTACGGGTTATCTACGGATTCGGTAGGATCTACCGAAATACAACCCTAAATCCCCAATTCAACGTAGGGATCCATATCTACATTTTCCCCTAAAATCCTAGGGTTCACCCATCGGCCCTAGATGGAATCTACTCACTCATAGTGGTCAGGACGCACGAAAATATCGAAATTGCGTAGTAAAACATTTCTTGCAACAAAAGAGAATAGGGCTAAAAATTACTTACAATGAGAGTGAGCAAAGAACAAATCCAGAGAAAGCAGAAAACAATAATCTTTGATAAACGATCCAGAATTTGCTACAAAAATCAATCCAAAAATTCTTCTAAAAATAATCTCTAGAGCTCTCTCCTAATCTCCCTCAAAAAACTAGTACTGTGAACTCCTCCTTCAGTCGAGCCCGCATCGCGAGCTTCAGCAGCCTTCAATCGCATGATCTGTGCGATCCACAAAACTTCCAAAAATGCCCAGGGCTCAGTATATGACTCGGCCCGAGTGGGAGCTGCTCGGTCAGAAACTCGGCCCGCGTCGCATCTCGCTCGGGCTCAGGATGGGCGACTCGGTCGGCTGCTCAACGTGTACTCGGGTGCTGCTCGGGGCGCGCCATCTGGCCGAGTAGCTGACCTGATCAGCCTGCGTCAGTCGAAGCTGCGGCTCCTTCAGCGTATTATGGCTCGGCCCAAGCTGCAGCTGCTCGGGCCGAGCATTTTCTGGGAAATCACCCTGCTGCTGCTGTCCCTCTCTGTCTCCTTCTTCTTTCTCCTCCTTCTCCTCCTTCGGCTCCGAGAACGCAGCGAACTCCTCTAGAGCCCTGCTAACAAGCTCATGAGCATGTCGGATGTGTCCAAACCGAGGCGGGGGTCCAAATCGCTCCAAAATCCCTGAAAACTCAAAATACACTGCAAAACTCGAAATATCGTCAAAAATACCAAAATCGCATTAAAAAGTGGGATTTGGACGCAGGGATGACATGCAATGAGATGGAAATATGATATGAAAATGATGTAAAATATGGACACATCAAAATCCCCTAAGCTTACCTCTTACTCGTCCTCGAGGAAGACGAATAATCGGTACGCCGGGAGGAAAACAAAATGAAAAGAAGAAAATGAAAATAAAAAGAAGAGAAAAAATGAAAAGAGGGAAATAAGAGAGAAGTGCTAAGGATGATCAGTCAGATCTCAGGCCTAAAAAGTCTGTCACGATGCTCTGAATGCTAAACATGCATGTTGTTTGATAATTTTAAACTTTATAAATCATATGTCACGTAATGCAGGCAAAGAATAGGGATCTACTGAAATAACACTGTCAAATCCTATCAATCTCATGCAATCCCTAAAGTCTAGTATGAAATAGTTGACAACGCCCTTTCAATCAAAGATACACAAGGAGTACAAAAGATTCACGCAACATGCAATAGAGAATAGAAAGATCATGCCATTCAGATATTCAACTCGATATGTGAAAAATCCCCAAAACTAAAGTAATTCATAAAGTTTGGGTTTTATTAAATCTCCCCGACATGCACCGTCTCCACTCTAATTTCAAGCTCACTCATATGATCAGTTGGTTTACCCCCCCCCCCATCCCCCCCAAGCTTAGCTTGAGGCGTCGCATCAAATGAAAGGAATATGGAATTTCGATTTTTCTTCCCAGAATGAGACATAGCTTCTAATGAAAGGATATTTTTATTCATCATTATTTTTCTTTTTCTTTTTCATTTTTTTTTGCAACAAAAGAAGAAGCTGTGCTTTTTATTTTTATACATGGGAAGTGAGATGAGGTAGAGTAGCTATAGGGGTGTAACCAACTGATATGTAGATATATAAAAAAGATATGTGGAGAAGAAAAATAATGGACACTCGGTTCACTCATCAGAGGGTGCACATCAGTTCGATAAAATAAAACTCTAACTAAACTCATATATAGCAGGGGTATTTCACTTCTCTAAATGAATACTGAAAATAGCATGCGGTAATAATCACAATGTCAACAGGCATGCAAACAGAAGTGAATAAGATGATAAAAACAGGTGCTCCAAGTGTTCAGTGATGCGTGAACCTGTGTGCGTTTCCCAACATATATCATACTAGATACTAGTTCATGCAATTAACTTCAATTCATATCAGGTATTAAATCAGGCAGATCATCAAAAGAGATACATGCATATAGACCATAAAGCTGAAATTAATCCTAATAGCATGCCAAAGGGATAAGCATCGCTAAAAACTAATAGAGCCTAGAGAGATATCATCATTTAGACCATCCTTAGCAGAAATAGAAAGAAACAGAGAAAGGGAAAATAAATAAAAAGAAATGCATGCATGGTGAAAAAACAGAAGATATGATGCAAAATGAGAGAAAATAAAATGGGGCGATAAAGTGGCGAAAAAGTGAAAATAAAAATGAAAATAAGAGGAGAAAAGACGAAAATAAAAAATGAAAAATAAAAATAAAAATAAAGCGGGAGCGCTCATCCCCCAAGCTAAACCTAGCAGTGTCCTCACTGCTAAGAAATCGCCCGTGCGAGGGAGATGATGCTAACGGGGTGGGATGGGCGGGAAAAAAAAGATAAAAACTATGTGAATAAAGGAAAAAGGAAAAAAATAAAAATGTGACATGATGCAATGCAATGTGGAATGATGCATGAGTGGGGGCCTCCCCCAATCTGTGGTAAACCAGGGCCCCGAAGAGACAGCTGGGCACAAATAAATGGGGGTGGGGCCAAATCTGGGTAGGACTGTATCAAGTAGAGGCACCACCCTCTGGGGGTGGTGATAGGTCCCTCTGCTGTGGACCCGGGGCGGTGGGTGGTGAGTCTGGTGGCTGGGACACGTGGGGAGGGCTACAGGAGGGGTCTATGGTGGAGGAGCAAGGATCTGAAGTATACTGGACCATGGATGTGAGAGGATCGACTGTGGCGGACGGCTCTAGGGTGGGTGACGCAGGCTCTGCAGAAGCCAGCGGGAGTGAAGAACGGAGCTGTGCAGGTGATGCGGACGAGCGAAAGATCCACCAAGCTGAACCACGCAACTGCTAATGCCATAAGAACAGAGTACCTGCCAAATGAAACCATCAAAACGTCAGAAAGTCGAATAGAAAAGCGATAAGTGAGAAATCGTTGTGACTCGGACCGAGCTGGGTACAGCTCAGCTCGAGTCGTGCACTTCTGACCGAGTCGATCGACTCGGGGAGGAATGCTGACCGAGTCGATTGACTCGGGGCGTGGTGTGGAGCGAGCTGTGCCCTAGGGTGTGGCTCGGGGGGACTTCGGGAGGGGGGTCGTCGCCGGGATTTGGCCGTGGGGGGTGATAACAAGAGAGGGGGGGCGGGGGGAAGAGAGAGAGAGAAGGGGGGGTTTTGTAGGCGGTGGCACCGTCGACGGAGGTGGTGCCGTCAACGGCGCCCTCCGCAGTAAAAGGTAGCGTGGGGGCGATAACAGGAGGGGGGCGGGGTCGACGGAGGTGGTGCCGTCGACGGCGCCTGTCGCAGTGAAGGGCAGCGTGGGGGGCAGAAATAAGGGGAGGCAGAGGGGTTTAAAGATGGGGGAGGGGGAAGATAAGGGGTGGGGCGGTTACCGATGAGGGGCGGCAACGGCGGTGGAGCCGGCGACGGAGCGACGAAGATGGGTTCGGGGGTTGAACGAGTAGTATAGGGGAATGTGAGCTCGGGAGGGAATGTTGGGGGTGAAATAAAATAATAAAAAAATTTTTAAGTAAAAATAAAAATTTAAACCAACGGGGAGAGAGGAGGTTAAAATTCCAACGTGGCTCTGGCCGAGCTGCAGAGCTGCTCGACCAGATCGGGGGAAGTTAGATTTTAAAATAGGACGAATCGACTCGGGTCGAGTATATATACTGCTCGGCTCGGGTCAACGTAAAATTTTTAAATGAAATACTCCCTCCGAGTCGTTGAGGCTCGGGCCGAGCCGATAATTCTCCGCCCGGGTCAACAGAGTGACATTTTTGCTCCAACTTGGGCTCCCTCTAGTACTCGACCGAGCAGGTGTGTGCTCGGGGCGAGTCTTATCTTACTCAGGCCGAGTCAACATGCTCTGCCCGGGTTGACAGAGTGACTTTTTTTCGCTAAATTCTTCAGCCTGTACAGCTCGACCGAGCAGAATGTTGCTCGGGCCGAGTCGTGTTCTGCTCAGGCCGAGTCCAAATACACTCGGGCCGAGCTTACGTATCCGTCTCCGTTCGACTCGGCCGAGCAGTTGAGCTACTTGGGCCGAGTTTCATGTAGCTCCTTCTCCTCCATTCCCTTTCACTTCCTTCTCAAATCTTTCAACTTCATTATCTTCCTCCGGCTTTATTCCGTTTATAATGTCAATGCGCATGCCCCTGATGTTCCGCCCTACACGAAACACAAACTCGTCAAAATTTTTATAATTTTTGCGATTTTTTTCTAAAAACATGAAATAAAAATAGGAAAATAAGGAAATGAGAAAGAAATTTCAAAAAAAAACTACAGATCTGGGTTGCCTCCCAATAAGCGCTCGTTTTCAGTCATGAGCTCGACTCCCCATGATATATCAACTCTCGTTTGGTGCGTGTGATGGCCGCGCATCATCCTCAGGGGTGGTGTAATTCAGCGGCGTTTGATTTCCGCTTACTCCAACACTCTTTTCCATGAAAGATGTGGCCTCCAATGCTAGATGATTTGCTTGGCGGCGTTGAAACTCCTCATCCAATACTTGGATGTATGCGGCGACTGCTTTTTTGTACGTTTGGTCACCGTCGTCATCGATGCTTGCTTTGATCGGGTCCTTTATGACATCTTCAGCAGAAAATTCTTCGATCACTTCCTCCTCCAGAAACTCCAGATAACTAACCCATTCCACGTGGGCACGCTCCTTCATCGGCTTTTGTAGCCGGAACTCAGCTTCAATATTTCCCACATTGAGGGAGAGGGTTCCTTCTCGGACGTCAATAAGCACCCCGGCCGTCACCATGAAGGGGAGACCGAGTATTAGCTGAGAGCTTCCTCCCTCCGGCATGTCCATGATGACAAAATCAACCTGGACGCATAGTCCTAGAGGTATTTGGAGGATCACGTCCCTCGCTATCCCTACTGGGTAGGTGATAGAGTGATCGGCGAGCTGGATTGACATGCTGGTGGGTTCCAGCTCGCTCCCTGTATAGAGTCTTCTGAAGATAGAAAGGGGCATCAGGCTGATGCTAGCCCCTAGATCAATTAGCGCCCTGCTGATTGGCATTCCTCCGATGGAGCAAGGCACGGTGAAGCTCCCCGGATCTGACAGCTTCTGAGGGAGATGGTTCTTGATAATGGAGGTGGAATCCTCCAACAACTTGATTTCTTCTGGCCTTCGCTTCCCCGTGATGAGATCCTTTAGAAATTTAGCATACGCCAGGATATCGATGATGGAATCAATGAAAGGGATATTAAGCTGATTCCCCTTTAGTAACTCCATAAATTTGGAGTACTTTTTATCCAACTTGGCTTGGGCGAGCCTCTGAGGATACGGAGGGGGAGGCCTGGAAGCTTTGCCCTTGGATGCATCGGCGGGTGGAGGAGTAGTAGCAGGCATGACGGGAGGTGTAACCGTCTTCTCTTCAATGGTGATAGGCCCTTCAGTAGCCTCAACTCTGGTACTGTCATCTGCAGCTTCATCAGTGGGAGCCTTCTTCTTGTTTGACACCGGGATCATAACGGGGTCAATGGCCCGTCCTCCTCGTGTGGTCACTAAGACCACGACGTTTGCTTGAGCTCTGGGGTTCGTCTCCGGCTGGGAGGGTAATCTCCACTGGTTCTTCATCAATTGCGACATCTGTCCCTTCAGTTCATCGAGCGAAGAATTGATGCTCTTGAATTGGTTCGATGTATCTTGGTTGAACCGAATCTGGCCGCTCATAAAGGTCTCCAATGTAGATTCGAGATTGGACTTTGGAGGGGGTGGCGCAAAATTTTGTTGAGGCGGCCGGTTGTACTGATATCCCGATGGCCTGTAGGGCCCAGCTGGCCTAAAGCTGCCCTACTGATGGTTCTGCTACTGCTGCTGAGGAGGAGGAGGCGGCGGTCTCTGAAACTGCATGGGTTGCAACCCTCCGTTTGGATTTCTATATGAGAAACCATGGTGATTCCTTGCAGCAGGATGCTGCCACTGGTTCCGTCCTTCTTCCTGGACGTACTGAACAGATTCGGGTGTCTTAGCACCCTCATAATGACACTCAGCGGGGATATACCCTGGATCTACCTATTCCTCAGCAGGATGGTAGGAGGTGCTGGGTGCTGCTGGAAGGGAGTCCAGGCGCTGCTCAATACGGGCCACCTGCTTACAGAGGTTCTCTATATGGGAGTCCAGGTGAGTAGCCGTCTTGACCTCAAGGGTCCAGGTGTCACGGTCCTCTCATCACTCCACTGCTGGGTGTTGGCAACCATATGCTCCAGAAGATTAATAGCCTCCTCGGGAGACTTATCTAATAAAGCGCCATGCACTGCAGCATCAATGATCATTTTAGTGCTAGGTTGGAGCGTGTTGTAGAAGCTCTGCACTAAATCCCAAGGCTCGATCCCATGGTAGGGGCACTGATGTTGGAGGTCTTTAAACCTCTCTCATGCCTCGTAAAGCGACTCCTGGGGGAGCTGCTTGAAATTGGATACAGCCCCATGGATCTGGACCATCTTCGATGGCGGATAAAATTTATCCACGAATGCGAGCGCGAGCTTCTCCCAGGTAGTGAAGTGGTTTGGAGGGTAGCTCGGAGCCAGTAGGAGGCTTTGTCCCTCAAGGTGAACGGGAACAGCCGCAACTTCACTGCATCATCACTGACATCCTTCGCCTTGAATGTATCGCACTTGGGCAAGAAGGAGTCAATGTGATGGTTTGGGTTCTCATGAGGATGCCCATGGAAGGGATCCTGCTGCATAAGATTGATCAACCCCGCCTTTAGCTCGAAAGTTTCTGCCGTCAGCAGCAGTCTAAGCACCGAGGAATTATTCCCAAAGGTCGGCTTCATATGGTCCCTGATGGACCCGGTGCGTGGAGGAGGAGAAGGATTCTCTCCCATCTGAGCTGATGGGGATGAACTTCTGCTAGAAGCTCTCAAGGCTCTGGCGGTCTTTTCGATCTCAGGATCGAACAATAATTCTCTGGTAGACCCCTTGAAACGGGTGTTCATGCACCAACAAAGCTCAGAAAAGATACCGTCAGTAGCATCGAAATAATTAAAGAGAATTAAAATGCGGAAAGGTGAGAGATGATCAGAATGCTTGTAAACTTCTCAATATAAAAACAAACTGAGATGAAAACACTATTGCCGTCCCCGGCAACGACGGCAAAAACTTGATGCGTCCGTAATGTAACCCCGAACGATGTCGTTTACCGTAAGCGCACGGTATAGTGGCAAACGGGTATCGAACACGGGGAAGCAGTGCTTTACTACCTATCTACTCCTAGGTTGGTAGACTTGCGGGTTTATTGATGGATGTGGAGTATAGAGAGTTATGATGGTGGTGGATGTGAAGATTGTGTCACTCAACGTCGCATAAAAAGAGCTAGGGCGTTAGGGATCGCCGCTAAGATCATCGGGGGTCAATGTTGGAATAGGATTCTTGCATTGCATTGGGACTAGGGGATAAATCCCCCAATTCGTACCACTCTCATGGGTTAGAATTGCGGGGTATTTTGGTGGCCCTTGTTGACGCAATGGCGGTAGCCGTCAATGTAGCGGTATAGTTCGTCGATGGATCCCCTCAAGGCGCGAGCCGGGCATGGTCCCGTGCCTTGATTGGATCCACCGATTTCCCTATTCGAATCCCTAGATACCCCTTAAGCACATCAATTCCACAGACCGTGGGCATGATCTCAGTACAGGTTATCTACGGATTCGGTAGGATCTATCGAAATACAACCCTAAATCCCCAATTCAACGTAGGGATCCAGATCTACATTTTCCCCCAAAATCCTAGGGTTCACCCATCGGCCCCAGAGGGAATCTACTCACTCATGGTGGTCGGGACGCACGAAAATATCGAAATTGTGTAGGAAAACATTTCTTGAAACAAAGAGAATAGGGCTAAAAATTACTTACAATGAGAGTGAGCGAAGAACAAATCCAGAGAAAGCAGAAAACAATAATCTTCGATAAACGATCCAAAATTTGCTACAAAAATCAATCCAAAAATTCTTCTAAAAATAATCTCTAGAGCTCTCTCCTAATCTCCCTCAAAAAACTAGTACTGTGAACTCCTCCTTCAGTCGAGCCCGCATCACGAGCTTCAGCAGCCTTCAATCGCACGATCTACGCGATCCACAAAACTTTCAAACATGCCCAGGGCTGAATATATGACTCGGCCCGAGTGGGAGCTGCTCGGTCAGAAACTTGGCCCGCGTCGCATCTCGCTCGGGCTCAGGATGGGCGACTCGGTCGGCTGCTCAGCGTGTACTCGGGTGCTGCTCGGGGCGCGCCATATGGCCGAGCAGCTGACCTGCTCGGCCCATGTCGGTCAAACCTGCGGCTCCTTCAGCGTATCATGGCTCAGCCCGAGCGCAACTGCTCGGGCCGAGCATTTTCTGGGAAATCACCCTGCTGCTGCTGTCTCTATCTGTCTCCTTCTTCTTTCTCCTTCTTCTCCTCCTCGGCTCCGAGAACGCAGCGAACTCCTCCAGAGCCCTGCCAAAAAGCTCATGAGCATGTCGGATGTGTCTAAACCCAGGCGGGGGTCCAAATCGCTCCAAAATCCCTGAAAACTCAAAATACACTACGAAACTCGAAATATCATCAGAAATACCAAAATCGCAGTAAACAGTGGGATTTGGACGCGGGGATGACATGCAATGCGATGGAAATATGATATGAAAATGATGTAATATATGGACACATCAATTATTAAGTTGACGTGAGAAGACATTGGAAGTAACACGACATGTTGAGACGAATGGATAGTTACGTAGACGGATTTTAATATGATTAGGAGAGTAGATGATGGGGTAAGGATAAGATGTAGTTTGATGGTTCATTATTTATGGTGGATAGATTTATGAGACAATATGATGGAGAATATATTGGAGACGAGATGATTATTGATTTGTAGATGGTAATGTGGATCTATAGTTAGGTGCTAGGATGTAATTTTAGTCGTAGCTTTATTCAGTGGAGAGACGAGTTATGATGGATTATTTGAGGAACATTGATTAAAGTTATAAGATTTGGGATATGGGAGTTGCAGGCATAGGTGCTTATCGATATTATTATTATTAGTATAAGGAATTCCGAGGACGGAATCATTTCTAATGTGGGTAGAATGTAATGGCCGCTTTCCGACCGTTTGTTTTTCGCGCGTACTTCCTCTTTTGTACGCATATTTTTCTTAGTCATCTCTTCTATCTGGAATATGTGATGTGATATGTCGTTGTGACTGTATGGAAGAGTAGTTATTTGTGGGATTTTTAGTGAACGTCATTTCGCTGGTCGTTCTCCCACAAATCAGCTTTGAATGAAGGGGTGTTTTGGCCTCTAGACTTCAACGCTTAGTATTTATTTTTATTTTCATTCTCGGTAGGCTTAGCTCGTGACGGGACCCCGTATCCTCGATCCTCTCGTCATCACGGTCGTCTCGGTATTTTTTTTTCATAATTTTTTGACACCGTTTGCTTGGCCTATCACACTAATTACATTCAAACCCGATTATCCCTAATCCAATTAGAAATTCAAATTAGCCTAATCTTTTTTGGGATTCTTACGTATCATGAATTGATTCACTGGTTTATCCACACCATATATCACCCTAAACTAAACCCCTCCCCTCAACACACCCTCTCTCCTAGTCACTTATCTACATCCCTTTTCATACCCTAAATAGCCTCTTCCCCATCTTAAAAACACAACAGCCGAACCTTAGGGATAACTCACGTACAAACACCCAGCCGCCTCTCCTTGTTGCGTTTTCTTCCTCTTCCTCTCACCGCCGGCGAGCCACCAGCCACCCATATACTCCGGCGATCTTTCCCCCTCTTTCCGCTCTCCTCTCTCTTCTCTCTCACCTCTTAAAAACACCTAAACACAGCCCCTAAGGACGCAGAAAGTGATAGTTTCGCCCAGCCCTTCAAAGCCAGCGACCACCCTCCCCCGGCCATAGCTGGCGGCCACCTCCACCTCTACTAGACTCCCACAGCCCCCTCTACCTACTGTACCCCCTTTCTACCTCCTCAAGCCGTGGTAACCCCGCTACGAACCCAAACACCCGGTATTTTTCAGATCTGTCCTTTTCACCTTCGAACCTGGCGCCCACCGCTTTTCGGCCGCCGTCGCCATCCTCCCTCGCAGTCGTTGACTTCCCACGACTCCCTCTACCTGCTACCATCGCCCTTTGATTCTCCCTCGGTCGTATCATCTCGATACGGATCCAAACACCCGGATTTCCCAAATCTGTTTTCTTCTCCGCAAAACAGCCCGACACCTCACCGCTGGCAGTTGCTTGATTCGGAGTGAATATTGCATATTTAACCCTCCATTTAGCCATATTTTATGCTTATATTATGCTTAGTTGTTCTCTAATATGTTCGTATTCTGTACATCATCATTTATTAGAGAAATCACCTTATTTGAGCACAAAACAGTAATTTTATTGAGTATTTCTGCTTTTTTGTATTTTTCATGGCTTGGTCTCGATCTCATGATTCCAACGACTATTTATTTGTATTTTTTTGAGATCTGTGCTAATTACTGTGTATTTTTGAATGCAGAATACCAATTAAATGGAGAAATACGCTCAAAATACGAGAAATACGGCCGCCAGCCAATCAGGGCGTGACACGTGGCAGCTATCCGTCGCTTCCCGTCGTATCCAATGGTTGCAATCAATCCAAAAGTGTACGCGTACGCGAGCGGAGCGGCAAAAATCGTGGCCGTCGATCGCAGATCGAACGGCCACGATTGTCGAGAGCTGATGTAGCGGGCGGAGATTTTACGGGGCGACGTGGCTATTTGCTAAGCATCCGATGCCGATCGGACGGAGCACGATCTTTTCGCTGAAGCAAATCGAAACGAGCGACACGGCTAGCTACGAGCCGTCGGATGCCGATCGGATGGACATGATCATTCCGAGCTGAGATCGGAAATGGAGCGGGCGCGCTCAAATCTCAAAGCACATGTGGCCTATTTCTACGCAATCCCGCCTTTTGATGGGCAGTGGAGATCGAATCGATCGGCGGATCGGGTTTAATGTGATTTTGGATGCGGTTGTGGACCCAATAAGCCCCCAAACCCCGCAATGCTATTATATAAGCGTATTCTAGGGTTTTTGGGGGGATTCGGGCGTATTCTGGGGCTTTTGAAGCGGCTACTGTGCATATTTCTCCAGGGAAAAATTCTGATAAATTCCAGAGGCTATTCTTCTTATTTTCACGGAGTTTTTGTGTCTATCTTGGAGATTTGGTGATAAATTCTTGAACTTATACCCCGTATTTGGTGATTTTTCATTGTATTTCGGTGTTTGAACGATGTATTCATTTATGAAATCTGATTTTTCTTGCACCATGCGTGGCTAATTTCCTTGTGCTATGGTTATGATGTAATTAGGAGTATGTAATCATGAAATTTCATGTCTTTAGACCTATTATCATGACAAAATTGCTCGTAACGTTGATTTCTACATCGTATTTGTTAGGTATTCTTCATTGTCGATATCTTTGATGTTCCCTATGGCTAGGCCCTGACAAGGCTACCTAATTCATGTTCTCTAATCAGGACATATTATCGTGCTTATCGTTTAATGAAATCAACGTTGCTAGTAATGCGTATACGGCTATTTTAACTAGTTTTTTTTATCAATTCATCTTCCGACGTCTTCACGCCTTGACCGGGTGAACGTTGTGTGATATAAAAGACATGATATTTCAACGATTATAAACTCCTAATGAAGTCACAACCGTAGCACATCCATCTCATATGTGTTGGTGTTGACGTAGTTAGGGTGTCGTAATTATAGATTTCTATATCTTTTTTGCCCTATTTGCATTGTATAATCACGTATTTTGTCAATTTCTACATATATCTTGTTTGGGTATGTTATACAGAGACGTGTACATGCTTGAGTCAAATCTGATCTTTGCGGACTTATTCGTGATGTGAATGTGTTTATTTTCCTTATGAAATCGACGTTATACGTGATTAATTCTTTGGCACATGTTTATGCTCTTGATCGTTATATTTTCCGACGTTCTTGTGCCCTGACCAAACGAAACGTTGAGTTATAGAAAAGATATTATTAAACATTGATTGCACACCCTAACGAAACCATTTCCAACACATACTCTCCATATCGATACCCCATACAGAATTCACCGCAAAATATTGTAGGATTTATTTTGTTATTCTAAACTCATAACCATATATCTCCATATCGTTAGGTGGTTGGCTATTGCCGTATTATTACTCTTTACAAACTGAAGTTCGTGATTTTGCAGGTCAGTTGTCCCGTGGATACGATACCTGGACTCACCAGGATATTACTTGTTCGATCTCCTGCGCTTGTGAGTAGTGCTCACATCATTTGAGACGAGGCATTGCTCCAGCCACCCCTCAGGTCGTGTGACCCCCTTCAACCTCCTCCAATCCTAGACAGCCCCTGTACATCGAGGAGTCCACGTATGTCGATGTTCTCGCGCATTTTCCCCAACGTTGTAGCCGTCGCCGTGACGTTTCATTGCGCTACTCGCAACCGAAGCGATCTCGACGCCGTACCAGTTGCCGCGTCATCTCGATGCACTACCGACAATCAAGACGATCTCGAGACGACCACGAGACGATCCTTACTACGCTACCCATAGTCGAGGACCCGAGCACCGCCACCGTTTCCGGACCCGACGTCAGACTCGTGCGCGTTCGTCGCATCAGGTTAGCCCTCTTACTCGTAGCAACCCAAACTTTAAGTCATCAAAACCTAACTAAAAATCGTCAACTAAAGTAACTAAATTTACTTTCTGCTCCTTTAAAACTATGTGAAACAGTAGATCGACGATCGGACTGATTAGACTGTGCACATAGGATAGAATCGTCGAATAGGCTGATCGAACATCTTGACATGTGACGGTTAGGGTAGCCACGTTTAACCTAGAAATGAACCCTAATAGGATTAATGATGAGCATGACCTGACACCATTGCTTGACTCGTTTCAGACGACCCCTTATCGATGCTTTGCCTAGACGAGACGCTCCCGACGGACGTACCGCTCACCACCGCAGGCAAGTGTGTTCACTTGCACAGTTTCGGCCATGTTTAGGCCATTGTCTTCTTTAAACTGTAATAAGTAATAACAAGAGAACCAGACGTAAAATGATAGCATTTGGATCACCCCACGATAGCCTGGACTTGACGACGAAGTCCGAGCACAACAACACCATAGGACTTATCTGTGTGTGCGTGTATGGACCCCCTAGAATCAACAACAACAACAACTGCTACCCTAGGTTTGATCTGTGTGTGCGTGCGTGTGGACCCCCTAGTAAGAACAAATCTCATCTAGTCTTGCCATGTCATATAACTCTCATCCATTCACTTTCATCTGGTCATGTCATATCATGTGTTGCATAAGCCTGCGGGTGAATAGGGCACTTTCCAAATTAGAGAGAGTGATCCCTTGTCACGATTGGTAATGGATAAGCCTGCAGGAGAATAGGGCACTCTCCAAGTTACAGAGAGTGATCTCTTGTCACGATTGGTAATAGATAAGCATGCAGGCGAATAGGGCACTCTCCAAGTTAGAAATAGTGATCCCTTGTCATGATTGGTAATGGATAAGCCTACGGGCGAATAGGGCACTCTCCATGTTAGAGAGAGTGACCCCTTGTTACGATTGATAAGGGATAAGCATGCGGGTGAATAGGGCACCCATAGAGTGAGTGGGTGATCCCTTGTCATGTCTTGTATTGTGCACTTGGAATGTGGTAGGGTTGAGCGTGTGCATGGTTTAGAGAGTTTGATCCCCTTCTAACCGTAAGGCGTGAACCCTTCGTGACACACACGATCTTGTCTTGTCTTGTCTTGTCTTGTCTAGACTAGTCTTATAGCCAGTAGCACACGCTACGGCTATTGCCTGTCACATTTACTTTTCTGCGTTGTCTTTGTTTCCTTGCACATATACATATTTGTCATTCTGTTGCATCATCATCATGTAAACAACCTTTGAAATGTTATCCTTAAAATGTTATACACCATGCAGCAGAGTCTTCTCACGTTTACTTGCAGACTTCGCCTGATGTACAACCACTTTCTCTTGGTGTTTGTACGTCAGGTACTGAGACGGAGTTAGCAGACCAGCAGCCGGTACTAGAGGACTTTGAGCAGGAGTACACTGCTGATTAGGAGTTCGACCCGAGTGAGGACCAGTCATGGAGGTTCATCAATTGCTGACCTTGGAGTTTCCGTTGTTCATAGTTTGGGTGCGTAGCACTCTTTACTTTCTGTTTTAGGTTTGGTGTGTAGCACCATTAGTTTCCTTTCTGTAGTTGTAGCCATGCTTGGCATCCTTTGTTAGACTTTTGTACTCGCTGGATGTTATCTCTTTATATTAATGAATGCAGTTTCCTTCATGTACTCTTATTTTTTTGTTGAGAACTTTTATATGCAAGAACCTGTAACTTTATGGTATCCCTACAGATGCTTATTGGGCCCGGGCTTCACAGCCCCGGCCCATGCGGTCCTTTGTCTCGTCCTAGCGCCCATTTTGGGAAGTGGGGCGTGACACAAGGTGACCCTTCTACTACCGGCTAGTGCCCGCGAACCCAACCTCACCCACGTGTACTTTCTGGACCACAAGACAGAATCAGCCAACCGGCCATCATGAGTTATATACTGGACACGAGCCAGACTAGCTAAACGGTCCACGGAAATAGCCAAATATTGGCATACATGTCTATGAGTTAGCCAAACCAGCTATCATGTTATATGGTAGCCAAGTTGTTCATTTCATTTGTCTATACATTTCATGTCGTAACAAAGTATATTCATATTTCTTAATGGTGTCCATACACACGCACATGAGTTCAAGTTTAGCATTTCACAAAAGTGCGTTTAAGTGGTTTTAGTGTCATTATGTCACATGGCATTTTTTGTGTACAAGATATTACGGTTCAAGTCTTGTAGAACTAATTAAGTGTAGAACGTCTAAATGGGTACTTTTAAAAACATGTAATAAATTGCACGCTTGCCTGTTTCCGGTGATTTTGGTGTTGACGAGTTCGTATGAAAGGCACGGTCGTTTTCTGCGTCATTCGGTTCCGATATCAGTTTAAACGAAAATACCTTGTTATAAGGTTATAATCACACTCTAATTATATACATATGGTTTTATTAAATGTCTACTCAATGTTTTTTTTTTTTTTGAAAACCCAGAAAAATCCCCAACCCCCTCCTCCTGCCTTCGGCTTTTTTTAGGAGGGTAAGGCGAGAGCCCGGTCGAGACTATGCAAACTGGGGGGTGACCGCCGTGCCCCTAACGGCCCCCGGGTTAGTCCGAGAGGGGAGATGTAGCCCCAGGGCAAATAATTCCACAACAAATTCCACAATAATTACCAAGTCACGGCGGCCATAGGCCTCGAACCCCGCACCCCTTGGCTTTGGAGCGGAATGACTTACCACTAGGACACCCTCTCGTGGGCAAAAACTTGGATAAGCATATTAATATATTCTCGTCTACTCACTGTTATTATAACTTAACTTTATATTAATTCATTAAGAAAGATTTTTTACTGTTATAACCATATTAATATATATATATACAGTTATATATATAAACTAACTTATATTAAATTAGTTTAAACCTAACAGATGCTAACTTAATATATATAAACTGGGTATTAAAACAATTATTAACACTACAGACTATTCAAAAATTATAACAGATTTTATATTACATTAACCCTAACAAACTAACTCTAACAAAACTAACCCCTAACTATTAATATAATTAACCCAAACTAAACTAACTATTAATCAATAAACAGCATACTAACCCTTAAGAGCTTTCACATGTAATATCTCTTCGTTGCTTGCTTACAGGGGAAGGAGTCGAACGGCGGCGGCAGGTGGTTGGAGCTCTGGCAGCGATGCGACGGCGACGGCTGCAGCAATGGGCGGCGCCGTGGAGGTGGTGCAACGTCGGCGAAGGAGGAGGCTGTCAGAGATCGGAGGGGAGGTATTTGAGGGGGGGTCGGGCTTAGAGGTCAGAGGGTTGATATCAGAGAGGTGACCGGGGTTGATGGTTGCAGGCTTAGGGCGTCGGAGTGGGCTGCTGCACGTCGGAGTGTCGAAGAAAGGATGAGGGGGTAGCGTCTGGTCAGAGAGGAGAGAGGCGTCGGAGGTGAGGGTTGTTGTGTGAGGAAGGCTGTATGGCTTTGGAGAAGAGGAGGTGAGTTCGGGTTCCCTTAGGGTTTTGTAGGGGAGGAGAGAGAGGCCTATGGGGATGAAGAGAGGTGGCGCGGGTGTTCGGGCGTCGGAGGTAGGGTGGTTACAGGCGGAGGTACGGTGCAGGCTGGTGGCTGCGGGAATAGGAGATGGGAGATGAAGGTTGCTGGCGGCTGGGGTAAGGTTCGTAGAGGCTAGGGCTAGCCTTAGGGTTTTTGTAGGGGCTTAGGTTGTATAGAGTGAGCTAGGGTTTCTTAGCCTGGGTTTTGATGCGTGTGAGAGGGGAGAGAGCAAGGGGAAGCCTGGGGTTTTAAGAGGGAGGAGCTTTGCTTTATTTTTTTTGTTTTCTTTTTTTAAAAAATTGTGAAAGTTACGGTTGTGTGTTGCATGAGTCCTAGGGTAGGTTAGGGTTGATGAAATAAAATAGGAAGGGTGTTATAGATGGAATGAGTGTTAAGTTTAAAAGATTTGTTTTTGATAATATTTGATTTATATTGATTTTTGTTTTTAATGATTTGATTAGGGAAATTATTAGCACAAGATAATTAGGAATGTTTGAATAATAGTAATAATTTGGGAGAATAATGGGTATTGATGAGGGATTATTTCAAAAATAGTTATATTTTAATTAGGAATTAAAAGGGAAAGTTTTTAAACAAATTTGAATTTGAATTTCGAAAACATTTGGGTTTGAAATATTAAATATAATAATAACAAGATTTAAATAAACTAACTAAATGTAAGCATATTAATGGGATCAACACATCAAAGTATAATAATGAAGACATTCATAAATAGAACTCAGCTCCAATGTATCCGAAAATACAGATCGTTACATTCTACCCATCTTAATAAAAATTTCGTCCTTGGAATTCATATCAACCAAGATGCGGAGAATAAGTGAGGATAGTGCTCGCGTATTTCATCTTCCGTTATACACACACCACACTCTCTACTATGCTCACACATCACCCATAATTAACAACAACCATACCATCATACATAAACACTCAATCAATACTAATAATAATAACAATAGTAATACTACTACTAACACTAGTTAATAATCATACTTATAATAATATTAACACTCACACATACATCACAAATTAAATACAGTAACACCAAACATCAAACATACATTTATATATATACATATACACTATATCATAATACAAAATTACACTCACATTATTACTACTACACCATGCACTACCATATTTATACAATCAGAATCCCTAATCATATTGTTTTACACGTATAAACACATCACTCATTACTAATACTTAAGCACAGTCACATTCAGTCAAATAATACCACAATGGTACAATCACTTTACACATTACGTAATACACTATGTACACCACACAATAGATATCACTACACATGTATTTGCACATAATACACTAAACCATACACAAAATGGACATATCCTACTAATATGGCGGTAAAGCCACTACAATCTACCCACCTTAAGATCAAGTCCATCATCTGACTTCCTTAAGTATGGCCAACTTAGGGGTCAGCGGACTTAGACACTAAGACCACTCTACTCCAGACATACATACTCTATAACAAAAGCATTGTTCACCCACACGCATACACTCATACAAGTATCATATAGTCACACACATTCAAATACTTTTACATGCCTACACCTTACACACATATTCATACTCACACTATTACACATATCTTGTATCTATACATGACATAGACATACATACTATATGTTCACACAAGTATACACAACCATAGTAATTTACACAAAGCTAGTATACTATTATATATATATATATATATATATATATATATATATATATATATATATATATATATATATATAATATACATAGGGCAAAAATGGATGAGGGCTCTGGCGATCCAGGCGACTCGGGAGACCCTAGCGATGGCGGCTCTTCCGTTTTGATTTTGGAAGGGGGTCACGGCCATGGTTTGGGAAATAAAGCATCAAAGGTTCCTCATAGACCCACTAACTCAGATCTGGAGGAGGGCGTTTGGAAACTGGTATCTCGCAGGGGGAGACAGCCGCTCACCCAAGCTGAGAAGGGGAAATGGAAATATCATCGTGAAGGCCTCAAGGGGCGTTTGACAGTTGGTACCAACGCTAAGAGCTCTTCGCGGGGGGCTTCATCACATGCTGTAGGGGGGAACTCGAAAGCAGGACCCAATCATGGGGCAAAGGAAATTAAAGACACCCAGAAGGTATTTGATAAAATACCGATTAGGCCAAATATTCCCCTTCACATTAACACTGCAGGTCCAAAACCTTCTTGGTCTGATGTTTGTGCCAATCGACGATCGTATGATGACTCTCTTACTATGTCTTTCATACAACCAGTTATTAAGGAAAGTGGTGAACGTGTTGGCAGAGTTCTAAGCTCTATGCTTGAAAAGGGGGCTGAACGTTGGAAAAATACTTTGGTAGGATATGTTTTGGGAGATGTCCCCTATTACGGCCAATTACGTGCTTGGGTTGACCGGTTATGGAAACTGAAGAAGGGTGTCCATATCTATAGCCGAGAAAATGGTTTTTTTTACTTCAGGTTTGATTGCCCAGTGGAATGCGAGCGCGTTCTTCATGGCGGGCCGTGGCTATTTGATGGGAGACTAACGGTGCTGCAGAGATGGAGCCCTACTATTAGACACGACAGAGACATGCTTTCATCAGTTCCGGTATGGATCCAATACCATGGACTTCCATTGGGTATGTGGACCAAGGAGATCCTAAATGTAGCTACATCGGTGATAGGGACGCCAATTTGCCTAGATAGATCAACGGCTAAGCTTGACCGGTTGACCTATGCTAGATGTCTTGTCGAGGTGGATGCTAAAAATGCCCTCCCACATAAAGTCAATCTTGAGCTGGACAATGGCTCCATCGTATGCCTCGATATAAAATACGAGGGGGAACCACCAAGGTGTAGCAAATGCATCTGCTTTGGGCATGCGGATGATAAATGTCCTGATAAAGACCAGCTCCCTTCGATCCAACTACCAGAATCAATCGGCAAAGTTAACTCAGGTGTTGCGAACGTGGTTGCTCCTGACACAGTACAACCAAATCCACAGCTTCCAGAACCGGCCTTGATGAAGTGCACATTGCCTGGGGAAGCAAATGTCACGAAATCCACATTGCTTGGGGAACCATTTGTCATGCAGTCCCCGTTGCTTGGGGAAGCCACTGTAAAGAAACATGCGGAAACTGATGTACTATATGGTCTGGAAACTGGGAAGTTTGTGCCAACCCAAGCTGTAGAATCCCCTAGGCCTGGGGTTCCTCAAGAGGAGGACTGTGAGATTAATATTAGCCTGGTGGGTGACCAGCCTGATGCAAATAATAAGGAGAACATATCACAAATTCCAGAAGCTGGGGACAACACTACACATAGTAGTAGCGGACAACCAACTCACAATGAAATCAACAGGCCGGAAGCTACAAGTACAGATGAGCCCCATGATGATGCAATTCCAAAGGCCCTAACTATTATCAATCCGGAGTGGGAGCAAGAGCTTTGTTTTCAACCCACAGGAATGGGTGGTCATGAAACTTGTTAACGATGGATTGATCTGTAAGAAGACACATTTGCCTAATGCTCTGATGGGGGGAGGGTTGCGGAAAAGCTCCCGGCTAAAGGATGGGGCATTGTCGAGGGCCAACACTTTACCTCTTTAATGTCAATCTTTGTATGGAACACTAAAAACTCAACAATTCGGTACGACGGAGAGACCTGATGGACAGGCTACAGAAAATTAAACCCTCTTTAGTTATTTTGCTTGAGACGAAGTTGAAGGAATCTGGAGGGAAGTGGCAATCCTACTTCCTTAAAAATTGGAATTCTATCGGAAATTTCAGAGATGGACCTAACGGTCGCATTATTATTGGTTGGGACATTGACATTTGGGAAGCTGCATCTCTCTCTACCTCTAAGCAACATATGACACTCAGATTCTCTAATAAAGGAGGATTGACTCTTGCTATCACTGGGGGGTATGCCTCCAATCTGCGTAGTGAACGGCTTCTACTTTGGGAACATTTAATTGATGATGCGGCAAATATTGAGGGTAATGCATGGATCCATGCTGGAGATTTCAACTGCATAAGATACTTATCTGAGAAATCAGGGGGTCGATGTGGTGTGATGAAAGTTCTGGATGAATTTAATGATTGTATCAACAAATGTGCTTTGATTGACCTCAAATGTATTGGTTCTTCCATGAGTTGGTGTAACCAACGCACAGGCCGGGAGAGGATTACGGCGAGGCTGGACCGTGTTCTATGTAATGCAGGCTTCTTGGACATTCTCCCGAGCTCTTTTGCTGAATATATTGACCCTAGCACCAGTGATCATTCTCCGATGCTTATCAACTTGCACTCCAAGGTAAAATCTTACCCCAAGCCCTTCAAATTCTTTAATTTTTGGGTATCGAGAGATGGGTTTCAGGATGTGTTGTCTTCCTCTTGGAATCAATTTGTGAATGGTTCCCCTATGCATAGAGTATTCATCAAAATGCGGAACTTGAAAAATGCACTTAGAAACTGGGCTTCATGCAATATTTCCGCCATTGAGGATTGCCGTACTACTCTCAACATGTTGCATGCAGACTACAATCTCCCTCATGACATTAAACTTCAAAAAGAGGATCTTGAACTACGCAAAAGGCTCGGTAGGCTTTTACTGGAGGAGGAGTCTATGCTTAGGCAAAAAAGTAGACAATCCTGGCTTACGCTAGGTGACAAGAACACTAAATTCTTCTACACTGCCATGAAGGCAAGACAGAGCCATAACAATTTGGGACACCTTGTTGATGCCACGGGGATGCAATCCAATGTTTTTGAAGATTTAAGATCCAGTGCTCCTAAATTCTATGCTTCTCTATATCATCAATCCACCTACTGGAACGTCTTCCCAAAGCTCGTTACTAAGAAGATTCTGACAAGTGAAGCTGCCACCTGGCTTGAGCGTCGAATCTCCAATAACGAGATTAAAGAAGCTATTTTCCAAATAGGGGTGGATAAATCCCCTGGGCCCGATGGCTTTAATGGGTATTTCTATCAGCAGTGCTGGAGCACGATAGGTAAAGATATCTCGGATGCCATTCATTCTTTTTTCCGTACTGGCTCCCTCATGCACCCTATTAATCATACAAATCTTACTTTGGTGCCAAAGAAAACATATGCTACTAATCTAAGTGACTATAGGCCTATTGCTTGTTGCAACATTATTTACAAGGCTATCAGTAAAATCATATGTAACAGGCTCAAGGACGTGGTTCATGACCTAATATCCCCTAACCAGTCGGCCTTCTTAAAGGGTAGATTACTCTCAGATAGTGCATTGCTTGCCCACGAACAGATCCGTGACTTCAGTAATCCCATGGGGTCCAGAGCTTGCCTTAAGCTGGACCTCCGCAAAGCATTTGATAGCGTGAATCGGGAGTTCATATATTACATTTTGAATCGAATGGGGTTTAAGAGGAAATTCATCTCTTGGATTGCTGAATGTATCTCTTCCCCTACTTTCTCAGTAATGGTAAATGGCTCCCCTGCTGGATATTTTGAGGGTAACAGAGGCCTCAGGCAAGGAGACCCACTATCTCCCTACCTCTTTGTCATCACTATGGAGGCTTTCTCATTACTTATTGAAAAATCTATTTTCTTGGGCAATATTCACCCTATGAGACGGAGTGGGGCAATATCGCATTTGCTTTTTGCCGATGATCTTCTGTTGTTCTGCAGAGCTAACAAGCACTCTTTCGATGGACTGAAAAGTCTGTTGGAAACTTTTACAAATTTAACTGGATTGGAGATCAATTGGGATAAAAGTATGGCCATCTTCAGTAAAGGTACTAAACAACCGATGGAATTGGGCACCATGTTGGGTATTAAAGTGTGCACCTCCTTCTCTACATATTTGGGTCTCCCACTCTCCTCTAAATACCCAAAGTTCTCAATGTTCGCTAGGCTTATTGACAAGTGTAATAAGCGACTGATGGGGTGGACTTCAAGTATGCTTTCCATAGCAGGGCGCATTGAACTTGTCAGGACAGTCATTTATGGTATGTTAAATTTCTGGCTCCTTGTATATCGTATTCCTAAAACTGTACTTCGGATCATCACTTCTGCGTGTAGGAAATTTATCCATGGTTCTTCGAAATCATGGGCTTGGAAAGATATGTGTGTACCTAAGAAGGAAGGGGGGTTGGTTTGAGGTTACTCTCAGATATTAATATGGCTGCAGGGGTGAGACTCACATGGCGACTCCTATCGACTGATGGCCTTTGGGCCAATTACATGCGCACCAATTACAGAGATATTTCCCAGTTCTTTGGAGCAAAAAGCCGTGTCTCACAATCTGGGACTTGGAAGTTCATGCTCTATTGTAGGAATTACTCAAAAAAGCTCATTAAAAGGAAGGTGAGGGATGGTACTTCAACCCTATTCTTGAAAGACAACTGGTTGCCTTGTGGGCCTCTTGCCGATCTTTATGACATTCCCCAGGACCAAATTTGCAGGTGGGTAAGTGACTACTGGAATGGGGCCGACTGGTGTGACGACCCACTACTATCCCCTATTTGGCCATTGCTTCAGACTATAATGCTTATACCGGGGTTGGATGATTGGACCTGGGCGAAGGATGATGGATTCAGTTTTAAATCAGCATGGGAAGGAATCCGAACTCACAAAGAACCATTTAAATATCACTCCCTGGTATGGTACAGATCCTATGTTTCGAAAATGAGCATCATTTTATTAAAAGCATTTCAAGGGAAATTAGCCACAAAGGATAACTTATTGAAATGGTGGCCGAATCTTCAACCTGGGTGTGTGCTATGTGACAGTGCTGAGGCCGAATCACATTCCCATTTATTTTTTAGATGTGATTACTCTAAGTATATTATGCTTAGGTGCTTACTTAAACTGGGGATATCCAACCTCAATGATCCGATGCTAGAAGATGTTGGAGACCATTTCTTGTCAAGTTTTAGGAAGAAAGACATGTCGGGCATCTTGGCACGTACAGTGCTATCAGTTGTTGTGTGGCACATATGGAAGGAGAGAAACAGAAGGATTTTTGAGGGTAAGGCAAAGCCAAAGACTATGTTGTTTGAGGACATTGCATCTGCAGTTACGGTAATTCTCCATCACCTTGATGGTGATAATCAGGAGACAAAGCAAGCTATGGAAATGTGGGAATTTAGAGATGCTGGCTAGGGAGCTTTGCATTTGATGTCGTTTTTTGAAGTCAATTTCTGCTTCCAATTTTTGGCAGTATAAGGGTGAGTTGGTTGCTGGTAAAGGGTGACGGCGCTTGTGCCCTCTCCCCTCTCCTTCAATCCCCTTACCTGTACACTGCCTATTGTAATTATTGTATATTTGATCCTCAATAAAGATTTCACACTATTTCTCCATATATATATATATATATATATATATATATATATATATATATATATATATATATATATATATATATAGAGTGATCTTCGGTTGCGAAAAAACCCGTGCGAAAGCCCGTGCGAAAACTTTTTTTTATTTTTTTGAAATTTTTTTTTCAAAAATTCTTTTTTTGATGTTTAATCCATACAAATATATACCCCAGGGAAAATAATGAGTGAACCCGTTGGGCATTAGAGCACCCATCCACCCGTTACAAATTTAACGGTCTCAAAACGTGCGAATTTGATGAAATGCCTTGATCGAAGGCCAAATGACATTATTTCTCAATGATTATTTTTTGAGGGGGGTATAAAAACATATAATGAGGGTGGAAAAAAGAATTTTTGAAAAAAAAAATTTCAAAAAAAAAACTAAAAACATTTTCGCACGGTGCGAAATGTTCTCATTTGAAAATTTTCCTATATATATATATATATATATATATATATATATATATATATATACTTATTTACTACATACAATCATGTATACCTCCTAGCATACATTTAAACACACACACACATATATCATTCCGTAAGGCCAAGTAATACAATACAATATTATAACCTTACTACTATACATAAGACACACATATTTATACTAAGAATATGGATACATATAACTAAGCATATACCTGTCCACACATGAGCACACGCCCATACATATTGTATGTATATGCACTACAAACATCTCAATTATATAAATAGATCTACATATACCATAAGCATGGTTCTGCCTCATATTCAACTCATTCTGAGTGAAAATATAACTCAAACTTTTGTGATCAGTGATGGTCTTCGCTTACTCACTTAGTAAGAAATATCTCTCAAAACTTCAGTGCAAAGATGACAGTGGCTAAGTCCAAGTCGTGAGTCGGATAATTCTTCTCGTGAACCTTCACCTGTCGAGAAGCATAAGCGACTACATGACCATGCTGATGTAGAACACATCCAGACCTTTGCCCGAGGCATCATAAAAGATCTCAAATCCTCCAGTCCTATCGGGAATAGCCAAGACTGGTGTGGATGTCAGCCTTGCTTTCAATATCCCAAATGCATGCTTGTAAGAGTCTGACCAAACAAACTTGACGTCCTTCCTCGTCAATCGAGTCATGGGCTCTGCTATCTTCGAGAAATCCTGAATGAATCGACGATAGTAGCCCGCCAATCCTAAGAAACTCCGGATGTCTGATGTCGACCGAGGGGTAGGCCAATCTCTGACTGAAGCGACTTTCTCTGGGTCGATAGAGATACCATCGCCCGATACCACATGTCCAAGGAATGTGATACGGTCCAGCCAGAATTTGCACTTGCTGTACTTGGCATACAACTGATGAAGATGAAGCATCTCCAAAATAATCTGCAGGTGCTCGGCATGCTTCTCTTCACTCTTCGAGTAAACCAATATATTATCAATGAATATGACTACGAATTTATCCAGAAACTCGTAGAATATAAGATTCATGAGATTCATGAATACTGCAGGAGCGTTGGTCACGCCTAATGGCATGCCAACAAACTCGTAGTGTCCATACTTGGTCCGAAAGCCGTCTTGTAGATATCTTCATTCTTGACCTTCACCTGATGGTATCCACTCCTGAGGTCCAACTTCGAGAAAACTCGCCATCCACCGAGTTGATCGAAGATATCATCGATGCGAGGAAACGGGTACTTATTCTTCACTATGACATTGTTCAGCTCCCGATAATCCACACACATTCTCCTCGATCCATCCTTCTTCTTAACGAGCAGTACATGTGCACCCCAGGGAGACACACTGGGATGGATGAATCCTTTCTGCAACAGGTCATCCAACTGCTTCCGTAGCTCTTCAAGTTCTGCTAGAGCCATACGGTAAGGCGCCTTCGAGATTGAATGAGTATTCGGCATCAGGTCAATACTGAACTCCAAAGCTCGGTCAGGCGGCAATCCAGAAATATCTTCTGGAAATAAATCTTCAAAGTCGCGAATCACTGCAGGCTTCTTCGGTTCGACTTGCATAGATGCGAGGATCGCTTCATTCGGCTGGGCTCGAAATCTGATAGGTCCAAGAGAATGACTACCACTGATGAATTCGAACACCGGATGGTCGGAAATCTCAAATACTACTTTCTTCTTGCGACAGTCGATAGTAGCATAGAAAGTCCCTAACCAGCACATGCCGAGAATAGCATTAAAATTTGGTTTGTCCAGGACCATGAAGTCTGCATAGAGCTCATGTCCGCAAATCACTAAAGGACATGATTTGTATCCCAAGGTAACACTCACTATGCCACTTTCGGTTGTAATATTCCATCTCTTGGGAAGTGGGTAGTTAGGAATTGAGTGCTGGACCACAAACTTCTGGGGTATAATACACAGAGAAGCTTCGGAATCAAATAAAGTATAAGCCGAGTGGGAGGCCACTAAGATAACACCTAAGATGATATAATAACCAAATCTAAGCAAGTGGGTCTCACTAACAAGCGTGGGTGTCTAACTAAATCTTCCTACAATTCTGGTGTTGGGTCCCCCTACCATGCTGAGACAAGAATCTCGGGTAATTTTTTGTGTACAAGTTAAATCCAGACGTTTTGACTAATGTTAATATTTCCATCGTTCTAAGTTTTGAATAATAAACAGACCGGCATGAGCCACCACTAAAACCTGTCACGCCCTGATTCGCATTATATTTAGGAGCGAGGATGCGAGCGGGTCGGCATGGGTTGGAGCGGTAAAGCTCAAACCCAATAAGCGTCTGTGAATATAAACCAAATGCAGGAACTTGCAATGCATTCAGAACAATAGAGATAACTGTAAAATTTAAGCCAACATCCAGATAAGAAGTACACAAAAATAGTAAGGCCCCAAGCATGGCCAACACAACATGGTTCTACAATTGGGTACATACCCTACAAAATGACATAACATGAAACTTAAGCAGCAGCAAGTGAAACTCATCAACTAGTCCTCGACGGGGAGAACTCCTGGGTCAGCGGGTAAGCCTCCTCAATCAGCTCGTTCTCAATTTAACCTGTCTAGTGACCTGACATACATTTCAAATAACATAGAAATGTATGTTAGCAAGGGTCCTTGGTAGGCAAAAGTTATGAGTAGGACCCTTGCAAGGTTTTCAAAAGATTTACATTGCAGTTAAAGCATTTATGATAAATAAGCAATTTCAATTTCAGAGATTACGCTAGCATGGCAGTTCAGTTATGAGTTTAAAACATGGCAGTTCTAGTAAAAGTGACAACATGACAGTTCCATTTAAACAGTTAAAACAAGGCAGTCTACTAAAAGGAAACAGTAGCAGTTGTAACGACCACTTTTCGTTGTACGTTGTTCGTGCACGTGCTTTTGACCGTGCACGTGTTTGTTTTAGACTTTGTTTGTTTGTGAACACTTTCGTGTGATATGCCTTTGTGAACGTCTCTGAGAGTATTAAATAGTGGCACTATCTTGGAATGACACTTCTCGAGTCGTTTTCCAGAGGTATTGTGGGCCCCCAAGTTCTCCAGAGGTATTGTGGGTCCCCCAAAGGTCCCTAGGGCTACTGTGGGCCCCACCTAGGTGCTTTCTCTCCGACGATTCACCGTGCACGACGTTGCGACACGTCGTAGCCCGTCGTCGCACGTGCTAGCTTTGGAATCTGGAACCGTTGCTTCGGTTGATGCTCTGAACTTTCCAGTGAGGAAACTATATTGGAATCAGGACTTGGAGCGCGTTCTTCTATTCTAACCCCCGGCGTCGCTACCCGACGCCGGTGTAGCTTTCGCGTCGTGTTGAGGTAACGCTTTGCGCCCCTAGGACCCCCAACCCAATGCATGCTAATCAAGACTAAAATCAGTATTTTTAAAGTATTTTAAATGTTTTACGTTCACTAATCAAGATTAAAAATATGGACTTTAGGCCGGTGGACTTGTGCACGTAGGATAATTGTGATTTTTGGACTCATTGGACGGTGTGCTCAGACGTCGTACTAGCAGGCAAGTGAAACTTGCCAACTCTTGTGTAGGGCCATGTTTTAGGCCACTTCCTTGTTCCTAGCGTAAAAGAGACTAGTCAGTGAAATGATAGCTGGCTAGACGCCTACTTGATCTAGTTTGACAACGAAACTAGATCCGTCACCTAATTGATCTAGCTTGGCAACGAAGCTAGATCCAACCCCTTAAACTTGTTGTTCATGCATACTAAACTGTCACGTTTACTTTTCTTATCTGTACGCGCTTTTAACTGCCATGCATTGCATTCTACATGTTATCCAAGTTGATTGTTGCATTCGTAGCACACGCAACAATACTTGTACTCCTTGAATACTACTTCCAGGGAAACGGGCCTCATGTGTTGGTCAAAAGCCAATGCCCTGGTTCCTAGACCGGCTAGGTGCACCCCTATGCCATACTTGTTAAAAACACTACCTGGCTCGTGATCCAGAAGCGAGCATTCCCGTTCGGGGGTAAGGCCCTGGCTCGACACACGTGGAGGGGTAGGGATAAACGGTTACTTGAGCTTAGGAGTGGCCTGATCAGCCCTCTAACCAAAAGACAGAATCTCTGTGCACGAGGTGCTTACTTTCCTTGTCTTGTACTTGTCTTGTGAATGATTCATGTAATACTTGTCATCCATGCCATGTTTAAATGCTATGCTCGTACTTTACTTTACTTTACCTTACCTGTTGCACTCATTACTTTAACTGCCATGTCATTGCATCATGCTAGAACTGCTAGGTTGCTTTACTTTTACCTACCTTCAGTTTCCTTGCACAAGTCTCTTGTAGACTTGCTGACATGTGGCACTTGCTCTTTTGGGTGTCACATGTTAGACCCTGAGCCAGAGTCCGTTGCTGAGTACGTGGTGTTTGCTGACGCTGAGCCTGAGTCCATGTCTGCCCAGGAGGAGTTTTGTGGACACCGGTGACCTTTCTTGGTGACCTAGTTGAGCTTTCTTTGTTTTAGGTTTTCTGTTAGTTGTCGGTGCGTAGCACCGTTGTTTTGTACGTTGTACTTTTGTTGGCCATGTTTGGGCCTTTAGACTCTTTTTCTTTTAGCCTGGTGGCTTTTTCTGTGATGTTGAAACTTATTTTATGGATATTCTGAGATATATTTTTGTCTCATTTCAATATTATTATCTTTGTTTCGTACGCGTTGCAAGGACCTGCAGTTTAAATTTGATTGACTCTTATCGGACTTGCAGCTTTGTAGCTTCAAGTCTGAGCGGACCTTCTCACTCTTCGCCTCCACGTTTTTGGGAAGCGGGGCATGACAGGTTTTGTTGGTGGCCCATGCAGGTCCGTCTTGCAATTGCGAATTAACGGAACAACGATAATAACGGAATGTCCATTAAATAAATTGCAACATCCAAGTCAGAAGCCCTGAGTCTAGTCGTTTTCTTGTGACACTAGGTGGTAAGAAGGCTTAGTTAGACGTCTGTGCTTGCTAGTTAGAGGCCCTGATTGTAGTTAGACTCCCTTTTAGAAATTGATTTAATCGTCGTAGGAGTTACCTTAGTGGTTCATGTCTACCCATGACCATATTAGACTTCTAGAATTTCCTTTAGCCGTTCGCTTGGGTTCATCGATTTCGGACCAAGCTGAACGCATTTCTTTACCGTCTAGCCCCTTAGAAGGCCTTAGCGCCTAGTTCCTAATCTTTAGTTGGTCGACCGTAGGAGTTTTCCCGTAGACTCTTCTGATTCATATCCTAGGCGTATGAATGTTTTGATCATCCGACCAATTTCCTTGCCTCGATTCACGAGATCGCCTCATGACGATCGTCGTCAATTTTCGAACCTCTCCATTACGAACCTTGAAACTCTTGAAAGTATTTTTCGACTTCCTCCTTTCCGAAGTTTAACCTTGTCCCAAATTTTAATGCATATATACTTATACTTCATCCCCCTTCGTTGATTTAAAAATTTAAAAAACTTTTGTCGGAAATTTTGAACTCTAGCTTATAATATTTGTCCAGCTTATATTTTTCGTACCTATGTAAATGTGTTGTCCCCTCATATATTAATTTTATTCTGGACAGTACTTTTGCTTTGCCCAATTCGATTTATAATTTTCCTTCTTATTTGTGTTATACGAATGATACGTCGTGTTTACTTTAATATACTTTCAAGACACATGGAATTTCAGCTTTCAGCAAGTTGGTCTTTGCTCGTCGTTTTCGCTACTTCAGATTTTTGCAAAATTACTATTTTCATAACCTCTTCCTCCTTTAGACCCTCCCTGATTTGATTTTAAAGATTTGCTATTCGATCTTGATAATTCTTATGCTAAGTTACTATTATTTTCTTTCCGCTCACCATACACGCTTTTAGAAAAATTTCTAAACCAAATTGAATTTCAATTATTTTTATATCCGTGCCAGACTTGTTGTGTTCGTATATTAAGAACCCTGTGTAAATCAGTTTTCATTTTTGGCAAACCCTGGTTCTCTAAAAGTAGTTTCAAACTGATCATTTTAAATTTTTCCATAGCCTAAAAGTTTTGAAAGCATTTAACATGAGTTTAAATTCTTCCGTTACTTGATTTCATTCTTTGACTTTCAAAAACTTTTGACAACATTATATTAAAATACTGACAGATAGAATTTTCTAAACCATGTCCTTAATATTCGTGTAAATGATTTTACTCCCTTTTCTTAATGATTTTATATAAACCAATAGACCATTTTCTATTATTTTGAATATTCGACTCAGATTTATTTTGAACAACTCGTTTTATCGATCCCCAAATATTTCTTTTCAGACTGGGATTTCAACTTTTGAAGAACGACAGTTTTCAAACTCCGCGTATTTTAGCTTATGCTATTTACCCTATTTCCTTTTCTGTATCCTATTTAAGCATCACTACATCTCCTTTTCCTTTAACCTAAACATCAACATTGAGCCAATGTTTTCCCTAACCAAGCCGTCTCCTTGTATTCGTCCTATCTGAACTCGTGCTTATCGATCCTTCCCTCGTCACGCTCTCGACCTCTCTTTATTGCTTAGGCCTTAGGGTCCGTCAATGTCTGTGTCAACTCTTAATTGTTAGTAGGCTCTTGGACCTTGTGAGGTAGTCGTAGTGCACGTACCTAAGTTGTGTACGTGGGCTTGAATGAGTGTACCCCCATAGTATATTGATGCTTGCCTATTGTGTGGTATATATATATATACTCGGAGTTATTCGTGATAGTATGAAGTTGTTGTGTGTTAGTATTTATAGATTTGTGTGTAGTTAGCTATACTATACTAGGGATGCCTGTGTATATAAGAGTTAGGGTTGGAATGTCTAATGGAGTGTATGTAGTTAGAGATACTTGTAATGGTTGAAATAAAATGATTGGTAAAGCTACGTGTATGTTAGGAGTGATGATAATAGGTGTACATATAGATAAGTAAGTAGGCCTATTGAGTGACCTATATATTAGTACGTATGTGTATGTGCTCGTATGTAGGTATGTATTGTGCTTAGACATAAATAGTTATGTTTTGTTGCAGGAGTACGTATGTGATATACATATGGTAGTAGGATTATAATTTTGATTGGTATTGCTTGCTTTTGCGGGATGTTGCATGCGTGCATACCGTGAGGTATACACGACTATTGCACATCTTAATTATGTATGCGTAGATGTGTTAGTATACTAATTATAGGTAGTAGGCTATGGTGTGAATATATATGTTACATATGTGTGACTATACGGTGAATGTTTGTACTAGGGAAGGTATTATAAATATGTGGGTGCTGATGTCTGTAATGTTATTATTATGGTATATAGAGTGATTGAACTATTGAGTATTACCTGACTAAATATTAAGTGTGATTGACTTATGGTATGCATATGGTTGTATTGGTAGACATATATATACATGTAAATATTGGAGTGGTATTGGTATAGGTATGATTGCCGTGTTACGTATATAGAATATTCTGATATGTGTATAGAGTCTCACTCAAGCTTGAGTGGGTATACTCTAAGAATGTTGAATGTATGTTTGTAGTTGAATATAGAAATGTTTGATGTATGTATAGTGATAGGAGTGTTTGTGCCTAGTTGTGTGACGTGCGTTTATATTTCATATATTTGCGCACGTTTTCTTCCGTGTTTCCCCGTGTTTTTCCGTCGTCTTTTATTCGTTTTCTCGTATTTTCTCGTTTTCCTTCACTTTTCTTTGTTTGCCCATGTTTGCAGGAGATTGACCGTGTAGGGGACGTTTAATGACGATATCCCAAGTCCCCGGAGCAACGGGAGGAGTCACGCGTGATCCAGGGGGTCAAACGTCAAAAAATTCATCTTTCAGCCCCTCACCCGGTCGGTTGGCCATCTCCAAACGATCGGGTGATGCACGCGTGCACCACCCGGTCTCTGCCGCAGCTCATAAAGAAGTCACCCGACCGGTTCACAGACCGGTTCTGCGGGCGGCTGTTCTCTGTTTTTTCGAGCAGAATTCCAACCGATCGGGTGACTCTCACCCGATCGGTTCATCTGTAGCTGATGTTGAAGAGCTGAAGACACGGGCGTCCAACCGATCGCTTCACCCGACGGCTCCAAGATCCAACCGGTCACTCCAGAACTCACCCGACCGGTTCATCTGACCGGGTGAAGCGCCGCCGTTTTCTGTTTACTATTTGTAACAGATCACCCGATCGGTTGACTTGTCAACCGATCGGGTGACGCTTTTCCTGCGGGTTTGGACCCGAACCATTAGGGTTTCGAAGTGGGGCTATAAATACTCGAAGTTGGCCGACTGAAAAGGGATCTCTTCTCAGTTTTTTAGGGCTTTTGCCCATTTCCCTTGTGAGCTTTAGGTTAGATTAGATTAGGTCTTTTTGTTAATAAATCTTGTATTGGATTGAAGATTCAAACTCAAGATAAGTATTTCTTTCTCTTGTTCTCCATTTTTTGTGTTGTATTTCTTTTGCTTCATGATGAATGTTTGTATGTCTTTTGTGTTGTTTGTTTTTATGTTATTCATCATGGAGTAGTATTGATGAACCCTAATACGGGTTAGGGTAGGATTGATGCTTGGAAATTTACATTAGACTTGGTTGCATGGCACGTGTTCGATGAAATGCGTCAATGGGGATTTCTAGCAATCTGGGTCCAATTCGTATGGCAACACACTAGATGTGTTGGGGATTGGGGTCCGGTGCTTGTTGATTTGGGTTCAATATTACATATTTAACCCCCCATTTAGCCCTATTTTGTGCTCATGAAATGCTACATTGTTCTCTAATTCATACGTATTTTCTACACATTTATTTATTAGAGAAAACACACTATTTGAGCACAAAACAGCATTTAACGATGCAATTCTGCACATTTTATATTTTTCTTAGCATCGTCTCGATCTCACGATTCCAACGACTATTTATTTGTATTTTTCTGAGATCTGTGCTAATTTCTATGAATTTTTGAATGCAGAATACTATTTAATTGAAGAAATACATTGAAAATACACATATACTGTCGCCGCACGAATTTTGGAGCGCCACGCGGCAGCATCGGAGCGGTTCCCGCTCGCATCGAACGGCGATCAGCGGTTGGGCGAATACGGGCGACGTGGAATTGTGTCAGCTGTTGGATCTCAATCCAACGGTCGGGAAGCGGGCGAATTTGCGATCTCCACGGATTAATCTGAGCCGCACAACGACCATCGTGAATTTGAGTCTATTTTATAACCATTTGAGATGCTTGACATTCATGTTTGAAAACCCACAAGTACAATTACTTGATGAGCTTGAAATATTGATATTAGTGTTTGGATATCTCTTTTGTCGTTGTAGTATGGTGATGAATGATTTGAGATCTGATAAGGTGATCTAGGCGTATTTTTAATCGCTCTTTTTGCTAGAGACTAGCAAAACGCTAGTTGGGGGGTGTGATTTGGGTTCAATATTACATATTTAACCCCCCATTTAGCCCTATTTTGTGCTCATGAAATGCTACATTGTTCTCTAATTCATACGTATTTTCTACACATTTATTTATTAGAGAAAACACACTATTTGAGCACTTGTCCTGTCAAGATCCGCTTCGATGTATTGCTAGAAATCACATTTGACCTATTTGGCCATTAGGGTTACAAGGGGGTGTTTCATTGTCATTGGCGGGATAAAGACCGCCTCTGACCGTCGGGCCAAGGGGGAATAAACTTAGCGGTTGACTCCCTAGCCATAGCTCACGCCCCTTGTGTTGACATCGAGTCCCAGCTCGCGGGAGCGGCTTGGATGAAGTGTTGGGAGTTATCATTGTGACCTTAATGCTCCCGGTTGCGGAAGGTGTTAATGGACACGGGAGTGCCCACCGTCCGGAACCGGGTAGGCCTAGCGTGCTTGGCACCAACCGGAATATCGGGCCATGGACGCTAGGTACCACCTTTTGGGGCAATGTCTCACCCTGGATCAAGTCAAATGCCAAGTGTCATGAGTGCTCTAGCCCGTGTTAGCGGGGATTCATTTTCGTGTCTTTTTCATTCCTTTCTTTTATTTCTGCACTTCCACCCACATTATCCGCGTAGCTAGCACACAACCTAGGCGAGGCTAGTAGCCATTCAAGCCATCCACCTCCCTGAGTTCGATAAACCCGCACCCTACACTAACCGTGCACTTGCGGTAAAACGACACCGCGCCCATACCGTAAACGGGGCGCCGGTCAAGTTTTTGGTGCCGTTGCCGGGGAGGCGTTCGGTTTGATATTAGCTTAGCTTGGGTTCGTTAGTCTACGCATAAAAACACAAAAATTTCTTTTTCTTTTTTTTTATATAAAAAAAAAATATATTCAATAACCAAGAAATTTTTCCCCCACTGTTATATTATCTTTTTGTTATTTTCTTGTGCTATTGACGCTCCTCTCTAGTTTTCTTATTTTTGTTGTCCAGGTATCTTTGGTGTAACCATGTGGAGATCAAATTTCGATGCTCAGATGAGAGGCTACAATCCCTATTCATTTTTGGTTTGTGAGACTTGTGGGATGGCGGGGCACGTGTATTATGATTGCCTTGAGAGCCTCCCCCCACTCCAAGGCCAAATATTTTCCCACAACCTTAGCCCAAACACCTCCCATCTATTTCCTCAACCTTATACCCCTCCACAAATACAAGAAGAATCAAGCCTCGTGTCTCTCCTTGAAAGTGCCATGTTTAACCAAGGCCAAATGTTACAAAACTTGATGGTACCAATCACCGAGCCTACACCGAGGAGAGGGGATGAAGGAGAGGATATACCTACTTTCATGGTTGAGACTACCATGCCGTCGGCCACCATAGACACATCTCATGCCGATCCCCCATTTTTCCATCACTACCACTTGGATGACGAAGCATTTTTTGATGATGATAGTGAGGATGAGGAGATTTACCTAGGATCTGTGGGAGAGACTTCTTGTCTTGATTTAGATACCCCACATGAGTCCTATGAGAGGACCGAGGAGTTTACAGAGCTTATGCAAAAGGGCGAGGAGGATGTGCATGAGGACGAGGACACCACGACCACATATGAGGGGTCCCCTCCACATCCACCTCCACAGCCATCTCTGTCACAGCTTCCTCCTTGGTCGGTGGTCAACCATGAGGATGTCATTCAGGACATCGAGCAGATGGAGGAGCATGAGCATATCGTCGAGGAGGATGTGCATGAGGGCTTGGATACGATCGTCCACTTCATGGAGCCTGAGCCACATCTACCTCTACCGTCACGCTCTACTTCTTCTGCGGCTGAGCATCTACTTGAGCATATTGCCCCTATTCAGGGAGATTTTCATACTCACTCTCACTCCACATTTGAGTCTCGCTTTTCACGTCCTATTTCTTTAGACTCATATATATTTGACACACCATATCTCTCACAGGACACAGGATCGACTTCCCTTGAGGTATGCTGCGGTGTGTCACCACCTGGAGAGCAACTTCACATGGAGAGTGGGGATTTGATCGTCGCTAGCACAGAGGATAGCATACCATTTCCAGGGAGTGTTCGCCACATTTCATATATTTTACCATCATTTATCGGCGACTATCTCTGGGATACATTTATTTTGGGAAATAATTTCTTGCCATGGACTAATGCACCTCGTCCTTTGCAGGTCACAGGTGGACACCTACTAAGGATGCTTGGAGGTGCATTGCTTGGGTCCATTGGCACACGTGGCACAGCGCTTCTAGCGGAGCCACAGAAGGAGCAGTTAGAGCAGCTACCTGCCCCACTTCAGATCTTGGATCCGCCTATGCTCAGGTGTATCCTAATCCAGTAGTGTAAAAATTTACCGCTTTCTAGTTTAGATTTGAATAATCTCGCCTCCTCTCATTAGCGAGGGGAGCGTATCTAGGATTTGCTTTTGCATCTTAATAACCCTTCATGTCGTGCCCTTCTATCATTTCACCCCACATCCTCTTCCGAGGAGAACGAGCAGACTGTCTCTCCTGCATTCTGATTTCTTTCTTTTCCGATTTTCCTCGAGCATATTTCTGCATCACATTGATCATATCATTTTGCTAGCATTGTCATGTTCAGCTTGGGGGAAATCGACTTTTGTGTGCATGTTTTTGCGTGTCGTTGTTGTGTGTCTGTGTCTATGTGTTCTTTTGTCGTGTTTTATATTTTTTTATTTTAGTGTTTCTTTTTCTTTATTTTTTAGTTTTGCTCATGTGTTTTTCGTGTTTTTCATTTTTTTTTGTGTCGGTGCGTAACTCCCCCCCATTTTCATTGCCCTCCCGTATTCACTACTATTGCATTGAGGACAATGCAAGTTTTAGCTTGGGGGAGTCGCACTTCGTGCGTCTTTTGTCTCTTTTTCTTCGTTAATTGAGTCGTTTTTCTCCGTGTTTTTCTTTTTCTTTTTCTTTTCTTCTTTTTATCTCTTTCTCCTAGAGATGAACCCTATGATGAATTGCCACGAAAATCACACGCACACTTAGTATAGCTTCGATGATCACATTCAATAACCCTAGGAAGCCGAGTCCATTGCATTTCATGCTTCGTGGGTTCACCTTGCTTTTGTGTGAGTTGTTTGTCGTGACTAGCTAGGGGTGTACTTCTATTTTGTGATTTTGATTTATATACCTATCCTTGGTTGACCCCTAGATTATCATGCTTCGATTTGAATGTGCGGTATCTGCTTCTACTGTCTGCTTCTATATGCATGCTATATTTATATCGTATATTTCAATTCGCATGTGTCGGGATTCCACAATTAAGGACTAGGATAACCCACTTAGCCCATGCTCTAATTAGCGAGAATAGTTTCCTTTGCCCAAGTGTTTAGATTCCGACTTCTTTTTTGTTTTACTTGGTGTAAACCCCCTCGTCGTGTACCGTTCTCCCACTTGGGAGAGTACACATGTATATACCCCAATATCCAAAAATCCAAAAAAGGAGAAAAGAAAAGAAAAACCCAAAAAGAAAGAAATGAATAAAAAAATTGTATAGCCAAAAATCCAAAAAAAAATACAAAAACCCAAAAAAAAAAATCCAGTGTGAATATTTTCCTACTTGCCGAGAATAAAGGGAAGGCGAGAATTTGCACCGAGTGATCTACTCCACATCATCTCAACCCCCATCGTTTTCAAAAACACTTGGCTTAGGAACTTTTTAGCTATTATCTAGGCTATAGTGTGGTGATTTCCTTAACCCTAGTCGTGGAGTCCATGACGCATGATATGTTTCGATTCTCTCTCTATTCTCATGCATGCTTGAACCATATATTCACCGCTTAATTCAATTTGAATCGATATTTGGGTCGTTTCCTGGATTTGTGTATATCGAGCTTTATTGCACAATGTAGATAGTGACACCGTCTGCTAACACACGACCACACTCACTCGCGCTTCACCGCGTGGGCCCACGGGACTTGTTTGGACTCACATTCCTTGGTTTAGTGTTGTGTTTTGTCGTACGCTTGCTTCGTGTGGCGTGTTTGATTTTGTTGGCCCTTACGGGCGATCTAGGATATAGAATTCTCTTTTTCTCTCCTTCTCTCTATTTTCTCCCTTCGAGCTCACACTCTCATTCGTCTTCCTCGAGGACGAGGAAGAATTCAGCTTGGGGGATTTTGACGTGCGTTTATATTTCATATATTTGCGCACGTTTTCTTCCGTGTTTCCCCGTGTTTTTCCGCCGTCTTTTATTCGTTTTCTCGTATTTTCTCGTTTTCCTTCACTTTTCTTTGTTTGCCCATGTTTGCAGGAGATTGACCGTGTAGGGGACGTTTAATGACGATATCCCAAGTCCCCGGAGCAACGGGAGGAGTCACGCGTGATCCAGGGGGTCAAACGTCAAAAAATTCATCTTTCAGTCCCTCACCCGGTCGGTTGGCCATCTCCAAACGATCGGGTGATGCACGCGTGCACCACCCGGTCTCTGCCGCAGCTCATAAAGAAGTCACCCGACCGGTTCACAGACCGGTTCTGCGGGCGGCTGTTCTCTGTTTTTTCGAGCAGAATTCCAACCGATCGGGTGACTCTCACCCGATCGGTTCATCTGTAGCTGATGTTGAAGAGCTGAAGACACGGGCGTCCAACCGATCGCTTCACCCGACGGCTCCAAGATCCAACCGGTCACTCCAGAACTCACCCGACCGGTTCATCTGACCGGGTGAAGCGCCGCCGTTTTCTGTTTACTATTTGTAACAGATCACCCGATCGGTTGACTTGTCAACCGATCGGGTGACGCTTTTCCTGCGGGTTTGGACCCGAACCATTAGGGTTTCGAAGTGGGGCTATAAATACTCGAAGTTGGCCGACTGAAAAGGGATCTCTTCTCAGTTTTTAGGGCTTTTACCCATTTCCCTTGTGAGCTTTAGGTTAGATTAGATTAGGTATTTTTGTTAATAAATCTTGTATTGGATTGAAGATTCAAACTCAAGATAAGTATTTCTTTCTCTTGTTCTCCATTTTTTGTGTTGTATTTCTTTTGCTTCATGATGAATGTTTGTATGTCTTTTGTGTTGTTTGTTTTTATGTTATTCATCATGGAGTAGTATTGATGAACCCTAATACGGGTTAGGGTAGGATTGATGCTTGGAAATTTACATTAGACTTGGTTGCATGGCACGTGTTCGATGAAATGCGTCAATGGGGATTTCTAGCAATCTGGGTCCAATTCGTATGGCAACACACTAGATGTGTTGGGGATTGGGGTCCGGTGCTTGTCCTGTCAAGATCCGCTTCGATGTATTGCTAGAAATCACATTTGACCTATTTGGCCATTAGGGTTACAAGGGGGTGTTTCATTGTCATTGGCGGGATAAAGACCGCCTCTGACCGTCGGGCCAAGGGGGAATAAACTTGGCGGTTGACTCCCTAGCCATAGCTCACGCCCCTTGTGTTGACATCGAGTCCCAGCTCGCGGGAGCGGCTTGGACGAAGTGTTGGGAGTTATCATTGTGACCTTAATGCTCCCGGTTGCGGAAGGTGTTAATGGACACGGGAGTGCCCACCGTCCGGAACCGGGTAGGCCTAGCGTGCTTGGCACCGACCGGAATATCGGGCCATGGATGCTAGGTACCACCTTTTGGGGCAATGTCTCACCCTGGATCAAGTCAAATGCCAAGTGTCATGAGTGCTCTAGCCCGTGTTAGCGGGGATTCATTTTCGTGTCTTTTTCATTCCTTTCTTTTATTTCTGCACTTCCACCCACATTATCCGCGTAGCTAGCACACAACCTAGGCGAGGCTAGTAGCCATTCAAGCCATCCACCTCCCTGAGTTCGATAAACCCGCACCCTACACTAACCGTGCACTTGCGGTAAAACGACACCGCGCCCATACCGTAAACGGGGCGCCGGTCATTGTGTTACACACATGATTGTGGGTCGATACACCAGTATATAGTTATAGGTGTTGGTCTTGTGTTATAGTTAACTACTAAGGACTTGCTCGTGTGAACGTATGTGTACTAGCTAAAACTAGGTGTGTAAGTGTGCTAGTCATATGATGATATGATTGGTATACGTGAATGAAAAGTTAGCGTGTATGGGTGTGCACCATGCACGGGTAAGTATGTGCTTAGTTATAGGTATTGATGACTATGGTATATGTGGCGTGTCGTAAATACAGTTATAGGACCGCACGTAATGTGAATGTATAGTGAAATATTTGAATGCATTTGAATGACTATATATATTATGAAGCTATAGTAGAGGTGAATATATATATATTAAATATAGTGGAACTTGATTTAAAATGGTATGGAGTGACTACATGTTTGAGATGTTTGGTATTGGATAAATATTAGAGGGTAGTATACCCTTGATGTTTGTGCATAGGTAGCTATCTATACGTAGAGCAATGATTGTATTTGCTAAGTGTAAGACTATCCTTATGTGAGTATCTGAACTATTGTTTTGTACTAGGTAAGTAGTAGTTATATAAGGGATGTATGTTTATATATACGAATGAAATACGTGTATGATTTTGACTGACAATCATAGTTATAAGCCTATAATGTACGTGAATATATATATATATATGTTGGTAGTGTTAATGTTTGGCTGCCTAGTGCATACATAAGCACTTGTAATGACTATACCTGGTTGAATTATAATGTGAATTGATTGGGGTAGTTACTAGAGCGACTAGCTATATTAGAAAGTCCGAGGACAGACTTTATTCTAAGGTGGGGAGGATGTAACGACCACTTTTCGTTGTACGTTGTTCGTGCACGTGCTTTTGACCGTGCACGTGTCTGTTTTAGACTTTGTTTGTTTGTGAACACTTTCGTGTGATATGCCTTTGTGAATGTCTCTGAGAGTATTAAATAGTGGCACTATCTTGGAACAACACTTCTCGAGTCGTTTTTCCACAATTTAATCTTACTCAATGAGACGTAACGATTCTCACTCTTGACGGGAGACGTTTCTATTTTTAGTCTCGTCGTCCGACATCGAAATTGAGATCCGTCTTCTTAGTTAGCTCACTTTCGTCATCACGATCACCACGATATTTATTTTATAATTTTTGGAGTTTATTTGACCACTTTTATATTTTTAACAAGTTTTATAATATTTTTAATAATTAATTTTTAAATTAATTTCGGCCAAATAAAATTTATTTGAGTTTTAAACGTTTTAAAGAATTTTTGAGCCAATTTCCAGCTCATTTGGACCAAGTCAAATCCTTGGGTGAGTTGGAGAAGTTGAGATTCAAATTTTAAATTATTTTAAACTCCTAATCTCATTAGGATTAGCCCTAGACCTAGTCAACCCATCTACACTATATAAACAACCTCTAGGAAGACCTATTTTCGCAAGAAATTAACCCTAGCCTCTTCCAAAACCCAAAATTGACGTTGCGACGAATCGTCGCAACGTTGCGACGAAGCAGCTCCGCACCGACCGCGGAAACGGCCTCTTTTTCCCCGCTCCGACCGCTAGCCGCCCCCGCATCCCCGCTCCGCACCGACCCGCTGCTGCCGCTCACTTCGTTCGACCGCATCGACCGAAAAAAGCTCTCGGTCAGACCGAGAGCTTACCCTGCTTTCCGTTCCGCACAGCCGCCCGCACCGAACCCCGCTTCGTCCCCCGCTCAGCGCCGTGACCGACCGAAGGGATTCCCCGCATCGCCCGCCCTTCGCAACGTTGCAACGGTTGCAACGTTGCAGCGCTGCGCTCCCCCTTATCCAAGGCGCCCGACCGATGGCCTCCCCCGCTCCGACCGAGAGAACCAAGCTGCGACCGACCCCAAGCGCTGCACAGCCCCGCCTCATGAGCCCGACCGATGGAATCCCCCGCATTGGTTGTGTACGACCGAGAGCCAAATGTCGCAACCCCGCACCCGTCACACCACTTGCCACCGTGGGCCCCCCAAGTTCTCCAGAGGTATTGTGGGTCCCCCAAAGGTCCCTAGGACTACTGTGGGCCCCACCTAGGTGCTTTCTCTCCGACGATTCGCCGTGCACGACGTTGCGACACGTCGTAGCCCGTCGTCGCACGTGCTAGCTTTGGAATCTGGAACCGTTGCTCCGGTTGATGCTCTGAACTTTCCAGCGAGGAAACTATATTGGAATCAGGACTTGGAGCGCGTTCTTCTATTCCAACCCCCGGCGTCGCTACCCGACGCCGGTGTAGCTTTCGCGTCGTGTTGAGGTAACGCTTTGCGCCCCTAGGACCCCCAACCCAATGCATGCTAATCAAGACTAAAATCAGTATTTTTAAAGTATTTTAAACGTTTTACGCTCACTAATCAAGATTAAAAATATGGACTTTAGGCCGGTGGACTTGTGCACGTAGGATAATTGTGATTTTTGGACTCATTGGACGGTGTGCTCAGACGTCGTACTAGCAGGCAAGTGAAACTTGCCAACTCTTGTGTAGGGCCATGTTTTAGGCCACTTCCTTGTGCCTAGCGTAAAAGAGACTAGTCAATGAAATGATAGCTGGCTAGACGCCTACTTGATCTAGTTTGACAACGAAACTAGATCCGTCACCTAATTGATCTAGCTTGACAACGAAGCTAGATCCAACCCCTTAAACTTGTTGTTCATGCATACTAAACTGTCACGTTTACTTTCCTTATCTGTACGCACTTTTAACTGCCATGCATTGCATTCTACATGTCATCCAAGTTGATTGTTGCATTCATAGCACACGCTACAATACTTGTACTCCTTGAATACTACTTCCAGGGAAACGGGCCTCATGTGTTGGTCAAAAGCCAATGCCCGGGTTCCTGGACCGGCTAGGTGCACCCCTATGCCATACTTGTTAAAAACACTACCTGGCTCGTGATCCAGAAGCGAGCATTCCCGTTCGGGGGTAAGGCCCTGGCTCGACACACGTGGAGGGGTAGGGATAAACGGTTACTTGAGCTTAGGAGTGGCCTGATCAGCCCTCTAGCCAAAAGAAGGAATCTCTATGCACGAGGGGCTTACTTTCCTTGTCTTGTACTTGTCTTGTGAATGATTCATGTAATACTTGTCATCCATGCCATGTTTAAATGCTATGCTCGTACTTTACTTTACTTTACCTTACCTGTTGCACTCATTACTTTAACTGCCATGTCATTGCATCATGCTAGAACTGCTAGGTTGCTTTACTTTTACCTACCTTCAGTTTCCTTGCACAAGTCTCTTGTAGACTTGCTGACATGTGGCCCTTACTCTTTTGGGTGTCACATGTTAGACCCTGAGCCAGAGTCCGTTGCTGAGTACGTGGTGTTTGCTGACGCTGAGCCTGAGTCCATGTCTGCCCAGGAGGAGTTTTGTGGACATCGGTGACCTTTCTTGGTGACCTAGCTGAGCTTTCTTTGTTTTAGGTTTTCTGTTAGTTGTCGGTGCGTAGCACCGTTGTTTTGTACGTTGTACTTTTGTTGGCCATGTTTGGGCCTTTAGACTCTTTTTCTTTTAGCCCGGTGGCTTTTTCTGTGATGTTGAAACTTATTTTATGGATATTCTGAGATATCTCTTTTGTCTCATTTCAATATTATTATCTTTGTTTCGTACGCGTTGCAAGGACCTGCAGTTTAAATTTGATTGACGCTTATCGGACTTGCAGCTTTGTAGCTTCAAGTCTGAGCGGACCTTCTCACGCTTCGCCTCCACGTTTTTGGGAAGCGGGGCGTGACAGCAGTTCTATATGTTAAAACATGTTCGTATAGAATTTCAATCTGTTCAATAGTGTGTGCAAGTGCATGTCTAAGGTTCACGTCTTTAGACGGTTAGTAAGTGAATCCACCTTCGAGTGCCCCTGCAAGGTGACCCTTTTACTACCGGCTAGTGCCCGCGAACCCAACCCCACCCATGTGTACTTTCTGGACCACGAGTGATGTGTGTTTATATTTCATATATTCACGCATGTCTTCTTTTGTGTTTTTCCGTTATTTTCCGTCGTCTCGTATCTGTTTTCTCGTATTTTCTAGTTTTCTTTAATTTCTCCGTGTTTTTATGTGTTTACAGGAGTTTGCCAGCATAGGGTACACATAACGAAGATATCATAAGTTCCCGGAGCAACAGGAGGAGTCATGCGTGATCAAGGGGGTCAAACGACCAAGATTCCTATCTTTCAGCCCCCACCCGATCGGTTGGATACAGCCAACCGATCGGGTGATGCACGCGTACACGACTTGGACAGTCGCTAAAGCAAGAGCGCATCAATCGACCGGGTCGACGACCGGTTCAGCCCAACTGTCTTCTTGGGAAATCGAAGCTGAACTCCAACCGATCGGTTGACCTTCACCCGATCGGTTCATCTGTAGCCGATTCCCCCAAAGACACGACCCGGAGAGTTCACCTGACCGCCAGCTGACCGTGCCTAAACGTCACAACTTTCTATCTTTTGGGTGACGTTTCCAACCGATCGGTTGATTTATCAACCGAACGGTTCACCCGGTGACCGCAAGATCCAAACGACCAACTGCTTCCGCCAACCGATCGTGTCGCCTGACCGGGTGAAGTTTCTGAAGAGCGCTGCCGAAGAACGAAGCAGGTCACCCGATCGGTTGATACTTCAACTGATCGGGTGACGTCATTTTCTATATATAGAAGCCCTAGGTTTTCAGAAACGGGGAAATGATTACTTTTCTGTCTTTTTTCCCTATTGTGATGACTGGAATTTTTTGGTTATTTGTAAGTGTTCAGATCTTTGTCAAACTTTGATATTATCTTCAACCGCATTTCAATTGCCTGATTATGTTTTTAACGGTCGATTTTCATTTAGATCGCTTTTTAGATAAAATGTGTGAGTAGTTCCCTAATCTGGGATTTTGGTGGAAACCCCTTCGTGGGTTCTCCCTAATGCGTCCATAGGACTAGGATATCGATAGGGAATAGGAATCTATTGGTTACACGGGGTGTTTTATTGTCATTGGCGGGAAAAAGACCGCCTTTGACTATTGGGCCAAGGGGGAATAAACTTGGCGGTTGACTCCCTAGCCATAGCTCACGCCTTTAGCATAGACATCGAATCCTAGCGCGCGGGAGCGACAGGATAAGATGTTGGGAGTTATCGTTGCGAGCTTAGTGCTTCCGGAGTCGGTCAGTGTTAATGGACATGGGAATGCCCACTGATCGAACCCGGGTAGTCCGGCGTATCATCCTGGGCACCGACCGGAATATCGGGCCCATGTGACGCTGGTATCACCCTTAGAGGCAACTCTCACCACTGAACCCTAATTCCTATCGTTATCCTATCCGCCGGTCGTGATAGCGAGAACACGTGATAGGGTGGAAACCGAAGTCCCAGGTTTCCCTTTATATTGCTTAACCCCGTATTTACATTCCGTGACAACCCATCCACCGATTCGGGCTAGCTCACCCCTAGGGTGAATTCAGTCCCTTCTGACACAAGCACAACCACGCCTCCCTGTGTTCGACCCCCAAGCCACACTACAACACCGTGCACTTGCGGTTATAAATATTCTAAATCTCGCATCCCCCATCATATTGCACATCTGCATGATTGCAACACACACGCATAAGAACGTGGGGGACTTCAAGCTTTATGGTGCCGTTGTCGGGGAGGCAACGTGCTTGTTTATTTTAGGACCTTATGAACCCTTGAGTCTAGCTCACATCTCTATCTCGCGATAATTATCGCACTCTACACTTTTTGATTTTACTTGGACATATTGTAAATATTAGTTGTATAGAATTGTCTGAATGAGTTGCCATACCGCCATCGTTACTCCTCACCTCCCATTCATGCAACCGATGCTTTTGATGTGTTTTCTATCCATGCAGTTCTCCCTCCCTCCTTTTCTCACAGGTTTTCTACTCCCCGACAAGGATGTTGTGTGCTGTTTCGGGCAATATCTGGGATCATTCACACCACGTCCGCTGTTTGGCACAGAGTTTGACAGGATCCCTAAGTGCTTCGAACGTTCTATCCCTTCTATTCGTTGCTGTGGAAAATCAGAGAAGGTATCATGACATGCAGCAGCATCCAGTCACGACAACCCTCCTTCCTCCATATGAGGTGGCTGATCGGTCCATATTTTACACCTTTTTTCTGCATGTTTGCACGCCATTTCGATTGCTCATATTGCGATTTTCACAATTATTCGATGATAGTGCATTAATTTTCATTATTTCTTGTTTTTGTCGGATTTCAGGAAATATGGAGCAATTGGGAGCAAAAATGAGCTTAAAGGACTTACGCGCGTAACGAAGCACCGCTCATGGCCTTATTGAGGAGATATCAACGCTAGAGGATGAGTGGAGAAGGAAAGAATTTGGTAGAATCGACGAGGAGGTGAAAAGGAGAAGAAAATAGCTCAAGAGTACCCCCACTCGGCCGAGCAGACTGCTCACTCGGTCGAGTGAAGGACCGCACTCGCCCGAGTGAAACGGATACGCATCGAAGATTTGCCATGTTCACTCGGCCGAGCAAGGAAGACCACTCGGTCGAGTAAGAAAGCCCACTCACCCGAGTGCTACAGAGATTTCGTCCAGAGAAGAGGCCAACTTACTGGAATTTGAAGAAGCTTCACTCGCCGAGTGGCAAAGCCCACTCGACCGAGTGAAGAAGCCCACTCGCTCGATTATTACAGGGTTTTTTCCTGAGATCTATACATACTCTCTGGAATTTTTGGAGAACCGCAGAAGACCCTACTCGGCTGAGTAGAGAACCCCACTCGACCGAGTGAAGAATCCCACTCAGCCGAGTGATGCCGAAGACACGAGCGCCCAGATTTTCAGACAGCCTCCCACTATTTTGAAATCTTCTATCATTCCAGCAATCAAAGTATTTTTATCATATTTTTTATGGATATTAGACTTCAGGAAGGTTCCAACGTCGCCAAGTACGCGCCAATCAGAGGTCGGATGAAATCTGGAGAATTTCTGCAAGTTGATGCTGCAGTGCTGGAATTTTCACTCGGCCGAGTCAGATTGCCACTCGGCCCAAGTGACGGCGGGCCCAGATTTTAAGTTGCGGCCAGGGCTGTTTTTGGGCACGATTTTGAGGGGTTTTCTAGGGTTATTTGCTAGGGTTTTGGAAGGCTATATAAGGGGTTTGTAGCCGTCATTAGAGATAGTTCCCATATTGTTTTCTTAAGGATTATTTTAGAGGTTAGGCCATGCCCTAGGCCACCTCTTAGATCTAAAAGATTGTATTTGGATTGGAATTCTTCATCAAAGCTAAGTATCCTTGTTCTTATTATTTGAATCTTTGATTTGATATTTTATATATGCAAGCAATGTTTTTTATCGATTTCTCCATCGTTATTGCTATGCTTGAGTAGAATCGATGTTCTAGGGCAAAGGAATGAACCCTATGGATCTAATTTTAGATTTGTGATGAATGAAACTCTATGTTGCTAGAATTTCTAAAGGGGTTAGGTTGTGATTGATTTATTACGGATAGCTAGGAATTTCCATCGATTTGGGGTTTGCAAGAGATTGGATTCCGATCGATGGGAAGGCCTAGATATTCAATTTAGGTTTATAATCGAGATCCTTTAGACTTGGTTTGCAAGAGATTGGACCAAAGCTAGGATTTTTATTATAAATCTATACCCATATTCGTTTGCAAGAGATTGGACGAATACGAACTATCACAACCTAGATCGTGACTCGAGTTTGCACGAGAGTGGGCTCGAGAAGCGATTGGACAATAATGTCGATCTTATGCTAGTGGCTTAGGTAAGGGTTTGCACGAGAGTGGGACCTAATCTAGGTTGCTATAGACCGGCAATAGCGAGAGAGCGTGAGCTTGGTTCTATATTCAGTTACGACTAGTTCACCTCAACACAAGTCTAGTAATATTGAGATTCACGATTTCCAAGGAAGAATGACGATCCGTAGTGGGGATTCCCTAGCCCTATACACTTTTATTATATTGTATTTGAATCGATATTTGACCGACTTCTTTATCACCGACACCGACATCCACCACCATTGTCATTACATCATACCATAACCATCTCCACCAATAAAACATTCGTATTCAAACCAACCTAGGATAGATTAAAACCAACACCACCTCCTCGTGTTCGATACCCGCTCCCCACTTGACCGTGTGCTTGCGGTAAAACTACAATCGTTCTCTGAGTGTATATCCAGGGCCGATCAAGTTTTTGGCACCGTTGCCGGGGATTCATCTCCATGTAAATTGTGCCATACTTGGTTGTTCTCGGAGTTACAAATTGGATCAATCAAGTTTTTGGCGCCGTTGCCGGGGATTCATCTCCGTGTAAATTGCGCCATACTTGGTTGTTCTCGGAGTTACATTTTGGATCAATCAAGTTTTTGGCGCCATTGCCCAGGAGACGAATATTTGACGGTGTTCGATTGTGATCACCCGGTTATCTCTTACCATCTATCTTCCTTTCTTTCTTTATTTTTCCTTTTTGACTCTGTTTGCTGCCCAATTTACTTGCTCTCCCAGAATTCTCCATAAGATCTTAACAGGAACATGGGGGACGCAATGTTGATGACTGAGTCTAGCCTGGGAGATGATGACTCCTTCACAAGCCTTCTTAAAGAACTTGTTGATGAGGTCCATACCACAGGGGCATTCGCCGTTGATATCGAGGACCCCATTGAGCAACAATTTGCTATTTTTGTGATGGATCAAATCTCCCAGGAAGGGACTATCGAGGGCAACATCAGAGTTGATGTGAGAGACGGCAAGTTATATTTTGAAAACGACAGAGCATGAAGAGTACTACACTTCTGAGGAGTCCACTGGGCATGCCAAGATTCAGGGAAGTACACTCTACGACCCTCACTCTTATATTTATGAACCCACTGACACATCTCTTGATCTCAGGTTTGGGCCGCAGCATAATGGTAGTCCCATCGATGCTCGCGCAGAGTTGTGCAGCGTCTATTCCGATGCACCGTCCTCATCGAGAAGTGAATCTGAGTCTGCATGGGGAAGCCCACTCAAAGGGCAGGAACTAAACCCAGATGTTGCGAAAGAGGTCAAGCTTTCACAAGGAGATGAAGTGGAGAGTACAGCGCCACCTGAGGTAGAGCTTAAACAATTACCACCAAATCTAAGGTACGCTTTCTTAGGTAATAAATTGACCTATCCGGTTATTGTTAATGCCCACCTCAATCATGATCAACTAGAAAGACTCTTAGATGTCCTTAGGAGTCACAAAGATGTGCTTGGCTACACCATCTCTGATCTTAAGGGAATAAGCCATAGGCTCTGCACGCATAGAATCCCCTTCGAAAACACTGAAGCCACCTCCATAGAGCCTCAAAGGCGGTTGAACCCTAACATGAAGGAGGTGGTTAAGAAAGAGATTCTTAAATTACTTGAAGCCAGCATTATCTATCCTATCTCTGACAGCTGGTGGGTTAGCCTCGTTCATGTCGTCCCCAAAAAGGGGGGGATGACCGTTGTAAAAACGAAAAGGGAGAACCCATTTCTACGTGTACTGTCACGGGATGGCAGATGTGTATTGATTATAGGAAATTAAATAAGGCCACCCAGAAAGACCATTACACATTGCCCTTTATTGATCAAATGCTTAAGCGTCTTGCTAAACATAAATACTTCTGTTATTTGGATGGGTATTCGGGATTCTTTCAAATCCCCTTGCATGAAGACGACCAAGAAAATACCACTTTCACATGTCCTTATGGTACATATGCCTATCGTAGAATGCCCTTTGGACTTTGCAATGCTCCCGCCACTTTTCAAAGGTGCATGACATCAATCTTTTCTGATTACATTGAAAATATTATGGAAGTCTTCATGGATGATTTTTCTGTATATGGAAGTGAGTTTGATTCTTGTTTGGCTAATCTTACTAAAGTCCTCAAACGATGCCAACAAAATAACCTCACTCTTAATTGGGAAAATGTCATTTTATGGTCACCGAGGGGATAGTACTTGGGCATCTTGTTTCTTCTAGGGGGATCAAGGTCGATAAGGCGAAAATTGAGGTAATCGAAAAACTCCCTCCTCCTATTAATGTTAAGAGCATTAGAGGCTTTCTTGGTCATGCGGGGTTTTACCGCCGCTTTATCAAGGACTTTGCCCAAATTGCCTGACCCCTTACTTCCTTACTTGTTAAAGATGCCCCCTTTGTCTTTTCAGTAGAGTACCTACAAGCATTTAATACATTGAAGGAAGCGCTCATTTCCACCCCCATTATACAACCACCCGATTGGAGCCTCCCCTTTGAGCTCATGTGTGATGCAAGTGACCAAGCAATAGGAGCAGTGCTAGGTCAAAGGAATGATAAAAAGCTCCACGCAATATTCTATGCAAGCAAAACATTGGACGAGGCATAGAAAAACTACACCACAACCGAAAAAGAGCTCTTGGCGGTTGTCTACTTGATCGAGAAGTTTCGGTCCTACCTCCTTGGATCCAAAGTTATTGTCCACACTGACCATGCGGCATTGAAGTATCTTCTAAGAAAAAAAGATGCAAAACCAAGATTGATAAGATGGATACTTTTGTTGCAAGAATTTGACTTGGAGATTAGAGACAAGAAGGGAACGGACAACGTTATGGCGGACCACGTGTCTAGGCTTGTTCGCGACAAGGAGGATGAAAGATTGCCAATCGATGACACCTTTGACGACGAGAGGCTATTCGCCGTAAGACCCAGAGAGGTGCCTTGGTATGCAGATTTCGTTAATTATTTGGCTTGTGGGATAAAACCATGCGGGATGCCCACGCAACAAAAGAGGAGATTTATGCATGAAGTCTGAAACTATTTCTGGGAAGATCCATATCTCTTCAAGATAAGCAAGGACGGAGTTATACGGAGGTGTGTTTCCAAGGAGGAAGCCACGTCGATCATTTTGCATTGCCATAGTTATGCCATTCGGGGGACATCATGCGGCCTCTAAAACCACCGCTAAGATATTACAGTGCGGGTTCTTTTGGCCAACCATGTTCAAGGACACGCATGACCTCATCAAGGGATGCGATAGATGCCAACGGACCGGAAATATATCAAAGCGAAACGTGATGCCAACGAAGCCCATTCTAGAAATTGAGCTGTTTGATTGTTGGGGAGTGGACTTCATGGGACCTTTTCCGTCGAGCAAGGGAAACAAGTACATCTTATTAGCCGTGGATTACGTCTCTAAATGGGTGGAAGCCATTGCGACCCCTACTAATGATGCGAGGGTGGTGTCCAAATTTTTCAAGCAAAACATCTTCCCACGCTTTGGAGTGCCTCGTACTTTGATAAGCGATGGGGGGAGCCACTTTATAGAAAACAAATTTGAAGCCATGTTGAAAAAGTATGGAGCGAATCATAGAGTTGGCATGGCATACCAACCTCAAACGAGTGGCCAAGTGGAGGTGTCGAATCGAGAAATCAAGCAAATTCTGGAAAAGACCGTCGATAGATCTAGAAAAGATTGATCGATGAAATTGAACGATGCACTATGGGCTTATCATACGGCCTTTCACACTCCCATTGGCACCACACCGTACTAACTTGTTTATGGGAAAGCTTGTCACTTGCCGGTAGAGTTGGAGCACCGCGCATATTTGGCTATTAAGACCCTCAATTATGACTACAAGAGTGCGGCGGTGAGGCGACTCTTAGACATTAATGAGCTTGATGAGATTAGACGTGATGCTTATGAGAGCTCAAGAATTTACAAGGAAAGGACTAGAATCCTCCATGACGCATGCATCACCGTTTCGGACTTCAAGGTTGGAGACAAAGTCCTACTATTCAATTCCCGGCTCCGACTCTTTCCTGGAAAGTTGAGATCGTGATGGTCCGGACCATTCACCATTAAGCACATACAACCGGGGAGAGCATTTGAATTGGAAGGAAAAGACGGAGCCACATTCAAGGTAAATGGACAACGGCTCAAGCATTATTCCGAGGGAGTCCCCACCGGTGAAGTGAATCGCATATATCTACTCAAGGGACGCCCCCACGATCTTTCATACCTCCTTGACGAGGTGATCGAAGAAGCCATTCTGCATTCTATTGGCGCTCTCCATGATGATGGCCTTGAAGAAGGCCAAATTTCTAGCATTGAAGAAAAGGCGGAGGACCCTCTGGATAGCTCCACGGTCGATGATGAAGACGACACTGATGTCGCAAGGTTAAGGGAGCTCTGTAAGCTCTCAACGGCCAACAATTCGAAGAAAGCACCGTCGGACCGAAGGCTGGTGTCACCGGTGAGAAAGAAGATTGGTTCTAGCTAAAGCTTGGGGGAATTTTCTTCCAACACCACCCATGATGAGGGGACACCGAGGAAGGCCAACGAGTATCAACAAACAAACCCAAGCGGCCTTCTCGGCAAATTTGACGGGCATATCTCGCATGCGCCCAACATCACGCGCTAATCGAATATCTTAAGGGGTCGAGCTCATGACCTTAAACGAGCACTTGTCGGGAGGCAACCCGACGGTTTCATATTGTTTTAGTTTGAACTTTGTTTTTCTTTTAGACTTTTCTTAGTGTTAGAGTCTAGTGTCGATAAAAATCGTGACAACGGGTCCTAATTTTCATGACAGGAGATGGAGAACGAGGGATTATTCATATGGAGGATGACCGAGGTAAGAGAGAGTGCTACAGGAACGCGCTCAGGCCCCAGGAGGATCAAGGGACTAACTGGAGGAAGAAAATAGAGAATAGAGCAAAAACAGAGAGCCGTTGCAGAAAACAGGAGGTCACTCGGCCGAGCATAGACTCCACTCGGCCGAGTGGAGTACCAATCAAGGAAGTTTCTGCAGACCGAATCTCTGTCATTTTCTGTGAATTTTAGTATTAATTGCCACTCAGCCGAGTGCCTTATCACTCGGCCGAGTGAATCAGATACCCTCCAGTGCTCAAAAATTGCTGAGTGGCTGAGTGGCTGAGCCACTCGGCCGAGTGGAACTTGTCCATTCGGCCGAGTGGGAAAAGCCACTCGGCCGAGTCGTAACTTGTGGGAGATATTTCAAAATTTTATTACGTGTACCACTCGGTCGAGTGAACTCTTCACTCGGCCGAGTCGTAACTATCCTATATATACGTGCTGCAGCTGCGCGAATTTCGAAACATTTTTTTCCCAAATCACCCGAGCCGCTGCCGCCCCTTCGCCTCCTTTGACCGAATCGTGCCCCTCCGATGCCCGAGCTGCCGCTCCTCCTCGTCGACGTCGCCTCCCAGTCGCCAGCCGACCGCCGGTCATCCCAAATTTCGCCCCAAATTCCTCATTTCTCCTCATTTCTCCCGATTTGTACGCCCGTTGTGCCCCAAATTCAAATCAACTCCTATATATATCTGTTACCCCTTATCTTCCCCATATATATATTGATTATTATTGGCTGATTTTATCGTTTGTGTTTCAGGCTAGCTTGGGGGAGCTTTGGTGAGCTTTTCGACGCATACGGAGCCTTGCGGAGGAGGCGTATCTTCACACACATTGCTGATTGCTCTCGCGGCATGCTCAGGTATACTCGTTTCATTATTTAGCGTGTCGCATTTCATTTTTTAGGGGGCACGTCTCGTGGCACACATGCCGTCGCGCCTTAGGCCGCGCACGTCGGAGCCTGCTTCCAAGCGGAAGAAGTCAGGTGATCCTGGCTCCTCTTCTGCTAGGGCGGACTCTCCTCCACCTAGTCCACCCCCACCTACACAGCCGCTTCCTACTGATCCCATCCCCACACATGCACCACCCGCTCCCGCCGTCGGGCCGATGTGGATTATGTTTCGAGATGACGCACACCGCACCAGATTCGAGTGTATCTGCCATCGCTCGATAGTACCCTCTAGGTTTGCATACCTAGCTGACCTAGACTGCCTAGGGGTACTTGAGGGGCTTATCACATTGTACGGCAATGTGGGATGGCGCGACTTTCTGTCAGTGTCGGCGGATACTTACATCCGTATGACACTAGAGGTCCTTAGTTACATTGACCGGACCCCTGGAGGATGCTCCTTCAATTTGATGGATCGAGAGTGCGAGATCACTCTCGACATGCTTAGAGCATTTTTCCAGCGGCCCGATGTCCCTGACCCAGACCGCGCTTACGCTCCCACGCACATCCCACCCCCGTCGTTCGACACCCATGCCTTCTGGACACGGATCACGGGATCCCCACTCGCCTTTGACCCTAGTAGGGCCAAGGCATCAGCTATTATCCATCCCTGCCTCCGCATTGCACAGCGCCTTATGGCGACTACTTTTCTGGCGAGGTACGAGCCTGGGACGCTATCTACGCCAGAGCTCTACATGCTCTATGCGATGACACGCCATAGGGTCCTAGATAGGGGTAGTGACGATTTGGTCCCCGCCGTCGAGATCGACATTGCAGTTGGTTTTTGGACCGCATCATTATTTCTGTGAGTGCTTGCTCACCTATCTGTTGCGGTGGTCTGATCACCCTCTTAGCCCTTATGACCGGCGTTGACCTTCCTGATGACCTGCGTCGACCACTGGGCCCCACTACACTTTCTATAGATGTTATGGCCCAGATGAAGATGCTTCGTCCCCATGGTCGCCAGCACTGGGTGTGGCTGCATGGTCCCTTCGGCGCGGATTACATGGTTCTCCCGAGCCCTGCTCGGACACATATTGGACCAGACGACTGAGACTGGATTCCAGCGATGGATCTCCTTATCCCCGTAGCCTACGTGCTTGAGCCCGAGGATGCTCAGCAGGAGCCCCTCGTTCCACCCGTCGACCCCCTGATCCCTCAGCCTGCTCCTGCCCTGTCTGCACCTCCCGACACCTCTGTCTACACGTCTGTTAGTGTCGGGAGCACTTTAGCTGAGCCGTCCACCACCACCACCACTGTGCCTATTTCTGCCGAGCCCATTACCACTCTGAGTCCCGAGCGTCCCCCTACCATTATTGAGAGCGACGATTCCTCTTTCACCTCTGCAGTAGAGACCCTATCCCGATTGTTGTTCTCGACTCCTGGAAAGTCATCTTTTGTGCCCTTCACAGCCTCCCCAGCCGTCGACTTCTCGGTCTCCACTGTCGCTGTCTTTTCTGAGAGTGTCGTGACATCTGTCCCCACGTCTGCGTCACTGACCTCTCACGTCACCTCGTCGTCTGTTTTCACTTCCACTTCTGCTGCTGCTTCCACTTCGACCTTTCCTGCGTCCCAGCCTCTCACAGAGGCTGGGCATAACTTAGTGAGCACAGCACCACTACCCCACTTCCCTGCTAGACCCATCCACTACACTACTCGCGTGAGACAGCCCCGCACTTCACCAGTTAGACCGGTGCGTCCCTCTGCTCCACCACCCCCCGACACTCTAGTTCAGAGCATTCGTGCTCTTGAGGGGGCTGTTAGTGGACTTAGAGGGGATTTCAGGGCTCTCTCCGCCACAGTTAGTGTTGTGCAGACCCGCGTCGCCATTCTTCCCAGTATTCAGGCTTGATTGATTCAAAAGGTAACTCCGAGAACAACCAAGTATGGCGCAATTTACACGGAGATGAATCCCTGGAAATGGTGCCAAAAACTTGATCGATCCAAAATGTAACTCCGAGAACAACCAAGTATGGCACAATTTACACGAAGATGAATCCCCGACAACGGCGCCAAAAACTTGATCGACCCCGGATATACACCCGGAGAATGATTGTAGTTTTGCCGCAAGCGCACGGTCAAGTGGCGAGCGGGTATTGAACACGAGGAGGTGGTGTTGGTTCCAATCTATCCTAGGTTGGTTTGAATATGAATGTTTTATTGGTGGAGATGGTTATGGTATGATGTAATGACAATGGTGGTGGATGTCGGTGTCAGTGATAAAGAAGTCGGTCAAATATCGATTCAAATACAATATAATAAAAGTGTCTAAGGCTAGGGAATCCCCACTACGGATCATCATTCATCCTTGGAAATCGTGAATCTCAATATTACTAGACTTGTGTTGAGGTGAACTAGTCGTAACTGAATATAGAACCAAGCTCATGCTCTCGCGCTATTGCCGGTCTATAGCAACCTAGATTAGGGCCCACTCTCGTGCAAACCCTTACCTAAGCCACTAGCATGAAGATCGGCATCATTGTCCAATCGCATCTCGAGCCCACTCTCGTGCAAACTCGAGTCACGATCTAGGTTGTGATAGTTCGTATTCGTCCAATCTCTTGCAAACGAATATGGGTATTGATTTATAATAAAAATCCTAGCTTTGGTCCAATCTCTTGCAAACCAAGTCTAAAGGATCTCGATTATAAACCTAAATCAAATATCTAGGCCTTCCCATCGATCGGAATCCAATCTCCTGCAAACCCCAAATCGATGGAAATTCCTAGCTATCCGTAATAAATCAATCACAACCTAACCCCGTTAGCAATTCTAGCAACATAGAGATTCATTCATCACAAATCTAAAATTAGATCCATAGGGTTCGTCCCTTTGCCCTAGAACATCGATTCTACTCAAGCATAGCAATAACGATGGAGAAATCGATAAAAAACATTGCTTGCATATATAAAGATATCAAATCAAAGATTCAAATAATAAGAACAAGGATACTTAGCTTTGATGAAGAATTCCAATCCAAATACAAGCTTTTAGATCCAAGAGGGGGCCTTGGACATGGCCTAACCTCTAAAATAATCACTAAGAAAACAATATGGGAACTCTCTCTAATGACGGCTACAAACCCCTTATATAGCCTCCCAAAACCCTAGCAAATAACCGTAAAGAACCCCTCAAAATCGTACCCAAAAATAGCCCTGGCCGCAACTTAAAATCTGGGCCCGCCGTCACTCGGGCCGAGTGGCAATCTGACTCGGCCGAGTGAAAATTCCAGCACTGCAGCATCAACTTGCAGAAATTCTCCAGATTTCATCCGACCTCTGATTGGCGCGTTCTTGGAGGCGTTGGAACCTTCATGAATCTACTATCCATAAAAAATATGATAAAAATACTTTGATTGTTGGAATGATAGAATATTTCAAAATAGTGGGAGGCTATCTGAAAATCTGGGCGCTCGTGTCATCGGCATCACTCGGCCGAGTGGGATTCTTCACTTGGTCGAGTGGGATTCTCTACTCGGCCGAGTAGGGTCTTCTGCGGTTCTCCAAAAATTCCCGAGAGTCTGTTTAGATCTCAGGAGAAAAATCCTGTAATACTCGGGCGAGTGGGCTTCTTCACTAGGTCGAGTGTGCTTTGCCACTCGGCTGAGTGAAGCTTCTCCAAATTCCAGTAAGTTAGCCTCTTCTCTGGATGAAATCTCTGTAGCACTCGATCGAGTGGGCTTTCTTACTCGGCCGAGTGGTCTTCCTTACTCGGCCGAGTGAACATGGTAAATCTTCGGTGCGTATCCGTTTCACTCGGGCGAGTGCGGTCCTTCACTCGACCGAGTGAGCAGTCTGCTCGGCTGAGTGGGGTACTCTTGAGCTCTTTTCTTCTCCTTTTCGCCTCCTCGTCGATTCTACCAAATTCTTTCCTTCTCCACTCATCCTCTAGCGCTGATATCTCCTTAATAAGGCCATGAGCGGTGCTTCGTTACGCGCGCAAGTCCTTTAAGCTCATTTTTGCTCCCAATTGCTCCATATTTCCTGAAATTGGACAAAAACAAGAAATAGTGAAAAGTAACGCAATATCATCGAATAATCATGAAAAGCGCAATATGAGCAATCGAAATGGCGTGCTAACATGCAGAAAAAAGGTGTAAAATATGGACCGATCAAAATCCCCCAAGCTTACCTCTTACTCGTCCTCGAAGAAGATAAGTAGAGAGACGAACTTGGGAAATGAAAACAAACGAAATGAAACGAAAGAAAAAGAATACAAAGTGGAAGGGGTCGCTAGATTATTATCTCAGATCTCAAGCCATAAGCCACACATCATGATAACTTGGAAAATACGGATCAGATGCTATAAAGATTCCATATCTTACTTAAACATGGTACTTGCAAGCTTTTAAGAACAACAAGAGGGACTCTCTAAATTCATACAATCAATTCATATCCACATCACGTATTTCATAGAATTTAATATACGAATGTTGGCGATGCACTTTTCAATCAAGAGTTATAACAGAAGCATATAAGAATCACACCAAGCATGCAATAGAGAATGGAATAAGAGACATGTTATTCACATTTTCATATCAATTCATAAGAAATCTCCATAGCTAAAGTAATTCGCTAAGTCTCAGTATTATCAAACTTCCCCATTCATGCACCTCTCCACTCTAATGTCGTACTCACTCATATGGTCAAATGAATTCACCCCCCCAGCTTAGCTTGAGGCATCGCATCTAAAGGAATATGATAGTGGAAAATGTGATTTTTGCCTTGGGCTTCCCAAGTATTTTGTGGCTCCAATAATGAGATAGAGAAATATATTTTTTTTCTTTTGGACTTTGTTTCTCATTTTTCTTTTTGGATTTTTGTAGGAGCTATATGATTTGTATTTTTGGATTTTGGCTCCTTTTGGCTTTTGGGAATTTTTTTTGGAGCTAACTTTTTCTTTTTTGGGGATTTTTGGGAAATAGATGCGATATAAGTAGCTTTAGGAGGTGAACTCAAATGACATGTAGAGAATAAAAAGATATGTGTGGAGAAAGAAATAATGTAACACTCGGTTCACTCTAAGATGTGCACGAACGGTTCAATAAAATAATACTTCAACCAAAAATAATATGAAAGCATGGATATTCTCAATCATCTCAATAAAAAGTGAAGTCAAGCGGTAAAGCGCACAATCATATCAAGCATGCAACAGGAAGCGAATAAGACCATAAGGCAGATGCTTCCGTTATACAATTGATGCGTGAATCTTGGTGCACGTCCAATAAAAGCAATACTAAACACTAATCCATACATTCAGTTTCAATGAATACTATTCAATTACTTACAGGAGTCATCAAAAGAAATAGATTTGCAAGCACATGTGAATAGCAAGACTATAGAATACTCTAAGTAGCATGGCAAGGAATAATAAGCATCGTGATGGTTGCTAAAGAAATAAGAGATATCATCATACGAAATTCATCTAGCGGAAGAAGAGAAAAGGAAAATAAAGAAAGTAAAGTAAAAGAGAGTAAAGAAAGGAAAAACAAGCACACAACATGATGCATGAACACACATTAAAGGAAAATAAGATGGAAAAATCAAAAAGATGATGCAAAAATTTTGAAAATTTTTAAAAACCCCTTAAATAAAGTAAAAATGCAACTAATGCATCTAAATGGCATGGAAATGCAATCCACAAGTTTAAACTTCACATTTTCCTCAATGTGATCATAGTGGAAGAATATGAGGAACAACGATAATAATAGGGGGGTGAATGAAAAATGATGAAATGAATGACATGAAATCCTAATGCAACTACATGCACATACAATGATGCATGAGAGCGTCTTCCCCCAAGCTTATACCAAACAATCCTATTCAAATGAATCGATCAAAAATATCACGGCTTCACTAAGCGAGATCAAGTCAAACAAATAAGAAAGTAAGGTTTCACTTGAAAGAAATGCTCGGTGGTGGTGAGCAAAAGGGTGTGGCGTATCAAAATATGAAGAGGGCAATTAATATATATAATGGGTTTGGGGTGTAAAAAATTTTTGTTGCCGTCATATGAGGTGCTATTTATTCAAGCAAATCTATACGGTCCTCTCGCTGTCGAGAGGATTCGTGTTTATTTAAAGCATAAAAATTTCTACACTACTGGTTGATATCACCTATAGCAAAAGGCGGATCCAGTATATTTGCCGGTGCAGGCAACTGCTCCAACTGCTCCTTCTGTGGATCCGCCAGGCGCGTGTGTCCACGAACACCAACGAACTCCAGTAATGCATCCTCCAGCATTCCCACAAGGACTCCACATGTACCCTGCAGAGAATAGGATGCATCAGTTCGCAGCAAAAAATTCACCCTCATAATAAAATTATCCCAAAGAGGATCGTCTATAGAAATATATGGAATAAATAATGGTGGACGATACTTCCTTGGAAATAATCCAATATCCTCCTGTGCTGTGATAGCTGTCTCCATGGTATCCTCTCTCAGCTGCTCAGGTAACTCTGCTCCCGAATCAATTGAACTACCGCTCTCCTTTTGTTCGCACCTGCCATCAAAGGATAAGTCAGTGTATAAACAGGTGTCACAAAAGGGTTAATCAAGTATACTTCCCTGAACGTGGGTATCCCAAGGTAGCTCTTCTCGAGCGTTGATCTCTTCGGTGCATGTTTCGATGACTTCATTCATTGGCGACTGAGGGACTCTGTCAACTTCCAGATACAGCTTATCATTTCTAATATCGACCCTAATGCTACCTTTGATTGTTCCTTCTGGGGAGAGTTGATCAATGATGTAGGTGGCGAATAGTTGTTCAATGTGGTCCTCTACATTGATGGCAATAGGTCCCGTGGTTTGAACTTCATCCACGAGTTCCTCCAGTAGGGATGCAAAAGTTTCATCGTGTTGCAGGTCAGAGTCTGTACTCATCATTGTGCTTTTCGAATAACCTAATCAACAAACACAAATACCTGAAGAAAAATATCAGTGGCACAAGAGAATATAGAAATGATAATAATGGTGGCAAGGGTGAAAATTTCTTTTTGTTAATTTTTTTTCTTCGTGGTCTAATCAACCTAATTGTGACAAATTGGCACCCAACGGGAAACACCTCCCTGGCAACGGCGCCAAAAACTTGATCGATCCAAAATGTAACTCCGAGAACAACCAAGTATGGCATAATTTACACGGATATGAATCCCCGACAACGGCGCCAAAAACTTGATCGTGTCCGAGTGTACACCCAGAGAACGACTTGTAGTTTTACCGCAAGCGCACGGTGTAGCGACGAGTGGGTATCGAACTCAGGGAGGAACAAATGACCGTGTCTCTTTTCAATCACCTAGCTAACAAGAGAATCGAGAATAGTTTGGGGTATAACAACCATAATCGTTCAAATATCGAGAGAAATATCAATGTAATAAAACGTCTAGGTATAGGGAATCCCCACTACGGACCTTCTCTCATCATTGTGATTCATAGGTTTCATTATTGCTAAACTTGAATATAGGTGAACTAGTCACAACTAAATGTAGAACCAAGCTCACGCTCTCACGCTATTGCCGGTCTATAGCAAACCTAGGATAGGGCCCACTCTCGTGCAAACCCTAGCCTAAGCCGCTAGCGTGAAGAACGACATCATTGTTCAATCGTATCTCGAGCCCACTCTCGTGCAAACTCGAGCTACGACATACGTTGTGATAGTTCATATCCGCCCAATCTCTTGCAAATGGATATGGGTATAGAATCACAATTAAAAATCCTAGCTTTTGTCCAATCTCTTGCAAACCAAGTCTAGAGAAATCCAATTGTCAATCTAAATCGAATATCTAGGCCTTCCTATCAATTGGGATCCAATCTCTTGCAAATCCCAATCGATATGAATTCCGAGCTATCCGTAATTAATCAATCTCAACCTAACCCTAATCAAATCTAGCAACAATTCCACAAATTCATCACAATTTAGAAATAGGGTCCATAGGGTTCATCCCCATGCACTAGAACATCAAATCTACTCACTAGACATCATGAAAATCTCAGAAAAATCAATAATAATATCAAAACAAATAATTGCAAAAGAGAAACAATGCATAAAAATAGAGTTTTCAATAGGAATTGACAAACCAATGAAGATGGCAATGATTTCCAGCTGAAAATTCAACAAAGAGTAGTTCTCAAATCCCTAAAAGAAAGTCTAAAATTTTGTTGTTCAAAAGCTCTCCAAACTAGGGCAAAACTGGGTTTAAATACCCTCTAAAATCGCCCAAAAAATCGTGACCAAACTGCCCCTGCGCAGCCCAGAAATCGCAACCCTAGCAGCAGGCGGAGCGGCTCACTCGGCCGAGTGGCATTGTCACTCGGCCGAGTGACAAACCCTGTAAGAAAACAGTAAGTCAGGGGGGTCTCAGGGTCTGCCTTCGGAGGTGACTCGGCCGAGGGGCTTTTATTCACTCGGCCGAGTGGCATTTCATGCTCGGCTGAGTGGGACCTCTCAGAATGTCTGACAGATTCCAGTAACTCTGGCCTCTCTCTGGACGAATTTCCCGTGCCACTCGGGCGAGTGAACATTCCTACTCGGCCGAGTGGGCTTTTGTCATTCGACTGAGTACACACTGATTCTCTCTCTTGTGCGTGTCCGCTTTGGTCAGCCGAGTGGGCTTTCTTGCTCGGCTGAGTGAGTGCTCCACTCGGCCGAGTGGCATGCTGTAAATGCCCAATCTTTTCTGTTTCTCCTCCTCGTCGCTCTTACGAAGTTCCTTCTTCTTCCACTCATCCTCTATCGCTGAATGGCCCTCAAACGAGCCGTGGGTGACACTCCTTAGTGCTTGCAAACTCCTTTATCTCAAAATCGCTCCAAATCGCTCCATATTTCCTGAAATACGACAAAAACAAGAAATAGTGAAAAGCATCGCAATATTGTCGAATAATCGTGAAAAACGCGATATGGGTGATCAAAACGGCATGCAAACATGCAGAAAAAAGGTGTAAAATGTGGAGTGATCAGTGGCATATATTGACGCGCCCAGTTCCAAATTCAGTGGAGGAGAATTGTTCACCTATGAAGAGTTTTGTCAGGAGAACTACCAGTCAGAGTCTGTCGAGTACGTTGAATAGGAATCGATATATTCCTTGCATACTTCTATAAAGCATCCCAGATCTTGGGGCAATGAGGAAGCTGGAAGCAGAGGTAGGGAACCATCGACTGTTGAAACCTGTTTTTGCGTTGAAGCCTTCTTCCCGGATAATTATTATGAGCTTGAGAAAGACCCGGAGCCTTCCCCCGTTGCCCACTCGTTATCTTGTGAGGCTTCGCCATGCGAAACCAAGGCATGGAGTGAAGTTCCGGATGCTGGCTTTCGAGAGATCCACGAGGAAGTACTTTCACTAGAGGATGCTCAGCTTGAGAAATATGCGTCGGGACCCCATGAATTTGAGATGAAAGAGTTGCCTCCGGGACTGAAATATGAATATTTGGGGAAGGATTCGACACTGCCGGTCATAGTGAACTCCTCGCTGCCTGAAGACCAGATGACCAAACTTCTTGGTGTTTTAAAAAGGTTTAAGAGTGTTTTCGGGTATGCAATTGAAGACTTGAAAGGAGTGAGCTTGGGGCTTTGCTCACATCGAATTCTGCTTGAAGACGAGCAAGCCTCCTCAATTGAGCCCAACAAAGACTGAATCCCATCATGATGGAGGTGGTCAAGAATGAGATTGTTAGTCTTCTACATGTCGGTATCATATACCTTATCTCCGACAGTCACTGGGTTAGCCCGGTGCACGTTGTACCCAAGAAAGGAGGAATGACGGTGATTCGCAACGAGAAAAACGAGCTCATACCCACGAGGACCGTCACGGGGTACCGGATGTGCATCGACTATCGGAAACTGAACAAGGTGACAAGGAAAAATCACTATCCTCTTCCTTTCATTGATCAGATGCTCGAGAGGCTAGCAAAGCATAATTACTTCTGCTTCATGGACGGGTACTCCGGTTTTCTTCAAATCCCCATCCATAATGACGACCAGGAGAAGACGACTTTCACTTGTCCATTTGGGACATATGCTTACAGGAGAATGCCATTTGGGCTCTGCAATGCCCCGGCTACATTCCAAAGATTAATGTCTGCAATCTTCTCGGACTACTCCCAGGACATCATGGAGGTTTTCATGGACGATTTCTCCGTCTACGGAACAGAGTTTGACTCAAGCCTCCGCAATCTAACTAAGGTCCTGGAGAGGTGTCAATATAAGGGCCTGGTTCTGAACTGGGAAAATGCCATTTCATGGTCCAAGAAGGAGTTGTACTGGGACACGTCATATCTTCGAGGGGGATCGAAGTAGACAAGGTAAAAGTAGAAGTGATTGAAAAGCTTCCGCCTCCACTCAATCTTTGAGGGGTCCGTGGTTTTTTAGGGCACGCGGGATTCTACCGCCACTTCATAAAGGACTTCTCCAAGATTTCCAGGCCATTGACTCAACTCCTTGTGAAGGACGCACCTTTCATCTTCAACGACGAGTGCATGGAAGCGTTCCGCCTGCTGAAGCAAGCCTTGATTTCCACACCCGTGATTCAGCCACCGGACTGGAGTCTACCATTCGAATTAATGTGCGATGCTAGTGATTATACAGTTGGGGCCGTCTTGGGGCAGAGGAAAGATAAAAATCTACATGTTATATACTGTACAAGCAAGACCCTTGCCATTGCCCAAAGAAATTATCCAACCACGGAGAAAGAATTGCTAGCGGTCATCTATGCCATGGACAAGTTCCGGCAGTATCTCGTTGGTGCCAAGGTGATCGTGCACACGGATCTCGCGGCTCTCAAATACCTATTAAGCAAGAAGGAGGCTAAGCAGCGGCTCATTAGGTGGATTCTCCTCCTCCAGGAATTCGACCTGGAGATCAAGGACAAGAAGTGGGCAGAGAATGTTGTTGCCGATCACTTGTCCAGATTGCCTACTCTTGATCTAAATGCTACTCCGGTTGACGACTCGCTCCCTGACGAGCATCTCTTCTCCATCTCTTCTGCTTGGACTCCTTGATACGCCGACATCGCAAATTATCTGACTTGTGCCATCGTCCCCCACAACGTGAGCTATCAACAGAAAAAGAAATTCTTTCATGAGGTCCGTAAATTTTATTGGGACGACCCCCATTTGTACAAGACCTGTAATGATGGGGTGATACGAAGGTGCATTCCTGAAACTGAGGCGACCTCCATAATCTCCCATTGCCATGATTAGTAGTGTGGAGGACATGCGAGCGCCTATAAGACGACGGCAAAAATCCTCCAGAGTGGGTTATATTGGCCGACCCTCTTCAAGGACACCCAAGCTTATGTCCAGGCTTGCGACAAATGCCAAAGGACGGGGAACATCTCCAAGAGGAACAAGATGCCTCAGCACTACATTTTAGAGGTAGAGATCTTCGATGTGTGGGGAGTCGACTTCATGGGACCGTTCCCCTCGTCCTCTGGAAATCAGTTTATCTTGGTAGCCATGGACTACGTATCAAAGTGGGTAGAGGCCATAGCCAGTCCTACTAATGATTCATGGGTGGTCGCCAAGTTTTTCAAAAACAACATCTTCCCGCGGTTCGATGTGCCTCGAGTTTTGATCAGTGACGGAGGGAGCCACTTTATAGAGAAGAAATTCGATGCTCCCTTGAAGAAGTACGGGGTGCAACACCGAATCGGGCATGCCTATCACCCGCAGACTAGCGACCAAGTGGAGGTTTCTAACAGGGAGATCAAGAGCATACTGGAAAAGACGGTGGCCAACTCTAGGAAGGATTGGTCATCAAAACTTTCTGACACACTCTGGGCTTACAGGACAGTGTTTAAGACTCCGATCGGCACAACACCCTACCGGCTTGTCTACGGGAAGGCATGCCATCTACCCGGGGAATTGGAACACAAGGCATTTTAGGCAATCAAGAACCTAAATTTTGATGCCAAGGAGGTTAGAGGCCACCGACAGCTGCAACTTAACGAGCTCGACGAGATCTGGCTCAATGCTTATGAAAATGCCCGGATTTACAAGGAGAAGTTGAAGCGGTGGCACGATAAGCGCATCTTGAAGAGGGAATTCAAGGAAGGGGACTTAGTTCTCCTATTCAACTCAAGGCTGAAGCTTTTTCCTGGAAAGCTCAAGTCGAGATGGTCGGGACCCTTCCGTGTCACCAAGGTCTTCCCGCATGGAGCTATCGAGATAATGGGAAGAGATGAGCCATTCAAAGTCAACGGGCAGCGCCTAAAACACTATGCGGTAGGAGAACCAGCATTCTCTCCGGTCGGAGTCTCAACGACCGACGACTCGTCTTCAAACCCTCCGGATCCTAATTGACCACCAAAAGAGGCGTCGAGCAAACGACGTTAAACAAAGCGCTTCATGGGAGGCAACCCATGTTCTAAACTCTCACTTTTGTTTTTAGGCTCATTTTTAGCTTTATTTTCCCCATTTTTATAAATAAATCCAGCCACGGGGACTTTTGTCGAGAGACTTAGGCCATTTGTGAATTTTTGCAGGAAACAAGCCCTCACCCGATCGGGTAACTACTCAACCGATCGGGTGAGACGTATCAGACAATGGCCTGTATCTGTTCTCCAGCGAACCGGTCTGGTGAAGAAAAGTGCGACCGGGTGGCTGGCCGTGTGGGAACGGCTGAATTCTCTGGAAATTTGGCGATTGCATCAACCGAACGGTTGATAGAAGCTGCGGTTGTGTGACTGACCGGGTGGAAACTCACAGAACTCTCGGGACGATTTGGGAAACAGTCAACCGATCGGGTGAAAACTCACCCGATCGGTTCACCTGTAGCAGTTGGCCGACGGAAAATTTTCGAAACTTACCCAACCGATCGGGTGAACCCTCACCCGATCGGTTCGCTTTCGCCCCTATATATATTCCCCCTCACCCGACTTCGTCCACCCGGCCCCCAAATTCCCGTTCGCACGTTCTCTCCTCCTCCATCTGCCAAATCGGCCTCCTCCATCTACCCCACTACCCCTATATCCTCATCCTCACTCATTCCCATACTCTCTCACCATCACCACCCTTCCTATCAACGACATTCTCTCACCAAACATCCAAACCCTAACCCTAGCCCCCAAATTTTCGAAAATTTCGATTCTTGTCGGATCAACGAGCGGTGGCTTCCCAAATCGCTTCCTTATACTGCGTGGGGTCTTTCGGGTGCTTGATCTTACAACGTTGATGGGTAACCTCTTTCCACTCTTCACATTTTTCCCATTATATGCAATGTCTTGAATTTGTGTTTCCACACTTCATCTGCTTCATCATCTTCATAGACACCACATCCCACTTTATCATTCTTCCCCACGCCGCCACCATGTCTGAGAAGGGAAAGGAGATTACCTCATCGTCACGCAGACATCCCCTATACGGCCCTTTTTTCCCTTCCTTTCTTGGTATCAATCCTTCTTCCGAAGAGCAATCCGATCGTTTGCAAGCCCTTCTTCATCGCCCAATGCGACCTACTCTTTTCGCCGACTCCCCCACCCTACAATCTCTTGGACTCTTTATGGGCGTCAGCGCACTTTTTCGCTTCATAGGTTGAGATTACCTTCTACGTACCCATGCGCATACACACAGGAATCTCACACTTGAGTTCCTCAGCTCTCTCGAGATGTCAGAATTTGGTTTCACCTTTCGTGCCTTCAATGGCGATTTTACCATGAGTTTCAACGAGCTTAACAATATTCTGAACTTCCCTCACCCCGATCGTCATGTTGAATGCTCAACCCATGATCGATCTGACATCTTTTCTTACTTTCGGGCTGATGGTGTTTGGCACCGGTTCACTCGATATACCACCTTTCCAGCGGTAGCCCTCCCCTCCTACATCATACACCCATGCTACTGCTTCGCCCATTGCTTCCTTGCCAACACCATTTTCGCTCGCGTAGATGTATCCACGGTGTCCAGGGATGAGCTCCTCTTTCTTTAAGCCATTTCCCATGATAGGATTCATGGCAATATCCCTTTACCCATAAACACCGCTCATTGGATCATCCACGAGATCTTATCCGTTAGCTGCGCAGCTTCTAGCTCTATCTGCTGTGGGGGGGATGATTACTCTTATTGTCAGTTGTGTTTTGAGGATGCCGCCCGACCTCCCTATTGTACCAGGACGTAGCCGTATCGATCACGACTACTTGATCGCTATCAGTATGCTTACTCCTTTTGGTGAGGATCGTGCAGCCTACCTCTACAGTCCTGCCTACACTCCTTTTTCCATCCTCCCGCCCTCATCTCCGGAGCGCTTCCCCTTACGCATTACACATCTACCCTAGGAGTTCTACCCGGATCCTTGGTACGCCACACTCATTCACTTTCCACCCTTGGATCCTCTCGATTGGCACCCGTGTGTCGGTTCACCCAGTGCCACCATTATCCACCATGATCCACTGATAAATCTCGATCCTCCGGTGGCCCATCCTGTTGCTCCTCCCTCTCCTATCGCACACCCTCTCCTTCGTCCTCAGAGGATTCCTTTTACCATTATTCACCACCCTCCTCGCCATCTCCTTATCATTCTACCGAAAGCGACTCCGACTGACCTCCCCCTCGCACATTTCTGCATTTTCATGATCATATCATTTCGCTAGCATTTTCATGTCTAGCTTGAGGGAAGTCATTTTTCTGTGTGTTGTTCTTTGATGTTTTTGTTGTGTGTTTGTTTATATATGTCGTGTGGTGTGATTTTCTATCTTTATTTTCTGTTTATATGTCACGCCCCGCTTCCCAAAAACACGGAGGCGAAGCGTGACGAAGGCCCGCTTAGGCCGGGGCAAAGAGCCCGGACCCAATAAGCGTCTGTAGTATTCCATAGCGAAAGTACAGGTCCCTGCATGTTAGTACGAAATAACAAAAGTACTGAAAAGAACATTTCATTTTATTCCAAAGTTTATCATCAAAGTACTGAGAGTCTAAAAGTGCCGAAAACGGCTACAACTGCTGAAAGGAAACTAATGGTGCAAGCACCCAACCTAGACGAGAAAGTAAGAGTGCAACGCACCCAACTAAAACTGAAATGGATAACTCTGGAACAGCAACAAAAGATCTCTAACTCTGATCGTCCTCTGGATCGTACTCCGGATCAGCGCCCTCCGGCTCCAAGTCAACTGGCAAGTCCGCCTCGTACTCGTACTCTGGCTCCACACCTGACGTACAGCACCAAAAGAAGGAAACTGTACGTCAGGCAAAGTCTACACAAACGGTCAGACTCTACTGCAAGTGTATCAATTATTAACAATGATTTATTGGTTGTTTTACCATGCTGGGGTTATAACTGAGTAACGAAAAGTAGCGTAGCAGGAAAAGTAAACGTAGCAAGCAGTAGACGTAGCGTGTGCTACCGACTACGGGACTAACCTACAGGTGTCAAGACAAGACGGGACGTGACGGGACAGGACAGGACAAGACGGGACAGGACAAGTAAGACACGAAAGGGTTCACGCCTTACGGTTCGAGGGCAACCAGACCCTCTCCCCGTGCGCACGCTCAACCCTACCCCAACCCAGGAACTCAGGACAAGAATTACAGGGATCATTTACGCTAGGGAAACATCCGAAACACCCGAAGGCTTTTTGGTAACAGGGATCACTTCCGCGGAGGAAAGCATCTGAAACGCTCGTAGGCTTTTTGGTAATAGGGATCACTTCCGCGGAGGAAAGCATCCGAAACGCCCGTAGGCTTTTTGGTAACAGGGATCACTTCCGCGGAGGAAAGCATCCGAAACGCCCGTAGGCTTTTTGGTAACAGGGATCACTTCCGCGGAGGAAAGCATCCGAAACGCCCGTAGGCTTTTTGTGTAACAGGACACGACATGACAAGTGTAGGGAGTTGTTATTCTAGGGTGTCCACACGCACGCACACGCAAGATAGTCCTATGATGGCAGCAGTTTATTGTTGTCAGGCTCAGACTTCGTCGTCAAGTCTGGGCCGTCACGGGTCGTCCCGGACGCTATCATTTCACGTCCGGTTCTCATCACCCACAATCTAACAGTTCTACAAACTAGTACTAAGGCACGGTCAAAACGCAAGTGGGTACACTTGCCTGAAATGGCGAGTGCGTCGTCTGTCCGGGGCGTCTCGTCCAGTCGTCGCGTCCGCGGTAATCCGTCTAAAAAGGAATCACGGCGACGGTGTCAAGTCGCGATTTTCGTCAAATCCTATTTAGCTTCATTTCTAAGTTAGGCGTGGCTACCCTAACTGTCACAAGTCAACAGTGTCCGTTCAGCCTATCCGACGATTCTATCCTATGTGCACAGTTCAAAAAGTCCGATTGTCGATTCTATTGTTCACAACATTTTAAAGGAGCAGAAAATAAATTTAATGAGTTTAGTTGCCGATTTTAGTTAGGTTTCCAGTTCTGCTACGATGGGGGTTGTGCTACGAGTTTCGGAAACCAACCTCTTCCGGAGTCTGGGGTAGAGCGGACGTAGAGTCTGGACGGTAGAAGATCTGCGTCACCAACGGCGTCTCGGCTACGGGTAGCGTATCGGGACACGTCCGGGCAGCGGACAAAACGCGTGAACAGTGAGTAAGGGTGAATCAGTGAGCAGCGCGTCGGGTAGGCGTTCTACGGCTTCCGGAGAGCTGTAACGACAAACCGAGATGAGCAGTTCATCGTACCCAACGTCTACGACGTCGGGAGTCGTAGGAAGAGTTCATGACGTCGATGAATACCCCCAGGAGGTGTAGGAGACTGCCGGAGGGCTCCAACAGCGAGGGGTGATGGAGAGATCTTGGCGACGCGTCGGAACGACGCCAAACACCCAAAACAGCGAGCAAACACGCTGTTAAAGGGAGTTTGCGGCCTGGTGGTCGCTGCCAACGGTGAGAGGAGGCAGAGGGGGGTTCACAGCGACGGCCAGGGGCTGCGGCTGCGGCGGCGGCAGCGGCGGCGGCAAGCTGCTGCGGCTGCTGCTGCGTGATTTCTGGCGATTGCGGTGGCTTCCGGCGACTAAAGGCGGCAGCTCGGATCCCAGGGGAGAGAGGGAGGTCGGGGTAGGCTGCCGGAGATGATCGACGGCGGCAGCAGCCTCCGGCGTGGGTGAGGTCGATGAGAAGAGGGGTGGGTTTGGTTTCTAGGGCCGGCGCAAGGGGAAATTGCGTGGAGGCTGTGAAGTTTTGAGAATAACCCTAGGTTATTATATAGAGGTGGGGCCCATGTGACTAGGGGAATTGGTTACACGTGAGGGGCTGCCATCTAATTAGATCTAGGGTTAATTAGAGTTAATTAGGGCTAAATTGTTAGGGGCAAACTTGTAATTAACTGGCTCTACAAGTGCACATAGGTCAAACGGTGCCCAAAAATTATAAGAAAAATACCGGGGCAACCGGGGCGTCGAGAGAAAGAAGTCAGAGGAGACGGATCACAATTCCGATGACGAGAAATGAAATTAAAAATAAAAACGCCTCAAGTCAAAAGTGAGAAACGCGACGTCTCTTCAGGTAAGGTCAAATCGTGGGCGAACGGCCCGTGAAATGACGTTGCAAATCAACACGACAAATGTAGTACTCTCAGAGAGGGTCACAACGACATATCACACGATAGGGTTCGGAAACAAACAAAGTCTAGAATAAATACGTGCACGGTCAAGCACACGTGCACAAAGAAATTACGATCGGAAACCGACCGTTACATCCTCCCCAACTTAGAAATGATTCCATCCTCGGAATCAACATCAAGCACTACTCGGGAATAGATGCGGAAAGCTCTCTCTCATATCATCTTCGCGCTCCCAGGTGGACTCTCCAGGTGATCCATGATGCCACATCACTCTCACCAGGTCGACTATCTTGTTCCTCAACTGTTTCTATCGACGGTCCAAGATCTGCACAGGCTGCTGGTCATATGTCAGATCCGGGCGAACAGTAATCTCTGAGAAATCGACCGTGTGCGATGGATCACTGACGTACCGACGTAGCTGTGATACGTGGAAAACGTCGTGAAATCCCTCCAAAGATGGTGGCAGAGCAAGGCGGTAGGCCACTGCTCCCACACGCTCTAGCACATCAAACGGTCCGATATACCTTGGGCTCAGCTTTCCCTTCTTCCCACAACGAATAACTCCGTGATTTGGAGAAATCTTTAGGAAGACGTGATCTCCAGGCTGGAACTCCAAGGGTCTCCTCTTGGCATCTGCCCAATGCTTGAAGCGATCCTGTGCAACTTTAAGCTTCTCCCTGATGTCTCTCACGACATCCACAGCTTCCACTATCATCTCTGGACCTAACAGCTCCCGATCTCCGATGTCATCCCAGCTCAGTGGCGAACGACATTTCCTTCCATATAGAGCAGCAAATGGCGACATGCCAATGCTCGCCTGGTAGCTGTTGTTATATGAAAACTCCACCAAGTGAAGATGGTCCTCCCATGATCCCTTCAAATCGAGCGTACAAGCCCGCAGCATATCCTCCAGGATCTGAATAGTCCTCTCGGACTGGCCATCGGTCTGTGGGTGGTACGCCGTGCTGAAGCTCAGACTCGTACCCAAGTTCTCCTGCAGACTTCTCCAGAACTGAGATGTGAACCTCGTATCTCTGTCAGACACGATGCTCACGGGGACTCCGTGTAAACGTACAATCTCCTGCACGTACACGGTCCACATCACAACTAACTCAAGAGAAAAATTTAAAAAGGGAAGTAAGAAAGAAATTTTACCTCCAGATATTTCCTCGCTAAGGCTTCCGTAGACTGGCCCACTCGGAATGGGATAAAGTGTGCAGACTTGGTTAATCGATCCACGATTACCCAAACTGCGTCATTCTGCCTCGGGGTCCGAGGTAAACCAGTCACGAAGTCCATCGTAATATGTTGCCACTTCCACTCCGGAATAGGAAGCGGTTGTAGCAATCCAGCAGTACGATGGTGCTCAGCCTTCACCTGTTGGCATATCATACGCTTGGCAACGCTCCGTGCCACGCTCCTCTTCATGCCAATCCACCAATAATTCAGACGGAGGTCCTTATACATCTTGGTGCCTCCAGGATGTATAGAATATGGCGAGCTATGAGCCTCGCTCAACAGCTCCTCACGGACGTCACCTGCAGGTACACAGAGCCTACTGCCGTACCGCAGTGAACCATCCTCATGAATCACGAACTCCGTCCGAAGTCCAGCTTCAACCTGCCTTCTGATCCTCTGAAGCTTCGGATCTCCTGCATGTGCTGCCTTGATCCGATCCACGATCGTGGACTGAATCTGCAAATTCATGAAGGAATGAACCACACCAGGTAGGACAACCTCCAAATCCATCTCTCTCAACTCCTGCTGAATCCTCCAGTCGACAGTATGCATCATCGCAGTAGGAAGTCTACTCAAGGCATCAGGCACTACGTTCACCTTCCCTGGATGATACTGCAAATCTATCTCGTAGTCAGCCACGAGCTCCAACCATCGTCTCTGATGCATGTTCAGCTCCTTCTGCCTGAAGATGTACTTCAAGCTCTTGTGATCGGTGAAAATCTTCACACTCTCACCTAGCAAGAAGTGTCTCCAAATCTTCAGTGCAAAGATCACTACTGCCAACTCCAGATCGTGCGTCGGGTAATTCTTCTCATGAGTCCTCAACTGACGAGAAGCATACGCGACCACGTGGCGATGCTGATGCAAGACGCACCCTAGGCCCTTCCCTGATGCATCACAATAAACTTCGAAGCCTCCACTTCGATCCGGCACTGCCAACACCGGTGCTGTGGTCAATCTCGCCTTCAAGATACTGAAGGCTACCTCACAAGCATCTGACCAGAGAAACTCCACATCCTTCCTTGTCAGCTTCGTCATCGGCTCCGCAATCTTCGAGAAATCCTTGATGAACAGCCGATAATAGCCTGCTAAACCAAGAAAACTCCTGATGTCTGACGCTGACTGCGGAGTCGGCCAATCTCTGACTGCTCTGACCTTCTCCGGATCTACAGATATGCCATCACCAGACACCACATGTACCAGGAATGCGAATCTGTCCAGCCAGAACTCGCACTTACTATACTTGGCATAAAGCTTGTGTCGCCTCAGCGTCTTTAGCACTGTCCTCAGATGACAGCTGTGTTCTTCCTCAGACTTCGAATAAATCAAGATGTCATCAATGAAAATGACGACAAACTTATCCAGGAAATCATAGAATATCAAGTTCATCAAATTCATGAACACGGCTGGAGCATTGGTCACGCCAAACGGCATGACCACGAACTCATAATGTCCGTATTTCGTCCGGAAAGCTGTCTTCTGAACATCGTCCTTCTTCACCTTCAACTGGTGGTATCCACTCCTCAAATCCAACTTCGAGAAGACTCTCGATCCTCCAAGCTGGTCGAAGATATCGTCGATGCGCGGCAACGGGTACTTATTCTTCACGGTGACAGCATTCAGTCCTCGATAGTCCACGCACATCCTGCGGGACCCATCCTTCTTCTTCACGAGTAAAACTGAAACCCTAGTATCGGTCCAATCTCTTGCAAACTGATACTACGGAAATTCGATTCCAACCCAATTCGGATTTCTAGGGTTTCCTACCGAATTGGGATCCAATCTCTTGCAAATCCCAATCGATATGAATATCTAGCTATCCGTAGTAAATCGATCCCAATCTAACCCTAATAGCAATTCTAGCAATATTTCCACCAATTCATCACAAATCTGAAATTGGGCTCGTAGGGTTCATCCCCACGCCCCAAGACGTGTAGATTACTCACAATTCATAGCACAAATACAAAAATAATCAATGAAATTAACAAGAGAATTCATCACAATATTGAGATAAGCAATAAAAATAGTATTTTTAGAGGAGAGAGAGGCAAACCAATAGAGTTCTGCAAGAATCCAACAAAAATCAACTTTTGTCTCCTCTCCAATCACAAGAATAAAAGCTAAAAAGTTAATCTAAAAGCTGCAAAAATTAAAGAGAAAAAGCTCCCTAACCTAGGGTAAAAACAGGGGTTAAATACCCCCCAAAATCGTCCAAAAAACTGTGACCAAAATGCCCCTGCGCAGCCTGAAAACCGCAATTTTCGCTACAGGCAGCGCGTCGCACTCGGCCGAGTGACAAAAGTCGCTCGGCCGAGTGACAAACCTTGAGAATTTCCAGTAAGTCTGGGTCTTCGGGGGTCTTCACTTCGGGGGCGGCTCGGCCGAGTGAGTTATCGTCACTCGGCCGATGGCTTCTTAGTACTCGGGCGGTCGGCATTTGCCACTCGGCCGAGTGGGTCTTCTGAAGCTCTGGCAGACGAAAAACAGTAAGTTGGCGATTTTTGAATGGCTTCGTCTGAGTGCCACTCGGGCGGACGGGGTCTCATCACTCGGCCGATGTGGCTTCCGTCGCTCGGCCGAATGCACACATAAAACGTGTCCGATCCGATCGGCCGAGCGGTATCTCGCTGGTCGGCCGAGTGACTCCTTCACTCGGCCGAGTGAGACACCAAAAATGCCCAAACAGCTTGTTTTGGCCTCCTCGTCGCTCCTGCGATGTTCTTTCTTCTTCCTCTCCTCTCCAATAGCAAAATACCCCTCGGGGAAGTTGTCGGTGGCACTCTGGAGTAGGCGTATCTCGAGATCACTCCAAATCGCTCCAAATCACCTGAAATTCGACAAAAACAACAAATCGTGAAAAGCATCGCAATATCGTCGATATATCGTGAAAAACATGATTTGAGCGATCTAAATGGCATGCAAACATGCGGGAAAAAAAGTGTAAAATAAGGAGTGATCAGTGCACCCCGTGGTGACACACTAGGGTAGATGAAACTCTTCTGCAGCAACTCATCTAACTGCTTCCGCAGCTCCTCGAGCTCAGCAGGAGCCATACGGTACGGCGCCTTCGATATCGGTTGCGCTCCCGGCATAAGATCAAAACCAAACTCTAAGGCTCGGTCGGGTGGCAAACCTGAGATATCCTCTGGGAAGACGTTGTCGAAGTCTCGGACGACTGCTGGTCGCTCGATCTCCATCTCCATCGGCATAGCTGCAACAATCGGCACCACCGGCGTGGCCCGATATCTGATGGGCCCAAGCGACTCATCTCTGCTGCGGAACTCGAACTCTGGATGGCCTGGAATCCGAAACACCACCCTTTTGCTGCGACAATCGATCGAGGCATGGAAATCTCCCAACCAATCGATGCCAAGAACAGCATCAAAATGTGGCAGGTCGTGGACAATGAAATCTGCAAAGAGCTCGTGTCCACTGACCACCAAAGAAATCGATCTACATCCCGAGTTCACTGTCACCACCCCGTTCCCTGTGGTGATGTCCCAACACTTAGGAAGTGTATGGGCGGGAATGGAGTGTCTTGTTACGAATCTCCGGGATAAGATGCACATGGATGCACCGGAGTCGAACAAGGCCAAGGCCGGGTGAGAAGACACTAGAATGGTGCCTAAGATTTTAAAAGAAACTACGGTCAAACCAAGCTACTCTAACAAACAAGTCAAACAAGCAAGACTAACAATTAAAAGCTAAACTATGAAAGGAAAGACTAGAATCAAAGAGTTACCTGCAATAACTCCATCCAGCTCCTCAGTCTCCAAAGCCGTCATGGTGTAAGCCGGCCTCTGGGGCTGCGCTGCTCTCTGAAACATCTGCCTCTGTGGCGTCAAGGGTGGTCCACGAACGGCAGGTCCTCTCTGGACTGGAGCAGGCGCTCTCATCTGCAGCGGGGCTGGCGCTCCAACTACAGCATGACGGGCTCTCGGACAATCCTTCGCAGCATGCGAGGCATCTCCACAAACTAGGCACAGTCCCATCTTCCGACAATCCTTCTGAACATGTCCTGGCTTCCCGCAGTAATGACACGGTCCCTTGCTCTGACTCTGAATGGGTGCTCCAGGCCTCTTAAATGGTACTGTCTGAACTGGCCTCATTGTCGGCCTAGCAGGTGGCCGGTACTGCTCCATAAGACGCTTCCCCTTATCAGTTGGAGGGTCAGGTAGGAGCGAAATAAGCTCATGATGCTTCGCAGCATCCAGCACCTCCCTCATAGTCGTGAAACTCGCCGAAGACATAGAAGCCTGAATCTTCAGACACAGTCCCTGTCGGAAACGATCAGCTCGCTTCTCCTCCTTCTTCACCATATGCGGAGCAAAGCGACTCAGCATCTCAAACTCCGCCTCATACTCCTCGACGGTCATGTTCTCCTGCTTCAGATCTATAAATCTGCTCAGCAGCTCTCTCCTAGTAGTCTTGGTGAAGTACTTCGTCCTGAACATAGACCTGAAGATCTTCCAATCCACTGGCTTCTCCAGACGCCTCTCCTCAAGGCGCCACCAGCTCCTCGCATTCTCCGTCAGCTGCATCTTCTCTATCTCCACTCGGGTATCGTCTGGAATCTTCGCAGCAACTAACTTCTCCTCCGTGCTCTGGATTCACTCGTCAGCAGCTAGGGGTCCCTCCTTCCTCGAAAATGTCCTCGGTTGGAGCTTGTTGAACTGCTTCACTCCTGGAGCAGCTCGTGGGGCAGGCGGAGGTGGAGGTGGTGCAACTGGGACAGCCTGGGCAGCACGCTGGGACTGCTGAACTAACTGATGCTGCACCTCCAGCATCTCTCTCATCACGCCCAGAAACTGGCGGAACTCTCCGCCCTGGTCTTCCGGAACTCCATCTCCTGAACTCCCCGATCGAGTAACACGTCGTCCTGCCATCCTATTGATAGAAAGACACAGATTAGACTCGTACAATTACTGGATGATAATAAAATGAAATTTAATACTTCAATTATTCCGTACTCGTAGAAGAGGGGACCTGCATGGGCCACCACTAAAACCTGTCACGCCCCGCTTCCCAAAAACACGGAGGCGAAGCGTGACGAAGGCCCGCTTAGGCCGGGGCTAAGAGCCCGGACCCAATAAGCATCTGTAGTATTCCATAAAGAAAGTACAGGTCCCTGCATGTTAGTACGAAATAACAAAAGTACTGAAAAGAACATTTCATTTTATTCCAAAGTTTATCATCAAAGTACTGAGTCTAAAAGTGCCGAAAACGGCTACAACTGCTGAAAGGAAACTAATAGTGCAAGCACCCAACCTAGACGAGAAAGTAAGAGTGCAACGCACCCAACTAAAACTGAAATGGATAACTCTGGAACAGCAACAAAAGATCTCTAACTCTGATCGTCCTCTGGATCGTACTCCGGATCAGCACCCTCCGGCTCCAAGTCAACTGGCAAGTCCGCCTCGTACTCGTACTCTGGCTCCACACCTGACGTACAGCACCAAAAGAAGGAAACTGTACGTCAGGCAAAGTCTACACAAACGGTCAGACTCTACTGCAAGTGTATCAATTATTAACAATGATTTACTGGTTGTTTTAGCATGCTGGGGTTATAACTGAGTAACGAAAAGTAGCGTAGCAGGAAAAGTAAACGTAGCAAGCAGTAGACGTAGCGTGTGCTACCGACTACTGGACTAACCTACAGGTGTCAAGACAAGACGGGACGTGACGGGACAGGACAGGACAAGACGGGACAGGACAAGTAAGACACGAAAGGGTTCACGCCTTACGGTTCGAGGGCAACCAGACCCTCTCCCCGTGCGCACGCTCAACCCTACCCCAACCCAGGAACTCAGGACAAGAATTACAGGGATCATTTACGCTAGGGAAACATCCGAAACACCCGAAGGCTTTTTGGTAACAGGGATCACTTCCGCGGAGGAAAGCATCCGAAACGCTCGTAGGCTTTTTGGTAACAGGGATCACTTCCGCGGAGGAAAGCATCCGAAACGCCCGTAGGCTTTTTGGTAACAGGGATCACTTCCGCGGAGGAAAGCATCCGAAACGCCCGTAGGCTTTTTGGTAACAGGGATCACTTCCGCGGAGGAAAGCATCCGAAACGCCCGTAGGCTTTTTGTGTAACAGGACACGACATGACAAGTGTAGGGAGTTGTTATTCTAGGGTGTCCACACACACGCACACGCAAGATAGTCCTATGATGGCAGCAGTTTATTGTTGTCAGGCTCAGACTTCGTCGTCAAGTCTGGGCCGTCACGGGTCGTCCCGGACGCTATCATTTCACGTCCGGTTCTCATCACCCACAATCTAACAGTTCTACAAACTAGTACTAAGGCACGGTCAAAACGCAAGTGGGTACACTTGCCTGAAATGGCGAGTGCGTCGTCTGTCCGGGGCGTCTCGTCCAGTCGTCGCGTCCGCGGTAATCCGTCTAAAAAGGAATCACGGCGACGGTGTCAAGTCGCGATTTTCGTCAAATCCTATTTAGCTTCATTTCTAAGTTAGGCGTGGCTACCCTAACTGTCACAAGTCAACAGTGTCCGTTCAGCCTATCCGACGATTCTATCCTATGTGCACAGTTCAAAAAGTCCGATTGTCGATTCTATTGTTCACAACATTTTAAAGGAGCAGAAAATAAATTTAATGAGTTTAGTTGCCGATTTTAGTTAGGTTTCCAGTTCTGCTACGATGGGGGTTGTGCTACGAGTTTCGGAAACCAACCTCTTCCGGAGTCTGGGGTAGAGCAGACGTAGAGTCTGGACGGTAGAAGATCTGCGTCACCAACGGAAACCGACCGTTACATTATATGTCGTGTTGTGTGATTTTCTTTATTTTCAGTTTCGTATGTGTGTTTTTTTTTGTTTTTCATTTCTTTTCGTGTCGGTGCGTATTCCCCCCCCCCCATTTTCTTTACCCTCCCGTATTCACTTTTATTGCATTGAGGGCAATGCAAGTTTCAGCTTGGGGGAGTCGCATTTCGTGCGTCATTTGCGTCTTTTTCTTCGTTTTTGAGTCGTTTCCATCGTGTTTTTATTTTTTTCTCTTCTTCTTTTTATCTCCTTCTCCTAGAGATGACCCCATATGATGAATTGCCACAAAAATCACACACACACCTATGTTGGATCTGGATCCTAGCCTAGAGGGGGGTGAATAGGCTTATAAAAATAATTTGTGCAACCCACGAATAAGCACACGTAGTTATAGCAGCACCAGGGTAAATAAAAAGCAGACATAGAGTACACAGCAGTTTTACCCTGGTTCAGTCGACCCTTCGACCTACTCCAGCCCCCAAAGCAGATACTAGTATTTAATAGCGCAATAGATACAAAACCACAAGTAAGAACACACTCAGAGCACCCTCTACGTCTCTACACTCGCCAGGCTCTCAGTACCCCACACAAAGTGTTTTCTCTCACTATCAATCCTAGTAATGCTTTCTACCAGCTAGTCCCAAACTAGCTGGGTCCCACTTGTCTAGCCCCAACCAGACAAGTCCCAAAATAGTCACAAAATATAGGTAAAGTTTCCCCACAGAGAACGTTACACTAAGACACGAATATAAAAAGTTAAGGGTTTAGAAATACTCAGTTCGTGTCCGTGTAGGCGTCTCTGTCAATCAGCACGTTGTCAGCTCCAATCTGACGCAAACGGTGTCTCGATCCGACTCCTGGATTGCAAATGGCACACTGGTCTGTGCATATAGAAATTCAGTTCAAACCAAATTAATTTCTGTCTGTACGCATAGCAACTCCCTTTAACTTGGCCACGTCAGCCTCTAAATTTCGTGCAGCTTCGTTTTCGATTTCGCGTGATCCCGCAATCCTCTCGCACTCGCCACGTCAGCATGTTCACCCCTTCTTCGACTTAATTAGGGCAAGCAGCGAGGGTGTCGACTTCCTTGCCTTCGAGCGATGGTGGCGTGCACATCCCGGAGGCGACGAGAGCTCGGCGATGGGTCTCTGACCTTGCTTCGCCGTTAACGACAGTGGCGAGAGCTCGGTAAAGGCACCGGGCTTCTCCGAGCGGCGACGTCAACGGCTTCGCTTCGCTCAATGGCGACAGGAACTCGAGTGCAGCGGCGATCTCCGACGGGCGGTGAAGTTCGACGACGACAATTCGATCAGCAATTGTTCTCCGTCTTGCGTTGAGGCTTTGACGTCGTCAACGCTCCACGGCGACGATGATCTCCGAACAGATGCGAACTCTCTCCGGTGATGGCTTCGTCTTCGACAGTGTGGGCTTCGTTCTCCGACTTCTTCTTCGTCTTCATGGCAACCTCGACAACTTCAACCACGGCAAGAAGTTCAATGATGACAGCAACTCCGGTGACGTGATCCCCTACGGCAAAGAGTACGGCAGTGATGTCCACCGTTGGCAGCAGCGGTATGGTGCGGAGCTCTCTTCGGTCGGCAAGGCTCCTCAGCGCATGGATCAGCAAGAAGCGGGGTGCGGCTGCTGAGAGCTTCAACGGAATTTTTTGCGGCATCTTTCGTTGTTTCAGTAAGGGATCACGACATGTTATTCGTGCGCCCAATGTGTTCGATCAAATGCTTGACCGAAGCCTTCGATCAGCAGGGCTACTTGCAATGTGGGCCTAGTTGCTTGTGTGAATTTTCTTTGTTCCCTTCCAGCCAATAGGAATTTTTGCTTGCTTGGAACTTGTGAGGGATTGATGATCTTGTAACTTGTTGATTTGTTGATCCTTGGACTTGACGATTGTTTCTGCTATTTTTAGCAGAACACATTAATTGTACGGAGAGTGCGGGGTCAACGCGGTCAAAGGGGGGAACACGCGGGACCCCTGCGTTGCTGTGGCAGTCGCGTGAGAAGGAGCTGACCGGTGGGGTCGGCCGATGGCGCGTTCGCTCGAGCGGGAAGGCGCGGCTCCGTTCTTTGGCGGGCCGAGGGGTAGCCTCGACGAGACGACGACCTCCGGGATCGGTTGAAGGCGAGGGAGCTCATTGGGGGATGCGCGGATACTCGCGTCGGTACGGCGTAGGGTAGCCTCGGCAGAGCGACGTCCTCGTGACGGAGGAGACGAACGGGCTCGGGGACGAGGGCGCTCGGCTCCGGCTGGAAGGGCGCCGAGGGATAGCATCGGCGTCGCTGGAACTCCTGGACCTGAACAGATGAGAGAGCTCGTCAGGGGGGTCGGACCTTGGTTCCGACCGAAGCCCCTCCGATGCCAAAGTCAGATCTGGCCTGATAAGTGCTCGGTGGGATCGAGTATGGCTCGCGGAGAGACCGATACTCGAGTCCTCGGGCCGAGCTTTGGAGGAGAGATATTCAAGGTGGAAGAAGGTGTAAGATGGGAGTATGAGGTACCTCCGTTCTAGGTGGTCAAGATCTCGGCCTCTTTCAAGTGACGCCCGCCTCCTCCTCATATAGGCGAACCCTGCTTATAATGCGCCATGACCTGACATCATGGCCGCCATTCAGGGGGTCGTGCAAATGGGGCAGTGTTGACCCCCTCTAATTACGCCCACTTGATGACGCCATGAAGGTGGAGTCATGGCCATGAGTGATTGCCATAATTGGCGGGCCATGAAGGCGGGGGAGTGATGGCCATTTAAGTCTGGCCATGAAGTCGAGCCTTGATGGTTAGATGGCCATTTAAGTCGGACCATCATTGGCTAGTTATGGCCATGAAGATGGTTGCCATGTCCGGCGGATCATGATGGCACGGGGCGGCTGCCATATTTGGCGAAGGTTTCCTTGACTTGGGCCCCGATTTCCTCCACTGTGGAAGTGGGCCTTCGTCATGGGTGGAGAAGCGCAGCCCGCCCGTGAGATCCTTGGGCCGAGGCCCCAAGGTTGTAGCAGTCTGGTTGACCAGTCGTAGTTGACTTAGCTCCTCCGGGCCCAGCCAAACTAGTCCCGTTAACATGCCCCCATCTTCTGAGCTCTACCATTGTTGAGGTGGAGGTCGGGAGATGTAGTATAATGGGGAGAAGATGCTCTTTCTTTTTTCTTTTCGAAGGAGATTCGTTCGGTGGCGAGGGGAGTTGCCCCTCGGCTTACGGCCGACGAAGGAGATTCGTTCGGTGGCGAGGGGAGTTGCCCCTCGGCTTACGGCCGACGAAGGAGATTCGTTCAGTGGCGAGGGGAGTTGCCCCTCGGCTTACGGCCGACGAAGGAGATTCGTTCGGTGGCGCGAAGGAGTTTCGTTCGGTGGCGAGGGGAGTTGCCCCTCGGCTTACGGCCGACGAAGGAGATTCGTTCGGTGGCGAGGGGAGTTGCCCCTCGGCTTACGGCCGACGAAGGAGATTCGTTCGGTGGCGAGGGGAGTTGCCCCTCGACTTACGGCCGACAAAGGAGATTAGTTCAGCAGAAGGAGTTGCCCCCAGCACTGAGATTGAGCTCGTCTGTTCGGCCTCCTCCTGGGTTGGTTAAACAGGTGTGGTCGGCCTCCTCTTGGATGGGTCGACCTCATCTAGACACAGCTCCAGTTCCATTTCCAACTTCAGCTCCAGCTTTTGTCTGGATCGTATCTCCAGCTCCAGCTCCGGCTCCTGCTCCGGCTCCGGCTCCAGCTTTTGTCTGGATCCTAGCTCCTGCTCCAGTTCCAGCTCCAGCTATTGCTTTTGTCTGGACCGCATCTCCCGCTCCGGCTCCAGCTTTGTCTGGATCCTAGCTTCTGCTCCAGCTCCTGCTCTCGCTCCGGCTCCCGCTTTTGTCTGGACCGCATCTCCCGCTCCGGCTCCAGCTTTGTCTGGATCCTAGCTTCTGCTCCAGCTCCTGCTCTCGCTCCGGCTCCCGCTTTTGTCTGTTTGGCGGTACGACCAAGGTAGCTCAGCAAGGGCGGCACAGTGATGGGAGCTCAGCCCATATGTTTGGCGATGGCAGCACGGTGTTGGTATGGCGGACGTCGAGACAATGGCCAGAGATGGTGGTAGGGCCATCGATGAAGGCCGCGTCGGGGCTAAGCCCGACGCCCGCGAGGGTCGTCGGTGTTGTCCCTTGTCTGAACTCGATCGAGATCTCATTCTCCTTGGTGACCTTGCCAGGCCACTCGTAGCCCTGCGTCCCCGGATCCAGACGCACTCCTTGCGCCTCTCCCTCAAGTTGGCCGAGGCCGCAATGCCGGTCGCCGTGTGCTCCGGCGTTGTCGCGACCATGGCAGCCTTATCTACAAGCTTTTTGTGAGACATTTGTTGAAACCGGAGGGTGTGGCTTTTTATCACCATCTCGCAAGAAGTTTAAGAGAGGAGAATTGTTAGGGAAGCTCTTGTAGTTGTCTGAAAGCACACAATTAATTAACAAAGGAGGAAGAGGACAGTTTGACCATTTTGCTGGGTCGGCTTCGGCCTCTTCTGGGGTCGGCCTCGGCCTCGGCCTCATCTGGGGTCGGCCTCGACCTGAACTGGTCGGCCTCGGCCTGAACTGGTCGGCCTCGGCCTCGGCCTGGACTGGTCGGCCGCCTCCGGGGTCGGTCTCGGCCTCGGCCTGAACTGGTCGGCCTCGGCCTCGGCCTGGACTGGTCGGCCTCGTCTGGGGTCGGCCTCGGCCTGGAATGGTCGGCCGCCTCCGGGGTTGGCCTCGGCTTCAGCCTGCACTGGTCAGCCTCGGCCTCAGCCTGGATTGGTCGAATCGACCTTGATCGATGTCACCGGCCTCTGATCGAGCCTTGATTGGCGTTGTCGGGGCTTTTGGGGCTGGTGCGACTTGGGTTAGATCAAGAAGGTCGGATTGACTTCGTTCGTCACCATTGACGTCTGATTGAGCCTTGTGGACGTCAGATCGACACCGTCAGCATCCGCTGGAGCCTGGATCGGTGCTGTCGGAGTTGTTGGGGCTGGCACGACTCGATGACCTTGTTCTCGGGACACACGGCAACCTTGATCCGGGTAGAACGGGCTCGGTGATCTCGATCCTGTGTCGGGCATCGGAGGCAGGTCGGCGGCCCCCCGTTGGCTCGGAGGGTTGAAGGCGAGTTCAGGTCTGTCCGCTACGAGGCATGTCGAGTTTCAGTCGAGTGGCGAGCTTAAGCGACCCAAAGCAGCTCAGATCTGCTTTTCACGAGGCATGGCGAGCTTTTGGTTGAAGCACGACGAGCTCGTACGAGCCAATGCCAGCTCAGGTCTGTCCCTCGCGTATTATCGTCGATGGGGGGCGACGGCTCGGTCGGATCTCACTAGGAGACGGGGGTGGGCTTACAGCTTCACCTAGAGGGGCCTCGAGCTGGGGGCATTTTCAGATCGGGAGAGGAGGCGGGTCCAACGGCTTCACCGGAGGGGCCTCGACGAGTATCGATCTCCGACGAGTGTCAAGTTTCGACGAGTGGTTGGCTTCGATATCGACTCTAGGGAGTACATCATTAGTCGATCGACGCTTGGCCGGAGATGGCGTCAAGTAGCCGGGACGGAGATCGAACTTTCTGAGAGATCTGAGGGAGTTGCTCGACCCAAGGAGATTATTGTCGAGCTGGCCTAGAGAAGCCGGAAGGATCTCACTCGACTCTAGGATGCCGCCATAGATCTCGTAGAGGGGTCTGCAAGAGATCTCCTGAGGTCCTCATCGCTCGCCTGGCTTCGATTAAGCTAGCTGGAGTTCTTGTCGTTGGCGGATCGATCTCGTTGTTGAACTCAGACCTCATCAAGGATGATCGGAAGTCTGGAGTTCGGATTCGCCCTCCGTTGAAGCTCGGAGAGGTCGTGAGCTTTGATGAATGAAGGGCCGCGTGTTTCGACGACGCTTTAGGCAAGGGCAACGATCCTCGAGGAAACTCATGGATTCGGATCGATCCCCAATGAGACTCGGAGACTGGATCGATGAGTCGATGTCTTAGAATCCAAGCCTGATGGGTCGATCGGAGCTAAGCTCAGCTCTTCCATGTAGCTCCCAGAACTTGACGACGCTCGTCGGTACGAGCATCCTTGCCAAGCTCAAAACATTTGGAGCAGAGCTTCCTAACCGAAGGCTTCTGAAAGTTTCGAATTGGTCCTGAAGGAAGAGAACAAGATGTTTGATGAAATTCCTCTGTAAGAGTTCCTTTCTACATGAGATGAAGAAAAGTGAAAGAGGAATTTTGATTAATGTCGTAGCCCATCGAAGCTCGATCGAACGGAAGGATCATCTTTACAGGCGATCATAATTAAAGCCTGATCGAAGCTTCGAACGTCCGCTGAGATCTCCCAGAGCCAACTTGATCCCTTAAGTATTGGTAGCTTTCGGAAGGTTGGATCGACTCCGATCAACGCCCGGAGGCTCGAAGCAAGGATCTGTCAGAGATAGAGCTCAACAAACATCATTTTATAGAGTTGAATCTTTTTGAGAGATCATTCGGGCTATGATTGGTTAATAGAACGAGTTGTTTGTCGGTGTGGTGATGACATGGATGTTGACTCGTTCCCACAGACCGCGCCAAATGTTTCTGCTATTTTTAGCAGAACACATTAATTGTACGGAGAGTGCGGGGTCAACGCGGTCAAAGGGGGGAACACGCGGGACCCCTGCGTTGCCGTGGCAGTCGCGTGAGACGGAGCTGACCGGTGGGGTCGGCCGATGGCACGTTCGCTCGAGCAGGAAGGCGCGGCTCCGTTCTTTGGCGGGCCGAGGGGTAGCCTCGACGAGACGACGACCTCCGGGATCGGTTGAAGGCGAGGGAGCTCATTGGGGGACGCGCGGATCCTCGCGTCGGTACGGCGTAGGGTAGCCTCGGCAGAGCGACGTCCTCATGACGGAGGAGACGAACGGGCTCGGGGACGAGGGCGCTCGGCTCCGGCTGGAAGGGCGCCGAGGGATAGCATCGGCGTCGCTGGAACTCCTGGACCTGAACAGATGAGAGAGCTCGTCAGGGGGGTCGGACCTTGGTTCCGACCGAAGCCCCTCCGATGCCAAAGTCAGATCTGGCCTGATAAGTGCTCGGTGGGATCGAGTATGGCTCGCGAAGAGACCGATACTCGAGTCCTCGGGCCGAGCTTTGGAGGAGAGATATTCAAGGTGGAAGAAGGTGTAAGATGGGAGTATGAGGTACCTCCGTTCTAGGTGGTCAAGATCTCGGCCTCTTTCAAGTGACGCCCGCCTCCTCCTCATATAGGCGAACCCTGCTCATAATGCACCATGACCTGACATCATGGCCGCCATTCAGGGGGTCGTTCAAATGGGGCAGTGTTGACCCCCTCTAATTGCGCCCACTTGATGACGCCATGAAGGTGGAGTCATGGCCATGAGTGATTGCCATAATTGGCGGGCCATGAAGGCGGGGGAGTGATGGCCATTTAAGTCTGGCCATGAAGTCGAGCCTTGATGGCTAGATGGCCATTTAAGTCGGACCATCATTGGCTAGTTATGGCCATGAAGATGGTTGCCATGTCCGGTGGATCATGATGGCACGGGGCGGCTGCCATATTTGGCGAAGGTTTCCTTGACTTGGGCCCCGATTTCCTCCACTGTGGAAGTGGGCCTTCGTCATGGGTGGAGAAGCGCGGCCCGCCCGTGAGATCCTTGGGCCGAGGCCCCAAGGTCGTAGCAGTCTGGTTGACCAGTCGTAGTTGACTTAGCTCCTCCGGGCCCAGCCAAACTAGTCCCGTTAACAACGATGAAGGAGGCTTGGTAGTCAAATATTACGGCTTGAGGAGTTGGGTTCCTTCGTGATTGCGGCAATGATGTAGGTTCCAATAAAAACTTGCGGCAATAGGAGTTTTCAACTTGGGTTTTGGCCGAAAAATAATTTGGTCTCTTTAAGGTTTATGCCTACTTTTCTCTCTCAATGAAGGGGAGTTTATATAGATGTGGAGAGAATCAAATTGGCTTAGGGTAAATCCCATGAAACTAGGAATATGAGATTTGAATTGATATGAATAGATTTTTGACCAAGTCAAGAAATCATTTCCATCTCATCTCAAATTTGACTAAGTCCACTTTGCTTAAGCCAAAGATCTCACACACACCCAAATAGTTGTATGAATAGCAAATCCTTCAAATAGTGAAAGACGTATTGTTTCGCCAATCCTGAAACACACTAAGCACACACGTTAAATATAACAACACGTTTGTCATCATCAAACCAAGATCCTAGATCGTTGCTTCCAACAATCTCCCCCTTTTGGTGATGACAAACACATAAAAGATTTGAGCAATAAGTATAGGTGTGTGAAGTGGGTTGAAGGGTGTAATGCAATATGAATCATGGAATGAGATTCAAGTGTTACAACATAGCATGTTATAACAAATATAAAAGTATGCTCGCCCTTCTCTCAAGCTCCCCCTTCAACATTTTTTGAAGTAATTTTCATGCTCCCCCTTCAACAAATAATACCGACAAGCATGCTCCCCCTTCAACAAATAATACCGACAAGTATCTTTCATGCTCCCCCTTCAACAAGTAATACCGACATCACATCAACAAGTAATACCGACATCACATCAAGTAATACCCACATCACATCTGTCAAATCTTTTCTTTCTCCCCCTTTGTAATCACCAAAAGTGGATTAATGAAGTCACAAAAATATTCCATGCAAAAGTAAATCATTATTAAAATTAGCGTGCAATTTGCATAAGTTTTCTAACAAATAGATCATTCACGCTCATAGTATTTCATAACAAGACTTCTCCACCTTTGTGTAAGTGTAATGATATAGACAATAAAGTACAAGAGGAGATTCAATTTCAGAAAATCAACCAAATCAATCCAAATTTTCCATTATTCATGAGTATCACTAGGATTGATTTTTCCCACCTCATCAAAGATGAGTTCAAGTTATCAAACCCCAAAACATAGCCTAAAAGGACTTGTAAATGTGGGGTGGCATTGCTTGACGAGTTGTCACGCCCCGCTTCCCAAAAATGTGGAGGCGAGACGTGAGAAGTTCCGCTCAGACTTGAAGCTGTAAAGCTCCAAGCCCGATAAGCGTCAATCAACAATAAATTGGCAGGTCCTTGCAACGCAATATGAAACAACGATACTAATAATGAAGTGAGACAATAAGCAATTTATTAATTCTCAGAATATCCACAAAATAAATTACAATATCACAGAAAAGCCACCAGGCTCAAAAGGGAAAATCTAAGGCCCAACATGGCCAACAAGGTACAACATACAAGCAAGGGTGCCCCGCACCAACAACTAACAGGAATCCTAAAACAGAAAGGAAACTCAGCAAGGTCATCGGTGTCCACAAGACTCCACCACAGCAACAAAAGTGCGGCAGCAGCACCAAATCCCCTGTAACAAGCTCTGGCTCTGGGTCTAACATGTCACACCCAAAAGAGAGAGGGGCACATGTTAGCAAGTCTAAAAAGACTTGTGCAAGGAAACTGAAAGTAAAACAACCTAGCAGTTCTAGCATGATGCGATGACAGGGCATATAACAAAAGTGCAACAAGTAGGTAAACGAGCACGACAAGACATGAGCATAGCATGGCAAGAGTCGCAAAGCTACTATCATTATCAAGGATTTCACTAATCACGATCATCACGAATCACGAATCACGAATCACAAATGTTTTGTAGATGTTTACGCCTTACAGCTGAAATTGTCTTTCTTTCACGCTGATTGGCCGCTTAACACTACCCCAAAAACCCAGAGTTTACGCCTTACCACTGCAGTTGCTGATCGGGCAGACTCCCAGTTGATTGGCTGCTTAACTCTTACCCCCAATACCCACACGTAGACGAGCCAGGGTCCCTGCACAGGAGCTCAGTAAAAGAGCCAGGGTTGCCCCGCACGGGAGCTCGTTTTCTATATCACGAATCAGAAAGTGTATTTGGCATAGGGGTGCACCTAGCCTCAATATCGAGAGCTGGGGTTAGCAACTCACTATGCTCGCTTCTGGTCACGAGCCAGGAAGTACAAGTATTGTAGCGTGTGCTACGAATGCAACATTCAACATGGATAGCATGGATGACATGGCAAGTTATAATGCATTGCGTACAGTTATAGTATTAAAACATGGCAGATAATCGCATACCGTTAATTGGAAGTAAACATGGCAGTTTAGTATGCATGAACAACAAGTTAAAAGGGTTGGATCTAGCTTCGTTGTCAAGCTAGATAAATTGTGGTGGCAGGTCTAGTTTCGTTGTCAAACTAGATCAATTGGCGTCTAGGCGGCTATCATTTCACCGTCTAGTCTCTTTTACGCTACAACAAGTAATTGGCCTAAAACATGGCCTAAACCCTAAGTGGCAAGTTTCACTTGCCTCACGCCAAGGAAGACGATCAACGAGGCACGCCACGAAAAGTTATCTACGGAGATGAAATCGCTGCCATGGCAAAACAACATTAGAACAACACCAAACCTAGTTTATTATTAGGGTTTCAATAAAATCACAAGGAGAGTTATGAGAAAACCAAAGGATCAAACCCTACCGTATAGAAGCAGAAGATTGATGCCGAGCAAGCACGGCAACGGAAGAACGATCCGGGGAAACCTAGGGTTCAGATCTGGAAATGAGGGAAAAATCTGGAGAAATAGGTTTGGATGTGGATTTTGGGGGTTTGATGAAAGTTTGAGGAAGATGAGAGATAGTATGTGTTAAGTGAGGGTTTGGATGATGGATTTTGGGCTTGGGATGAAGGAATAAGGGTTTGAGGTAGTAGGGGGCTCAATGGGGGAGAAATTAGGTTTAGAGATGAAGAAGAAGAAGAAGAAAACGTTTGGGAGTGGTATAAATAGGAAGAGCTGGTGGCTGACCAGAAATTAGGGTTTCGACACTGATTAGTCGGTCAAAGAAGAGTTACTGACCGACTAGTTTAGCAACTAGTCGGTCGGTAGACCAACTGTGACCGACTAGAATCAAACAGCGTAAGAAGGGGAAAATCTGGGAAGTGAATTAGTCGGTCTGTGAAGGCCCGTCGACCGACTAGTTTGGAATCTAGTCGGTCGGTGAGTGTTCATGAACCGACTAACGAGGAACAGTAGCTTAGGTAAAATTAATCAAAGGAGCTAGTCGGTCTGAGAGCAAGTTCTGACCGACTAGTTTCACATCTAGTCGGTCGGTGGTTGTTCTTAGACCGACTAAAGATAAACAATAACTCCTGAATTATAATCAAAGCCCACTAGTCGGTCCATTAAGGATTGCCGACCGACTAGATTGAGATCTAGTCGGTTGGTTCTCCTTCTTGAACCAACTAACGTGCACGAAAAGTGTCGATTCGAAGCGCGAAGCTTCGGAAAGATTTCTATGGATTCTAGGATCGATTTATACTCTAAGATATGAGCGATAAGAAGCTCGTCATGAGTGACTCACCTCAAGCTCGACGATCTAAGGAAGGAAGCTAGAAAGTCACGACGAAACGATCGAAAGTGAAAGCTACGGCGACGAAAACCACACATCCAAGGAGAAAATCCACCAAGCATATATTTTAATATAGATAATCCAATTACACGAAAACTAGTCGTTACATCCTACCCACCTTAGAATAAAGTCCGTCCTCGGACTTTCTAACATATCTAGTCGCCCTATTAACTATCCCAAAACATTTCACGTCATACTTTAAACCAAAGGTAGTCATTACATGTACTTATATATATATACGCACTAGATAGTCAAACATTATTACTACTAACATGTATACATATATATATATATATATATATATATATATATATATATATATATACATTCACGCACATCATACACGTATACCTATCATAGCCATTCATATTCATACATGTATCTCAATCATATATATACATACACCCCTTATATAGCTATCACTTACCTAGCACCAAACATTAGTCCAGATTCTCACAACCAATTAAATAGTTCACACTAGTAAATACCATCGTAACACTCTACGTTAGGTAGCTACCTATGAACAAGGCAATAAGAATACACTACTCCCTATATCTCCTAGTATACATCCAATAACAAACACATCGACACATGTTGTCGCACCACGCCATTATTCAAACAAGTCTTACTATATCTAATACACATTCACCATTACCATAACTTCACAAATATAGTCATTCAAAGTGCATGTAAATATTTCACCATATCTTCACATCACATACGGCCCTATAACTATACTCACGACACGCCCAACATATCATAGTCACCAAAACTTATAACTGGGCACATACTTACCCGTGCATGGTGCACACCCATACACGCTAACATTTCATCCATGTATACCAATCATACAATTTCAAACTCAGTACATTGACACGCTTAGTTTAGCTAGCACACATACGTTCACACGGGCAAGTCCTTAGTAAATATCTATACTACAAGACCAACACCTATAGCTATATACTGGTTAGTGACCCACAATCATGTGAGTAACACAACCGGAAACAAACAATCCAAACATTATACATACACCAACCACATACAAATACACCAACGTACATAGAGTATACCCACTCAAGCTTGAGTGAGACTCAAAATCATAGCAGAATAATTCCATATACATATCATAGCATCCATACATATGCCAATACTATCTAATGCATACACGTTTACCAACATATCCATATACATATCAAAATGTCAAACACCCTTAATATCTAATCAGGTAATATCACATATTTCAATCACTTCATATACCATGATATTATTACAAACATCAGCACACCTATAATTACAATACTCTCCCTAATAAATGTTGTCATCGTATGGTCACATACATGTATCATATATTCATACCATATCCATCCATCTATAATTGGTACATCAATACATTTACTTCATACATTAGTTAAGATATGCAGTAGTCGGGCATACCTCATGGTATACACGCATACCACATCTCATAAAAACAAGTAACACCAATCAAACAATTATAATCCTACTATCATATGTTTATCACACTTACACTCATGCAGCTAGTACATAACTACCTACACACAATATACCAATACCAACACACATACAACTTCATATGCACCATGAAATTAAATACACTACGACGACACATCAAATTACACTAATGGGGCCCACCAAACTATATTAAGTTTTACACGGGCGACGACAAGCTCTATTGGCTAGACAAAAGGAAAGAAATTGAAATCAAAAGCGTAACGAATAGAAGGATCGAAAAGCATGAAAACGGTCTTGTAATGATGTAATGATGCTCCATTAGGACACATGGAAAATAGTGTAAATAACATATTCTAAAATACGAAAAGTTTGAAAACCGTTATACTTCAAAAGTTGGAGTCCCTTTTCGTATAAAAATATTTAGAGGTCGATAAAACAAATTGTTTGAAATAAGTTTGATTCGAATATACATAATAGGAGAAAACAGTTTATTGGCTTACATAAAGTCATTAAAAAGGAAGTAAATCATTTACACGAATTTTGAGGTCGTAGTTTAGAAAATATTACACTGTAGTAACTTAATAACGTTTGCAAAGTTTGAAATGAAATTAAATTAATTGAAAATTTTAAACTCAGGTTGAATGCTTTCAAAATCCTTAAGCCAGGGAAAATTTAAAGTAATCAATATTGAAACTACTTTTAGAGGAATCAGGATTTGCCAAAAAGAGATTGTTTTACACAAAGCTCTTAACATACGAGTACCACGAGCCTGGTGCTGATATCTAAAAATAATTGAAATTCCATTTAGGTTAGAAATTATTCTAAAGGCATGTATGGTGAACGGAAAGATAACAATAGCTTATTAGTAATATTATCAAAATTTGTAGTGAAACTTTAAAATCAAATTTATGGAGGGTCTAGATCAGAAAAGGTTATGAAATAACGATTTTTACAAAAATCTGAAATAGGGGAAACGAGGAGCATAATGGTCGTAGTACTGATATATAAAAATTAATTGAAGTTCTACTTTAGAAATCATTTTTAGACATATGTATGACGAATGGAAAGATAATAACATCTTAGTGTTATGGAAGTAAGTGGGAGGATATATACATATATAGAATTATTAAATTGGTAATAAGCTTTAAAACCGAATTTTGGAGGTCTAAATCAGGAAATGGTTTCGAAAAGTAATTTTACGAAAATCTGAACTAGGGAAAACGTTGAGCATAAAATCGACTCGCTGAAAGCTGAAGTCCCATGTGACTTGAAAGGTATATAAGAAACAAACATGACGCGGTATTCGAATAAGTTTTAATGGCATAAGTAAGAAAAGAAAATTATAATTCAGGTTAGGAAAAACAGAAGTACGGTTCAGAATAAAATTGGTATATGAAAAGGGGCAAGACATTTATATCGATATTAAAATATAGGCTGGAAAATATTATAAACTAATAATCAAAAATCTCGACAAAAGTTTCAATGTTTAGAAAAGGACGAATAAATTTAAGTCGCGAAAGAGTATGAAATCTAATATATATATATTAAAAGTTTGCGAACAAATTTAAACTTAGCGAAAGAGGAACATCGAAAATACTTTTAGGGGAAACAAGGATTTGCCACAAGAATGGGTTGGTATAAAGACTTGAAGTACGGGTACGAAAAACTTGTAATTAGTATATATTCATAAATTAATTGGAGTTCTATTTATCTTGAAAGAAGTATTTTAAAGTACGTATGGTAAATAGCTAAAATGAATTTCGCAATTTAGAAAAGTGGTATATCGAATTATCGAAATAGTAGTAAAGTTTTGAGATCGAGAAGCGAGATATAGGTTAGAAAATGGTTACAAGGTAGTAATTTAAAATTACGGCCAAATAGTTTTTCAAAATCTAAGAATAACTTTTAGCTCAAATGGAAGTAATGGAAATATATTGAAAGAAGGTTTAAAACAAAACTCAAATCAAGTGGAAACTTTTAATAAGGAAAATTTGAAAACGACTTTGGAAGAATCAAGATTTGCAACGGGAAAGATTTGAAAGGTCAACGATAATAGTAAGGAGGGGATCATGTGAATCGAGGGCAATGAATGTGGTTGTGTGATGAATGCACCTAAATTACGATTCAAGAAAACTACGACGAAAGCCTACGGTCAGCAACACAGAAGTGTAGTGACCAGGAACAGATTGAACCAGAGAGTCCTAATCATCGGTTGACTAAAGGTCAAGAAGACTTAACACTAAGCTTCCTAATGGCTAGAGTATATTAGAGGCCTCAGGGAAGGTTCTAAGAGAATCAATGTCATGTTCCGTTGGGCCCGAAATCGATAAACCCAAGCGAACGGCCATAGAAATCCTAGGAGTCTATCATGGTCAAAGCTAGACAGGAACCACTAGGGTAACTCCTAAGACGATCAAATCAATTACTAGCATGGGGTCTAACTAACAATCAGGGATCCCTAACTAGCAAGCACAGACGTCTAACTAAGTCTTACTATAGTCCTGATCTAATGGATTTCCTATCAAGCTGGGACAGGTGCTCTAACACGCCGACTAGACACCTAAGGCATAGGAACGCTAAAAACCTAGACTCCGGGCTTATAATTTGGATGTTCTAATTTATTTAATGGACATTCTATAATTATTATCATTGTTTCGATAGCTCGCATTTACAAATGGACCTGCATGGGCCACCAACAAAACCTGTCACGCCCCGCTTCCCAAAAATGTGGAGGCGAGACGTAAGAAGGTCCGCTCAGACTTGAAGCTGTAAAGCTCCAAGCCCGATAAGCGTCAATCAACAATAAATTGGCAGGCCCTTGCAACGCAATATGAAACAACGATATTAATAATGAAGTGAGACAATAAGCAATTTATTAATTCTCAGAATATCCACAAATTAAATTACAATATCACAGAAAAGCCACCAGGCTCAAAAGGGAAAAGCTAAGGCCCAACATGGCCAACAAGGTACAACATACAAGCAAGGGTGCCCCGCACCAACAACTAACAGGAATCCTAAAACAGAAAGGAAACTCAGCAAGGTCACCGGTGTCCACAAGACTCCAGCACAGCAACAAAAGTGCGGCAGCAGCACCAAATCCCATGTAACAAGCTCTGGCTCTGGGTCTAACATGTGACACCCAAAAGAGAGAGGGGCACATGTCAGCAAGTCTAAAAAGACTTGTGCAAGGAAAATGAAAGTAAAACAACCTAGCAGTTCTAGCATGATGCGATGACAGGGCATATAACAAAAGTGCAACAAGTAGGTAAACGAGCACGACAAGACAGGAGCATGGCATGGCAAGAGTCGCAAAGCTACTATCATTATCAAGGATTTCACTAATCACGATCATCACGAATCACGAATCACGAATGTTTTGTAGATGTTTACGCCTTACAGCTGAAATTGTCTTTCATTCACGCTGATTGGCCGCTTAACACTACCCCAAAACCCCAGAGTTTACGCCTTACCACTGCAGTTGATGATCGGGCAGACTCCCAGTTGATTGGCCGCTTAACTCTTACCCCCAATACCCACACGTAGACGATCCAGGGTCCCTGCACAGGAGCTCAGTAAATGAGCCAGGGTTGCCCTGCACGGGAGCTCGTTTTCTATATCACGAATCAGTAAGTGTATTTGGCATAGGGGTGCACCTAGCCTCAATATCGAGCGCTGGGGTTAGCAACTCACTATGCTTGCTTCTAGTCACGAGCCAGGAAGTACAAGTATTGTAGCGTGTGCTACGAATGCAACATTCAACATGGATAGCATGGATGACATGGCAAGTTATAATGCATTGCGTACAGTCATAGTATTAAAACATGGCAGATAATCGCGTACCGTTAATTGGAAGTAAACATGGCAGTTTAGTATGCATGAACAACAAGTTAAAAGGGTTGGATCTAGCTTCGTTGTCAAGCTAGATCAATTGAGGTGGCGGGTCTAGTTTCGTTGTCAAACTAGATCAATTGGCGTCTAGGCGGCTATCATTTCACCTTCTAGTCTCTTTTACGCTACAACAAGCAATTGGCCTAAAACATGGCCTAAACCCTAAGTGGCAAGTTTCACTTGCCTCACGCCAAGGAAGAAGATCAACGAGGCACGCCACGAAAAGTTATCTACGGAGATGAAATCGCTGCCATGGCAAAACAACATTAGAACAACACCCAACCTAGTTTATTATTAGGGTTTCAATAAAATCACAAGGAGAGTTATGAGAAAACCAAAGGATCGAACCCTACCGTATAGAAGCGGAAGATTGATGCCGAGCAAGCACGGCAACGGAAGAACGATCCGGGGAAACCTAGGGTTCAGATCTGGAAATGAGGGAAAAATCTGGAGAAATAGGTTTGGATGTGGATTTTGGGGGTTTGATGAAAGTTTGAGGAAGATGAGAGGTAGTATGTGTTAAGTGAGGGTTTGGATGATGGATTTTGGGCTTGGGATGAAGGAATAAGGGTTTGAGGTAGTAGGGGGCTCAATGGGGGAGAAATTAGGTTTAGAGATGAAGAAGAAGAAGAAGAAAACGTTTGGGAGTGGTATAAATAGGAAGAGCTGGCGGCTGCCCAGAAATTAGGGTTTCGACACTGATTAGTCGGTCAAAGAAGAGTTACTGACCGACTAGTTTAGCAACTAGTCGGTCGGTCGACCAACTGTGACCGACTAGAATCAAACAGCGTAAGAAGGGGAAAATCTGGGAAGTGAATTAGTCGGTCTGTGAAGGCCCGTCGACCGACTAGTTTGGAATCTAGTCGGTCGGTGAGTGTTCATGAACCGACTAACGAGGAACAGTAGCTTAGGTAAAATTAATCAAAGGAGCTAGTCGGTCTGAGAGCAAGTTCTGACCGACTAGTTTCACATCTAGTCGGTCGGTGGTTGTTCTTAGACCGACTAATAGTAAACAGTAACTCGGCTGGGAAAATGATCAATGAACTAGTCGGTTGAAGAACAATGGCTGACCGACTAGTTTGTAATCTAGTCGGTCGAAAGATGTTCTTAGACCGACTAAAGATAAACAGTAACTCTTGAATTATAATCAAAGCCCACTAGTCGGTCCATTAAGGATTGCCGACCGACTAGATTGAGATCTAGTCGGTTGGTTCTCCTTCTTGAACCAACTAACGTGCACGAAAAGTGTCGATTCGAAGCGCGAAGCTTCGGGAAGATTTCTATGGCTTCTAGGATCGATTTATACTCTAAGATATGAGCGATAAGAAGCTCGTCATGAGTGACTCACCTCAAGCTTGACGATCTAAGGAAGGAAGCTAGAAAGTCACGACGAAACGATCGAAAGTGAAAGCTACGGCGACGAAAACCACACATCCAAGGAGAAAATCCACCAAGCATATATTTTAATATAGATAATCCAATTACACGAAAACCAGTCGTTACATGATTAATATACACCAACGCTAATGATTACCCATGTAGCATAAGTTGGATGCTCGTGGGTTGTGTATTAGCCATGAAGTGTATCCATTTTTCATACGGAGCAAATATTCATATTTTTTTTCATTTGCAATTCTTTTGTGCTCAATTTTTATTCATGGTTAAACACATCATATCCCTTAGAAAATTCAGAATTTTAATCATTCCTACATTCACTTTCCATTATTCTTCAAAAGAATCTCCAAAAGTCTAAGAAGTCAAATATCGTGAAAGTGCAAATGTAGGTGTAGAAGTCAAGTTTAAAACTTATGAGACATGTCATGGCTACTAAAAAGAATAACATCATGTTCATGTAGCTACAACAATAATGAATTAACTTCTACAAGGGATAGATTTGATCATTCATACAATACCACTTAAGATAAATCTAAAGGGTATTCTTTTAAGCACGCATTTTTTTTTTTGGTTTTTCAATTTTTTTTGTTTTTTTTTGTTTTTTTTAGAAATAAAAACATTAAAAAAAATCATGCACACAAGCACACAAACAAAAATAAATCAAGCACACAAAACAATCTATGAAGGTATGCAATGAAATGCAAAGAGGGATAAAAAATTATACCTTCTCGTCGCTATTTGACGAATGAGCTAGAAATAGAATGAGACTTTAAAAATTTGCTCCTCGCCAAACCTCCATCGCACCTACAAGAAAGGTGTTAAGTGTGACCTTGGAATCCAACAACGTCCACGAGTGTTAGCCATTAAAGATTTAGGAACCCAAACTTGTTTAAACTTGATATTTGTGTTCCTAAATTTACACTAATATGAAGTGTGGCCTACACTATCACAAGTAAAGCACTTTGCATATTTGTTCTTTGCAATAGAGGGTACATTGTGGAATTTCTTGAATTTTTGCTTTTCAACGTTTTTCAGACCAAAACCAAGTCCTCTTCTATTATTGCCATATAATTGATTCTCCAAAATAGTGTCCAACGATTGTTTTCCCATAGAGAATTTCTTAATGGCCACTTCAAGATGAGAGACTTTGGTTTTTAATTGTTTGTTTTCTTCCACAAGCATCGTGCATTTACTAATAAAAGCTCTCTTGTTTTCCTCTTCCTTCTTTTCAAATTCAATCATTTTTCTTTTAAAGTCATTATCCAACATGCAGAACGTATCATTAAGCTCTCTAATCACATAGTCTTTTTCAGTTTCGAGCTTAATCAAATCAAGTTTAAGCATGCTATTTTGGTTTAATAATGAGGAACAAGAAATACAAGGAGCAGTTTCATCAAAGCTAGCTTTTTCCTTCTTCATGATTTCAATAGTAGACTTACATGCATTAAGTTCAATTTTAAGCTTTTCATTCTCTTTAAACACCTTATCATCTCTAACTTGCATGTCATAGTTCTGATTTTGGAGACATTCAATAGTGAACTCATGATCAACTATTTGATTTTGCATTTCTTCACAAATTTTAAGAAGTTCAGCTTTGCTACCTGACGGTTTCTCATCTTGGATGCCCATCAAAGCCATGCAAGAATGGGCTTCCTTTTCCTCCTCGCTTTCAGCTTCGCTATCCATGTCCCATGTTAATACCTTCGCTTTTCCTTTTCCTTTAGCGAGATGAGCAGTTTCATTTGGGCAATCCTTCATCAGATGTCCTCTTCCCTTGCATTTATAACAGTGCATTCTATCATTAGATTTCTGATCATTAAAATGCTTGAAGAATTATTAAAGTTAGAACGATTAAACCTGGGTGCCATTTCGTTTCTTCCATTCTTGGTCTTGATGAACTTTCTGAAGTTTCTCACCATTAGCGCTATGTCGTCATCATCATCCTCTTCTTCGCTAGCTTGCAAAGCAAGGGGCTTTATGGCTTTCTCTTTCTCCTCAGGTTTCTCTCTTGCTTCAACATTTTGCAGTTTCAACTCATGGGACATCAAATTACCAATAAGGTCATCCACCTTCAATTGAGACAATACCTTTGCTTCCTGGATGGCAGAGACCTTTGGTCTGAAAGAGCTTGGCAATGCTCTTAGGATCTTCCTCACTTGATCGAGGCTATCATATGGCTTTCCAAGCGAGCTAGACTTGTAGACTATGTCAGTGAACCTCGCATACATCTCTGATATCCTCTCTGATGGTAGCATGCGAAATCCCTCGAACTCTGCACTCAAAAGAGACAGTCTAGACTCCTTTACCTGTGACGTTCCCTCGTGCGTCACCTCCAAAGTATGACATATTTCCTGCGCAGTTAAACAATGTGAGATAATATTATATTCAGCTTGTAACGACCAGTTTTTATCGTCACGTTTTATCCGTATTTCTCTCGTGTATTTTTCCCGTATTCGTTGTTGGACGTATCTGACCCGTACCCGTACTTGTTGCTGGCCTTATAAGTATTGGCTTTAATTATTTTAACATGATTTTGTCATTATTAGCTTTTAGCAAATTCTCTTGAAACTTTTTATAAGTTTTCAAATTCAAATTCGAATTTAAGTTTTTTTTTAACGTTTGAAAACCTTCCTCATTAGTTCCAAATAAAACCTATTGATTCTCCTAATAAAACCTATTAATTCTTCTTTTCAAAACTTACCATTTTAAAATCCATTTAACCTATTGATTAGTCATTATTCCCTTGATTTAAACCTATTAAACCTATTGATAATAATTCTAAATTCTTACCATACAAGCCCGTGGAGACCATTACTATAACTTATGACCATTAAACTCTACTCTCAAATATTTTAAATTATATTCTATCCGTTTCATTTTCTGCCTCAGCCTCAAACTTTCCTATTATAAGCACTTCCTTCTATAACCCCATAACATACGCAACCCCAGCCTGTCATTTCCCCCAACAAAACCCATTCCTCATCCTCAAACTTTTCCCTATTAAAAACCCAGGACAATCTCTTTCCCTCTCCCCTACAAAAGAAACTCCATGCGAGGCACACAAAAAAATAGAGAAAGAAAACTCTTCTCGTTCTACGCATCCCAAGCCCATCTCCCTTCTTCTCCTCTCCTCCTCCTTAAAGCCAACCCCGAGGCTCCCATCTGCGCCTCCGACCACACGGCCACCTTCCTCCCTCGACGGCTCCGACGAACTCGCCTCGAGCGCCCGCCCACGGCAGTCCGCCTTCAACGGGACTCTGTGCGTCCCTCAGCCCCCGACCAGTCCATCACCGGCCGCTACCTCCTCCTCTTCCCCTGTTCGAAGTAGAGCTCCCTCCCCTTCGTCGGAAGCCCGACGACGCACCGCCTCAGCCACGACGACGTTCGACCCCGTGCTCTTCCGACCATCACCGAAGCCGCAGCGCCGTCTCCGTTCGAGGCCCACGCCGCCCTCCGAAAGCTATCTCAGAAGCCCAGGCCTCCCCTTCACGCCGCCTCCGAACCCAGCTCCACCGCCCCGATCTCCGCCTCCCCCTCGCGAACGCCGGGCACCCTCTCACCCAGCGTCGTCCTCCTCTCCTCCCAACAACCCCCCCGGCGTTGTTCCGCCATCCGCCTCCTCCACTCACGACCGGCGCCGACTACAGGGATCCTCAGGTCGCCCGCCGAAGCCATCTCCCCCCCTCTCGTCAGCAACGCCAGAGATCCCAACCCCTCATCACGTCGCACCCACCGGCATCTCTCTCCTCCGGCCACCACAACCACCGAACGTCGCTCCGACATCGCCGCATCGCCCATATCCGATCTCCCCTCACTTCGCCACCGTCGGACAGCAGCCGATCTCCGATGCCGCGCCCAGATCTCCAAGCACCGCACACGGCGACCCCGGGTTCTTCCCTTCTCCGTCGCCGGCGAGCTCACCGCTCCTCCCCTCGACCCCCGCACGATCCTCGCTACAGACCCCGCCTTCTCGCCTGAACCGCCATCCTCCTCTTCCCTCGCCTGCAGCTCTCATCCCAGCGCCGTCGCTTCTGTCCTAGCCACGCCTCCGCTCGTTCATGCAAGCAGAACAGTGAAGCGACGAAGATCATGTAAGTTACTTTCATTACAAAGTATTTAATCACGTATGCATGCAACTGTACTGGCTTATAGGATACCAATTGTAAGTTGGCATTATAAGATATCAGTATCTTATATGAGTGCAGCTCCATAATCTGTTAGTGGAATAATGTCAGTCAAAATATCATTAAGCTTATTATATAAATTGATAAAGTTAATACATGTAAGTTAGTACATTATTATCAACAGTAAGTCTTCTATAGAGTTACTTTAGGCTAATATATAACGCAAGTAACTTATATTATAAAGCTTCATAAAATGAATTAATTATAAATATCAGTGACCATACAAACGTGCAGTACCATTGGCAGGACTCTAATAACAAAAGGGTTATACATATATAGCTGTAACAATAAATTTAAGATTGAGCTAACTGCTTTATACCAAACCCAATTTTGCAGATAGATCCGTGACTATCTTACGACCATTTGGGCACCCAAAACTCGTAACGCTTCAGGCAAGTATAATATTTTCTACAGATTTTCAATGGTACAAGTATTTACCCTCTTTGCAAGTATATCACTTTCTACAAACTTTTCAGAGATGCAAGTATTTACCACCTGCAAGTATAGTGTTTTCCGGCAACTTTAAAGGCGTAAGTATGTTATTTTACAGATCACCAAAGGCGCAAGTTTTATCACCAGCAAGTACTATTACATACAAATTTAAAATGATAAACAATGTTTTCTGAAAACAGGCACTTTCATTTCTGTTGCATTACTTTGTGACAACCTTTCTGCGAACCACTTTTACAAATTGTGATGGTTGGCCTTTGGGCATGTTTTGGACTTTGTGCCTTCGGGCAAATTACAGATATTGGGCCTTCGGGCAATTACGGACTAATGGGCCTTCGGGCAATACGGATATGGGCCCGCGGGGCATTTACGGAATGTTTGCCACTCGGCAAACATTGAACTACGGATTGACTTATGGACACTTGGGTGGGGTAGTCTAGTGTAGTAGAGGCTGGAAAGCTGGATTGCACTCGATTGGTGAACTTGACCGACACCTGGCCGGGTCGGTGAGTATAGAGTCACGGGTAGCTCCCGTCGACTTGAGTGTGATGCTGGTCACCTCCCCCTCAGACACTGGGCTTGTCACTAGATAGGAGATTGATTGATTGATTGATTGATTGATGCACCCTCGCTTCACCTCTGCTGACGCTATGGAGTAAATTGCTAAGATTATTGTCACGATTGACTTTTGTTGTGCACACTACACTTGTTACTACTTTTGCTGTACACACTACACTTGTCACTACTTTTGCTGTGCACACTACACTTGCCATGCTAGTTACTTTACGCACTACACCTTGCTGTGTTTGCTACTCGCACACTACACTTCGCCTGCTCACTACTTTGCACACTACACTTCGCCTGCTCACTGCTTTGCACATCACACATTGCTTACGCCACTTGTGACCATTTGATGCTATGTTCACCTTGTTGAAATGATATTGTGTTTCTCATTCCCCCCTAAGTTTTGAAAATTATATTATCACCTTGCCGAGGGTCATTTATTTCTAACGTTTTTAAATCTTGCCGAGCGACCCTCGCTGACGTATATTTCCTTGTTTGTGAAATACACGTCAGGTATTAGACAGATTTGCAGAGGAGAAAGGCTTGAGTCTGAGCAGCTTGACCAGGGTGCCCAGACACTGAGATCTGCCGCTGGAGAACAACGTGCCTTCGCAACGCTGCTTAAGAATAATATTTGTTGTATTCATATTCAAGTGTAATTCTGTTTGCGTTTCTGTATCTAATGGCCAAGTTGGCCTTATTTGTGTACTTGTAAATCTGGGCATCAATGTAATGATAATGAAACTTCCTTTTTGTTCCGAGTTTTAAATGCAAGAACCTGTTTACGGTTTTCCCACAGACGCTTATTGGGTTGGAGTTTCACCGCTCCAGCCCAAGCGGGCCCGTTCGCGTCCTCGCTCCCAAGTATAATGGGAAGCGGGGCGTGACACAGATTTATCAAGTGCACAAATGAGAGCATTCATAGCTTTAGCATTTAAAGAATAAGATTTCCAATCATTATCAACCCATTTGTCATTTGGTTTTTCAATCTCAACATTTTCTACTTTAATAACTGGCAGTTTATATCCTTTTTCAATTATTTGCCAAGCTTTATAATCAACAAAAAGAAGATAGATTTTCATTCGATTTTTCCAATAAGCATAATCACCTCCATTAAATCTAGGGGACGGGAAACAGACTGACCCTCAGCAAAAGCACTATCCATATGGTTATTCATGGTCAAACCTAGGCTAGATCCTAAAACCTGCTCTGCTACCATTTGTTGGATCTGGATCCTAGCCTAGAGGGGGGTGAATAGGCTTATAAAAATCATTCCTGCAACCCACGAATAAGCACACGCAGTTATAGCAGTACCAGGGTAAATAAAAAACAGACACAGAGTACACCGCAGTTTTACCCTGGTTCGGTCGACCCTTCGACCTACTCCAGCCCCCAAAGCAGATACTAGTATTTAATAGCACAATAAGTACAAAACCACAAGTTAGAGCACGCTCAGATCACCCTCTATGTCTCTACACTCGCCAGGCTCTCAGTACCCCACGCACAGTGTTTTCTCTCACTATCAATCCTAGTAACGCTTTCTACCAGCTAGTCCCAAACTAGCTGGGTCCCACTTGTCTAGTCCCAACTAGACAAGTCCCAAAATAGTCACAAAATATAGGTAAAGTTTCCCCCACAGAGAATGTAACACTAAGACACGAATATAAAAAGTTAAGGGTTTAGAAATGCTCAGTTCGTGTCCGTGTAGGCGTCTCTGTCAATCAGCACGTTGTCAGCTCCAATCTGACGCAAACGGTGTCTCGAGCTGACTCCTGGATTGCAAATGGCACACTGGTCTATGCGTATAGAAATTCAGTTCAAACCAAATTAATTTCTGTCTGTACGCATAGCAACTCCCTTTAACTTGGCCACGTCAACCTCTAAATTTTGTGCGGCTTCGTTTTCGATTTCGCGTGATCCCGCAATCCTCTCGCACTCGCCACGTCAGCACGTTCACCCCTTCTTCGACTTAATTAGGGCAAGCGGCGAGGGTGTCGACTTCCTCGCCTTATCCCGGAGGCAACGAGAGCTCGGCGATGGGTCTCTGACCTTGCTTCGCCGTTTCTGACAGTGGTGAGAGCTCGGCGAAGGCACCGGGCTTCTCCGAGCGGTGACATCGACGGCTTCGCTTCGCTCAACGACGACAGTAACTCGAGTGCAACGGCGATCTCCGATGGGCGGTGAAGTTCGACGACGGAAATTCGATCAGCAATTGTTCTCCGTCTTGTGTGGAGGCTTTGACGTCGTTAACGGTCCACGGCGACGACGATCTCTGAACAGATGCAAACTCTCTCTGGTGATGGCTTCGTCTTCGACAGCGTGGGCTTCGTTCTCCGACTTCTTCTTCGTCTTCACGGTAACCTCAGCAACTTCAGCCACGGTGAGAAGTTCAATGATGACAGCAACTCCGGTGACATGATCCACTATGGCAAAGAGTACGGCAGTGATGTCCACCGTTGGCAGCAGTGGTATGGCGCGGAGCTCTCTTCGTTCGGCAAGGCTCCTCAGCGCATGGATCAGCAAGAAGCGGGGTGCGGCTGCTGAGAGCTTCAACGGAATTTTGTGCGGCAGCTTTCGTTGTTTCAGCAAGGGATCACTGCATGTTATTCATGCGCCCAATGTGTTCGATCAAATGCTTGACCGAAGCCTTCGATCAGCAGGGCTGCTTGTAATGTGGGCCTAGTTGCTTGCGTGAATTTTCTTTGTTCCCTGCCAGCCAATAGGAATTTTTGCTTGCTTGGAACTTGTGAGGGATTGATGATCTTGTAACTTGTTGATTTGTTGATCCTTGGACTTGACGATGAAGGAGGCTTGGTAGTCAAATATTACGGATTGAGGAATTGGGTTACTTCGTGATTGCGGCAATGATGTAGGTTCCAATAAAAACTTGCGGCAATAGGAGTTTTCAACTTGGGTTTTGGCCGAAATATAATTTGGTCTCTTTAGGGTTTGTGCCTATTTTCTCTCTCAATGAAGGGGAGTTTATATAGATGTGGAGAGAATCAAATTGGCTTAGGGTAAATCCCATGAAACTAGGAATATGAGATTTGAATTGATATGAATAGATTTTTGACGAAGTCAAGAAATCATTTCCATCTCATCTCAAATTTGACTAAGTCCACTTTGCTTAAGCCAAAGCTCTCACACACACCCAAATAGCTGTATGAATAGCAACTCCTCCAAATAGTGAAAGACGTATTGTTTCTCCAATCCTGAAACACACTAAGCACACACGTTAAATATAACAACACGTTTGTCATCATCAAACCAAGATTCTAGATCGTTGCTTCCAACAACCTAGCATGGCTTCGATAATCACATTCACTACCCTAGGAAGCTGAGTCCTCTTGCATTTCATGCATCGTGGGCCCATTTTGCTTTTGTGTGAGTCGTGTGTCGTGTCTAGCTTACGGTGTGCTTCTACTTTGTGATTTTGATTTATATACCTGTCCAGGAATGACCCCTAGATTATCATGCTTCGATTTGAATATGCGGTATTTGCTCCTCCTGTATGTTTCTGTATGAATGAATATATATATCGTATATTTCATTTCGCATGTGTCGGGATTCCACAATTAGGACCAGGATAGCCCATTTAGCCTATGCTCTGATTAGCGAAAAATCTCCCTTGCCCAAGTGTCTAGAATCCGATTTCTTTTTTATTTTACTTGGTGCAGATCCCCTCGTCGTGTACCGTTCTCCCACTTGGGAGAGTACACACGTGTATATATCCCAAAATCCAAAAAATTCAAAAAAAAGAGAGAAAAGAAAAAAGAAAAAAAATACATATGTATAGCCAAAAATCCAAAAAAAATACATATGTATAGCCAAAAATCCAAAAAAAAATACATATATCCAAAACCCAAAAAAATGTGTGTGAATATTTTCCTACCTACCGAGAATAAAGGGAAGGCGAGAATTTGCACCGAGTGTTCTACTCCACATCATCTCAACCCCCCATCGCTTTCGAAAACACTTAGAATAGGGAATTTCTAGCTATTATCTAGGCGATAGTGTGGTGATGTCCAAGCTTCTAGCTGTGGAGTCCCTGACACATGATACGTTTCGATTCTCACTTTCCTCTCATGCATGCTTGAGCTATATATTCACCGCTTATTTCAAATCGAATCGATATTTGGGTCTTTTCTTGGACTTCTGTATATGGAGCTTATAGCACAATGTAGATAGTGACACCGTCTGCTAGCACACGACCACACTCACTCGCGTTTCACCGCGTGGGCACACGATACTTGTCTGGACTGGTTTCCTTTGGTTTAGTGTTGTGATTTGGCGTTTGCTTGCTTGGTGTGGCATTTTTCATTTTGTTGGCCCTGATGGGCGATTTAGGATTTAGAGCTCTCTTTTTCTCTCTTCCCCTCTATTTTCTACCGCCGAGCTCCTACTCTCGCTCGTCTTCCTCGAGGACGAGGAAGGGTTCAGCTTGGGGAATTTTGACGTGCGTTTATATTTCATATATTCACGCACGTCTTCTTTTGTGTTTTTCCGTTATTTTCTGTCGTCTCGTATCCGTTTTCTCGTATTTTCTAGTTTTCTTTCACTTCTCCGTGTTTTTGCGTGTTTGCAGGAGTTTGCCAGCATATGGGACACATAATGAAGATATCATAAGTCCCCGGAGCAACGGGAGGAGTCACGCGTGATCAAGTGGGTCAAACGACCAAGATTCCTGTCTTTCAGCCCCCACCCGATCGGTTGGATACAGCCAACCGATCGGGTGATGCACGCGTGTACGACCCGGACAGCCGCTGAAGCAAGAGAGCATCAACTGACCGGGTCGACGACCGGTTCAGCCCAGCTGTCTTCTCGGGAAATCGAAGCTGAACTCCAATCGATCGGGTGACCTTCACCCGATCGGTTCATCTGTAGCAGATTCCCCCAAAGACATGACCCAGAGATCTCACCCGACTGCCAGCTGACCGTGCCGATCGGTTCACCCGGTGACCGCAAGATCCAAACGACCAACTGCTTCCGCCAACCGATCGTGTCGCCTGACCGGGTGAAGTTTCTGAAGAGCGCTGTCGAAGAACGAAGCCGGTCACCCGATCGGTTGATACTTCAACCGATCGGGTGACGTCGTTTTCAATATATAGAAGCCTTAGGTTTTCAGAAACGGGGAGCTGATTACTTTTCTGTCTTTTCCCTATTGTGACAGCTGGAATTTTTTGGTTATTTGTAAGTGTTCAGATCTTTGTCAAACTTTGATATTATCTTAATTGCATAACTTCTACCGCATTTCAATTTCCTGATTATGTTTTTAACGGTCGATTTTCGTTTAGATCGCTTTTTAGACAAAATGTGTGAGTAGTTCCCTAATCTGGGATTTTGGTGGAAACCCCTTCATGGGTTCTCCCTAATGTGTCCATAGGACTAGGATATCGATAGGGAATAGGAATCTATTAGTTACGCGGGGTGTTTTATTGTCATTGGCGGGAAAAAGACCGCCTTTGACTGTTGGGCCAAGGGGGAATAAACTTGGCGGTTGACTCCCTAGCCATAGCTCACACCCTTAGCGTAGACATCGAATCCTAGCACGCGGGAGCGGCAGGATGAGATGTTGGGAGTTATCGTTGCGAGCTTAGTGCTCCTGGAGTCGGTCAGTGTTAATGGACATGGGAATGCCCACTGACCGAACCCGGGTAGCCCGGCGTATCATCCTGGGCACCGGCCGGAATATCGGGCCCATGGGACGCTGGTATCACCCTTAGAGGCAACGTCTCACCACTGAACCCTAATTCCGATCGTTATCCTATCCGCCAGTCGTGATAGCGAGAACACATGATAGGGTGGAAACCGAAGTCCCAGGTTTCCCTTTATATTGCTTAACCCCGTATTTACATTCCGTGACAACCCATCCACCGATTCGGGCTAGCTCACCCCTAGGGTAAATTCGGTCCCTTCTGACACAAGCACAACCACGCCTCCCTGTGTTCGACCCCCAAGCTACACTACAACACAGTGCGCTTGCGGTTATAAATATTCTAAATCTCTCGTCCCCCATCATATTGCACATCTGCATGATTGTAACACACATGCATAAGAACATGGGGGACGTCAAGCTTTATGGCGCTGTTGCCGGGGAGGCAACGTGCTTGTTTATTTTAGGACCTTATGAACCCTAGGTTTTCAGAAACGGGGAAATGATTACTTTTCTGTCTTTTTCCCCTATTGTGACGGCTGGAATTATTTGGTTATTTGTAAGTGTTCAGATCTTTGTCAAACTTTGATATTATCTTATACCGCATTTCAATTTCCAGTTTATGTTTTTAACGGTCGATTTTCATTTAGATCGCTTTTTAGATAAAATGTGTGAGTAGTTCCTAATCTGGGATTTTGGTGGAAACCCCTTCGTGGGTTCTCCCTAATGCGTCCATAGGACTAGGATATCGATAGGAAATAAGAATCTATTGGTTACGCAGGGGTGTTTTATTGTCATCGGCAGGAAAAAGACCGCTTTTGACTGTTGGGCCAAGGGGGAATAAACTTGGCGGTTGACTCCCTAGACATAGCTCACGTCCTTAGCGTAGACATCAAATCCTAGCGCGCGGGAGCGGCAGGATGAGATGTTGGGAGTTATCGTTGCGAGCTTAGTGCTCCCGGAGTCGGTCAGTGTTAATGGATATGGGAATGCCCACTGACCGAACCCGGGTAGTTCGGCGTATCTTCCTGGGCACCGACCGGAATATCGGCCCCATGGGACGTTGGTATCACCCTTAGAGGCAACGTCTCACCACTGAACCCTAATTCCGATCGTTATCCTATCCGCCGGTCGTGATAGCGAGAACACATGATAGGGTGGAAACCGAAGTCCCAGGTTTCCCTTTATATTGCTTTACCCTATATTTACATTCCGTGACAACCCATCCACCGATTCGGGCTAGCTCACCCCTAGGGTGAATTCGGTCCCTTCTGACACAAGCACAACCACGCCTCTCTGTGTTCGACCCCCAAGCCACACTACAACATTGTGCGCTTGCAGTTATAAATATTCTAAATCTCGCGTCCCCCATCATATTGCACATATGCATGATTGCAACACACACGCATAAAACCCGTGGGGACGTCAACGAGCCAGAATCAGCCAACCGGCCATCATGAGTTATTTACTGGACACGAGCCAGACTAGCCAACCGGCCCATGGGAATAGTGAAATATTGGCATACATGTCTATGAGTTAGCCAAACCGGCTATCATGTTCTATAGTATTCAAGTTGTTCATTTAATTTGTTTATACATTTCATGTCGTAACAAAGTATATTCATTTTTATTAATGGTGTCCACACACACGCACACGAGTTCAAGTTTACCATTTCACAAAAGTGCGTTTAAGGGGTTTTAGTGTCATTGTGTCACATGGCATTTTGGTGTACAAGATATTACGGTTCAAGTCTTGTAGAACTAATTAAGTGTAGAATGTCTAAATGAGTATATTTAAAAACATGTAATAAATTGCATGCTTGCCTGTTTCTGGTGATTTTGGTGTCGACGAGTTCATACGGAAGGCGCGGTCGTTTTCTGCGTCATTCGGTTCTGATATCAGTTTAAACGAAAATAACTTATTATAAGGTTATAATCACACTCTAATTTATATACATATGGTTTTATTAACTCTCTACTCACTGTTATTATAACTCAACTTTATATTAATTCATTAAGAAAGATGTGTACTGTTATAACCATATTAATATGTGTGTGTGTATATCATATACAGATATATATATATATATAAACTAACCTATATTAAATTAGTTTAAACCTAACAAATGCTAACTTAATATATATAAACTGGGTATTAAAACAATTATTAACACTACAGACTATTCAAAAATTATAACAGATTTTATATTACATTAACCCTAACAAACTAACTCTAATAAAACTAAACGCGAACTATTAATATAATTAACCCTAACTAAACTAACTATTAATCAATAAACAACATACTATCCCCTAAGAGCTTTCACGTGTACTATCTCTTCGTTGATTGCTTGCAGGGAAAGAAGTCGGTCGGCGGCAGTGGGTGATCGGAGCTACGACAGCGATGCTACGGTGAAGGTCTGTAGCAATGGGCGGTGTCGTGGAGGTGGTGCAACGTCGACGAAGGAGGAGGCTGTCGGAGATCGGAGCGAATGTGTTTGAGGGGGGTCGGGCTTGGATGTCGGAGGGTTAGATCGAAGAGGTGACCGGGGTTGATGGTTGCAGGCTTAGGGTATCGGAGTGGGCTGTTGGGCGTCAGAGTGTCAGAGAAAGGATGAGGGGGTAGTGGCTGGTCGGAGAGGAGAGAGGCACCGGAGGTGAGGGTTGTTGTGTGAGGAAGGCTGTATGGCTTTGGAGAAGAGGAGGTGAGTTTGGGTTCCCTTGGGGTTTTGTAGGGAAGGAGATCGAGGCCTGCAGGGATGAAGAGAGGTGGCGCTGGTGTTCAGGCACTGGAGGTATGGTGGTTGCAGGTGGAGGTGCGGTGAAGGCTGGTGGCTGCAGGAATGGGAGAGTGTAGATGAAGGTTGCTGGCGCCCGGGGTAGGGTTCGTAATGGCTAGGGCTAGCCTTAGGGTTTTTGTAGGGGCTTGGGTTGTATAGAGTGAGCTAGGGTTTCTTAGCCTGGGTTTTGATGCGTGTGAGAAGGGAGAGAGCAAAGGGAAGCCTGAGGTTTTAAGAGGGAAGAGCTTTGCTTTATTTTTTGTTTTCATTTCTTTTTAAATTTTGTCAAAGTTGCGGTTTGTTGAGTATTGGACTCTCCATCTTGATTTTGATGATGATCAAACACAAATCATTGTGATTAACTCATGTGTTTGCAGTTAGCTAAAAAGTCACCAATTAGATTCAAGAAGATCAAAAGTGACTACACGTGTTGATTCAAGTGGAGGACTTGATGGATCAACAAAGGTGAAGCATTGGCTTGAAGAACTCAAAGGCTACCTCAAACCTCAAGCCAATGGCATCAACAATCTAAAGAAAAGATATGAATGGATGAGTCAAAAGCTTCGAAGACAATGACGTTGGAGATATTCAAGTCATTCAACTAAAAGACTCAAGACCATGAAGAATTATGGAGATCGTCGTCAAAGTAATTTGTTCATCTCAAGCGACGTCCCAAGACTTCCTCAGAACGCGTGATCGTTGTGCCTGAAGCTCCGTTGAAGCTCAAGGAGTTATTCATGAAGTCAAGGGATTCGGATTCTCCATGTTGAAGCTTTGAAGACGGTTTGTCATGTTATTTATATTGTCTTCTAGCTTCATCTCATATAATGTTAAGCCTTGAGTAGTACTTGCCTAGAAATCTTCATAACTTTCATATCTTATCTCTAGGATTGCCTTAGAAGCCCTTAGAAACTATCCCGAAGCTTATCGCTTCATTTCTCGGCTTCTTATGCATCTTAGTTGGTTCAAGTAGAAGAACCAACCGACTAGATGACGATCTAGTCGGTTGGAAATCCTTCTTGAACCGACTAGACATCCTTGCCTGTTTCAGCCCATTCACTGTTGATCATTTAGTCGGTCCAAGAAGGTTCACCGACCGACTAGATGACGATCTAGTCGGTTGGAAATCCTTCTCAGACCGACTAGTTATCCTAATTAATTCAAGCCTATTTGTTAACCAATTAATCGGTCCAAGAAGGTTCACCGACCGACTAAATGACGATCTAGTCGATTGGTGTCTCTTCTCAGACCGACTAGTTTTCCTTGTGAAATTCGACCTCTTTAATGTTGACTACTTAGTCGGTCTAAGAAGGCTCACCGACCGACTAGTTGTCAAAGTAGTCGGTTGATGTTTCTTCTTAGACCGACTAGTTCTATTTCTTGATTTCACCATCTTCCATGTCAACCTTCTAGTCGGTCCAAGAAGTTTCATCGACCGACTAGTTGCAAAACTAATCGGTCAGTGATCCTTCTTAGACCGATTAAGCTGCTCGAAAATATGACCGTTGGGAGATTTTTGACCACGACTTTTTCTTGATTCTTTCTATATAAACCTGATTCGTTTCAAGCAAGAAAAAAGGTCCATTATCAGAGTTATTTCAGACCTAATAGAAGAGAATTCACTATCTATTTCCAAGCTCTCTCTTTTGCAAGAAAATCTCTCTCTTTCTCCTTGAAGCCCTAACTTCTCAAGAGAGATTTTCAATCTTTGTGAACTCCTCTAGCTAAGAGCTTGAATCACAACCAGCATCTTCACCATAAGCCATCTCTTGCTGATCATCTTGGTGGTGCTAGGGTTTGTGATCTCATCTTCCTCAAAATCCACTCTTGTCCTAAATTGGTAAGTATTTCTCAAGGCATAGGATTTTGTGGTAAGAGCTTTACATTTCATTCTCTATACATATAAATTGTTGTATACTCTCGGTTGTTGAGAGAGTTGGCTTGATCCCAAGTTGTGGGAGTCAAGATTAAGGTATTTGCGTGTTCCCGGGTTGTGGGATACACAGACATCGATTGTAGGTCGATTGCACTTATGGGATTTCCGCAAGTGGGCTAAAGGAAAGCTCTAGTGGTTTTACTAGAGTATCCAGAGGGGATCCGGGTGTTGCTGGATTAGGGCACCGGGAACAAGTCGGGGAGACTTGGGTGGCACCGAACCAGGGTACTTTGCATGTTAGCATTGCATTCTTGCTTGGGTTGTTGTTCATTTCTTTCATTCTGCATTTGTTGGTTAATTAGGGTTTTATTTGGCGTAAATTCCTTATAATTCTATAAAACACTATTCACCCCCATCTAGTGTTTATTCCTCATAGCACAGGGTCACTACAATTGGTATCAGAGCAAGGTAATAGCTATGGCAATCAACAACAACAACACACGATGTTCTTTTCCACCATATCTCCTTGGGCCCAACTATCAAATTTGGAGTGTGAAGATGAAGGCCTATATTCAATCCATCGATGAGGATTATTGGAAGCTTGTGGAGAAGCCTTTTCGCGCACCTACCACTTCCGTACATAAGTGGACTAATGAGCAAAAAGAATTGGTGAAGAAACATGAAGAGGTAGTGAATATCTTGCTTGATTTTTTAACTTATGACATTCTTATGCGTGTATCCAAGGCAACAACGGCATATCAAATATGGCACATGCTAGCGGAGCAAGAAGAGTCCACCTCGGAGTGTTCTTTCTCCAATGATGAAAGAGATTCATTCATGGGTTTGATGGGATGAGAGGATGCCACTATGGGTGACTCTAGTGACACATCAAGTGATTCGAGTGGAAGCAATAGCGGCGATGAAGAGGTATCTATGGATGAACTTAGATTAACTAACGAACAAATTTGGTCTAAGTATACTAAATTGGTAAATATATATACTAAGATTAAAGATAAGCTAACTAGTCTCCAAACCTCACCTAAGCATATCATCATCAACAATGACACCGTTGTTGAAGGCTTGAGAAATGAGATTGTAAATCTCAAATCTCAACTTGAGCATGTTCACATTGAGAATTCGGATGAACGTGAGATAGCGGATTTGATTTCTCGAAACTCAACTTTGAGTATTGAGAATGAGAATCTCAAGTCTCGTGTTTGTGTACTCACAAGTCAAGTGTCCACTTTGGATACTTCAATACTTTCTCTCACCGAGAAGTATGAGTCCACATTAGGCCGAATTGATAAATTCAACAAAGGCAAGGATCATTTGGATAATATCCTAAATGACTTACTTCTGGCCAATCATCACATTGGTTTGGGGTATAAGAAGGGAGATTCATCCAAATCTTCCACCACCTTTGTAAGGCCATCTTCCAAAACCTCAACTAGTGGGAGTAAATACCACATGGGTAGTTCATCTACCAATGGTGCTTCCACTAGGTACACACCCCCGTTTGGAAAGAAACCCACTTTGGGTGGACCTCCAAAGAAGGGTTATGCATTCATGTACACCAATACTCGTAGGAATGCCTCCACTCCTCACATTCCTACAAATGATGGTTTTTATGTTTCACACCCACGAGCACGTGCAAACACTCATTTGAGACACTCTCATGCACGTACTCATGCTCATGCACCTTCACATGCTTATGATCACACATCACATCCACATATGCATGCTTATTCTCATGATCATCTTCATGCATACACACCTTATATTCATCCACGTATGTATGCAACACCACACCATGGATCATATGCCCATCATAATGCTTTAGCATAACACAATGTTCCATACACATATCCTCATGCTCTTGCTAGATCTCATGTTCCTAGGCCACATGCACCACGTAGAGATCAACATTTTGTGCATGCAACCACTAGGAAGAGGATACCCAAATCATACACTATTTGGGGTCCTAAGAACACTAGTAATCATGCTAAGGATATGTATGTGCAATCTTATATTCATGATATTATTTTGAATGATGATTATGTTGGGAAATCACGGTCCTCTTGGACTTGATTTCCAAAGGGTTAGTTTCCGTTGACCCTTCATTGCTTGGTACCATAAGTTTATGTTTATTTTATGGGTACCAAAGCATTTGTGTTAAGAATTGGTTTATTCTTTTGTTTGCATATTGGTCTTAGATGCTCATGTTTGCTAGAAACTTAAATTCATATTGAATTTGATTTCTATTGTTTGATTATTAGTAAATCACTGTGTTTAGGATTTTCATGTGTAGAATATTTAATACTTTATCATGCAACACATGTTTTGGTTCATATTTATGTTTTGTTGCATGTGTTACATGTCATACTTTTCGATTAATATACATATTTACTTTAGGTACTATTGGTATATGCATGTATACGGTTAAATATGCATCTAGTGACATGATTACATGTAACATAAAAATTGTGTATGATTCTATTAGGATATGGGTTACAATAATTTGAATTTAGTTTGTTAAATTTGTTGCCGGCCATAGGATCCAAAAAGGTTTTTGGATACCAAAATTATGTTTTCTAGGTTCAATCCACATTGGGATACCAACTCTACCAACTCCTTGATTTGCAAAGACTTTCATTCAAATGGAGTTGATGGTGCTTAAGTGATGCACCGAAGTAGGGGAAGCTTAATGTTTTAAGTATATTCTTACATCTAGTATCCATTTGTGTTGAATGCATGTAGATGTCACTTTGTGTTTGAGACTATCTCATGCATATCCTATGTTTGCATATTGTGTGTCTTGTATGTCATTCATGTCTATGTGTTTCACGTGTGTCAAATTCTTGACTGATGTGCATTGTGTATTCATAATCCTTACTCATATTTTTATTCGAGGATTATTTATAACATGTGGCTTAAAAATTTTCATGTTAGAACTAATGCTCATTTGCATGTTTCACACACTGGACACGCTTATATTTATGTCCCACTTCACAAGCGTGCATCCCAACTTCCTATCATGCAACTACACAACCTCTTCTTAAGAATCCCAAATCACTATCTTTTGGACTCCTAAGATTGTTTCTAGGCATGGTATGAACACACATATAGAATCGTATATTAGGAATGACATATTCTCATGCGACTATATATATATATATAAATCAAACTCAGTCTTTATTTGATTTCCACCTTGCTTACTCACTCATATTGCACTTCATTGCTTGGGTACCATGCTTGTATGATTACTTTTTGTACCCATATGTGTGTGTGTGTGTGTGTGTGTGTGTGTGTTCATCCTCTACTCCCAAGTTTGCATAGTTTGTATGATTGTGTGGGAGTATGACGTGTTTTGATTACTATCATGTTATTTTCATTTATATGTCATTGCATTTCATTCATATTATGTTGTGCATATAGATTAGTTGATTTCTCTGACCCTTGGTGATTTTTTATCAATTTCCACCTTCCTATCTTGTTGATATGCCAAAGGGAAAGAGAAATTTGGTTATGAAAATTAATACTTTATGCTTATCATGCACACTCTTTGTGGTATTACTTTTCATGCCTTCCTTTAATATGTGTTGTGCCGTGAATGTTTATTTTGTGCACATATGCATATTGAACGAGGAATCTTTCTGCACATACTATTGTATTAGTTGTGTGTATTCATAATGATGTTGCTTGATTAAATCATATGCATAGGAATTATTAGTCTAGGTGTTTCTAATTTCTAATGGTTGAGAATTGTTAATTCCTTATATGTATGATTTTCGTGATTATAATAACTCCTATTAATGCATGTCATGCATTTCTATTGATGAGTGTTATTTACAATTGGTAAATGATTGGTTATTGGACTACTTGATTTTGTTCCTTAACCTATTGGATCCAAAAAGTTTTTGGATACCACCAATTGTTGAATTGTCAGATTGTTGTGCAAGATGCCTACTCTACACACTCCTTGGTTTACAAATGATGGATCAATTCAAAGGAAAGGATGGTGCATTGGAGATGCACACATATAGGGAGAGCTAAATGGTTGTAAGTATGTGTTTTGTACAATTGGTATTTTAATATATTGGTTTTGACTACCATGTTTACAATTGGTATTTTAATATATTGGTTTTGACTACCATGTTTACAATTGGTATTTTGATATATTCGATTTGTGTATTATAGCATACTTCTTCATTAGCTCATTCTTGTCACACCCTGTAACGACTGCTTTTCATGTATCTGGATTTATTATATTATAATATATGTTTTGGTGGATTTTCTCCTCATGTGTGGTTTTCGTCTCCGTAGCTTTCATTTTCGATCGATTCGTCGTATTTTCTCGTTTCTTCCTTAGGATTGTCGATTTCAAAGTATGTCATTCGTGACGGACTTCATAACGGTCGTATCTTACTATTAGATCAAGCCTAGGAGTCTTAGGAATCGATCCCGGAGCTCCACGCTCCGTATCGGAACTTTTGGTGCTCATTAGCCGGTATAAGAAGGGGCACCGACCGACTAGATGACGATCCAGTCGGTCGGCAATCCTTCTTGGACCGACTAGTTGGCTTTCTAAATTATTCAGGAGTTACTGTTTATCGTTAGTCGGTCTAAGAACGTTGGTTGACCGACTAGGTTGCAAACTAGTCGGTCAGCAATGCTTCTTTAACCGACTAACTCATCATCTAAATTTTAGTATCAATACTGTTCACTCTTAGTCGGTCTAAGAACGTTCATCGACCGACTAGATGCTAAACTAGTCGGTCAGTATTTGTTCATGGACCGACTAATTCTAAATCCTATTTTCGTTCAGAAGTTATTGTTTGCACTTAGTCGGTCTGCGTTGGTCGAACGACCGACTAGTTGCCAAACTAGTCGGTCAGTGGTTGCTCTTTGACCGACTAAACTGTGTTATAACCCTAATTTCTGGGCAGCCGCCAGCCCATCCTATTTATACCCCTCCCAAACGTTTCTTCTTCCTCCCTCACGACCCAAAACCCTAAAATCTCCCCCATTGAGCCCCCATCTTCCTCCAAGCTTCATTCCTTCATCCCAAGCCCTAGATTCATCATCTAAACCCTCCATCCACTCATTCCGCCTCTCATTTTCCCCAAATCTCCATCAAATCCCCAAAATCCCCCAAAACCCCTAGTTCTCCAAACTTCTCCAATCTTTTCCAGATCTGATCCTAGGGTTCTCCAGAGTGTTTCTTCCGCCTCCTCTCGGTAAGAAATCGATCCCTTGGTGTTTTTATAACCTATTTGTATTTTTATGAAACCCTAATAAAATTTCATGTTGTTTGATGATTGTTCCCCCATAACAGCGATTTCCCCGTAGATTAGCATCCGTGTGACGAAGTGGTCGTCATCCCCGGTGCTAGGCAAGTGAAACTTGCCACTTAGGGTTTAGGCCATGTTTTAGGCCATTTGCTTGTTGTAGGCGTAAAAGAGGCTATGCGACGAAATGATACTCGCCTAGGCGCAAATTGGGGAACTAGCTCGACAACGAAGCTAGTTCCGACATATATCATGTTGCACAATTACCATGTCATGTTTACTTTCTATTAACGGTACGTGAATTAATTGTCATGTCATTGCATTCTTTAAGTGTTGCTGTGATTGCGTAGCTTCGCTACAATGCTTGTGTTCCTGGCTCGTGTTCCAGAAGCGAGCCCTGTAGTTGGAAACCCCAATGCTCGATATTGAATTGTGAAATAGGAAAACAAGCTCCCGTGCGGGGCAACCCTGGCTCACTTGCTGGGCTCATGTGCAGGGACACTGGCTTGTTTACGTGTGGGATGGGGTAAGAGTTAAGCGGTCATTCAACTGGGAGTCTGCCTGATCAGCAACTGCAGTTGTAAGGCGTAAACTCTGGGTTTTGGGGTAGTTGTTAAGCGGCCACTCAGCGTGAACGTGAAACCGTTCAGCTGTAAGGCGTAAACATCTACAAACAACGTGAATAGTGAATTGATTGAGATTGATAGTAGCTTGGCTACTCTTGTCTTGTCCCGATGATTGTTCTCTTGTACAAATTGTCTTGCCATGTCTTGATTGTGCACTCATGTTATAACTGCCATGTCATGCATACCATAACTGCTAGGTTGCTAGTTGCCTTACTTTCAGTTTCCTTGCCCAAGTCTTTTAGACTTGCTGACATGTGCCCCTTTACTCTTTTGGGTGACACATGTTAGATCCTGAGCCTGAGTACATCGTTGAGGACGAGGTGTTTGCTGACGCCGAGCCCGAGCTTGTGTTTGACGGGGAGTACGTGGACACTGGGGACCAGTCCTAGTGTCTTCGTTGTGTTTTACTTTTGCTTTGACAGTTGTTTTGTTATCGGTGCGTAGCACCTATACCTTGTTACGTCGTTGCTTTTGTTGGCCTTGTTCTGGGCCTTTAGACTCTTTCGTTTAGCCTGGTGGCTTTTCTGGATGTTGGACTTATTTTCATGTTGGACAATTTATGAGATGTGAGATTTATTTCAGTCTCTCCTTGTGTTATTATTGTTGTTCCGTTGTGGTTACAGGGACCTGCTTATGTTTTATTGACGCTTATCGGGTTTGGGGCTTCACAGCTCCACTCTCGTGCGGACCTTTTCACGTCTCGCCTCCATTTTAGGGAAGCGGGTCGTGACAGGTTTTGTTGGTGGCCCATGCAGGTCCTTCTGTAACTGTGATTTTTGGAATAGCGATAATAATATTAGAATGTCCAATAAACTAAGTTCGACGTCCGATGTCATAAGCTATGAGTCTAATCTGATTCGTTCTCTGTGTCATTAGATGGCAGGAAGACGATTCACTCGTGGTGGGGGCAGTGGTGCGCTCCCTCATGATGAGGAGCCTGAGCGGGAACCCACCAGCGATGAGATGATGCGGATGATGCTCCAGATGATGCAAGTGCAGCAGGGCGTGCTTCTGCAAGTCTAGAATGCTCCACTTGCTCGAGCTGCCCGGGCTCTTTCGGATGCCCCTCGCTCTGAGCCAGGAGCGAAGCAATTTCGGGAGCTGGGTCCCGCTTATATTGATGGGTCTGAGGGTCCTCTGGCTGCCGATGAGTGGATTCGGAACATCGAGGACAATCTGAAGATGGCCAAGATCACTCCGGCTGGGTGGGTTGATTTGGCGAAGAGGCAACTTAAGGATAATGCTCGGAATTGGTGGGATGCGGAAGAGAAGATGCTGGTGGAAGCCGGTCTGCGGACTGACTTTTTGATTCATGAGGATGGCTCGCTGAGGTTTGGAGCCAGGTTGTGTGTGCCAGCTGGGGATATCAGAGAGGAGTTGATGGTGGAGGCACACAGTTCGCCGTATTCTGTGCATCCTGGTGGCACCAAGATGTACCAGGATCTTCGTCTGAATTATTGGTGGCATGGTATGAAGGGAAGCGTGGCTCGGAGTGTAGCCAAGTGCTTGGTTTGCCAGCAAGTGAAGGCGGAGCATCAGCGTACGGCCGGGTTGCTACAACCGATTCCGATTCCGGAGTGGAAATGGCAACACGTCACTATGGATTTCGTGACTGGACTACCTCGGAGTCCGAAGCAGAATGACGCGATTTGGCTGATCGTAGATCGATTGACCAAATCTGCACACTTTATTCCGTTCCAAGTGGGACAGTCCACTGAGGCGCTAGCGAGGAGATATATGGAGGTAAAATTCTTTTACTCTCCGTTTTTATTTCCTTTTCCTAGTGTGGATAGTGATGTAACGTGAATCGTGCAGGAGGTCGTGCGACTTCATGGAGTCCCCGTGAGTATCGTGTCTGACAGAGACACGAGGTTCACATCTCAGTTCTGGCAGAGTTTGCAGAAGAGCTTGGGTACGCGTCTGAGTTTCAGCACGGCGTACCATCCGCAGACGGATGGCCAGTCCGAGAGGACGATTCAGATTTTGGAAGACATGCTTAGGGCGTGCATGTTGGATTTCAAGGGTTCGTGGGAGGACCATCTGCATTTGGTGGAGTTCTCTTACAACAACAGCTTCCAGGCGAGTATTGGCATGGCGCCTTTCGCCGCTCTTTATGGGAGGAAATGTCGATCGCCATTGAGTTGGGATGACGTTGGTGATCGGGAGTTGTTGGGACCTGAGATGATCGTGGAGGCCGTGGATATCGTCAGGAATATTCGGGAGAGGTTGAGGATTGCTCAGGACCGTTTTAAGCATTGGGCGGATGCTAAACGTCGTCCTTTGGAGTTTTAGCCGGGCGACCATGTGTTCTTGAAGATTTCCCCGAATCGCGGTGTGATTCGTTTCGGGAAGCGTGGGAAGTTGAGCCCGCGATACATTGGACCGTTTGACGTTTTGGAGAGGGTTGGCGAGGTAGCTTATCGCTTGGCCTTGCCGCCATCTTTGGAAGGAGTTCACAATGTTTTCCATGTGTCGCAGCTTCGTCGATACATTAGCGATCCATCTCATGCTGTGGATTTTTCGGAGATTACCGTTCGCCCCGATATGACATATGACCAGCATCCCGTGCAGATTCTGGACAGGCGTCAGAAATCGCTTCGGAACAAGATTGTCAATCTTGTGAGGGTGATGTGGCGACACGGCTCACCTGGAGAGTCTACTTGGGAGAATGAGGATGAGATGCGAGAGCGTTTCCCACTTTTGTTTCCGGACTCGTGAGTATTTGGAAATTCCGAGGACGGAATTTTTCTTAAGTTGGGGAGGATGTAACGACTGCTTTTCATGTATCTGGATTTATTATATTATAATATATGTTTTGGTGGATTTTCTCCTCATGTGTGGTTTTCGTCTCCGTAGCTTTCATTTTCGATCGATTCGTCGTATTTTCTCGTTTCTTCCTTAGGATTGTCGATTTCGAAGTATGTCATTCGTGATGGACTTCATAACGGTCGTATCTTACTATTAGATCAAGCCTAGGAGTCTTAGGAATCGATCCCGGAGCTCCGCGCTCCGTATCGGAACTTTTGGTGCTCATTAGCCGGTATAAGAAGGGGCACCGACCGACTAGATGACGATCCAGTCGGTCAGCAATCCTTCTTGGACCGACTAGTTGGCTTTCTAAATTATTCAGGAGTTACTGTTTATCGTTAGTCGGTCTAAGAACGTTGGTTGACCGACTAGGTTGCAAACTAGTCGGTCAGCAATGCTTCTTTAACCGACTAACTCATCATCTAAATTTTAGTATCAATACTGTTCACTCTTAGTCGGTCTAAGAACGTTCATCGACCGACTAGATGCTAAACTAGTCGGTCAGTATTTGTTCATGGACCGACTAATTCTAAATCCTATTTTCGTTCAGAAGTTATTGTTTGCACTTAGTCGGTCTGCGTTGGTCGACCGACCGACTAGTTGCCAAACTAGTCGGTCAGTGGTTGCTCTTTGACCGACTAAACTGTGTTAAAACCCTAATTTCTGGGCAGCCACCAGCCCATCCTATTTATACCCCTCCCAAACGTTTCTTCTTCCTCCCTCACGACCCAAAACCCTAAAATCTCCCCCATTGAGCCCCCATCTTCCTCCAAGCTTCATTCCTTCATCCCAAGCCCTAGATTCATCATCTAAACCCTCCATCCACTCATTCCGCCTCTCATTTTCCCCAAATCTCCATCAAATCCCCAAAATCCCCCAAAAACCCTAGTTCTCCAAACTTCTCCAATCTTTTCCAGATCTGATCCTAGGGTTCTCCGGAGTGTTTCTTCCGCCTCCTCTCGGTAAGAAATCGATCCCTTGGTGTTTTTATAACCTATTTGTATTTTTATGAAACCCTAATAAAATTTCATGTTGTTTGATGATTGTTCCCCCATAACAGCGATTTCCCCGTAGATTAGCATCCGTGTGACGAAGTGGTCGTCATCCCCGGTGCTAGGCAAGTGAAACTTGCCACTTAGGGTTTAGGCCATGTTTTAGGCCATTTGCTTGTTGTAGGCGTAAAAGAGGCTAGGCGACGAAATGATACTCGCCTAGGCGAAAATTGGGGAACTAGCTTGACAACGAAGCTAGTTCCGACATATATCATGTTGCACAATTACCATGTCATGTTTACTTTCCATTAACGGTACGCGAATTAATTGTCATGTCATTGCATTCTTTAAGTGTTGCTGTGATTGCGTAGCTTCGCTACAATGCTTGTGTTCCTGGCTCGTGTTCCAGAAGCGAGCCCTGTAGTTGGAAACCCCAACGCTCGATATTGAATTGTGAAATAGGAAAACAAGCTCCCATGCGGGGCAACCCTGGCTCACTTGCTGGGCTCATGTGCAGGGACCCTGGCTTGTTTACGTGTGGGATGGGGTAAGAGTTAAGCGGTCATTCAACTGGGAGTCTGCCTGATCAGCAACTGCAGTTGTAAGGCGTAAACTCTGGGTTTTGGGGTAGTTGTTAAGCGGCCACTCAGCGTGAACGTGAAACCGTTCAGCTGTAAGGCGTAAACATCTACAAACAACGTGAATAGTGAATTGATTGAGATTGATAGTAGCTTGGCTACTCTTGTCTTGTCCCGATGATTGTTCTCTTGTACAAATTGTCTTGCCATGTCTTGATTGTGCACTCATGTTATAACTGCCATGTCATGCATACCATAACTGCTAGGTTGCTAGTTGCCTTACTTTCAGTTTCCTTGCCCAAGTCTTTTAGACTTGCTGACATGTGCCCCTTTACTCTTTTGGGTGACACATGTTAGATCCTGAGCCTGAGTACATCGTTGAGGACGAGGTGTTTGCTGACGCCGAGCCCGAGCTTGTGTTTGACGGGGAGTACGTGGACACTGGGGACCAGTCCTAGTGTCTTCGTTGTGTTTTACTTTTGCTTTGACAGTTGTTTTGTTATCGGTGCGTAGCACCTATACCTTGTTACGTCGTTGCTTTTGTTGGCCTTGTTCTGGGCCTTTAGACTCTTTCTTTTAGCCTGGTGGCTTTTCTGGATGTTGGACTTATTTTCATGTTGGACAATTTATGAGATGTGAGATTTATTTCAGTCTCTCCTTGTGTTATTATTGTTGTTCCGTTGTGGTTACAGGGACCTGCTTATGTTTTATTGACGCTTATCGGGTTTGGGGCTTCACAGCTCCACTCTCGTGCGGACCTTTTCACGTCTCGCCTCCATTTTAGGGAAGCGGGTCGTGACAGGTTTTGTTGGTGGCCCATGCAGGTCCTTCTGTAACTGCGATTTATGGAATAGCGATAATAATATTAGAATGTCCAATAAACTAAGTTCGACGTCCGATGTCATAAGCTATGAGTCTAATCTGATTCGTTCTCTGTGTCATTAGATGGCAGGAAGACGATTCACCCGTGGTGGGGGCAGTGGTGCGCTCCCTCATGATGAGGAGCCTGAGCGGGAACCCACCAGCGGTGAGATGATGCGGATGATGCTCCAGATGATGCAAGTGCAGCAGGGCGTGCTTCTGTAAGTCCAGAATGCTCCACTTGCTCGAGCTGCCCGGGCTCTTCCGGATGCCCCTCGCTCTGAGCCAGGAGCGAAGCAATTTCGGGAGCTGGGTCCCGCTTATTTTGATGGGTCTGAGGGTCCTCTGGCTGCCGATAAGTGGATTCGGAACATCGAGGACAATCTGAAGATGGCCAAGATCACCCCGGCTGGGTGGGTTGATTTGGCAAAGAGGCAACTTAAGGATAATGCTCGGAATTGGTGGGATGCGGAAGAGAAGATGCTGGTGGAAGCCGGTCTGCGGACTGACTTTTTGATTCATGAGGATGGCTCGCTGAGGTTTGGAGCCAGGTTGTGTGTGCCAGCTGGGGATATCGGAGAGGAGTTGATGGTGGAGGCACACAGTTCGCCGTATTCTGTGCATCCTGGTGGCACCAAGATGTACCAGGATCTTCGTCTGAATTATTGGTGGCATGGTATGAAGGGAAGCGTGGCTCGGAGTGTAGCCAAGTGCTTGGTTTGCCAGCAAGTGAAGGCGGAGCATCAGCGTACGGCCGGGTTGCTACAACCGCTTCCGATTCCGGAGTGGAAATGGCAACACGTCACTATGGATTTCGTGACTGGACTACCTCGGAGTCCGAAGCAGAATGACGCGATTTGGGTGATCGTAGATCGATTGACCAAATCTGCGCACTTTATTCTATTCCGAGTGGGGCAGTCCACTGAGGCGCTAGCGAGGAGATATATGGAGGTAAAATTCTTTTACTCTCCGTTTTTATTTCCTTTTCCTAGTGTGGATAGTGATGTAACGTGAATCATGCAGGAGGTCGTGCGACTTCATGGAGTCCCCGTGAGTATCGTGTCTGACAGAGACACGAGGTTCACATCTCAGTTCTGGCAGAGTTTGCAGAAGAGCTTGGGTACGCGTCTGAGTTTCAGCACGGCGTACCATCCGCAGACGGATGGCCAGTCTGAGAGGACGATTCAGATTTTGGAAGACATTCTTAGGGCGTGCATGTTGGATTTCAAGGGTTCGTGGGAGGACCATCTGCATTTGGTGGAGTTCTCTTACAACAACAGCTTCCAGGCGAGTATTGGCATGGCGCCTTTCGTCGCTCTTTATGGGAGGAAATGTCGATCGCCATTGAGTTGGGATGACGTTGGTGATCGGGAGTTGTTGGGACCTGAGATGATCGTGGAGGCCGTGGATATCGTCAGGAATATTTGGGAGAGGTTGAGGATTGCTCAGGACCGTTTTAAGCATTAGGCGGATGCTAAACGTCGTCCTTTGGAGTTTCAGCCGGGCGACCATGTGTTCTTGAAGATTTCCCTGAATCGCGGTGTGATTCGTTTCGGGAAGCGTGGGAAGTTGAGCCCGCGATACATTGGACCGTTTGACGTTTTGGAGAGGGTTGGCGAGGTAGCTTATTGCTTGGCCTTGCCGCCATCTTTGGAAGGAGTTCATAATGTTTTCCATGTGTCGCAGCTTCGTCGATACATTAGCGATCCATCTCATGCTGTGGATTTTTCGGAGATTACCGTTCGCCCCGATATGACATATGACCAGCATCCAGTGCAGATTCTGGACAGGCGTCAGAAATCGCTTCGGAACAAGATTGTCAATCTTGTGAGGGTGATGTGGTGACACGGCTCACCTGGAGAGTCTACTTGGGAGAATGAGGATGAGATGCGAGAGCGTTTCCCACTTTTGTTTCCGGACTCGTGAGTATTTGGAAATTCCGAGGACGGAATTTTTCTTAAGTTGGGGAGGATGTAACGACTGCTTTTCATGTATCTGGATTTATTATATTATAATATATGTTTTGGTGGATTTTCTCCTCATGTGTGATTTTCGTCTCCGTAGCTTTCATTTTCGATCGATTCGTCGTATTTTCTCGTTTCTTCCTTAGGATTGTCGATTTCGAAGTATGTCATTCGTGACGGACTTCATAACGGTCGTATCTTACTATTAGATCAAGCCTAGGAGTCTTAGGAATCGATCCCGGAGCTCCGCGCTCCGTATCGGAACTTTTGGTGCTCATTAGCCGGTATAAGAAGGGGCACCGACCGACTAGATGACGATCCAGTCGGTCAGCAATCCTTCTTGGACCGACTAGTTGGCTTTCTAAATTATTCAGGAGTTACTGTTTATCGTTAGTTGGTCTAAGAACGTTGGTTGACCGACTAGGTTGCAAACTAGTCGGTCAGCAATGCTTCTTTAACCGACTAACTCATCATCTAAATTTTAGTATCAATATTGTTCACTCTTAGTCGGTCTAAGAACGTTCATCGACCGACTAGATACTAAACTAGTCGGTCAGTATTTGTTCATGGACCGACTAATTCTAAATCCTATTTTCGTTCAGAAGTTACTGTTTGCACTTAGTCGGTCTGCGTTGGTCGACCGACCGACTAGTTGCCAAACTAGTCGGTCAGTGGTTGCTCTTTGACCGACTAAACTGTGTTAAAACCCTAATTTCTGGGCAGCCGCCAGCCCATCCTATTTATACCCCTCCCAAACGTTTCTTCTTCCTCCCTCACGACCCAAAACCCTAAAATCTCCCCCATTGAGCCCCCATCTTCCTCCAAGCTTCATTCCTTCATCCCAAGCCCTAGATTCATCATCTAAACCCTCCATCCACTCATTCCGCCTCTCATTTTCCCTAAATCTCCATCAAATCCCCAAAATCCCCCAAAAACCCTAGTTCTCCAAACTTCTCTAATCTTTTCCAGATCTGATCCTAGGGTTCTCCGGAGTGTTTCTTCCGCCTCCTCTCGGTAAGAAATCGATCCCTTGGTGTTTTTATAACCTATTTGTATTTTTATGAAACCCTAATAAAATTTCATGTTGTTTGATGATTGTTCCCCCATAACAGCGATTTCCCCGTAGATTAGCATCCGTGTGACGAAGTGGTCGTCATCCCCGGTGCTAGGCAAGTGAAACTTGCCACTTAGGGTTTAGGCCATGTTTTAGGCCATTTGCTTGTTGTAGGCGTAAAAGAGGCTAGGCGACGAAATGATACTCGCCTAGGCGCAAATTGGGGAACTAGCTTGACAACGAAGCTAGTTCCGACATATATCATGTTGCACAATTACCATGTCATGTTTACTTTCCATTAACGGTACGCGAATTAATTGTCATGTCATTGCATTCTTTAAGTGTTGCTGTGATTGCGTAGCTTCGCTACAATGCTTGTGTTCCTGGCTCGTGTTCCAGAAGCGAGCCCTGTAGTTGGAAACCCCAACGCTCGATATTGAATTGTGAAATAAGAAAACAAGCTCCCGTGCTGGGCAACCCTGGCTCACTTGCTGGGCTCATGTGCAGGGACCCTGGCTTGTTTACGTGTGGGATGGGGTAAGAGTTAAGCGGTCATTCAACTGGGAGTCTGCCTGATCAGCAACTGCAGTTGTAAGGCGTAAACTCTGGGTTTTGGGGTAGTTGTTAAGCGGCCACTCAACGTGAACGTGAAACCGTTTAGCTGTAAGGCGTAAACATCTACAAACAACGTGAATAGTGAATTGATTGAGATTGATAGTAGCTTGGCTACTCTTGTCTTGTCCCGATGATTGTTCTCTTGTACAAATTGTCTTGCCATGTCTTGATTGTGCACTCATGTTATAACTGTCATGTCATGCATACCATAACTGCTAGGTTGCTAGTTGCCTTACTTTCAGTTTCCTTGCCCAAGTCTTTTAGACTTGCTGACATGTGCCCCTTTACTCTTTTGGGTGACACATGTTAGATCCTGAGCCTGAGTACATCGTTGAGGACGAGGTGTTTGCTGACGCCGAGCCCGAGCTTGTGTTTGACGGGGAGTACGTGGACACTGGGGACCAGTCCTAGTGTCTTCGTTGTGTTTTACTTTTGCTTTGACAGTTGTTTTGTTATCGGTGCGTAGCACCTATACCTTGTTACGTCGTTGCTTTTGTTGGCCTTGTTCTGGGCCTTTAGACTCTTTCTTTTAGCCTGGTGGCTTTTCTGGATGTTGGACTTATTTTCATGTTGGACAATTTATGAGATGTGAGATTTATTTCAGTCTCTCCTTGTGTTATTATTGTTGTTCCATTGTGGTTACAGGGACCTGCTTATGTTTTATTGACGCTTATCTGGTTTGGGGCTTCACAACTCCACTCTCGTGCGGACCTTTTCACGTCTCGCCTCCATTTTAGGGAAGCGGGTCGTGACACACCCTCATGAAGATTGTTTGTTTATGTGATTACCTTGTTCATGTAAGTCATATATGTCTTATTACGACTCATGTACCGTGGTAGCTATAACATTCATATAATGAATTGGTTAGTTGCTTATTGATGTTCATATCTTTTTCATGCCATGAATAAGATTAATGATTTAAGATCTTTATGCATATTTGTTCATTGTATCACCACACATCTCATACTTCTCTTATAGTTTGTATGATTATCTTTATGAGACGTATTGATATGATTTGGGGTGATCAATGTATGTTACTTGTCATTTTAATTACTTCATGACTGATGTTAAGCTATAATTTTATTCAAGAGATCTTTCATGTCTATAGCTAAATCTTTCATGTATGATATTTTCACAAGTGACATAACATTCATTCATATTAGTTAGTGATCTTCAAGCTATATTTCTCACTATGTCATCTCTCATCTCATGCTCATATTTTATGCTATTTTTTATGAGATGTTAGAGATAATTTGTGCTATACACGATCATATTAGTTTTATATTGTGTTTGATGATATGTATATTCTGTCATAGATATTCTTCCATGAATATATCTTGATGCACTATGACTTCTTTGATGCTACCTCCGATTATATTGTGCTTACACAAGCTTTTTATTCTATTCGTACAATTGGTATGCATGCATGCGATGTTCATGATAACTTTATTCGTTTATGTCCTAACTTGTGACTTTGAACGTAGACTATCTTCATGCCTTTGCTCAAAAGATGTTTTGTCACATTATGCCTCATGTTGAATCTTTTGTGATATTGAGCTAGGATGAGATCATGTCTATATTTGTTCACTTGGTTTATGTCTCAAGTGATGTCATGATCTTGACATTATTTGCCTGCTTTGCACACTGTGTTAGACTATTTATATTGGATATCATCTTTACATGCTCTTGCTTGATGCTAGTTTTGAGCTTGTGATATAGTACTTATCTTCCTTATGCTCATGGCATTCCATGCTTATCATTGACTCATTATATGAGTATCTATTCTGGAAAGCATGCTAGTACTATGTTTCTTTTGAACATTGTTTCAATTAGTATCCTAGTGTGCTAGATTTGTGTATGCCATAAGTTTTATGTTGTTACTATCTCTATTTGGCATAACACTTTTGCATGATATAGATATTTATGTATGCCCACATCGCACACTTCACTTAGATTTGGTATGCTTACTTTTGGAGATGATTTGGTATGCCTACAATTGGTAGCACATGCCATTATACTTAATTTGTGTTATTATTTCATAACATAACTGTGTACACATGGCTAAGAATTTCCATAGTCATGATTGTTGAATTTTTTTTATGTTTGACTTAGATCTCAGTTTATTGATATTATTTGTTGATCTATGTCATTGTGATGATTTTGATTCCACCATTATGTATTTAATCATGTTCATGTCATATGTCATGCCCTTGCTCAAGGACAGTCTATCACATTATGCTTACTGTTATAAATTTTGTGATAATTGAGTTTGTTTGTGTACTTGACACTATTTGATCACTGGTTTTTCTTTCACAAGTGATGTCATGATTTTTGCATTGTTATCTGTATTCTTTATCATATTTATAGCCAGTAGCTACTGCTAATTATGCTATTGTCACTTTTCTAACACTGCTCGCACTACTCGTTACAATTAGTATCTATTGTAATCTTTTATCACATATGCTTATTGCTTATCTTTTTGTAATAATTGAGGGTGGTTGAGTTGTTGTTGGATATTTGCTCTTGCAATTGATATCTTTATTTTGATATATTGTTTTAAATTAGTAGCTTATCTAGTTTACATTAGATATACCTCTTAGTTTTCCACTCTATTTTTGCTTTTGTTGTTTCTATACCCCCATGTCTTTTGGATAATGCCAAAGGGGGAGAGAAATAAACAAAGGATGTGCTTATTAAATGTTGAGTGTTAAACAATAACTTGAATCATATAGACTTTATGTATGATCGTTCATATATATGATTCAGGGGGAGCATTGGTGATTACCTTGGTTTATATTGATTACATTATATATATATATATATATATATATATATATATATATATATATATATATATATATATATATATGTAATCATGCTCATGTTTATGATGTGTATCACCGATATGATTTGTATTGTGTAAGCATATTATTTCTGGTCATTCATGCGATATATACACAACCTCATGTGATACACACACTGTTAACTGCTGAATGATGCTATTGATTATTGATATTAACTTGATTGGCATCATTGCAGGGGGAGTAAGTATATTTAATGCACAATTATTTATTTTATTTATATTTGGTTTGTCATCATCAAAAAGGGGGAGAATGTTGAGTATTGGACTCTCCACCTTGATTTTGATGATGATCAAACACAAATCATTGTGATTAACTCATGTGTTTGCAGTTAGCTAAAAAGTCACCAATTAGATTCAAGAAGATCAAAAGTGACTACACATGTTGATTCAAGTGGAGGACTTGGTAGATCAACAAAGGTGAAGCATTGGCGTGAAGAACTCAAAGGCTACCTCAAACCTCAAGCCAATGGCATCAACAATCCAAAGAGAAGATAGGAATGGATGAGTCAAAAGCTTCGAAGACAATGACGTTGGAGATATTCAAGTCATTCAACTAAAAGACTCAAGACCATGAAGAATTATGGAGATCGTCGCCAAAGTACTTTGTTCATCTCAAGCGACGTCCCAAGACTTCCTCAGAACGCGTGATCGTTGTGCCTGAAGCTCCGTTGAAGCTCAAGGAGTTATTCATGAAGTCAAGGGATTCAGATTCTCCATGTTGAAGCTTCGAAGACGGTTTGTCATGTTATTTATATTGTCTTCTAGCTTCATCTCATAGAATGTTAAGCCTTGAGTAGTACTTGCCTAGAAATCTTCATAACTTTCATATCTTATCTCTAGGATTGCCTTAGAAGCCCTTAGAAACTTTCCCGAAGCTTATCGCTTCATTTCTCGGCTTCTTATGCATCTTAGTTGGTTCAAGTAGAAGAACCAACTGACTAGATAACGATCTAGTCGGTTGGAAATCCTTCTTGAACCGACTAGACATCCTTGTTTGTTTTAGCCCATTCACTGTTGATCATTTAGTCAGTCCAAGAAGGTTCACCGACCGACTAGATGACGATCTAGTCGGTTGGAAATCCTTCTCAGACCGACTAGTTATCCTAATTAATTCAAGCCTATTTGTTGACCAATTAGTCGGTCCAAGAAGGTTCACCGATCGACTAAATGACGATCTAGTCGGTTGGTGTCTCTTCTCAGACCGACTAGTTTTCCTTGTGAAATTCGACCTCTTTACTGTTGACTACTTAGTCGGTCTAAGAAGGCTCACCGACCGACTAGTTGTCAAAGTAGTCGGTTGATGTTTCTTCTTAGACCGACTAGTTCTATTTCTTGATTTCACCATCTTCCCTGTTAACCTTCTAGTCGGTCCAAGAAGTTTCACCGACCGACTAGTTGCAAAACTAATCGGTCAGTGATCCTTCTTAGAACGATTAAGCTGCTCGAAAATATGATAGTTGGGAGATTTTTGACCACGACTTTTTCTTGATTCTTTCTATATAAACCTGATTCGTTTCAAGCAAGAAACAAGGTCCATTATCAGAGTTATTTCAGACCTAATAGAAGAGAATTCACTATCTATTTCCAAGCTCTCTCTTGTGCAAGAAAATCTCTCTCTTTCTCCTTGAAGCCCTAACTTCTCAAGAGAGATTTTTCAATCTTTATGAACTCCTCTAGCTAGGAGCTTGAATCACAACCATCATCTTCACCATAAGCCATCTCTTGCTAATCATCTTGGTGGTGCTAGGGTTTGTGATCTCATCTTCCTCAAAATCCACTCTTGCCCTAAATTGGTAAGTATTTCTCAAGGCATAGGATTTTGTGGTAAGAGCTTTACATTTCATTCTCTATACATATAAATTGTTGTATACTTGTCACGCCCCGCTTCCCAAAGATGTGGAGGCGAGACGTGAGAAGGTCCACTCAGACTTGAAGCTGTGAAACTCCAAGTCTGATAAGCGTATAAATTATCATATGGCAGGTCCTTGCAACGCAAACGAAACAACAATAATAATAAAGGAAAGAGACAAAAGAGAAATCTCTGAATATCCATTGAATGAATTACAATATCACAGAAAAGCCACCAGGCTAAAGGAAAAAGAGTCTAAGGCCCAACATGGCCTACAAAGTATAACATACAAAACAAAGGTGCCACGCACCGACAACTAACAGGAATCCTAAAACATAAAGGGAAACTTAACAAAGTCACCGGTGTCCACAAGACTCCTCCACAGCAAACACAACGTCCTCTGCAACAAGCTCTGACTCGGCAACTAACATGCGACGCCCAAAGAGAAAGGGGCACATGTCAGCAAGTCAAAAAGACTTGGGCAAGGAAACTGAAAGTAAGGCAACTAGCAACCTAGCAGTTATAGTATGCATGACATGACAGTTATAACATGAGTGCACAAGCAAGACATGGCGAGACAATAAGTACAAGAGAATAATTATCGGGACTAGACAAGAGTAGCCAAGCTACTAACATTCTCAATCATTTCACTAGTCACGTTTTAAGTTGTTTGTAGATGTTTATGCCTTACAGCTGAATGGTTCGGCATTCACGCTGATTGGCCGCGTAACAACTACCCCAAAACCCAGAGTTTACGCCTTACCACTGCAGTTGCTGATCGGGCAGACTCCCAGTTGATTGGCCGCTTAACTCTTACCACCAATACCCACATGTAAACGAGCCAGGGTCCCCGCACACGAGCTCAGTAAATGAGCCAGGGTTGCCCCGCACAGGAGCTCGTATTCTAGTTCACGATTCATAAACAATTGGCGTAGGGGTGCACCTAGCCGGAAACAAGCAATTCGGGCATTGGCTATTAACCAACACATGGTCCGCTTCTGGAACACGAGCCAGGAACACAAGCATTGTAGCGAAGCTACGCAATCACGGAAACACTTAAAGGATGCAATGACATGACAATTAATTTGCGTACCGTTAATAGAAATTAAACATGACATGGTAATTGTGCAACATGGTATATGTCGGATCTAGCTTCGTTGTCAAGCTAGTTCCTCAACTTGCGCCTAGGCGAGTATCATTTCATCGCCTAGCCTCTTTTACGCCTACAACAAGCAAATGGCCTAAAACATGGCCTAAACCCTAAGTGGCAAGTTTCACTTGCCTAGCACCGGGGATGACGATCACGAAGGTTCGTCTCGCGGATGCTAATCTACGGGGAAGTCGCTGTTATGGAGAAACAACCATCAAAACAACATTTATTCATTAGGGTTTCATAAAAACACAACGGGTTATGAAAACATCAAGAGATCGATTTCTTACCGTGAGGAGGCGGAAGAAATACTCCGGAGAACCTAGGGTTCAGATCTGGAAATGATTGGAGAAGTTTGGAGAACTAGGGTTTTTTGGGGGGTTTGATGAGATTTTGAGGTAGATGAGAGGTAGAATGTGTTGAGGGATGGTTTGGATGATGGATCTTGGGCTTGGGATGAAGGAATAAGGGTTTGAGGTAGAATGGGGCTCAATGGGGGAGAAACTAGGGTTTTGGGTCGTGAGGAAGGAGAAGAAAACGTTTGGGAGGGGTTTAAATAGGAAGGGCTGGCGGCTGCCCAGAAATTAGGGTTTTGGCACTGATTAGTCGGTCAGAGAACAACCACTGACCGACTAGTTTGGGAACTAGTCGGTCGGTTGACCAACGCAGACCGACTAAGTCCAAACAGTAACTCCTGTACAGAATTAGGATTTAGATTTAGTCGGTCAAAGAACAACTACTGACCGACTAGTTTCTCATCTAGTCGATCGACGAACGTTCTTAGACCGACTAAGAATGAACAGTACTCGACTGCACAGAAGAACTAAGAATTAGTCGGTCTGAGTACAAAACTTAACCGACTAGTTTAACAACTAGTCGGTCGAGAGATGAACTTAGACCGACTAAACAGAAACAGTAACTTAAGTAAAATTAATCCAAGGAACTAGTCGGTTTGAGTAGAGTTACCGACCGACTAGATCTCAATCTAGTCGGTTGGTTCCCCTTCTCGAACCAACTAAGATGCACTAAAAGTGCCGATTCGAATCGCAGAGCTTCGGGAAGATTCCTATGGCTTCTAAGATCACTCTAACTCTAAGATATGAGCGATTTGAAGCTCGTCACGAATGACTTACTCCGAAATCGACGATCGAAGGAAGAAGCTAGAAAATCACGACGAAACGATCGAAAGTGAAAGCTATGGCGACGAAAACCACACATCCAAGGGGAAAATCCACCAAGCATATATTTTAATATAGATAATCCAATTACACGAAAACCAGTCGTTACAATACTCTCGGTTGTTGAGAGGGTTGGCTTGATCCCAAGTTGTGGGAGTCAAGATTAAGGTATTTGCGTGTTCCCGGGTTGTGGGATACACGGACATCGATTGTAGGTCGATTGCACTTGTGGGGTTTCCGCAAGTGGGCTAAAGAAAAGCTCTAGTGGTTTTACTAGAGTATCCGGAGGGGATCCGGGTGTTGCTGGATTAGAGCACCGGGAACAAGTCGGGGAGACTTGGGTGGCACCGAACCAGGGTACTTTGCATGTTAGCATTGCATTCTTGCTTGGGTTGTTGTTCATTTCTTTCATTCCGCATTTGTTGGTTAATTAGGGTTTTATTTGGCGTAAATTCCTTATAATTCTATAAAATACTATTCACCCCCTATAGTGTTTATTCCTCATAGCACAGGGTCACTACACGGTTGTGTGTTGCTGAGTCCTAGGGTAGGTTAAGGTTGATGAAATAAAATAGGAAGGGTGTTATAAATGGAATGAGTTTAAAGTTTAAAAGATTTGATTTTAATAATATTTGATTTGTATTGATTTTTTTAATGATTTTATTTGGGAAATTATTAGCAAAAGATAATTAGGAATGTTTGAATAATAGTAATAATTAGGGAGAATAATGGGTATTGATGAGGGATTATTTCTAAAATAGTTATAGTTTAATTAGGAATTAAAAGGGAAAGTTTTTAAACAAATTTGAATTTGAATTTCGAAAACATTTGAATTTGAAATCTTAAATATAATAATAACAAGATTTAAATAAACTAACTTAATGTAAGTATATTAATGTGATCAACACATCAAAGTATAATAATGAAGACATTCATAAATAGAACTCAGCTCCAGTGTATCCGAAAATACAGTCGTTACAGCCTCGCTCTGATACCACGTGTGGAATCCTTAGAAGGTAGAAAATACTAGAAGGAGGGTTGAATAGAGTTGTCACAAATAATAAATTTTTAGTGCAATTAAAAATCCTTCTATGAGTTGCCTAAGTCTAAAATTGAGTTGTCTCGAATTTGTACTTATTCAACAAAATATTAAGCTTGAAAATAAGATTCAGCGGAATAAAACTCAAGTAATAAATAATGAGAGTGAGAGAGAGAGATCACACCGTAAACACAAGGAATTATATCCGGGTTCGGCCTAACCTTGGCTTACATCCAGTCTCCTACTTACTTTGGGATTTAATCCACTATATTGCCACACGTAATATAAGCACCTAGCTTACATCGCTTGAAATTTCCAACGCCTAGTTACCACCAACTAGGATTTCCACCGCACGCATCTAGTTTCCACCAACTAGGATTTCCAACACACTTTTCCTTATAATTACGGGAATTACAACAACGAGTCTTCTCCAAAGACTTCACAAACGATATGAAAAGAGTACAATGGTTTCCTTAAGCCAATAGTTTATGTGTGAAACGTGGTTTAAGAAAATCTAAGATTTTGATCAAATGAATGATATTAAATAAAATACGATTTGATCAAAAACATTTGTCTTGAAAATTGATTCTCTAAAATTTGCTCAAGGGCTTTAGAGATCAATAGTCAAGTATTTTAATCTTTGACAGAAAATATGAACTTTAAAACATGGACAAAGATTAAAATAAAAGAACTTGTATTTTGAATCTCAAGAAGAAAGCGTTTAAGCTTGGAGATCAAAATGAATAAGTGTTTAAAAATAATGGCTAAATAAAATACTAAGAACGATCTTTAAGAAAGATTTGATCACGAATTAAAACAGTAGCCATTTGAATTAGAAACAGAAAATGGAGCTTAAGAGCTTTTGAGCAATAGAAAGAATATTTATCAATTAGAATATTGTATTTTAAACTACTAAAATCCCATCTATTTATAGGCAAATAGAGGCTTAAAATCTGCTCAAAATAGCTTGAAATCAGCTCCAAAAATTAAGTCTACCACCTTGCTAACGGCTAGCAAAAATCAAGGCAGATTTCCAAATCTGTCTCAAGTTGACCCAAATAGTTGACTATCCGTCTAGATAGTCAGCTATCCCCTTGAGATAGTCGGCTATTTTATCAATACTCGCTTACTATTTTGACAAAGAGTTTTGAGAAAATCTCTGACAGAAATAGTCAGCTATCAGTCCAAAATAGTCTGCTATTTTGGGATACCTTAATATATATACTTAAAAATACTTCAAAACTAATTTATAAAAATTATATTATAGAAATATATTACGTAATGTATTTAAAAAACATTTTTCAGTGATTTTTGCATGTGTGTGTGTAATATACGATGGCTTTACATTTCTACGCAATTACTCACACCAACACAACTTTAGCTCTTCATCTTCTGTCTTGTTCTTGAGCTAACTTCTCTTTCTCTCAATTCTTCATTTGATTTACGATTCAAGATCATCATGAGCTTCAATTTGTAGTGTTCTTGATTGTGGCTTTAAGTTCTCCAATTTGCTTCACAATGGCTCCAAATCTATAAAATAATCTACATACACTTGAAATGAAATCATTAGTCAATATATCACTTGTGCACATCATCAAAATCCACTAGGGTGGTCTCAATATCCCAACAAATACCGCGCAAGAATATCCACTCAAATGTAGGAAATTTAATCAGCATTTATTTCAAGTATTACAGCAGATCTTGGTTATAATATGCTAGTTGTCAAAATTTTGATTTTTCAGTCTTTCGCTCCACTGTTTAATAGTTTAGCATACCTAGCATATTCCCTTGTAATGGAGTGAGGGATTGTGGTTGAAGGGGGTTTTTTGCGTGGTGGTGTAAGATGGTGTGAAATTAGAGACGGAAGCTATGCATAAGTTGGTCGGGGTTGTCAACCTCGGTTATTATGGCCTGCTCACTACAGAGCAACTCTGAGAGCAGCCAGCTCTCTGGTGTGCTATCTGTTGAACATTAATAACAAATAGGCCGGGGCTGTCAACCCCTTCCGTTTTGTCAGCTCAGCGTAGAATTCCCGATCTGGTGTTAATGTAGCAAAAAGTAGTCGATTTTTATAAATGTTTTTTTAATTTGGTCGATTTTTATAATTATTTTTAATATTTTGCTTTTTAAAAAAAAAATTCCAAAGCAATTTCCATTAATAATAATGATGATGGCAATGATAATAATTATGACATCTACTATGTGCATAGATCTAACTGTTACCCACAAAGTTCACTTTATACACACCCAAATGAATTAAAAATCATTTTTTAACTTTACACACAACATAATATCCCTACCTTTTCCTATTTTACACTCCACTTTCTCCATCATCTTCCTCCTCATCTCGCAACCACTGGCACCGGTCGTAGCCGTCGTCGCACCCCACTACTCGACGCTCGCCGCCGTACCCCTGCGCCCATAGCACACTCCGACCCATCCCCTTCTTCGTTACCCACTCACTCTCTCCCCTCACATTCTTCATTCCTCCCCTCCCCCTCCCCCTCCTGGTGCTGCTGCTGCAGGCGCCGGATCACTGCTATGGCTGCGGGAGATCCGGCCCCGCTGCTGCAGTCGTCGGATCTCTACTGCAGCCACACTAGTGTCACCAGAAGAGGGAGGGAGATAAAGAGGAATGAGGGGGGGGGGGGGGGGGGGGGGTGTGTGTGATGATGAAGGGGAAAGGGCAGGGTGAGGTAGTTGGCACGGGGGCAGGGTTCAGCAATGGGTTTGGCTGGTGCAGGTGGCTACAAGAATAGGAGGAAGAGGATGGAAGAGGATGAGCTGGAGAGTAAAAGAGGAAAAAGTTTCGCATACATGTAAATAGGTGGTCTGTGTGAGGAGCAATTAGGTCTGTGCGCATAGTAACTCCCAATAATCATCTTAATCCCAAAGAGTACCCCTATAACATTTCTCTAATATAAAGCAAACAGAAGCAGTAAAAGACAGCGGAGAGGGGGAAAGAGAACGGGCAAGCGAGAAATAAATAAGATGGAGGCGATTCGAAGCAGAGTAGCGAGGTTCGTCGGCCGTAGGGACAACGTCGTCAACGCCTTCCTTGTGGGGGCGTTCGTGGTCCTCGGCGTCCGATCGATGGAGCAGCAGCGTAAGATCGAGGCGCTGGAGGCGGAGAAGTCGAGCCTCAAGGCCGGCAACAAGGCTATGTCGTCGGCCATGTGGGAGTGGAGACAGCACCTCTTCGCACTAGCCGACGCCGACCCCCCCGCCCTCCCCATCTCCATCTCCAAGCTCAGGGCCATCTACGGCGAGGACGACCCGTCCCCCTTTAATCCCATCGATAATCGAGGTATATGAATTTGATTTGATTTGCAGCTCGAAAGATGTGTTTTTTATTAGTTATGATCGCATTTGATAATGTTTGGATTGAAATTAATGATGTGTGATTTTGGATTATGTTTAGGAATAACACCCATATGTAGAATACAATTTTAAAAAGATATGAAATAACGTCGAAAGGTGGACTTTTGCTGGGATGTGATTGATTATGGTCATGCAATTTGGGTGGAAATTGGTTATTTCATGGAGTTTAGATGTTGATAGTAGTGTGTTAAAGGGAGCTGGCATTTTCGTTGTGTGTAAATTGTTCATCAGTTAATGCTGTCATGGTGTCTGTTAATTTGGGAAGATCCCTTCTGTCTTGAACCATTGTGTCAGCCGACCCCAATCCATAGCAATTTATAAAACTGTTGTCTCAAGTTAAAATGAAAATGATATTTGTACTTGCACATCAGTTTGTGAAAATTTAATTAGATTGAATAATCACAAACTCCAGTATCCATAAGGCTTGGAGGCTTATAATCCTCAGTTTTAGAGACTCTATTTTGGCATCCATACAAACCAAAGTATCAAAAATCTCAGTTTGGATCTCAAACCCAAACTATACCAAAACCCAGATTTGGAAAGTAAACCATGGTGGCAGACAAGGCCTAAACATGGTTTAATCCATCGCTAGAAAATAACCTAAGGGGGATTGTTGCTTTCAGTGGTTTGTGCTGCTTACTTGGTTTTATGTGTTTTCAGTAGAGATTTATGTTGGGTTTTGATCCAAAATATGTATAGAAAAAATTGCCCGTTAAAAAGTTTGTGCATTAGGTGTCGAAGGTGCAGCAACTAGGATCTCTTGGGGAGTGGAAATTTTTCATGCTCTCTTTCTTACCATTGAGCCCCTTTGGTGGATTTGGGTGATTGTGATGATTACTGAGATTGTGATGATTGCCGCGCTGATGATGTATCTTAGTCTCTTATCACCTTTGTTTCTTAAAATTCCTATCGGTATTGTCTCTAATCATTTAGGTTTCTACGTTTTCCTAGCTTTTCTTGAGGGTCAGTTTTTGTTTTGTTAGTTCTTTCATAGGATTCCTTTGTTTGGTAAGGACATAGCCATGTTTGAATGGATCCCTGACTGTAATCAAGGCACCCATTTATCCAGGATTATTAATCATACCATGATTACTTCTAGTAATACCTTCATCTATAGATTTGTGTTGTGTTAGTTTCATGTAGAAAGGTACGCTATATGTTAAACTTGCACCATATGAGATGGTGTCTCAACCCCACTAGAAGAACTGCATGAATTGATCCATAACCTGGAGAGGAGATATTATTCACTCCAATTAATGTGAAGTTGGATAATAAAGTTTGGCATCAAGGTCAGCAGAGAGTGATCTCTTGTTGCTTTTCATTGGGTTACTTCCTTCAATGGTTTTTGATGTTTACGATGAGTAGAAAATGTAATCTCCTTTCTACTCTCTTGATCACCTCTTATTTTTAAAAGTCACAAGGTCTCTCTTTTTCACTTAAATCACCCTATTTTTTTGGTTTTATATTTTGGAACAGTTTATTACCTTCCCCAAGGACAGCCCAAATTGTTTTCTTCTAGTTTTTTTTTTGTTTTTTTAAAGGGGGGGGGGGGGATATTTAAAGAGTTAAGAGAATGACACAAATAAGATGTCAAGAAAAAAATAATACTGTATGTTTATATGTGAAAATTTTAAGCAATATTTAACAGCCTAGGTAATAAAATATCAATTTAGCTATAAAATACAAAAATATGTGACTTAGTTTACATTATAAGATAGAAAAATGTAGATGTATGTAACATACATCCTGAAAATGTGCACTAGAAAGAAGTGAGAACCATGCTTGTTACCGGGCAAGAAGTAAAACTTTACGATAGAAATATAATATAATAATATCAAGCTATTTCAAATCTAATTATTCAAATAAAATAAATTATATTTTAGTACCCTACTTCTTCTGTAGTAATTCAATCATCGCTAACTTCTTACATGTTAAAGAACAAACTTGATTGAATTCTAATGCCCGTTGAGACAATCGAGCGGTAACTATTAGACAAAATTTTCTGGTGGGCAGTTGAGATAAAAAAAATAACAATAACTTCATTGGGATAAAAAATAACAATAACTTCATTTAGGTGGGGTGAAATAAATGGATGAATTTGTGGGACCTGTTACGAGGTGAACTAATTTTCATGGGTAGATCTGTATTGAACATGTCATGTATCATTTCTTGGAGGCCATGTGGTTCTCAAGTGGCGGTGTTACCTAATAACAATCAAGAGCTCCATTATATTTATACAGATTGTTTTGTCCTCTCTCCAGACAACTTAGGACTCTTGATTCCAGTAGAATTATATTTTAGTAATATTTCTATCCAGCTAGTAATATCATATAGGGTGAGTATTCGCATGACAGTAAGGTTTGCTCCATTATAGAATAAGTCATTTGGTCATATATCCTATGTGTGACACATTTCTTCATCTATTATGTTATATGACATTCATGTCAAACACCCTTTTTCTCAATAATGGAGGTCAAGCTTTTGTGCAAATTATAGGTAACCACATTGAACTTCTAGTTTTACAGTAAATACCACACTTTGCTTTATTATATTAAACTATCACATTCAAAATTCCAAACGAAGTGTCTAGAAATTATTCTCACAAATAGGCCTAGCATATCAATATCATAAGGCAGCAAGGGATATTATATTGAGGGACCAATATTCACAATCGTAACTATCAAATTGATAAATACACGAAGTTTCTTTCTTTACATGATCTCCATGAAAGCATAGACAAATGAACAAAACTTATTTTTCTATTAGGGTAAAATGCAAAACCACCTCGTGTACTATTGACACCGTATCATTAATTAGCACTCATCATTAATTAGCACTCGTCTATGTTCTTAGCAAAACCCCTCTTGAGTTAACATTGAGGGCTAAAACCATTAAAAGTTATATTTTTCTTTTATTGCCCGTCTTCCTCTTTTGCTAACAGTGCTTCCTCTCGTCTCTCTCTGCACACTAGCTGCTCAAGCTTCAGCACTTGCTCATGAGCTCTCATTCGTGCTTTTTTTCCGCTTCAAAAATGACCAATGCTCTTGTTATTTGCAGAAATAACAAAAAAATGTGCTTCATTTTGTACTTAGTTACGGACAAACTTGACTCTCTAATTATGTTTTAAATAATAGTTAGCCAGCATGTGTAAAACTAATTGATATGAGCAAATCTGAACAATCTTTAGATTTTGCAACATATTCAAAAGTGAGGGCTTATGTGCATATTGCCTTCTCTTGGGCTCTATGTTCTCAAAGCAGGTGACAAAAGGAGAAAGAAAAGAAAAAAGTTCTTGACATTAAAATGAAAGCCAACAATAAAGGAAAACACATAACTCTAAGTTAGTATGAATTCTTCTCGAAATATTAATGTTAGAATTTTGGGTTATTTAGTACTGACCCCCTGTGTTTTCTCGGAAATTAGTAGTACCCCCCTATGGTTTCAATAATTAGTAAGACCCCCCTCCACAATTAGTATCACCCCCCCAGGGTTTCTCAAAAATTAGTATCACCCCCCTATGGCAGGGGGGTCTTACTAATTATTGAAACCATAGGGGGTACTACTAATTTCCGAGAAAACACAGGGGGTCAGTACTAAATAACCCTAGAATTTTTTATTTTTAAACCCATAACTAAAAAACTAAATAAATATTTGGTTTCTATCAGTCTTTTGCGTGAGTTATAGACTATTGAAGAGGGTTCACGATGACACTAAATTTGCTTTTTGGTGGAATAAAGGATTGACCATATGGCCAGCTCTTGGTTAGATTGAAGGTGTTGTTTGTTGCTACTGCAGTAGCTTGTTTCAAGCAACAGTAAGAGCCGGTTAGGGGGGGCATGCAAGATGGATCATTAGATAGGGGGGAGATAAGAGAGAGAAAAGAGGGCAATGGATGAGCAAATTGAGGAAGGAGAAGGGCAAAAAAGAAAAAAAAAATATATGTACGGATGTTAGCCCTCACCATTAACTCGGTGGGCATTTCTACTATTGACATAGAAGTGGCTGATTAGTGACACAATGACAAGAATTAGGGGCTTCTTTTGCAATTTTCGGTTTGTATTATTTGGAATTGAAGAAGGAAAATACTTTTCACAAATTCTTTCTAACTTGCTTCATGACCCCCTCAGAATACTTGTTACATGATGATAGGATCCGTTAGGGTTTTGTGTAGAAAGTTAGGGTTTTTGGAGAAAGGTTGGTTTTTTATTGGAAAGATGGGATTTTTAGGGGTTTATAGAAGAGATATGGGGGAATATGTAGATTTTTTTTAATAATAGGCTGAAAATAAAGAAAATACGAAAGATAGTTGAGTTCTTCTGAGAGGAACTCAATCTTCCTTAGCCACGTTCGAGAAGTGGACCGCTCTCCCAAGCTCTATTCGAGACGAGCCGCGATCTCCCACAAATAGTTTCTTTTCCCATGATTCAACACACCACATCCCTAATCCCCCTAGCCTCCATATAAATAGTAAACTGAAAATATTCAAATTACAAAAATAACCTTAAAACTGAAAATTACGAAAACGCCATAGAAAATTGAAAATTACTAAAATACCCCTACAATTTCAAAATTTTCATATATGTCCTTTTCTTCATAAAATACGGTCTTATCATTACTCCACTCCCAAAAAATCATCTTGTCCTCAAGGTGGTGCATGAAAATCATATGCATACTACTCCACGTGAAGATGCTTCTGGTCCTCTGTTACATCTACCTCGTCTTCCACTACCTCCTCCTCATCCACTACAATTTCAAAAATTTTAGATCTGCCCTTTTCTTCATAAAATATTGTCTTATCATTACTTCACCCCCGAAAAATCATCTTGGCCTTAAGGTGGTGCATGAAAATCATGTGCATGCTACTCCACGTGAAGATGCTTCTGGTCCTCAATTACCTCTACCTCGTCTTCAACTACGTCCTCATTCTCATCCACTATCAAAAGTTGCATCTTACGAACTCCACATCGGTGTCCAGTAGTAAACTTCTCAGCACACTTAAAACACACCCCCTTCAGCCTCTTCTTATGCACCTCCGCTTCAGTCATTTTCTAGAAGCCTTCAGCTTTTGCTTCTTCGTCATACGTGTTATTGCAAAGAATCTCTCCGCCTTGTAGATCCAGCCATAATGATCATCCTCTTCAAATAAGGGTAGCTTTACCTTTCTTACTCTGCCGTCCACCCTAGAATTCCCCTGATCTGCTTGTTCCCCGGCCTGCGTAAAATGATAGGATGATATGTGTTTCATCATCGGTCTCTGGGTCCCTCTATAGCCCCTCCTTGGGACTTTGTCTGTGTCACCATAGTCTCCCCAGTCCCCATCTCCCCAGATTTAGTCTCTACCATCCGCCTCCTGATCCAAGTCATCGTAGTATTCAGCTGGATAATCATCTTGGGCTAGAAGTGGACATCGTCACCTCGTGTATCGGGTGCTGTTGGATCCCAAAAAGTCATCTCTGTTATCGTCGGGCCCCAATGAAAGTAATCATGGGTTGTTGCGGTCTCTGTAGGTCGCCGGGGCCACGGGGCCCCGGTGGCCCTGCTGGGCATCGTCCACGTCATTCTCAAGTTCAAGAAGCAGCCGAAAATCACTGTCAAGGGCTCGGTGGGCCCATGTACATCGCATGGACCCAGAAACTCCACCCAAGGCTCGACGGGCCTCTGGCGGGCCGTCAGGGGTCCGCGAGGGGCCTGTCAGCCCTGCAACGTGGCCGTATGGACCTGACGACCCTACAGGGGGTCGCGGGCCACCCTTTGCTGCGGGTTTGGCTTGCTACCTTCGATGTCGTCATCTGCTGTCTCTTCGAAGTAGAAATTGGTGTCCTCAAGAAAAATTGTCTAGATTTGAAAATTAAATATTGTCATGTATATAAAATTGTTTAATACCTATCTTATGAAACTATTGACTTTTTATTTGAAACTGCCCATGGTTAGTATTTTTTACTAAAATAATAATGGTAATTCCTTCTGTCTTAAAACATGGGATGAAAATGTGAACAATTTCTTTCTAAAAATTGACATAATTCTACAAGCATTAGTGCTAAAAAATCGCTCTCTATGAAAAGGTGGACACTTGTCAATTGCTGTGAAAAGGTGGACATAGTTCTTCCAGAATTTGGCATGAAAAATATGTGACGAAAACATAAACAATTTTTTCCTAAAATTGGATGGGATTCACCAAGAACTAACTAATATAATTCCACTCATTGTGAAAAGGTAGACACTTGCTACGGAAGATGGACAGAATTATCATAGAATTCAAATTGTAAATGTAGGATGCAAGAGCAGACTCTTAATAAAAAAGGTGACATTATACAGTTATAGTGCTGATGTAATTTTTTTTTTGAGAAAGGAAAAGTTTGAGGATACAAAACAGAAATACAAATATTGATCGAATCTTGTATAAAATTAACAGTACTCTAGATGTTTTTCACATGAGGTGGCTTGACTACAAATTGGGTTACGTGTTGATCCAATTTAGGGTTTCTTTTTAGAATTAGGAAAAATAAGCAAGAGGCAGACGCTTTTTTACATTTCAATTTTGTTTCATCTGATCTTATTTGCCAGTACAATCTGTTCATTCTTTGTCTTTCTGCCTTCTCCTTTTCACTGTAGGTTTTACTATTTGTTGAACAGAAGTCTTGCTACTAGACAACCTTACCCTATTTGGCAACCGGTATTGGGGCCGGAGTTGGTCCAAACCCCATGCAACCCTAGCAAACAACCTTAACCATTGTTGTAGGAGTTACGGTGTTGCCTCAATCCAATTGTAAAACCACCCATTTTAGGTGGTTTTGAGGGGTAAGCAACCCAACAAATAGCCGTGGTTATGGTTGCTCCTCCCCTTTTCTATTTTTTAATGGAAATTAAAATTAAAATAATTTTGTAAATTAAGATTAATTATAAATTATAGTTATCTACAAATTAAAAAAATTTCACAAATTAAAATTAGTTATCCCTACACCGCTACTCCAACACCAATCATCAAATAAGCAAAAAAATACTAACCCCCACATGTACCCAACCCAACTTTCAAATATTCTTAATACCACAACTCCTACATCACTTGTCAAACTGGGCCTAAGTTCTACAAGGTACTATGTCATAGTTTACTAAATTTATGATCACGGCTCACATATGTTTGTAATACATGCTTTGTTGTTATCGTTGTGATTCCTATTGTGAGCCTTTGGGGCAGATTGAAAGAATGCATTCAGGAATTCAATTTGATGACATTATGACCATGTTCCTGAATGGCCAAAAAATTATCTGTCGGTCTATTTACTTTGTATCTTAATCCAACTGCTTTTCCTTGTTCATGTGCTTCACTTGGAATGTGTTTGACTTAAAGAATCTTCATGGTTGCAGTAGCACATAGAAATATTTATGTGGCTCATTCTTATTAGATTGGCTGCTAGTTCTCGCACAAGGATAGGGTCTGGCAGCCATGCAGCACGGACACATCTATCGTGAATCCATGTTTTGTTAGACATGCATATTGTATTTATTTTTTAGAATTTCCACGTGCCAGTGTCCCATGTTTGTGTGTGGAAGTATCTGTTTCTGCGCCACAGAGTCCGGCTGCATATGCATAATATATCAATCTTTGTACAAGTTTGGCATGAGGCCCATGTCAGATGTGTAAAACGAATTGAATTAGAAGACTATGCCGTGTGGTAGTTTTCTTCGCTTGCTTCGGGAAGTTTATATACACATTCTTCCTAATGTTGTTTTCGCAATTGGTATGCATGCAGGTTTGGTAGCTGATGCAGAGGACGACTCAACTCCCATTGCATAATTTGTAGAAGCCCATTATGCAGAGATTGCGGTAGTCGTCGAAAATATATGAAAAAGAATCTACCGCAAGAAATGATAGTAAAAAAACTAGGAGCAGCACAATCTTGTCTCTAAATTGCAGAATGGGAGAAATTTCTTGTTCCATAGTGCAACCGTTCTTCGACTATTGAGTTGCTATTTGGAGAACTAACAACTGCGAAGTTCACAACCAAAAAACAATGAAGAATGACTGTTAGGCGCATTATGTTGTGTATGCTCCGCTTTGCATTTCAGTTTCTTGATTATCGGCCATGTATTGTTTCATGTACGTGCATTGTACGAAGTAATATCTAGAAAAAGTATGCGATGTTAACACTTTTCTCAACAATCGAAAGGAGCTTTATGATTAATTTGGCATCAAATTTTTGAGAGAAACGAGTCAAATATGATTATTTTGGCAAATTTGTTTCGAAGCAAGTAATTCAGAGAGAGGTAGATTTGGAAATTTCTTCCTCACGCCAATCTTAATGTCATTTTTTTTTTGTTCTTCGGAATCAATGGAACGGTACAAGGGCTCGAATCCGGGACCTCCCACTGAGGTCCCACGTTCGCTCCCGGACGCCACAGAGCCAAAGGCGCTCGGCATAATCTTAATGTCATTTAATCAATGGAACGGTCACAATTTTTGTAAAACAGAAAAATCCCCAATGGAAAGAGGTACACACCATAGATGCGCCTATACTGAAGATTCTAATATATTAACCGTAGAGAAATAATGACTGCAAGCGACAATAGAAAGTAAAACAACTACAATAAAGTTATCATAGTTTCAATGTCAAAATCGTAGGCCATACAAGGCTAACAACAACCAATACAAGTGCTTGAATTAACAAGTTCGAAACAAATAAAAAGACAAAAAAATCCACAAAATCTAAAATCCTCGTGCACTCCCCACGTGCAATGTACGTTATCCGTGCAGTTGCATTACTCGTCGAGGGATCCGAGAATGATGTGCCACGAGGCACTATCTACATGCATAGTACTCGTCGAGGGGCCTTAATAGGGCGAGGCATTATCTAGCGCAATAGGATAAAAAACCTATGAATTTAATGATTACTTAAGATGCTAAACTTCATTGTGCTTGAATATTAGACTTTCTGATCCCCATACCATGGCATGGATGTGAGATTGAGTTATAGAACTCTCTTGCACTCCCCAAAAAGTAGGTCCACATAAGGGACGCACGAGTGACTTTGGAATAACACTTAGCATTGATCCTAGATGAACACATGACTCATGCAAATCTCCCTTGAATGAGTTCCCTTTTGATGCTCCAACCCTAGTTATCAAATTCCCCTTGACCGAGTTCCCTTTTGATGTTCCAACCCTAGTTATCTTAGATTAGGTAAATAATTTCACCACACATTTTCCCGTCACTCCGTTAGTGATGTGGTTGTATCATCATCATTACCATTCTTTAATCAATCGAAACTGTGAGTTGTAGAACGTCTTGTCCCCGTGATTCGATATTGGACTCATCAGGACTTTATTGCTTGACGACATCCTATACTTGGGAGCATGTGAGATGTTTTGCATGTGTCACTAGGTTGGTGCATATTTTGGGTTTTAGGGTTTCTAGTTTTCTTATCAAATTTAGTGTATAAATATGCATGATTTTGCTTAACCCTATTATTATTTTGATCAATTTTTATTATATCCCCATCAAAATTCATTACTACAAGGATTTTGTGAGGCTAATAAGTTATTTAAATTTTTCTTTATATATGGAAAATTTATTTACATTTTTAGATAACACTTCATATTTAACTTTAGTTGAATTTATGTCTATTTTAAGTTCATCTAACCTAATGTTTAGATGGCTACACTCCTTAGTTAGAAGATTTTCTTCTTCTTTTAGTTTGGAAATTTTTTCTTTTAATTCTTTAATTTCAATACTAGAGTTTTCATTATGTTTTTTAGTTAATGAGATGATTTCTTTTCACAATTTCTTCTTCAAGCATACTAATTTTATTTTCTAATGAATTAATCTTATTAGGGCATTCTTTAATTATGAGTTTTAGTTAGTTTAGAATAATTTTTAATGACATATTCATGTTGTGCATACAAAGCATCAACTCTTGCATGCATATCATCATAACATCATAAACATAATCAGAATCAGAATCAGAATCGGAGTCAGGGGTAGAAATTACCTCCTGTGCCATGAAGCATACTTCATGACTAACTCATTGGTTGTTGACAATGATCCATTGTGGTGGTAGTTGTTCTTGGGTTGATGAGTTCCGTATCCATGCTCCTCGTATTCCCCCCCCATATTCACCAGATTTGGTTGGCAGAAGTAGCATCTATAACATCACCAAAAACATCATCAGTAATACCAGAATATAAGATAAGTATTACATTGAGATTGATTGAATCGACTTCTCTTTGCTCGTCGGTCCAAGTCTCTCTTGGTGTTGTTTGTTGTTCATATGGTTTTTGTATGAACATTCCATAGAAGAGTACCGGGATTCTAGGAACACCAACATCCTTCTTTTCCAATATCCATAATTTGTTCCATCAAAAATGGGTGGTGTGTTGAGACAATGTCCAATACGAAATGTGGGATCTCCATGTATTGCTGCCATTTTAGAACCTGCTCTAATATCACACATTGGATCATATAGTTGGTAAGTGAAACATTAGAGGGGGGTTAATAGTATTTTGTAAATAAAACTTTGCTTTAAAAATTTCCCATTAATATTTCACCTAAGAAGTCAATTAGTGTTACATAATTGATTCTTAATCAGCACTCTAACAACTTGTAAAATATATAAGTAGCAGAAATTAAAGCACAATTGCAAGCACAAGACAATAGCACAAACAAGACGAAGAGAGCAAGCAGACACAAGGAATTACCATGATTCACCCAATTCCCAGGCTACTCCAGTCCCAAGCCATGCTTAGCTTTAATCCACCACTCAACTCTCCAAATGGAGAAAGATTACTCTTGCCTCAACAAGAGGACTTTCCACAACACATCTTCATCAAGAGGATTTACAACCTCTTCACCAATTAAGGATTTTTACCACATCACTAAGTGAGGATTTCCAACCAACACCACTTCATAAGAGGACCACCACATCCATGGATTTTCCAACACAAACTTACCACCACACACATGGATTTTACAACTTACTCTTTTGTCGATGAAGCACAAACTCATATTGCCTTTTCAACTAAAGCTTGTGTGTGAAAGTGTAGTTAAGGAGAAGTTCTTTGTTCTCAAAAATATTTAGGATGAATCCTAAGGAGATCAAAGAAGAATGGCCAAGAAATTGCTTAAAAGCTTTTCGAAAACTTTGGCCAAGAAAGAGGGTTTTATGCTTTTGGAAATTTAGAGCACATGAGAGAGTTTGAATGTTTAATTTTCTTCTTAAAATTTTCTCTTAAATATTATCAAAACGTTTGATCAAAAACCTTATATAAAGCCCCCAAATCTGGACAAAGCAGACTGTCCAAAATGCCCTCAAATGGCTAGAAATGTCTAGTAAAAAAGTTACCTTTATAGGCCAACAACTAGTTACTAGTCGACTAGAATTCACTCACTAGTCGACTAGTCAGCAGCTACTCGACTAATTGTTGAAATCTGATAGACTAGGCTACCAATGTCAAGAAGAGCTAGAGCTCTCTGCATGAATTAGTTGACTACAGTTCTGCTACTAGTTGACCAATGCATAAGACCTAATCGACCAGATGCATAACTATGGTTGACTAATTTCAGACATTTTACTAATCAATTTTTAGAAATTGTAGCTAGTCAAACGGGTGTCAGTATTGGTTGACTGGTCTACCTATACTTAGAAACTAAATTTGAAAACCTTTAAAACATTTTCAAGATATTCTAATGTATTTTCTACATGTGTTCAAGATTCAATTAAAAGGATTTAACATTCTAAAGACAAGTTATAAAAATTTACTTCACTCACACAATCTTAGAGAATTTGATGTAGTCTCTTGTTCTTCAACTTGTCTCTTGAAATCTAGTACTTCATGAGTCTTGGATGAGCTTCTCGATCTTCATATTGAGCTCTAATTCCTTGACTCATCTATTTCAAGCTTGAGCTTCATTCTTGAGCTTTTATTGGCTTATATGAGCTTTGTTGACTTTGTTGACCATGTTTACTTGGCTTAAACTCATTGTAATTAATCTTGTATACATACACTCACAAATCTTATTAGCACCACTAATTATTTGCTCATCATCAAAATATACTTGTGATGACCAATATCCCAACATCATGTATCTCGATCAAAGACTATGCACTTATGCATATTATATACCATTATGATTTCCTACACAAGTATGCTCCACACTTATAATGAACTCAAAAAGAATAAATTACAGAAGGTAGAAAAAACCTCGTTATACTTCTTCACTAGGACTTCGGTACACTGCCCAACATAGAAAGGGTTGAAGTATGCTGACTTGGTTAGGTGATCAATAATAACCCAAATGTCATCGAAACTTGTGTCAGCTTGATCATGAAGTTCATGTTGATATGCTACCATTTTCATTCCATAATATGCAGAGGTCGAACAAACCAAAAATGTGGTGATGCTTGGCTTTCACATGTGAAAACACCAAACACTTGCCATATTCCAAGTAATGACTCTCTTCATGGCATACCAACAGAAATTCTGATGAAAATCCTTCCATATATTGATGCCATTAGTATGAATATAATACGAAGAACTGTGAGCTTCATTCAACAACCCCATATTTATCTACTTCCATTATGATACGTCACCTTATAGGTTGATAGATCAATAGTTTAGCTATTACTATTCTAATCTATTAGATAAATTTGTATATAAAATCGCTTATTTTATTTCATTCTGCATATATCAATAATGTTCTTTCAAAAATTATTTACAGGAGTAATTTAGAAATTCTAATAGAATGGAGGGGTCATCAGTAGAATAAGTACCTAAATAGTTTTCAAGATAGCTTTTAAACAAGACTGCTGCTATCACCTTACACGTTTTCCTAAAAATATGAAAGGGCTAATTGCATATTTTTTAATTATTAAACACATCATATTTTCTTTCAAAAATTTATGTTTTATCCATCTCTTCCTCAACCGCTCTCTTTCTCCGCCAAACACCTCCTCCATCTCCACTCTCCTCCACCTCCTCTACCTCTCCATCCACCTCCTCCATTTCCACCAACTCATCTTCATCTTCCTCCTTTATATTCTCCTCTTGCAATTAAACCCAAAATTTTTAGAAAAAAAATCAATTAAACACTACAAGTTCAAGTCAATCCAAAAAATCTAAAAAAATATGTATTCAACCCAAATGAACATGCAAACCAACAAAAATTGATTAAAATTAATTAAACTTTGAAAAATTAAACTCCAAAAAATCAACGTAGTCAGACTTTGTGACATTTGTGCACTTATGCATATTGACCGGAGCATCACAAATTATTTTTCAAAAAATTCAAAATTGTTGCTCAAGGTTGCATACCTAAGCAACAATATTGAATTTTTGGAGAACTTGAGCAACGAGGATATTGGGATGGGGAAAGGATGATGAGAAGTTGTAGAATGAGGAGGAGGCATTGACAGGCGTAGGAGGAGGCGACAACGATAGAGGATGGAGAAGGAAAAGTGTAGTGTATGAAGAAAGAAAAAGGGTCATGATGGAAATTTCTCTCTCTCGTCCGAATAAAATTCACTCTCTCACTAGAACTCTCTCTCTCTCTCTCTCTCTCTCTCTCTCTCTCTCTCTCTCCCCCCATCCCCCTCTCCATATCTGCTGGGATGACCATAACTGCCTATCTATAGATGATAATCAGACACCTTGTGGAGGGGGAGATGGGGAAGGGAAAAGAGAGCATGAGTTGTGTGAGGTGGGGGAGAGAGATGTAAGTGTTTACCTTTAGGGAGGGAGAAGATGAGCAACATCAGACGTGTAGTGAGAGGGGGCATAGTGGGGCATCATCCAGAAAATGATGAAGGGTTGCATTAAGAGTGTTGTTATTCGCACCACAAAAATTTATGAATACACCACATTACTTGATTCACTACACTTATATTTTTAACATCAGATGTTCGGATTTGAAGATCCGAACGGCTCTAATACAATACATGTGTAAATCCGAACACAATACATATTTTATTATATTGTTCGGCTTTGTAATTCCGAACAAAAGAATAAAAGTATTAGAGCCATGCAGATCTCCAAATTCGAACATTTAATGTTAAAAATATAGGTATGGTGAATAAAGTAGTGTAGTGTATTCATAAATTTTTGTGGTGCGAATAACAACGCTCGTGAATTAAAGAGATGAATGAGATTTTTTTGGAGGGGGGAGCAGTGATGGCTAACACTAAATATTTGTGATAGACTACCCACGCTCGACCCATATTTTAGGCCTTTTGGGCCGAACATCTTAGATTTTTCGTGAGTGGTTTGACAATTTCTGCAGGCCTGCCCACAGAAATAGGCCCAAGCAAAATCCATGGTCTTTTGGTTTACACTTTTATTTTTTATCATTTACTGCCCATTGAAATTTTGTGGGTTATAAGAATGATCAATATGTAGAGCAGGATGTCCGTCCATAGTGTAAGGATCGCCTTACCCTTGCAATACTAACAAAATACACTAGAGGGGGGTGAATAGTGTAATGGCAATAAAATTGTCCAATTAAAATTAAACTTGCAAATGCGAAATTATAAATGCAAGAGGAAATAATTGACACAATTAATCCAAATGCAAACACAAAGTTATACCCTGGTTCCCCAAACTTGGGTACATCCAGCCACACCAATATTCACTATATTCCCACACAGAAAAGTGAATACAAATCTCACAAGGAGATACCCCACAAAGAGGATTTATGCCCTACACAAGGACCCAACCAACCCTACACGAGGATCAAGACTCCCACACAGAGAATCACTAACTCCCACTCAGAGAATTAGGGTTAGCCCTACACTAGGACACTAAACTCCCACAAAAAGAGTTACTCCCACTAAGAGAGTTATTCTCACTAAGAGAATATCCTAATCCCACAAAGAGATAAACTCCTACAAAGAGAGAAAGACTAATTCCCACTAAGAGAATTAGAGTTACAAATTCACCAAGTAAAATAAATACTCTTACCTATGCCTTGAGATGCTTACTCATAAATGGATGCAAGGCATGGAAGAGGCTCTCCAAGTGTTGAGATATGCTTGAAAGCACTTGGATGAATTCCCTTGAGCTGGACTTCAATGCATGAAGAGGAATGAGAGCTCCAAAGAGAGAATTGAGGGAGTTTGAGAGTTGCTTATAGATCTCTTGAGATATTCAATAGTATCAAGACATATAAGAGATGGCAGCACACTCATATATATAGGAACCCTATATCAACCAAGAAAACAGCCAAAAGATCAATTCTGCAACGTCTAGAAACTGGGCGAAAACGACAGGAACCGTCGACCGATGATCATAAGACAGTCGACTGATCAACGGCTAGAAAATATCCAACGGCTATAATCTGAGCCAGGACAGTCGACTGATGAAGTCGATACAGTCGACTGTAAACAGGACATGCGCCTGTTAATCCTTCAGCAGGCGACTACTGCAGGGGATGGAATAAAACAGAGAGCTGCACTCTTTCTCCAGATAAGTAAACAGGCGACTGATGTCAATAATACATTCGACTGTCTTATAGTCTGGCGACTATAATACCTTCATCAGTCGACTGCTGTATAAGATGGAGAAAAGACAGAGAGATGCAGAGAATGCACTTACGCTACTCAGACGACTGTTGGCCAATTCCCAGGCGACTGTAAATCTACAGGCGACTGTAAACTGAGCAGCAGTCGACTGTGCGTAAAGCTCAAGTTTGAGTCAATTGAAATGTTGACTTGAGCTGTGCATATCAGGCAACTATAGAAGGATCTACTAGCGACTGGAAATCACCTAGTCAACTGTGTATCCTTCAGTAGGCGACTGATGGATATCCAGAGACTCCAAATGAGTCTTTGGATAGAGTGAACCTAATTGGTTGGATTCTATGATAATCTTGAGGCTCACTAAGATGGTTAAATACATATTCATGAATGAGTAAAACATCTAACAAGGCATTACTTTAACCTATGTAAGGACACTGTCTATGGGGAAAACACTAGAAGGGTGGGTTGAATAGTGTTTATGCAAATTTAAAAGGAATTTACGCCAAATAAAATGCAATCCAACAAATAGTACGGAATAGAAAAACGACCCAAAGAGAAACACACACAAACGCAGATATGTTTCAAGGGTTCGGATTACCTAAGTCAACTCCCGACTTGTTCCCGGTAATCCTACGTCCCTACCACTCGGATACCACCGGATACTCAAGTTAGAACCCTAACTTGAGGTTTCCTTAAAGCCCACTTGTAGCAACCATACAAGTGCAATCGAATACAATCGATGTCCTTAACTCCCACAACCAAGGAGCAAGCAAAACCACTCTCACAACCGAGAGCACAATTCAAATAAAGAAGTTATGAAATCTGAAAGCAACACTTACAATCACCTATGCCTTGAAGTAGAACTTGAAGGAGAAGTGTGATGTGTGTTGAAGAACTCTCTTGGAAGAGAGGAGAAAAGCCCTTTCTCTTGACTACACCAATTGCCTAGAAGATCAATCTTTGGTTCTAGGTTGGAGAGCAAGAGAACAAGATTTGGAAATACTTAGGGCTTTGGATTTGAGAGCTTTGATCTTTGGAAATGAAAGCTTGAAAGATTTTGCAATGAATGAGTAACCTTCCAATGAAACAGTAGAAGCTCTATTTATAGCTTTCTCAAATCCACAAAATAGTTTAGGCAAAAACCCAATCGAAATCCATGAGAAAAATCTCAACGGATATAATCTGAACTCGCGACAGTCGACTGTTGAACAATCTACAGTCGTCTGTTGCACAGTCAGCAAGGGTAGGTGAGAATTCATAACGGTAACTTACCACGTGGACAGTCGACTGATGAAGCAAAGACAGTCGTTTGTTAAACCAACAGGCGACTGTAACTTCTTCGACAGGCGACTGGCCGAGAGAAGAGTAAGTTAGACAAATACTGGAAATCCCACAAGATACAGGACAGACGACTGATGCAAGGAACACATTCGACTGTTAATCAGAACAGGCGACTGTAAAACCTTAAACAGACGACTGTCAAAATCAAGAGAAAATTTCCAAAGAGCTGAGTCAAAGAAATGACTTACAGACAGGTGACTGTTGCAGCATAGACAGTCGATTGATCTAATAGACAGTCAACTGTATATACAGCATAAGTCGACTGGCCGTAGAAATCAGATCAAACAGAGTTTAGGCATGGAGAGACATGCGACTGATTAACAATACATAGTCGACTGTCACTAGGACAGGCGCCTGTGAATCGTTCAACAGTAGCCTGTGCGAAATAATTAGAGAGGGCCCAAAACTACATTGTAAAAGTCTGTGCATAACAGGCGACTGTAGAACAAAACACAGTCGACTATTTTGAGACAGGCGACTGTAAACTGTTAAGCAGTTGGCTGTTATAAACAATCCTAGCACAAACAAAAAAGGAATTGAATTAGGATGAAAGGACAAAGGTCTAAAGATGTCCTATGACAGAATGTAGATGTGTGTGAGTGCTCCATCAAAATTCTACTTCTAAGCTACATACTAGAAGAGATAAAAGAAAAATTACATTGACGAATAATCTCTTCTTTCCATCATATGAGCTTGAAGTCTTTACAAAGCTTCAATCATCAATCTATGATCATCCAATTCATATCATTTGCCTTCAATTACGTTTGTGAGTCATCCATTGCTAGTTGATCTTCATAATAAGCTTAGGCAATGGATTAACTGCAAAATAGGGGATTAGTCACAAGTATTTATGTTTGCTCATCATTAACACCAAGTAGGGAGAAGTCCAATACTCAACATTCTCCCCCTTTTTGATGATGACAAACAAACATAAACAAAAAGATAAATAATTGTGCGTAATGAAAACTTACTCCCCCTACATAGATGCCAATCAAGTTAGTCAACCAATATTAGAGCATCTACATAACAATTGAAGCAAATGAGTGAGATATGAATGAATTCAATTCAAGAAATCTAGGAAATAAAATCCCTATTCATTGTAATCTTACTCCCCCTGAATCTAAGGCAACGAAAATCTTAGATTCAAGCGTTAGAACATACTTAGCACATCCATTATGAATCTTGTATGTTTATTTCTCTCCCCCTATGGCATTATCCAAAAAGGTGGGAGCAAATAACAACAACTATAATAGTGCTAAATACGAACTAACAACAATCAAGGAGTATAAAGATATATCGAATAAAAAACTCATAAAATCTCATCATATACATATGTGAGTAATGGAATTGAAATCCAATATCAACATTTTAGATATACGAAATGAAAATAATGTCCACAAATTCATCACAACAAAGATATCATGAATTAACCAATATCAAATTCATATATTATCTCAAAAGCACATCAAGGAGAGTGAAGCATACATGGAGACAACATATCATACATCACACAGATAAGATATACAATATAGCATAGTGTGACACAAGAGAGGGTGAAACATCATATATATAGATATATAGAAACTGAGTACATCAACGGATGGTCATCTACATGGCCATCCCAAAAAGATACATCATGATCAAGACAAAAAAAATACATCATTATGACGACATCAAAGTATATCACCATACATATATTAAAGAGTCGCTGACAGCATCATCCATCATACATAAAAAAACATATATCAACACTCAAAATAACATCACTCAAACATCTATCTAAGAGTGAGCGTCTCCAGGGGCTGCAGAAGAGGAAGCAGGCTCTGTAGCAGCAGGAGTATCCACTGGAGGAGGGTCAGAAGGAGCAACAGAAGCAGCAGCAGCAACATCCTGAGTAGAAGCAACACCAGGAGGCTCAACGACACCAGTAGGCTGAGGAGGCACATGAAGCTGGGGAACAAATTGTCTCAAATCCTCAGGGAATGGAATTCCCTGATGGAGGAAAGAGAGAGACAACAATCTGTAAATACTGGAGACCATCTCCAAAAGAATATCCCGAGACGGTGGAGCAGATGAAGAAGGCAAATCAGCTGGAGGCACAGAGGATGAGGATGGAGCTGAAGTAGACTTCCTCTTCTTCGAGGCAGTCTGTAGAGCCGAAGAAGATTTCGACTTTGCAGAAGCGTGGAGGAGAGGACCAAAGGGCATGGGCTCGTAACGAGTCAAGTCAACACCAAAACGAAGAAAGACACGAGTCAGAAGACCACCGTAAGGAATGTGAGACGAGGAGGACGTGAACTCAACCTTGTCCATCGTATCCAGGTTGACACCGGCCCAGTTCACGGGCATGCCAGAGAAAATAGCATACATACACTTTAGAATATCCTGAGACGGCTGGTCAGACGATCCATATCTCGGCAGGATGTTGGACTTCACCACTAGGTGAACAGCCCAACCTCTCGCAGAGAACATAGATGATCTGACACCCGAATCAAGAGCTAAAGGTACCTCTCGAAAACATATCCCGGAGGACAGATTGGTCAAGATCGTCAATCTCAGAGATGCAGATATCAGCGGGAAGGGAACCAACAGAAGGAATCATAAGAATAGTCCCTAAGAGGGAGGGAGTGATCTGAATGTGGGTTCCCTGAACGATAGTATCGAGGATGCCGGTAGACGAATACTCACCGTGAACGCGGTTCGCATAGAAGAGCTTCACCAGAAATGGATAGGCTCTGGGGGACTCGCTCTGAGAGAAGCGAAAAAGATCGGCCAGGTGAGTAGCGGAAAGAATGTCAGAGAGTCTCTCAGCAGTGAAGGCGGGGAAAGCAAAGTAGGTTGATCCCTAGGAGAGAGTGAAATTTCGCCAGACAAAGATCGTCTCGGCAAACATGAACTAGGGGATCAGAGGGGGGTACGGCAGGAGTCTCTTCAGAAGAACTGGACACAGAAGGAGACACATGAGGGTTCTCAGCAACATGCTCACTGATGTGAATACCAGCAGGCTTGTGCTGACGATGGATCAAAGGCTGAGCATCGCTAGAGGAAGCAGAAGGTGAGTAACCCGGCGAAGACGAACGCACGGGTGACTCGACATGCTTGGTTCGGGCTTTATAGGGTTTCTTTTTCTTGGCAATGAGTTTCTTGGGTGCCCTAGGTCGTTTATGAGCAACGATCTTCTCTTTTCCCTTTGGTTTAGGAGCCATTGAAACAAGAGACGGAGAAACTAAAGCGAAGAAAAAAATCGAACGAAGAGCAAGAGAAAGAAGCAAACCAAGTGTGGAAGCAATGACGATCGCAGAGAAAGAGATTGATGGCAACGGAAGAACGCGAGCGACGACGACGAATAGGAGTGGTTCGACAGTTTTGGAAGCGAAATCGAGCGGGAAGTTGAACGGTCGAAGCGGAGGAGAGAGAGTCGACATGGGGAAGTGATCGCGTAAACTCGAATATAAAATTAGGGGAATGAATTTGATCCGTTGGATCAAGGAATCGACGGCTTGGATCAAATCACTTGAACCGACACAGCATAAGACAGTCGACTGATGTACAAATGTCAGTCGACTGGATGAAGTGATAAAAATAAAGCTCAGAGAGATGGGCAGTCGACTGTCAAATAACATGCAGTCGCCTGTCCATTGGACAGTCGACTGACATATACTCAACAGTCGGCTGACCGAAAATTAATACAGTTATAAAAAAGGAACAGAGAACACTGTAAAAATTCGACAGAGAGTACAGTCACCTGATGACTAAAATGCAGTCACCTGTTAAATTAACAGTCGAATGTAAAACAGTCATCAGTCGGCTGTGTGAAAGATACCAATTCTCAGACTGAGGAGATAGAGTAGGGCCGTCGACTGTCGAAGGAAAGACAGTCATCTGTCCTGGTCCAAAAGTGCACAGTGAGAGAGAATTCCAGAGAATAAGAACACTCACCCTGGGACCTATACTCTAATCACAAAAACATCGTAAAATCATTATGAAAACAATAAATCCATTGAAACACAAATTACTCCAATTAAACTCAAAACTCATGAAATCAAATAAGTCACAATTGCCTTTCTTAAACACATAAACAATAAAGCACATGAAGAAAGACAATCAAAAAGATATGAGCTCAATAAGGAGTTATAACAAGAAAGATTGAGCTTCTAGATTTCAGATTCACCCATAATTCCCAATTCTCCACGCAGCCTCACAAATGAATCTTCTTTAAGAGGTTTAGTGAAGATATCGGCAATTTGTTTTTGGGTTTCAATGTACTCTAAGATGATGTCCTTCTTAGCTACACGATCATTTATAAAATGGTGTCTCACGTCTATGTGTTTGGTACGGGAGTGGTGTACCGGATTCTTGGAAAGACAAATAGCACTTTGATTATCAACCATGATAAGGCAAGTATCACAATTGACACCATAGTCACTAAGAGTGTGTCGCATCCAAAGAACTTGTGCACATGCAAGACCCGCGTCAATATATTCCACTTCAGTCGTGGACAATGACACCGAATTCTGTTTCTTAGAAAACCAAGAAACTAAGGAATTTCCTAAGAAATGGCATGTGCCACTAGTACTTTTCCTGTCGGACTTGCATCCGGTAAAGTCGGCATCACTATATGAGATTAACTCATATGTGCTAGACTTAGGGTAAAGTAACCCATAATCTAGAGATTGATTAAGATAACGGAATATTCATTTAACCGCAATCAAGTGTGACTCCTTAGGTCTTGCTTGATATCTACCACAAAGACATACGGAAAACATTATATCGGGCCTACTAGCGGTTAAGTAAAGTAAGCTATCGATCATACCTCGATATAGACGAACGTCTACATCTTTTCCGCTTTCATCCTTGTGTAGATGAGTAGTAGTACTCATGGGAGTCCTTTTGCTCGAAGACGATTCCATCCCGAATCGCTTAATAAGCTCCCCTGTGTACTTTGTCTGATGTATGAAAGTGCCATTCTCCATTTGTCGAATTTGCAATCCAAGGAAGTAGGTGAGCTCTCCCATGTGGCTCATCTCAAACTCGTCCTTTATAGACTTGGAAAATTCTTGACAAAGATTAAAGTTAGTAGAACCGAAAATAATATCGTCTACATAAACTTGAATCAAAAGAATGTCATTTTCATAATCTTTAATGAAGAGTGTAGAATCAACTTCTCCCATTTTAAAACCCAAATTCAAAAGAAAGGTCTTAAGACGACCATACCAAGCTCTAGGAGCTTGTCTCAATCCATACAACGATTTCTTAAGTTTGAAAACATGGTTTGGAAATTTTTCATGAATAAAACCGGGAGGTTGAGAAACATAGACTTATTCATTGACAAACACATTTAAAAATGCACTTTTAACATCCATTTGAAATAATTTAAAATTCTTATGCGATGCAAAAGATAAAAGCAACCTAATAGCTTCTAATCTAGCTACGGGGGTAAAAGATTCTTCGAAATCAATACCTTCCTCTTGCTGGTAGCCTTGAGCTACTAACCCTGCTTTATTTCGCGTGATTACCTCGTTTTCATCCGTCTTGTTCTTGAAGATCCATTTGGTCCCAATCACTTGGTGACCACTTGGAAGAGGTACAAGTTCCCAAACTTTGTTTCTCTCGAATTGCATTAGTTCTTCTTCCATTGCAACTATCCAAGAGCTATCCTCACAAGCTTCTTGGATGTTCTTTGGCTCAATGGTAGAGACAAATGCGCAATGAGAGAATTCTTCAATTCTTGATCTCGTTCGAACACCCACACCAATATCTCCAATAATTTGGTTATGGGGATGGTTGCAAACGGTCGGGTAAGCTTTGGGTAAACCTGGATCACTAGGAACAACTTCAACAACTTCGTTAGAAGTGTTAGTCTCAACAAAAATATCATTAATCTTAACATTATTAAGAGAATCACAAAGAATATCTACATTATCATCATCAACATGAGGAAAATCAAAATCTTCATAAAAGGATACGTGAAGTGATTCCTCAATCGTTGAAGAAGTTTTGTTGTATATCCGGTAGGCTTTGCTACGTGTGGAATATCTAACAAAAATTCCTTCATCGGATCTTGGCTCAAATTTGTCTAAATTACCAAAAGTGTTCTTTATAAAATATTTTGAACCAAAAACTCGAAAATATTTCACTTGAGGCTTTTTATCATAAAACAACTCAAAACAAGTTTTGTTTGTTCGGGGTCTCACTAGGATCCTATTGAGCACATAACATGCCGTGTGCACCGCTTCTGCCCAAAATTGTAGTCCCAAATAACTATCATGGAGCATAGTGCGAGCACACTCAATAAGAGTCCTATTCTTTCTTTCTACTACATCATTTTGTGGTGGAGCACGAGGAAAGGAAAAGTTATGAGTTATCCCGGAGTCATCACAAAACTTTATAAAAGACTCATTCTCAAATTCTCCTCCATGATCACTACGAATAGTGATAATGGTGGATCCTAAAAGATTCTGAATCTTCTTTGCAAATTTGGTAAACTCTTCATGAGCTTCATTCTTATTAGTTAAGAATGAAACCCAAGTAAATCTAGAAAAGTCGTCAATGACAACTAGTCCATAATGAGTATTACCTAAAGAAGCGGTTCTAGTTGGCCCAAATAAATCTAGATGTAGAAGTTCTAGGGGCCTCTTAGAAGTAATCCCTTCTTTAAGCTTAAATGATGATTTACTTAGTTTTACCTCTTTGACATGAATCACAAAAGTTTTTCTTATTAAAATCAATCTTAGGAAAACCTTTGACTAGATCATGCTTAGCTAACTTATATAAGTGCTTGAAATGAACATGACCAAAACGGCGATGCCATAATAGGTGTTCACTTGTGTTAGCAACTAAGCAATGTTCTACGATTTTAGGCAAGCTCAAATAATAAATATTTTTACGCCTAATACCGGAAAATAAAACATTTGAATCACAATCAACAATAGTACACAATCATTCTCCAAAGTTAACCTTGTAACCTTTGTCAGAAAGTTGACTAATGGAAATGAGATTGTGACATAAACCACTAACAAGATAAACATTAGTAATTAGAGGTTTGGAAGGATTACCAACGATACCTACTCCAATGATGGTTCCCTTTTGATTACCTCCAAAAGTGAACGTTGCACCATCTTTGATGCTAATTACTTCGAAGAGCAACGAGAGATCTCCCGTCATGTGTTTGGAGCAACCGCTATCAAGAATCCATCCTTTTCCTTTAGAGCTAATAAGACATTTATTGCTCTTCTTCTTTCTCTTGGGTACCTATATAATATACCATAAGCTTATGGTACCCAATGTTTGTTGGGTCCAAGGGGATTAGCCCTTTGGAAGCCAAGTCCAAGTGGACTTCCGCTTCCCAACATAGTTACTATTTCTAAATACATCATGAAAGTAGGAATCAACATAAGCATTCCTATCATTTAGACTAGTGTTCTTAGGACACCAAATAGTGTACATCTTAGGAGTCCTATTCCTAGTTGCATGCATATGTGTTGGATTTCTATGTGGTGCATGCTTCTTAGGAACATGATTTCTAGCATAGAGATGTGGTGGAGGATATGCATTGTACATTCTAGGATGATATGTATGCTTGGGAACATGCATATTATATAAAGCATTTTGATCATGCATGACATGAGGAGGATGAGCATACATGAAAGAATGATGCATATGAGCATATGGGTGTGTAGGAGCACGTACATGAGTATTTCTCATGTGTGGTTGTGTACGTGTCCGTGGGTGCGGAGCATAGAATGTGTCATGATTATCCACTTGTGAAGTAGGTTGTTTCCTATGTGGATGAGAGTTAGTGTACATATAAGCATGGCCTTGCTTTTGGTTTCCACCCTTAGTGGGTTTCTTGCCAAAAGGAAGAGAAGGTGATGTGGTGACATTCTTGGTAGGATTGCTACCTATAGTGTCTTTGACACCACTTGTGGATGCACCGGAGGAAGGCCTCACAAAATCTATACTGACACCACTATATGAGGTGCGAGCATTAGATGCATTTGCTTTTACAAATCCAAGGCCAACACGATGTGTGGCCGGAAATTGGTTTGCAAGCAATTCTTCCAATTGTCCTTGTCCCTTATTGAATCTTACAATACGGGAGGACATGAGCTCATATTTCTCCTTTAAAGAAGAAATGTTGGTATCCAAGGTGGACACCCATGCTTTGAGCTCGTGCACTTGGGTTTTAAGAGAATCATTCTCTAAACCCAATTGTGTGTGTGACTTGTAACTAGATCACTATTATCCATGGGATGTGTTTGATCTAGTTGAGATTTGAGGAAATTCACCTCATCTCTCAATGTGACATTTTGAGAAGCTAAGTTTGCTTTCTCAAGAGTTAAAGTATCAACAATGGTGTCATGGTTGATAATGCATGGAATGGATGACTTGCTAATATTTGATTTCTTTAAGCTAGTGTATCTAAGCATTACAGATTGGTATTTAGCAAATAGTTCTTCATTAGCTATACGAAGTTCATCCATTGTTACCTCGGTGTCATCCGTGTCAGAGTCACTCTCATTCGAGAGTGGGTCTTCAAGTGCCATGAAGCACATGTGGGCGCTCTCACCCTTCTCATCATCGGAATCGCTTGATGAGTCATCACTTGAGTCATCAAAGGTACCTACGAGTCCTTTCTTCTTGTCTCTCTTGTTCTTGTCGGACTTGTGGTACTTTGTCGCCTTCCACTTTTCTTTGTTGTTTAGCATTGGGCAATCCCTCTTGATGTGCCCTGGCTTATTACACTTATAACAAAGAGAAGAAGTAGCATTAGTAGACTCATAACGTTTGTTTGAGGAAAATTTACCTTTGCGGAAGAAGCGTTGGAACTTCTTCGCCATTTAGGCCATTTCACCCAAATCCATATCGTTCTCGGATTCATCACTTTCGGAGGATGACGAATTGGCATTGAACGCCAAAGCTTTCTTCTTGGCCTCCGAGGGATTCATCATGGCTCGAATCTTCAATCGGTTATCCCGTCTTACTTCGTAAGACATAAGAGTCCCGATGAGATTCACCACGGTGTAGTTCTTCAAGTCATTGACCTCCTCAATGGCGATTGCTCGTCTTTCCCATTTGGAGGTCATCCCCATGATGATCTTCCTTACCTTTTCAGGTTCGGTGTAAATTTGGCCAATGGCTTCCAATTCATTTGTGATGTTGGTAAAGCGTCCGTACATCGACGCAATGCTCTCATTTTCCTGCATGTGAAACAAGTCGAAGTTTTGCACAGCAACATATAAGTTTGAAAGCTTTACCTTATTCGTTCCCTCATGGGTAACGATGAGATGGTTCCAAATTTGATATGCATTCTTACATGTGCATATCTTGTTGAACTCATTCGGGTGCAACGTACAATGAAGAGCGTTCATTGCTTTAGCGTTGTTGACTTCGACGGACTTCTCAGAAGTCGTCCATTTCTCGAAGTCCTCTTCGGCGGGCTTAACGTACTCCTTGTGGAGAGTTCTCCAAAGAGAAGCACTCCTAAGGAATGTCTCCATCCTACACTTCCAATAGCCAAAATTAGTACAATTGAAACGTGGAGGACGTACCGTAGATTGACCTTCGAAAAGTGTGGACGCTCCATCACGGTCGTGATTGTTGTACGAAGCCGGCGGAGGAACGTTGTTGTTGTTAGATGCCATAGATGAAACCTTGCGCCAAATTGTAAGGACCCTGTCTATGGGGAAAACACTAGACGGGGGGGGGGGGGGGGGGGTTGAATAGTGTTTATGCAAATTTAAAAGGAATTTACGCCAAATAAAATACAATCCAACAAATAGTGCGGAATAGAAAAACGACCCAAAGAGAAACACACGCAAACACAGATATGTTTCAAGGGTTTGGATTACCCAAGTCAACTCCCGACTTATTCCCGGTAATCCTACGTCCCTATCACCCGGATACCACCGGATACTCAAGTTAGAACCCTAACTTGAGGTTCCTTAAAGCCCACTTGTAGCAACCCTACAAGTGAAATCGAATACAATCGATGCCCTTGACTCCCACAAACAGGGAGCAAGCAAAACCACTCTCACAACCGAGAGCAAAATTCAAATAAAGAAGTTATGAAATCTGAAAGCAACACTTACAATCACATATGCCTTGAAGTAGAACTTGAAGGAGAAGTGTGATGTGTGTTGAAGAACTCTCTTGGAAGAGAGAAGAAAGCCCTTTCTCTTGACTGCACCAATTGCCTAGAAGATCAATCTTTGGTTCTAGGTTGGAGAGCAAGAGAACAAGATTTGGAAATACTTAGGGCTTTGGATTTGAAAGCTTTGATCTTTGGAAATGAAAGCTTGAAGGATTTTGCAATGAATGAGTAACCTTCCAATGAAACAGTTGAAGCTCTATTTATAGCTTTCTCAAATCCACAAAACAGTTTAGGCAAAAACCCAATCGAAATCCGTGAGAAAAATCTCAACGGATATAATCTGAACTCGCGACAGTCGACTGTTGAACAATTCACAGTCGACTGTTGCACAGTTAGCAAGGGTAGGTGAGAATTCATAACGGTAACTTACCACGTGGACAGTCGACTGATGAAGCAAAGACAGTCGTCTGTTAAACCAACATGCGACTGTAACTTCTTCGACAGGCGACTGGCCGAGAGAAGAGTAAGTTAGACAAATACTGGAAATCCCACAAGATACAGGACAGACGACTGATGCAAGGAACACATTCGACTGTTAATCAGAACAGGCGACTGTAAAACCTTAAACAGACGACTGTCAAAATCAAGAGAAAATTTCCAAAGAGCTGAGTCAAAGAAATGACTTACAGACAGGCGACTGTTGCAGCATAGACAGTCGATTGATCTAATAGACAGTCAACTGTATATACAGCATAAGTCGACTGGCCGTAGAAATCAGATCAAACAGAGTTTAGGCATGGAGAGACATGCGACTGATTAACAATACATAGTCGACTGTCACTAGGACAGGAGCCTGTGAATCGTTCAACAGTAGCCTGTGCGAAATAATTAGAGAGGGCCCAAAACTACATTGTAAAAGTCTGTGCATAACAGGCGACTGTAGAACAAAACACAGTCGACTATTTTGAGACAGGCGACTGTAAACTGTTAAGCAGTCGGCTGTTATAGCCAATCATAGCACAAACAAAAAAGGAATTGAATTAGGATGAAAGGACAAAGGTCTAAAGATGTCCTATGACAGAATGTAGATGTGTGTGAGTGCTCCATCAAAGTTCTACTTCTAAGCTACATACTAGAAGAGATAAAAGAAAAATTACATTGACGAATAATCTCTTCTTTCCATCGTATGAGCTTGAAGTCTTTACGGAGCTTCAATCATCAATCTACGATCATCCAATTCATATCATTTGCCTTCAATTACGTTTGTGAGTCATCCATTGCTAGTTGATCTTCATAATAAGCTTATGCAATGGATTAACTGCAAAATAGGTTATTAGTTACAAGTATTTATGTTTGCTCATCATTAACACCAAGTAGGGAGAAGTCCAATACTCAACAACCTAGACTCAAAAGAGAGAGAAAGCAATAAAGTAAATATTACTTGGATTACATTGCTTTCCTTAGAGTCTAAGTCTTCAATCTTGATGCCTTGAATGCTCTCCATCATCTCCAAGCTTTGGCACTCCTTGAGTCCAAGCTTTGGCCCTTCTCCACCTGATGTCCATCCTTGCACCAAGTGATTAGTCTCCAAGAAAGATATTCTAGGAATGAAACTGTGAGACTAAAACATGAGAGTCATTAGCAACAACATAATGTTGTGATCATCATCAAAATAAGATTGGTCTGAAACACCAATACTCAACACATAGTACTCAACCTATGAAATTTCTGTCAGTGGTATTTTTTAAAATTTTTGTACCCTCAATGAAAAATCCATGGTTGGTAAAAACTATTATGTTGGTAGAAGTTTTGTTTTCCCATGGAATTTCTATCTGTCCATGGAATTTTACCCATAAACTTCAAGTTTGTAGTGTCTTTTACAATTAGGGAAGAATTTGTAGGGATGATGATGTGGTATGCCCAATTGGAAGCCCAATCGGGCTTTAGGCATGCCCATTCTCATCACTATTTACAATCGTGAATTTGTTTGTAGTCATAAATATATGAGCATAGAAATGATTTCTATTAGTGAGGTACCGGGATACCCATCATGATGATAGATGGTGTTACAATTCAAACACAAGGAAGTGTATTTATCAATGGGTAAATAGGAGGATGTTGATGTGAATTAGGGTGAGTTATGTTGGATCATGTGGATGGCAAGTTGAACACTATAAGGGGGAAATAATGTTTTATAAAATTTCTACAAAGATCACTAAATGAGTTACAACTTAGAATATTTATCAATTACTAATGCTTGTAAATATTGAATTTGCAGCAGAAATAAACTCGTAATTGTCATAATAAAATGAGAAGAGATATGCAAACTAGAGAAGCAAAATCACAATCACAAAGTTTTATCCCACTTCGGTTTCTCTTACGTACTCCAGTTCCCAGGCTTCCAGCTTGAAATTTTCCACTAAATCTCTTGCTAACCCATAAGAAAATACAAACCTTACCTTCAAACTGGCTTTAAGATTACCACCTCTCTCAAACAACCTTGAGAGATAAATTTCTCCTATCTCAAACACACTTAAGAGAAAATTACATCTTTGCAATAGAATTAAAAAACAATTTTCATGTAGCCTTGAAGATAAGAAAGTGATGATTAGATCTAGGAAGATTTCTATTCAAAAGATGTGATAATTTGAGAAAAGAAATTTAGTGCTTTTTTCTTTTGGCTCAGTTAGAATGAAAAAGCTTGAAGGGTATTCTTAACAATAATAAATTATTTTCTTTTATCAAAATAGATAAAAACTTAATAAATCTTGATGTGAAATATTTTGAGGTTTTTCCTATTTATAGAGGTGAAAAATCATCAAAGAAAATGTCTGAATTATCCTTCATAACGGCTAGAAAATGGCTAGTTTCTAAAAGCCAACTATGCAAGCGGCTAGTTGATTAGTGTACTAGTAAAGGATTATTAGTAAACTAATGCTTTAAAGTTAGTCGACTAATGCGTCAACATTGGTCGACTAAATTGTGCTAGCTAGAATTTCTATCTTCTATTAGTCGATCATGGGAAATGCATTGGCCGCTTAATGAGGTAAAAACACACTATTTCAGTATGCAACATAGGATTTTAATAAGGATCAAATCCATTATAATTCTACGTATTGTCTATTATTTCATGTGCATGTGTGTGTGGTGCATCTTCACGGCTTTGCAAAAATATTCTAAGACAACAAAAGTTAGAGTTCATCAGTAAATATAAAGTACAGTTGTTTGCCATGGTTGATGTAGTTCTTAGCTCATCTCCTTACCATAGATATGCCTTCAATTCATCTTACCTTGCCTTGTCACACCATCATATAAACGTATACATTGTAGATATCACTTTTAGTTCGGGGCCATGCCAATATTAGGACCCAGTCAAAACTCGTCAGGTGGGACCTGGTGCGAGCTGACCTTACCCTTGGTGAACTCTAAACTCCACCTCAAGAGGTGAACCTGACATGGCACCAGCTTGTTGGGACCTGTGGCTAAACAATACACTAAATAAGGGTGTAAATAGTATAAAGGTAAGCAAAAGTGCGTAATTAAAAGTTACTAAAATTCAACGCACAACACAGCGGAAATTAAAACGATATGCTCAACAACAACAACCACACAAAGGAAATACGCCAACAACAAATGCAAACACACAAGGCGTATCCTGGTTCGGATCCTTATTCCAAGACGATCCAACTCCAGCCCCATATTGCAATCGCACTCTGTGGATACACTAACAAGCCTTTTCCAAGGCACATACAACCAACACCATAACTTGGTGCTTGGCTGACAATTCTACAACTATAAGAGTACAAATACAAAATCCCTTCCGGGATATCAATACACACTATTCCAAGTACCACACTCTTTTTCAAGAGCAAACCTTATTCCAAGGGCAACCTCTCTTTCTAGAGAGACACTCCACAACCCGGGAGCAAGGTTACAACGAAACAAATGTAACACAAATTGCACACTTACCTATGCCTTGAATAGATTTTACCTAATGTGAAGATAAAGGCATGGAAGTGTGAAAACCAAGTGCTTGAGATGACGAACTTGATGCACTTGGGAACTTCTCCCTAAGCTAAGGTTTCAACCTGTAGATCATCCAATAAGAGTAGGAGAAGAGAAGATAGAGTGTAAATGATGAGCTTTATCCTCAACCTTTTGGCTCTCTAAAATGATTTCTATAAGTGTAGAGAGATGCCAAAAATAGCACCTCAAACCAGTTTAAAAAGCCCTTCTAAACAGCCCACAAACGGACAAAAAAGGTTAGAAATGTCTAGCTAGAGTGTCCCAACAACAAGATTTGGGGGTCAACCAGATGACTGATGCATAAGGACCAGAGCCTGGTGAAGAGTGGCTAGATGTCTGGGCCGACATTATGTAACGTTTGGTCTGATAGACTCTTCTCAGAAAAACACCATATCACCAAAATAGTCAAAACTTCCACAATTGGACTCCGATTGAGGTGATTCAAGATGTGTTGGAAAGCTAACAAAGAATGCAATCTGATGGGCTTAGAATGGTTGAGAATTCTAACCACAAATAAATTGACAGAGGTTTGAAGTCAGAAACAGATTACAGAACTCCAACAGACTTAAACCAGAAAAACACTTGATCACCAAAACAATCATAACTTCCACAATTGGACTCCAATTGAGGTGATTCAAGATGCATTAGAAAGCTAATAAAATATGAAATCTGATGGTATACACCCTCCAGATGCCTGGTATACACCCTCCAGATGCCTGTAACCCATGCTTCCTTTTGTGATCGTCTTGTCAGCCGTCAGTAAGGTTACATGCGGGATTACCAGGATTCAAGTCGTGCCCACTGTAACTACTCCCTTGCAAAGCTGGCCACATGCCCCTGGAAAAATGGAGCATGCATTGCTATGATAAAGCTAGCTATTTGTACTCATTGGATGTATCTTTTGATAACGACCTGGATGGGGTGTGACCGGCCCAACTACCTAGGGTTGTGCTATTGCGGTCGTGTGGCCTAGCCTTATCATACAGATGGGCACTCAGGCCATAGAGTTTAAGGGATAACTCGGATGCTGAGATCGTCTCAGTGGGAGTCTTGTTCGCATGGGATTGAGCTGCTGAAGGAACTGACTTCGTGGGGCTGTCTCTGAAGAGCTACTTGGAAGGGCCGACCTCAGTTAGCGAGATTGTCCCTTTGGAATTATGCTGTGTTGGTTCTTGAGTTCAAAATCAATGGTGTTTTCATGATGTTCAACATTGGGTTATGTGCTAATCAACTTTTATGTTTTATTCTCATTTATTTAACATTGGTTATATCAAGGGGAGACAAAACATATGGTGTTGGGATGATGGACTCAAGACATGAAGCATTGGATTAATGAAGTGTTCGGTCCCCGGACTTACACCGGGGGACGCGAATCACCGCAACTGTGCGGTGGTTGCAGTATATAAAGATTGTCGAACTCTGGAGATGCAGTTGTTTAGTGTTTAACTTGTTGTTTGAGGGAGAATACTTGGGGTCAGGGGGTTGTCATGAAAAGATTGGTTGTAAAGAAAAATGAGTTTAACGAGTTTTAATAAAATCTAGGACAATTAGAAATCCCCGCTAGGTCTTTCGGGCTTGAATACCAGGTTAAGGGTCCTTTTGTTGAACGATGAATGAGGGTAGGAGTGTCTCATCTGAAGATGGGAACGAGTACTTAACTTTCGTTGTCCTACTTATCTAATGTATCCCTATGCGCAGCTCTACTTTTGCAATCCGCTTTGCATAGGAATATGAGCATTACACTTGACAATGGTTCTCATATCGCAATCCTTATCCACTCGTATGATCTACGTATTGGGATACTACACTACAATTGGTTCTAATAATCAGGCTACTTTCGTAGTCACAGACTAGCGGACTGGGGATTAGTAGTCATCCCTAGCGTTCGAGTCACTTCCATGATCACAAGCACTAGAAAGCGGCCACTAATCCCTAATCATATTCGTGGGGATTTTTCCTAGAATATGGAGCGAATTTCGCTATCCTCCAATTCTAGGGCTAATCCCCTAAAATCCTTGTTCAAACTACCATAGAGCAACCCTTGATACGTTCAACTAATGTTAACCTAACATCAAATCCATAGGATCCTAGGGTTCATACTTAAGCCCTAGAATGCAACTACTCAGACATAGCAATATCAACAATAATGAAAGCAATAGTAAGATTCATCGCAGGCATATCAATCATATCAAAATCAATATCAAAAGACATGGAATCGTAAATAAAAGAGAACGCAATAAAAGAAATGGGTTTGAGCCGTTCACCCAAGATCGATTCCTAGAAGGAAAACACAAAAGAGATCCTATCCCAAAATGACGGCTCCAATCCTCAGCAAAACAAAACTTAACCTAATCTAAAATTTAGTTCACTTATATACAAAACCACAAAAATTGCGGGTTTCCCGAAAATTCAACCCAGAAACCCGGTAAGAAGCCCTAAACTAAAGGCTGTCGATGACATGTGATGTGTCCATATTTTACAATATTTTCATATCATTATTCCATTGCATCTCATGCCATTTTCACATCTAAATCCCTCATTTTACTACGATATTGCATTTCTGACGATATTTTCGAGTTTCGTAGTGTTTTGTGAGTTTTCAGGGATTTTGGAGCGATTTGGGACCCCACTTGGGTATGGACACATCCGACATGCTCGTGAGCTTATTGACGGGGCTCTGGATGAGTTTGCCACACCTCTGTAGCCATCAGAGGAGAAGAGAGAGAGAGAGAGAGGAGAGAGAGAGAGAGAGAGAGAGAGAGAGAGAGAGAGAGAGAGAGAGAGAGAGAGAGAGACAGCCCCCAGGAGCCTCTGTAGCATTTTCCCAGAAAATGCTCGGTCCGAGCAGCTCTGCTCGACCGAGCCATATCAGATTGAGAAGGGAGCTGACATAGGCTGACTCGGACCGAGCAGTTCATCTGATCGGTCAAGCAGCCCCAATTTCCCAAGCCACGACGCGACCCGAGTAGCCGACCGAGCCGACGCCTGCTCGGACCGAGTAGAGCTTACTCGGTCCAGGTAGGCTGAGAAGATATCTGTAGTGCCCGGTCGAGTAGCTCATCTGCTCGGCCCGAGCCACCGAATGAGGAGCTCATTACTCGACCAAGTCACCTGCTCGGTCGGTAACTCAGTGACATTTTTTGGAATATTTTGAAATGGCCGTGATGCGCGCGATCTGGAGCGACTGAAGGGAGGAGCTGTGCGGGCGACTAAGAGGACTCCCATCAGGGAAATTTTGAAGAGTTTTTTTGAGAGGATGATCACTCCTTATTTTACACCTTTTTTCCGCATGTTTGCATGCCATTTAGATCGCCCAAATCATGTTTTTCACGATATATCGACGATATTGCGATGCTTTTCACGATTTGTTGTTTTTGTCTTATTTCAGGTGATTTGGCGCGATTTGGAGTGATCCCGAGATGCGATTACTCTAGACGGTCACCAACGACCTCCCCGAGGGGTATTTTGCTGTTGGAGAGGAGCGGAAGAAGAATGGACGTCGCAGGAGCGACGAGGAGGCCAAAACAAGCAGATTGGGCATTTTTTGTGTCCCACTCGGCCGAGTGGAGGAGCCACTCGGCCGACCAGCGAGACACTGCTCGGCCGACCAGTTCAGACACGATTTCTATGTGCACTCGGCCGAGCACAGAAGACCCACTCAGCCGAGTGACGATACCACGTCCGCCCGAGTGGCGCCCAGACGAAGCCCTTCCAAAACATCGAAGTTACTGTTTTTCGGCTGCCTGAACTTCAGAAGACCCACTCGGCCGAGTGGTAAATCCCGTCCGCCCGAGTGCAGTGAAGTCATCGGCCGAGTGACGACAACTCACTCGGCCGAGCCGCCCCTGAACTGAAGACCCCTGAAAGACCCGACTTACTAGAAAATTGCAGGGTTTTCACTCGGCCGAGCGACTTTTGTCACTCGGCCGAGTGCGATGCGCTGCCTGTAGCGAAAACTGCGGAAAACATGCTGTGCAGGGGTATTTTGGTCACGATTTTTGGACGATTTTTGGGGCTATTTAAGCCCTGTTTTTACCCTAGTTTGGAGAGCTCTCTCTTAGATTTTTTGCAGCTTTTTAGATTAGTTTTTTAGCTTTATTCTTGTGATTGGAGAAGGAGCAAAACTTGGATTTTTGTTGGATTAATTGAGGAACTACATTGGTTTGCATCTCTTTTCCCTAAAAATTCTATTTTATTGTTTATATCATTGTTGTGATGAATTCTATTGCTTATCTCAACGATTATTTTTGTGATCTTGCTATGATTTGTGAGTAGTCTCCGCGTCTTGGGGCGTGGGGATGAACCCTACAAGCCCACTTTCATATTTGTGATGAATTGGTAGAAATTGAGCTAGAATTGCTATTAGAGATTAGATTGGGATCAATTTACTACGGATTGCTAGGTATTCATATCAATTGGGATTTGCAAGAGATTGGATCCCAATTTGATAGGAAGCCCTAGAAATCCGAATTGGGTTGGAGTCGGATTTTTCGAAGTATCGGTTTGCAAGAGATTGGACCGATACTAGGATTCCCGGTTGCAATTCTATACCGATACCCATTTTCAAGAGATTGGACGGGTAGGAACTATCCTAATCTAGATCGTGGACTGAGTTTGCAAGAGATTGGGCTCGGTGCGCGATTGGACGATGATGTTGATCCTAATGCTAGCTTCCCTTGGGTAGAGTTTGCAAGAGATTGGACCCGACCCTAGGATAGCTATAGACCGGCAACAGCGAGAGAGCGTGAGCTTGGTTCTACATTCAGTTGCAACTAGTTCATCCGAATTCTCATTCTAGCAATTTTGATACCGATGAACCACATTTATGAAGTATGGTGTGTAGCGGGGATTCCCCATTCCCTAGACGTTCTTTATTTGATTTGATATTTCGCATATTTGTCTGACGATTGTGACAGGATCGCCGAAGGCAAATTTCTCTTCTTAAATAGCCAGGTTGATTTGAGCAAGCACAGTCATTCGTCCTCCCTGTGTTCGATATCCCGCTCGCTGCTACACCGTGCACTTGCGGTAAAACTACAACCGTTCTCTGGGTGTATACTCGGGACCGACCAAGTTTTTGGCACCGTTGCCGGGGGACGCGCGTTTTGACGGTGTTCGACATCGACCACCCGGTTATTTCTTCTTACTTTCTTCCTTTACTTCCCTCTATATCTTATTCTAACTCTATTCGCAGCACTATTTGCATGTTCTCCCTGTATTTTGCATAAGATCTTAACAGGGAGAATGGAGGATGCACTGCCAACAATAGAACTCAGTCGGGAAGACTATGACTCCTTCACAGACCTCCTTAAGGAGCTTGTCGACGAGATCCACGCTACTGGAGCATTTGCTATCGATATCAAGGACCCCGACGAACAACTATTTGCTAGTTTTGTGATGGACCAAATCTCCCCGGAGGGGACTATCGGAGGCAATGTCAGAGTTGACGTGGTCGACGACAAATTGTATTTCGAAGACAATAGAGCAAGTGTCGAAGAACACTATGCTCTCGAAGAACCCTTCGAGCAAACCGACATTCAGGGAGTTACACTCTATGACGCTCACTCTTGTTTTTATGAATCGTCTGATGTGTTTCTTGATTCCAGGTACGAACCGGAGCAGAGTGAAGGTTTCGGCGATGCTGGCACTGAATCGGAGGGCGCCTATTTCGATGCCTCGTCCTCACTAAGTAGCGAATCTGACTCGTCACAAGAGAGCATGCCACCTGAACATGAGCTATACCCAGATAACAAGGAAGAAGTCGAACTCATGTGAGCCGATGAAGTGGAAGGAGCAGCGCCACCTGAGGTAGAGCTTAAACAATTACCACCGAATCTAAGGTATGCCTTTTTGGGTAATAAATTAACTTTCCCGGTGATAGTCAATTCCCACCTCACACAAGATCAACTTGAAAAACTCCTAGACGTTCTTAGGAGTCACAAGGACGTCCTGGGCTACACTATCTCCGATCTAAAAGGGATAAGCCCTAGGCTTTGCACGCATAGGATCCATTTGGAGGATACCGATGCCACCTCCATTGAGCCTCAAAGGCGGTTAAACCCGAATATGAAGGAGGTGGTAAAGAAGGAAATCCTAAAATTGCTAGAAGCCGGTATTATTTATCCTATCTCTGACAGTAGATGGGTTAGCCCCGTTCACGTCGTCCCCAAGAAAGGGGGGATGACTGTTATAAAAAATGAAAAAGGTGAGCCCATATCTACACGCACTGTCACGGGATGGCGAATGTGCATTGACTATAGGAAACTCAATAAAGCCACCCGAAAAGACCACTACCCATTGCCCTTCATCGATCAAATGCTTGAGCGCCTTGCAAAACATAAATACTTTTGCTACCTAGATGGGTATTCGGGATTCTTCCAAATCCCTTTGCACGAAGATGACCAAGAGAAGACAACTTTCACTTGTCCCTATGGCACCTACGCCTACCGTAGGATGCCGTTTGGCCTTTGTAATGCCCCCGCCACTTTTCAGATGTGTATGACATCCATATTCTCCGATTACATTGAAAATATTATGGAAGTTTTTATGGATGATTTCTCGGTTTACGGAAGTGAGTTTGACTCTTGCTTGGAAAATCTCACTAAAGTCCTAAAAAGGTGCCAACAAAACAATCTCACTCTCAATTGGGAGAAGTGTCACTTCATGGTCACGGAAGGTATAGTTCTCGGACATCTTGTTTCCTCGAGAGGAATTGAGGTAGATAAAGCAAAAATTGAGGTAATCGAAAAACTTCCTCCTCCTATTAATGTCAAGGGCATTAGAGGCTTCCTTGGCCATGCGGGGTTTTACCGCCGCTTCATCAAGGACTTTGCCTCGATTGCCCGACCACTTATTTCCTTGCTCGCTAAAGATGTTCCTTTTGACTTTTCAGGAGAATGCTTGCAAGCTTTCAACACCTTGAAGGAAGCGCTAGTCTCCGCACCCATCATACAACCGCCGGATTGGAGCCTTCCTTTTGAACTAATGTGCGATGCTAGCGACCAAGCCATTGGAGCGGTATTGGGACAAAGGAAAGATAGGAAGCTTCATGCGATATACTATGCGAGCAAGACATTGGATGACGCGCAGAAAAACTACACAACTACCGAAAAGGAGCTTCTAGCGGTCGTCTATTCCATAGAGAAGTTTCGCTCTTACCTCCTCGGTTCCAAGGTGATTGTCCACACCGACCATGCGGCGTTGAAGTATCTTTTAAACAAGAAGGAGGCCAAACCCCGGTTGATTAGGTGGATACTCTTGTTGCAAGAATTCGACCTAGAGATCAGAGATAAGAAGGGTATAGACAATGTCGTGGCGGATCATTTATCTAGGCTCATTCGCGACAAGGAGGATGAGAGCCTACCTATTGACGACACATTTGTTGATGAGAGGCTATATGCGGTAAGGACCGGTGAAGTACCTTGGTACGCGGACTTCGTCAACTACTTGGCATGCGGAATCAAACCGCATGGGATGTCCACACAACAAAAGAGGAGATTTATGCATGAGGTCCGTAGCTATTTTTGGGAAGATCCTTACCTTTTCAAGATATGCAAAGATAGTGTCATTCATAGGTGTGTTTCTAAAGAGGAGGCAACGTCTATCATTTTGCATTGCCACGGTCTACCATGCGGGGGACATCATGCCGCCTCTAAAACAACCGCTAAGATCTTGCAGAGCGGATTCTTCTGGCCAACAATGTTTAGGGACACCCACACTTTTGTGAAGGGGTGCGATAGATGCCAACGGACCGGGAATATCTCCAAGCGCAATGAGATGCCGATGAGACCCATCCAAGAAATTGAGCTTTTTGATTGTTGGGGAGTAGACTTCATGGGGCCATTTCCGTCGAGCAATGGTAACAAATACATCCTATTGGCCGTTGACTATGTCTCCAAGTGGGTGGAAGCAATTGCCACCCCTACCAATGATGCAAGAGTCGTCTCCAAGCAAAATATCTTCCCGCGCTTTGGAGTGCCGCGTACTTTGATAAGCGACGGGGGAAGCCACTTCATAGAGAACAAGTTTGAAGCCATGCTAAAGAAGTACAGGGTAAATCATAGAGTTGGCATGGCTTATCACCCCCAGACTAGCGGCCAAGTGCAAGTCTCAAATAGAGAAATTAAGCAAATTCTCGAAAAGACGGTGGATCGATCTAGAAAGGATTGGTCAATGAAGCTAAACGATGCTCTATGGGCATATCGTACGGCCTTTCGTACTCCCATAGGCACCACTCCGTTCCGACTCGTTTATGGGAAAGCTTGCCACTTACCGGTAGAGTTGGAGCACCGCGCATATTGGGTCATCAAAACCTTTAATTACGATTACAAAAGTGCCGCGGTGAGGCGACTCTTGGACATCAACGAGCTTGATGAGATAAGAAGAGACGCCTACGAAAGCTCAAGAATTTACAAAGAAAGGACCAAGATTCTTCACGATGCCCGCATAACCGTCACAGACTTCAAAGTAGGAGACAAGGTCTTGCTCTATAATTCCCGGCTCTGACTATTTCCCGGTAAGTTGAGGTCACGTTGGTCCGGACCTTTCACCATCAAGCACATACAACCGGGCGGAGCTTTCGAGTTGGAAAGCAAGGACGGTTCCACATTCAAAGTAAATGGTCAGAGGCTCAAACACTATTCCGAGGGAGTCCCGACGGGCGAAACCAATAGAATATATTTGCTTAAGGGACGGTCGGAAGATCTCATGGACATCCTCGACGAGGTGATTGAAGAGGCGATCCCCTCACTCAATTGGCGCTCTTTTTGACGAAGATTTCGAGGAAGGCCCGGATTTAGGCCAAGATGAGAAGAAAAATGATTCCCCCGACCTCTCCGCTGAAGATGATGAAGGCGACGCTGATGTCGCAAGGATTCGAGAGCTCTGCAAGCTCGCGAAACTAAAGTCTCCGAAGAAAGCTCCGCCGGCATGGAAATCGGCATCACCGGTTAAGCCGTTGACCGGAGCAAATGCTAGCTTGGGGGAGCCTCCCCCCAACACTATTCGAGACGAGAGACCACCGCGGGAGAACACTACGCCGCAACTTCCCAATCCAAGCGTTCTCCCCGGAAAGTTTGATGGGTGCATCTCATATGCACCAAACAACCCGCATTGATTGAAAATTATAGGGGGTCGAGCTCACGACCTTAAACGAGCGCTTGTCGGGAGGAAACCCGACGGGTTTTGCTTTATTTTTTCTTTTTCTTTATTTTCATTTTAGAAATTTTTAGTGTTTTGAGTCGTTCGCCCAAAAATTTTACGATAACGGGTCCTATTTTTCTTGACAGGAGAGGAGATAGGTAGATCCATCATGAGGAGGATGAACGAGTCGACGAGGAGCGCCCCAAGAAGGCGCTCGACGCTTAGGAGGAAGATGAAATCGACTGGAGGAAGAAAGACGGTGTCACGACCCGCTTCCCTAAAATGGAGGCGAGACGTAAAAAGGTCCGCACGAGAGTGGAGCTGTGAAGCCCCAAACCCGATAAGCGTCCACAATACATAAACAGGTCCCTGTAACCACAACAGAAAGCAATAATAACACAAGGAGAGACTGAAATAAAATTCACATCTCACAATTATTGTCCAACATCACAAATATGTTCAACATCCAGAAAAGCCACCAGGCTAAAAGAAAAGAGTCTAAAGGCCCAGAACAAGGCCAACAAAAGCAACGACATAACAAAGTATGGGTGCCACGCACCAATAACAAACAACTGTCTAACAAAAATAAAATGCAACGGAGACACTAGGACTGGTCCCCAGTGTCCACGTACTCCCCGTCAAACACAAGCTCGGGCTCGGCGTCAGCAACCACCTCGTCCTCAACGAGGTACTCGGGCTCAGGATCTAACATGTGTCACCCAAAAGAGTAAAGGGGCACATGTCAGCAAGTCTAAAAGACTTGGGCAAGGAAACTGAAAGTAAGGCAACTAGCAACCTAGCAGTTATAGTATTAAGTAATGACATGGCAGTTAAGCATGATGCAACAGTTTAAAAAGAGAGGCAAGCATGCACAATGTAGCAAAAGCTACCAAATCACTAATCACTTATCACTTATCACTTATCACTTATCACTTATCACTTATCACTAATCACTTAGTGCATAGAGAGTCCACCTGCTGGCCAGCTCGTGGCTCAGGCCGCTTATCTCTACCACTATAATCACTTGTCACTGGTAAACACTTAGTGCATAGAGAGTCCACCTGCTGGCCAGCTCGTGGCTCAGGCCGCTTATCTCTATCACTATTAATCACTTGTGCACTAGAGAGTCCACCTGCTGGCCGGAGTGGCGGATCAGGCCAACTCGGGGCTCAGGCCGCTTATCTCTTACCCCACCCATATGTGTCGAGCGTTGGGGTTTCCAACTCACTAAGCTCGCTTCTGGAACACGAGCCAGGAATATAATATTGTAGCGTGCGCTACGCAATCACGATGAATAATCACTATGCAAAGACATGAACAGATATTTGCGTACCGTTAATTTAAATTAAACGTGACAGGCAAAATGCAATGACATGAACATATTCGCGTACCGTTAATTGAAAGTAAACATGACATGGTAATTGTGCAACATGCTAAAAGTCGGAATTAGCTTCGTTGTCAAGCTAGTTCCCCAATTTGCGCCTAGGCGAGTATCATTTCGTCGCCTAGCCTCTTTTACGCCTACAACATGCAAATGGCCTAAAACATGGCCTAAACCCTAAGTGGCAAGTTTCACTTGCCTAGCACCGGGGATGACGACCACTTCGTCACACGGATGCTATCTACGGGGGAAATCGCTGTTATGGGGAAACATACAACAAACAACATGAAATTAATTAGGGTTTTCATAAAATTATAAATAAGTTATGAAAACAACGGTAGAATGATTTCTTACCGAGAGAAGGCGGAAGAAACACTCCAGGGAACCCTAGGATCAGATCTGGAAAAGATTGGAGAAGTTTGGGGAAACTAGGGTTTTAGGGGATTTGGGGATTTGATGGGTTTTGATGGAGATTTGGGGAAGATGAGGGGTGGAATGAGTGAATGGATGGATTGGGTGATGGATTTAGGGCTTGGAATGGAGAAATGGAGCTTGGAGGAAGATGGGGGCTGAAGGGGGAAGTTTTTAGGGTTTTGGGTTGTGTTGGAGAAGAAGAAGTCGAATGGGTTGGGTTTAAATAGGCTAGGCTGGCGGCTGCCCAGAAATTAGGTTTTTAACACTGGTTAGTCGGTCAAAGAGCAACCACTGACCGACTAGTTTGGCAACTAGTCGGGTCGGTCGACCAACGCAGACCGACTAAGTGCAAACAGTAACTCCTGAACGAAAATAGGATTCTAGAGTAAGTCGGTCCATGAACAAGTACTGACCGACTAGTTTAGCATCTAGTCGGTCGATGAACGTTCTTAGACCGACTAAGAGTAAACAGTAGCTGATACAAAAATAATTTGATGAGTTAGTCGGTTCAAGAAGCATTGCTGACCGACTAGTTTGCAACCTAGTCGGTCAACCAACGTTCTTAGACCGACTAACGATAAACAGCAGCTTCCTCAGAAAATTAGAAAGCTCACTAGTCGGTCCAAGAAGGATTGCCGACCGACTGGATCGTCATCTAGTCGGTCGGTGGCCCTTCTTACACCGGCTAATGAGCACAGAAAAGTACCGATATGGAGCGCGAGGCCCCGGGATCGATTCCTAAGACTCCTAGGCTTGATCTAACAGTTAGATATGACCGTTATGAAGCCCGTCACGAGTGACAAACTTCGAAATCGACAATCCTAAGAAAGAAACGAGAAAATACGACGAATCGATCGAAAATGAAAACTACGGAGACGAAAACCACACAAGAGGAGAAAATCCACCAAAACATATATTATAATATATAAAATCCAGATACATGAAAAGCAGTCGTTACATCCTCCCCAACTTAAGAAAAATTCCGTCCTCGGAATTTCCAAAACTCACGAGTCCGGAAACAAAAGTGGAAAACGCTCTCGCATCTCATCCTCATTCTCCCAAGTAGACTCTCCAGGTGAACCGTGTCGCCACATCACCCTCACAAGATTAACAATCTTGTTCCGAAGCGATTTCTGACGCCTGTCCAGAATCTGCACTGGATGCTGGTCATACGTCATATCGGGGCGAACGGTAATCTCCGAAAAATCCACCGCATGAGACGGATCGCTAATGTATCGACGAAGCTGCGACACATGGAAAACATTGTGAACTCCTTCCAAAGACGGCGGCAAGGCCAAGCGATAAGCTACCTCGCCAACCCTCTCCAAAACGTCAAACGGTCCAATGTATCGCGGGCTCAACTTTCCACGCTTCCCAAAACGAATCACACCACGATTCGGGGAAATCTTCAAGAACACATGGTCACCCGGCTGAAACTCCAAAGGACGACGTTTAGCATCCGCCCAATGCTTAAAACGGTCCTGAGCAATTCTCAACCTCTCCCGAATATTCCTGACGATATCCACGGCCTCCACGATCATCTCAGGTCCCAACAACTCCCGATCACTAACGTCATCCCAACTCAATGGCAATCGACATTTCCTCCCATAAAGAGCGGCGAAAGGCGCCATGCCAATACTCGCCTGGAAGCTGTTGTTGTAGGAAAACTCCACCAAATGTAGATGGTCCTCCCACGAACCCTTGAAATCCAACATGCACGCCCTCAGGATGTCTTCCAAAATCTGAATCGTCCTCTCAGACTGGCCATCCGTCTGCGGATGGTACGCCGTGCTGAAACTCAGACGCGTACCCAAGCTCTTCTGCAAACTCTGCCAGAACTGAGATGTGAACCTCGTGTCTCTGTCCGACACGATACTCACGGGGACTCCATGAAGTCGCACAACTTCCTGCACGATTCACGTTACATCACTATCCAAACTAGGAAAAGGAAGTAAAACGGAGAGTAAAAGAATTTTACCTCCATATATCTCCTCGCTAGCGCCTCAGTGGACTGTCCCACTCGGAACGGAATAAAATGCGCAGATTTGGTCAATCGATCCACGATCACCCAAATCGCATCATTCTGCTTCAGTCTCCGAGGTAGTCCAGTCACGAAATCCATAGTGATGTGCTGCCACTTCCACTCCGGAATCGGAAGCGGTTGTAGCAACCCGGCCGAACGCTGATGCTCCGCCTTCACTTGCTGGAAAACCAAGCACTTGGCTACACTCCGAGCCACACTCCTCTTCATACCATGCCACCAATAATTCAGACGAAGATCCTGGTACATCTTGGTGCCACCAGGATGCACAGAATACGGCGAACTGTGTGCCTCCACCATCAGCTCCTCTCTGATATCCCCAGCAGGCACACACAACCTGGCTCCAAACCTCAGCGAGCCATCCTCATGAATCAAGAAGTCAGTCCGCAGACCGGCTTCCACCATCTCCCGAATCCTCACCAGCTTCGGATCCTCAGCCTGGCCAGCCTTAATCCGATCCACGATCGTCGACTGTACCTGCATGTACATCAACGAAGAAGCCTCCCCAGGAAGAACAATTTCCACTCCAGACTCGCAAAAATCCTGCTGCAATCTCCACTGCGAGGTCAAAATCATCACCGCTGGCAGCCTACTCAAAGCATCCGGAACCACATTCACCTTGCCAGGGTGAAACTGCAAATCAATATCATAATCCGCCATAAGCTCCAACCATCGACGCTGTCGCATGTTGAGCTCCTTCTGAGTGAAAATATACTTCAAGCTTTTGTGATCGGTGAAAATCTTCACTTTCTCACTCAGCAAGAAGTGCCTCCAAATCTTAAGAGCAAACACGATGGCAGCCAACTCCAAATCTTGCGTCGGGTAATTCTTCTCATGAACCTTAAGCTGACGAGACGCATACGCCACAACGTGTCCGTGCTGATGCAACACGCAACCGAGACCCTTGCCAGAAGCATCGCAAAAGATCTCAAATCCACCGCTGCGATCAGGCACGCCAAGAATAGGGGCACTCGTCAACCTCTCCTTCAGAACACCAAAAGCACTCTCACAATCACCCGACCAAACATAAGCAACATCCTTCCGCGTCAACCTGGTCATCGGCTCAGCAATACGGGAAAAGTCCTTAATGAATCGCCGATAATAACCAGCAAGTCTGAGAAAACTCCGAATCTCAGACGCAGACGACGGAACAGGCCACTCCCTGATGGCCCTAATCTTCTCGGGATCCACAGAAATACCACCTCCAGACACCACATGCCCCAGAAAAGCAACTCGATCCAGCCAAAACTCGCACTTCGAAAACTTAGCATACAAACGATGCTTCCTCAAAATCTCCAACACCGTCCTCAAGTGCGAGGCATGCTCTTCCTCCGACTTTGAATATATCAGGATGTCGTCAATAAAGATAACGACAAACTTATCCAAAAAGTCGTAGAAAATCAGGTTCATCAGATTCATGAAAACTGCGGGCGCGTTAGTTACGCCGAAAGGCATAACCACAAACTCATAGTGTCCATACTTCGTCCTGAACGCTGTCTTCGGAACATCCCCCTTCTTCACCTTCAACTGATGGTAACCACTCCTCAAATCCAATTTAGAAAACACCCTCGAACCTCCAAGCTGATCAAAAATATCATCGATGCGAGGCAACGGGTATTTATTCTTAATGGTCACCGCATTCAACTCCCGATAGTCCACGCACATGCGACGCGAACCATCCTTCTTCTTAACCAACAACACCGGTGCTCCCCATGGGGACACACTAGGATTAATATAACCCTTCTGCAAAAGCTCATCCAACTGCTTCCGCAACTCTTCCAACTCAACAGGTGCCATACGATACGGCGCCTTCGAAATCGGCTGCGCACCTGGAACAAGATCGATAGAAAATTCCAAAGCCCGATCAGGCGGCAAACCAGACATCTCCTCGGGGAAGACGTCACCAAAATCACGCACCACAGCTGGCCACTCCAGCTCCATCTGCATAGCCACAGCCTCCACCGGCCTGGCCCGAAATCTGACAGGACCAAGCGAACTGCTACCTTGACTGAACTCAAATACTGGATGTCCGGGAATCTCGAACACCACCTTCTTCCTCCGACAGTCGATCGTAGCATAGAAGCTCGCAAGCCAGTCCATCCCAAGAACTGCATCATAGTTGATGATGTCGTGGACAATGAAATCAGCAAAAAGCTCATGTCCACAGACCACCAACGAGCAAGAATTGCAACCACGATGCACCGAGACCACACCATTCCCTGTAACGATATTCCATCTCTTGGGGAGAGGGGACGTCGACAAGGAATGCCTCTCCACGAAGCTCCGAGAAATAATGCACATCGATGCACCAGAGTCAAAGAGGACTCGTGCAGGAAATGTGCAAACCAAAATCACACCTAATCAATCAATTAACAATCAAACCCTAGTCTAGCAAACAAGCAAGTTCAAGCAAACAACATAATCTAGCAATCAAGACCAAATAGGAAAGTAATAGCTAGAAGGAGGATTACCTGCGATAACCTCATCCACAGCTTCGCTCTCCGCAGCGGTCATCAGAAAAGCCTGCCTCCTCGGCGGAGCAGCCTGCTGAAAAGCCTGCCTCTGCGGAACAAGAGCTGCTCCACGTCCAGCAGGAACAGACGCTCGCTGCTGCAACGGCTGGGCAGCAATAGGTGCCTTCCAAGGCTGCTTCAACCTCGGGCACTCCCTGAGAGCATGGGCGGGATCTCCGCAGGCGATGCATTGCCCCAAGAACCTCCTACACGATTCCTTGACATGGCCCTCCTTGCCACAAAAATGGCAAGTCCTCCGAGCAGGCCCTACTGGCCTCTTAAACTGAACAGGCTGGTTCGGCCTGAATCCAGGCCTAACCACAGCTCTCGCCTGTTCCACAGGCCTCTTCCCAGCACCAACCACAGATCCTCTCCTCTGGTTCACGAGCAGCTCCTGCCTCTTGGCAGCTACTAGAACCTTCTGATAAGATTCCCGGTCAGAGGAGGTCACAAAGCTCTGGAGCTCCGAAGCAAGCCCCTGCAGGAACCTCTGAGCTCTCTCCTCAGTGTCCTGCACCATCTTCGGCGCAAACCGACTAAGCCTCATGAACTCCTGGTGGTACATGTCCACCGACGAGTTCCCCTGCTTCAGATCGATAAAACGCTGCAGCATCTCCTCCTTGGCAGCCTTCGGGAAGAACTCACCCTCAAATCTGGCTTTGAAGGTAGCCCAAGCTATCGGCTCCACCAACAACTTCTCTTCGGCATCCCACCAATTCCTGGCGTTATCCTTCAGCTGCCTCTTCGCCAAATCAACCCATCCAGCCGGGGTGATCTTGGCCATCTTCAGATTGTCCTCGACGTTCCGAATCCACTCATCGACCGCCAGAGGACCCTCAGAACCATCAAAATATGCGGGACCCAGCTCCCGAAATTGCTTCGCTCCTGGCTCAGAGCGAGGGGCATCCGGAAGAACCCGGGCAGCTCGAGCAGGTGGAGCATTTTGGACTTGCAAAAGCACGCCCTGCTGCACTTGCATCATCTGGATCATCATCCGCATCATCTCACCGCTGGTGGGTTCCCGCTCAGGCTCCTCATCATGAGGGAGCGCACCACTGCCCCCACCACGGGTGAAACGTCTTCCTGCCATCTAGTGACACGGAAAACAAATCAGATTAGACTCATAGCTTATGACTCGAACGTCGAACTTAGTTTATTGGACATTCTAATGTTATTATCGCTATTCCAAAATTCGCAGTTACAGAAGACGACCTGCATGGGCCACCACTAAAACCTGTCACGACCCGCTTCCCTAAAATGGAGGCGAGACGTAAAAAGGTCCGCACGAGAGTGGAGCTGTGAAGCCCCAAACCCGATAAGCGTCCACAATACATAAACAGGTCCCTGTATCCACAACAGAAAGCAATAATAACACAAGGAGAGACTGAAATAAAATTCACATCTCACAATTATTGTCCAACATCACAAATATGTTCAACATCCAGAAAAGCCACCAGGCTAAAAGAAAAGAGTCTAAAGGCCCAGAACAAGGCCAACAAAAGCAACGACATAACAAAGTATGGGTGCCACGCACCAATAACAAACAACTGTCTAACAAAAATAAAACGCAACGGAGACACTAGGACTGGTCCCCAGTGTCCACGTACTCCCCGTCAAACACAAGCTCGGGCTCGGCGTCAGCAACCACCTCGTCCTCAACGAGGTACTCGGGCTCAGGATCTAACATGTGTCACCCAAAAGAGTAAAGGGGCACATGTCAGCAAGTCTAAAAGACTTGGGCAAGGAAACTGAAAGTAAGGCAACTAGCAACCTAGCAGTTATAGTATTAAGTAATGACATGGCAGTTAAGCATGATGCAACAGTTTAAAAAGAGAGGCAAGCATGCACAATGTAGCAAAAGCTACCAAATCACTAATCACTTATCACTTATCACTTATCACTTATCACTAATCACTTATCACTTATCACTTATCACTTATCACTTATCACTTATCACTAATCACTTAGTGCATAGAGAGTCCACCTGCTGGCCAGCTCGTGGCTCAGCCGCTTATCTCTACCACTATAATCACTTGTCACTGGTAAACACTTAGTGCATAGAGAGTCCACCTGCTGGCCAGCTCGTGGCTCAGGCCGCTTATCTCTATCACTATTAATCACTTGTGCACTAGAGAGTCCACCTGCTGGCCGGAGTGGCGGATCAGGCCAACTCGGGGCTCAGGCCGCTTATCTCTTACCCCACCCATATGTGTCGAGCGTTGGGGTTTCCAACTCACTAAGCTCGCTTCTGGAACACGAGCCAGGAATATAATATTGTAGCGTGCGCTACGCAATCACGATGAATAATCACTATGCAAAGACATGAACAGATATTTGTGTACCGTTAATTTAAATTAAACGTGACAGGCAAAATGCAATGACATGAACATATTCGCGTACCGTTAATTGAAAGTAAACATGACATGGTAATTGTGCAACATGCTAAAAGTCGGAATTAGCTTCGTTGTCAAGCTAGTTCCCCAATTTGCGCCTAGGCGAGTATCATTTCGTCGCCTAGCCCCTTTTACGCCTACAACATGTAAATGGCCTAAAACATGGCCTAAACCCTAAGTGGCAAGTTTCACTTTCCTAGCACCGAGGATGACGACCACTTCGTCACACGGATGCTATCTACGGGGGAAATCGCTGTTATGGGGAAACATACAACAAACAACATGAAATTAATTAGGGTTTTCATAAAATTATAAATAAGTTATGAAAACAACGGTAGAATGATTTCTTACCGAGAGAAGGCGGAAGAAACACTCCAGGGAACCCTAGGATCAGATCTGGAAAAGATTGGAGAAGTTTGGGGAAACTAGGGTTTTAGGGGATTTGGGGATTTGATGGGTTTTGATGGAGATTTGGGGAAGATGAGGGGTGGAATGAGTGAATGGATGGATTGGGTGATGGATTTAGGGCTTGGAATGGAGAAATGGAGCTTGGAGGAAGATGGGGGCTGAAGGGGGAAGTTTTTAGTGTTTTGGGTCGTGTTGGAGAAGAAGAAGTCGAATGGGTTGGGTTTAAATAGGCTAGGCTGGCGGCTGCCCAGAAATTAGGGTTTTAACACTGGTTAGTCGGTCAAAGAGCAACCACTGACCGACTAGTTTGGCAACTAGTCGGTCGGTCGACCAACGCAGACCGACTAAGTGCAAACAGTAACTCCTGAACGAAAATAGGATTCTAGAGTTAGTCGGTCCATGAACAAGTACTGACCGACTAGTTTAGCATCTAGTCGGTCGATGAATGTTCTTAGACCGACTAAGAGTAAACAGTAGCGGATACAAAAATAATTTGATGAGTTAGTCGGTTCAAGAAGCATTGCTGACCGACTAGTTTGCAACCTAGTCGGTCAACCAACGTTCTTAGACCGACTAACGATAAACAGCAGCTTCCTCAGAAAATTAGAAAGCTCACTAGTCGGTCCAAGAAGGATTGCCGACCGACTGGATCGTCATCTAGTCGGTCGGTGGCCCTTCTTACACCGGCTAATGAGCACAGAAAAGTACCGATACGGAGCGCGAGGCCCCGGGATCGATTCCTAAGACTCCTAGGCTTGATCTAACAGTTAGATATGACCGTTATGAAGCCCGTCACGAGTGACAAACTTCGAAATCGACAATCCTAAGAAAGAAGCGAGAAAATACGACGAATCGATCGAAAATGAAAACTACGGAGACGAAAACCACACAAGAGGAGAAAATCCACCAAAACATATATTATAATATATAAAATCCAGATACATGAAAAGCAGTCGTTACAGACGGAGTTTAGAGCCAAAACGAAGACAAACAGCAGAACATAAGGCTCACTCGGCCGAGTATACTAGTCACTCGGCCGAGTACACAAGTTCGTCCGGCCGAGCCGCTCACGAACGAGGGAAGTCTGCTGTACCCAACTCTCTGTTTATTTTCCTGATTTCAATATAACTGCTACTCGGCCGAGTACATATTCCCACTCGGCCGAGTAAAACGGATACCCTCCTAGGGCGAGTCTTGCCGAGTAGCTTGAGTCACTCGGCCGAATGGACTTACTCCACTCGGCCGAGGCTGGCAAAGCCACTCGGCCGAAGCGATAGCGGGGAGGAAATTTTCATTGGCCTCGCTCGGCCGAGTGACCGCGTCACTCGGCCGAGTCGTAACCTTTCTATATAAAGGGCCGAGGGGGGGGCGCGGATTTCGAAACGTAAAAACCCCAAACCCCCCGACGCTCCAGCTCCCCTCGCCCGAACCCCCCTCGCTCTCGCCCTCACTCGCCCGACCGCCGCTGCCACGCCGCCGCTCGGCCCGCCACCGCCGGCCGAGCACCCGCCGACGCCTCGCCCGAGTCGCCGCCGGCGGCCGCCCGTCCGATCACCTCCGGTACCCCTGTTTTCGCCGTTTTTGCCTCTTTTTGTGTATTTTTCGAGGATCCGTGTATTAATCGAACCCCTAACCCAAATCAATTCCTATATCTATCTATTATACCCCTAATACTCCATACATTTTGAATATTACCCGCTGAAATCGCCGTTTCATGCGCAGGTTGCTTTTTGGAGCTTAGGGGAGCCCAGGGGAGCTTCTACGGGCTGATCCGGACTTCGCGGAGGCGCTGACTTCGCACGCTTCCACTGCTTAGCACTCGCGGCGTGTCGGGGTACACTCTTTCCACTCTTTTACACGCACCGCACTTTTTTCACTTTTCGGCGCGCTCGGGGCCGATATGCCGCCCCGGACACGGCCGCGGTCGAAGAGAGCTTCCGCTAAGCGGAAGCGGTCGGATGATGCCGGCCCCTCCCACGAGTTGGAGGACTCTCCTCCACTGTCCCCCACACACCCCGCACACCCAGCACAGCCTGCATGCCCCGCACACCCCGCACAGCCTGCAGTGCACCCACAGCCCGCACAACCTCTCCCTGCCGACCCACAGCCACCACCACCGGCTCCACTGGTCGGGCCGCTCGGGATTACGTTCCGAGACGACGCACACCGCACCGTTTTCGAGCGTATCTCCCAGCGCTCGATCGTACCCTCCAGGTTTGCACACCTCACTGACCTAGGACGCCTGGGGGTACTAGAGGGGATGCTCACGTTGTACGACAACGTGGGCTGGCGAGATTTTCTGCAGGTGTCGGCGGATACTTTTACCCGCCCGACACTTGAGGTTTTGAGTTCGATCGCCCGGACCGACGAGGGATGCTCATTCCGGTTCATGGATCGAGAGTGCCAGGTCACTCTCGATATGATGAGAGCATTCTTCTCGTGGCCCACTGTCCCCGGTGCCGATCGCGGTTACGGCCCCACCCATATCCCCCCAACTTCCTTTGACGTCGGTGCCTTCTGGGCCAGGATTACGGGTCACCACGCTGCCTTTGACCCTAGTAGGGCCAAGGCCTCGGCCATTGTCCACCCCTGCCTACGCATTGCCCAGCGCCTCATGGCGACCACCTTTTTGGCCAGATATGAGCCGGGCACGATGTCTACGCCAGAGCTCTGCATGCTCTATGCGATGACACGTCCCAGAGCTCTATCTAGGGATGGACACGAGCTTGTCCCCGCCGTTGTGATCGACATTGCGGCTTGGTTTTTAGACCGCATCATTGTATCGGTGGGCGCTTGCTCACCGATATGCTGCGGCGGTCTGATCACCTTGCTTACCATGATGACCAGCGAGGACCTACCTGACGACTTGCGACGCGTCCCGGGCCCCACTTCTCTGTCGATAGACGTTATGGCCCGGATGAAGATGCTTCGTCCGCATGGTGAGCGTCACTGGGTCTGGTTGCACGGCCCTTACGGTGCCGACTACATGATTCTCTCGAGCCCTGCTCGGACTCAGATTGCACCAGCCCACGTCGACTGGCTCCCTGCGATGGATGTTCTCATCCCCGCTGCCTACGTGCTCGAGGCCGAGGAGGCCGAGCAGGCCCACGCTGCCCACGCTGCCCAGGCTGCCCCCGCAGACCCTGCTGCACACCCTGCCGAGCCTGCTACCGACCCTGTTGACCCAGTGGCCCCTCAGCCTATACCTGATGTTTCTGCCGCTCTTGACACTTCTGTCCCCACTTCTGTCAGTGTCACGAGCACCTCCGCTGAGCCCACTTCCACCACTTCCACCACTTCCGAGGCTGTCACCACCACTCCCACCACCACTGGCCCTCTGTCCGTCGAGCCACTTTGCTCCGCACTCCCCGAGCGCCCGTCGACCTTTGTTGAGAGTGGAGAGCCCTCGTTTGCCGCGGTCGTGGAGACCATGGCTAGCATGATCTCCGCTGGGGTTGCGCCTTTTGGTCCACACACTTCCGCCCCAGCGGTAGTTACCTCTGTCTCCACCCCGGCTGTATTTTCTGAGAGCGTCGTGGCGTCTGTCCACACTTCTGTGCCACTGACCTCTCTGGCCGCCTCGCTGCCACTTCTGCACACTTCTTTCGCTGCCGTTGCATCCACTTCTCACCAGCCGATGTCCCGGCCTCACACTGAGGCCAGGACCACATTTGCAGGCACGGCACCTTTTGTCCCCTTCCCTGCTGAGCCCGTTACATACTCTACTCACGTACGCCAGCCTCGCCCTGCACAGCCTAGACCGGTGCGTCCCTCTGCACCACCCCCGCCCGACACTGTACTGCAGAGCATACGTGCTCTTGAGTAGGCGGTGAGTGGTCTTAGAGGTGACCTTAGGACCCTGTCCTCCACCGTCTCTGCGATGGCTGGACGCTTCGAGCTGATCCCCCAGATCCACTACTGCCTTACACAGGTCTTGGAGCGTCTCCCGCGCGTACCCCCACCCACCCAGTAGGTTCCCACACACACTTCCACACACACTAGACCTGCTTCCACTTCCACGCCCACCCCAGCTCAGCAGCCTACACCACCACCACCACCACCTCCGCCTCAGGATGGAGACGGCGCAGCACCACCTTCTTAGGCACCCTTGATGCCTTGATTTATTCCTGCCGTTGTGCTGCCCGTTTCTGGTGGGTCCTGTTGCACTTTTTGTCCACCCCCTCCCCTCATTTATTATGGTATTCTTTTTTTGATCACTTCTTTTTATATCTATTTTGGGAGAGAGGGAGAGTTTTTGGTGACACTTATATCTATGTATCGCTCCTATCTGTGCATGCATCATGTCCGCATCATATTTTCATTTCTTTATTTTACCCTTTTCTTTTTATTTTTCCATGCATGCATCCTCACTTGCCCCTCCCATCGCTTGTCTCTCGGTGTGCCACACTTTGCACATTGAGGACACTGTGCCATTTAGCTTGGGGGAGTGAGTTCTCACGTTCTTTGATTTGCCACCTTTATTTTTAGTTTTCCACACCATTTTTTCGCTTTTGCACTTATTTTTCATCACTTTTCTTTTATCTTGCCATGCATCACGTTTTTCTTATTTTCCTGTGTGCCGCATTGCATAGTTTCTATTTTCCCTTTATCTTTATTTCTTTCTCATCTCATGCTAGAGATGACTTTTCTGTGATGATGATGACGTTGGATTTAGCTTATTCTATATGCATGCTATATTTGTCATGTCTTAGGTTTTATTTCAGATATCAGATGCTATGACTTGCTTTGCATTTAGAATAGTAACCCACACCTTTTTCCGTATGAAAATGGATGAAATTTTATTATTAGCTGAGTCTGAATATTCATATGTATGCTATCACAGAAAACACACCAAGATTCACGCATTGAATGCTTATATCTGGAGTACTGACTTTCTTTTCCTATGTCACTTCTATATGCATGAATTGTACACTTCACTTCAGGATGATTGAATGATGTTAGCTATGATATATCTGGAGTAGTTAGCTTTTTTGTGATCGAAACTGAGTAGATTAGATTACCCTGCTGAAGTTGTCGTGCATGTCTTATAGAGTGAACAGAGAGTTATATTTATTTCTTTCTCCACAAATCTTGAACATCATTTCTCTACTTTTAAAATCATTGGTGAATCTCCCCTTAGTGATTCTATTTTACGGCATTTTCCCCCGCTACTAATTCCTAGCTCCAAATCTATTATTCTAAAAAAAAGAGAAAAATATTCTTGTACATCATTATCTCTCTCTGAGTTGGGATCGTTGTGTATATATTGCTTATTGCAAAGAAAAAAAAACAAAAAAAAAGAAAAAACAAAAAAAGAAAGGAAAAATCCTGAATAAAAGATCCCATCTCACTTTCTTTCTTTCTTCTTTCTTTTCGTTGCTTTTGGAGCTATATGTATAAGAAAAATGGGGATGTAAATATTTTTTATGCCACCACGCTTATAGATAAGCTTGGGGGAGGGGATCCATTGATGTGTGAGAGAGTGACTACTTGACATCGCACGACAACCTAGGCTAAGTAATATTCTATACTCGGTGAGATTATTTTTAGTTTTACGAAATCCAGAAATCGAAGCCTAGCACTCATTTCATGAAATCCATACTTTTCTATTCTCTCTATTCTATAGTGTGATACTCTTATACTCCAGATAGAAAGCGTTCAATTGAAAAGTGTGTGATCTGTGATTTGTATACCGCTTTAAATGATTCAGACGACGTTAATTTTAAAATTATTCCGTTTTTCATGATTATATCGTTTTTCGTGGGTTTTCTATTTCTTTTTGCACTATTATACTATGATATCAAAATAAAATTCTTTGACATGTATTTCTCATTCGGTGCATGCTATAAGAGTAAGTGAAACCCACGTCCTGAGAAAATGATCTAGCACCCTACCTCTTCGCTTCTTTCTTTCTTTCTTCTTTATTTTCATTTCGTTTTCATTCTTCTTCGTTTTTCATTCTTTCCTTTTTCGCCGCTTTCGTTTTCCGAATCCACCGGGTTCGCCTTTTACTTATCTTCCTCGAGGACGAGTAAGAGGCAAGCTTGGGGGATTTTGATCACTCCTTATTTTACACCTTTTTTCCGCATGTTTGCATGCCATTTAGATCGCCCAAATCATGTTTTTCACGATATATCGACGATATTGCGATGCTTTTCACGATTTGTTGTTTTTGTCGCATTTCAGGTGATTTGGCGCCATTTGGAGTGATCCCGAGATGCGCTTACTCTAGACGGTCACCAACGACCTCCCCGAGGGGTATTTTGCTGTTGGAGAGGAGCGGAAGAAGAATGGACGTCGCAGGAGCGACGAGGAGGCCAAAACAAACAGATTGGGCATTTTTTGTGTCCCACTCGGCCGAGTGGAGGAGCCACTCGGCCGACCAGCGAGACACTGCTCGGCCGACCAGTTCAGACACGATTTCTATGTGCACTCGGCCGAGCACAGAAGACCCACTCGGCCGAGTGACGATACCACGTCCGCCCGAGTGGCGCCCAGACGAAGCCCTTCCAAAACATCGAAGTTACTGTTTTTCGGCTGCCTGAACTTCAGAAGACCCACTCGGCCGAGTGGTAAATCCCGTCCGCCCGAGTGCAGTGAAGTCATCGGCCGAGTGACGACAACTCACTCGGCCGAGCCGCCCCCGAACTGAAGACCCCTGAAAGACCCGACTTACTGGAAAATTGCAGGGTTTTCACTCGGCCGAGCGACTTTTGTCACTCGGCCGAGTGCGATGCGCTGCCTGTAGCGAAAACTGCGGAAAACATGCTGTGCAGGGGTATTTTGGTCACGATTTTTGGACGATTTTTGGGGCTATTTAAGCCCTGTTTTTACCCTAGTTTGGAGAGCTCTCTCTTAGATTTTTTGCAGCTTTTTAGATTAGTTTTTTTAGCTTTATTCTTGTGATTGGAGAAGGAGCAAAACTTGGATTTTTGTTGGATTAATTGAAGAACTACATTGGTTTGCATCTCTTTTCCCTAAAAATTCTATTTTATTGTTTATATCATTGTTGTGATGAATTCTATTGCTTATCTCAACGATTATTTTTGTGATCTTGCTATGATTTGTGAGTAGTCTCCGCGTCTTGGGGCGTGGGGATGAACCCTACAAGCCCACTTTCATATTTGTGATGAATTGGTAGAAATTGAGCTAGAATTGCTATTAGAGATTAGATTGGGATCAATTTACTACGGATTGCTAGGTATTCATATCAATTGGGATTTGCAAGAGATTGGATCCCAATTTGATAGGAAGCCCTAGAAATCCGAATTGGGTTGGAGTCGGATTTTTCGAAGTATCGGTTTGCAAGAGATTGGACCGATACTAGGATTCCCGGTTGCAATTCTATACCGATACCCATTTTCAAGAGATTGGACGGGTAGGAACTATCCTAATCTAGATCGTGGACTGAGTTTGCAAGAGATTGGGCTCGGTGCGCGATTGGACGATGATGTTGATCCTAATGCTAGCTTCCCTAGGGTAGGGTTTGCAAGAGATTGGACCCGACCCTAGGATAGCTATAGACCGGCAACAGCGCGAGAGCGTGAGCTTGGTTCTACATTCAGTTGCAACTAGTTCATCCGAATTCTCATTCTAGCAATTTTGATACCGATGAACCACATTTATGAAGTATGGTGTGTAGCGGGGATTCCCCATTCCCTAGACGTTCTTTATTTGATTTGATATTTCGCATATTTGTCTGACGATTGTGACAGGATCGCCGAAGGCAAATTTCTCTTCTTAAATAGCCAGGTTGATTTGAGCAAGCACAGTCATTCGTCCTCCCTGTGTTCGATATCCCGCTCGCTGCTACACCGTGCACTTGCGGTAAAACTACAACCGTTCTCTGGGTGTATACTCGGGACCGACCAGAGGAGCTGGGCGATTTTTGTAGGGATCTTTTAGACTAATTTTTGTAAGCAATTTTTGGATCAAACATTCGGAAATCACTGCTTTTGCTCTTGTCTGTGTTTGCCTATTGGAATTCGGATTTTTTCTGGATCTATTGTTCGTCTATTCTCGCTGTAAGTCTTTTTGCCCTAATCTTTTGATTGCTATAATGTTTTCTTCTTTGGAATTGAGGTTTTTGTCTGCCACTATTGCGATGTGTGAGTAGATTCTTTCTAGGGTTGATGGGTTAGCCCTAAGATTCTAGAGGAAGATGTAGATCTGGATCCTTACATTGAATTGGGGACTTAGGGTTGTATTTCGGTCGATCCTACCGAATCCGTAGATTACCCGTACTGAGATCATGCCCACAGTCTATGGAATTGATGCGCTTAAGGGGTATCTAGGGATTCGAATAGGGAAATCAGCGGATCCAATCAAGATACGTGACCATGCCCGGCTCGCGTCTTGAGGGGATCCATCGATGAACTATACCGCTACGTTGACAGCTACCGCCATTGCGTCAACGAGAGCCATCGAAATACCCCGTAATTCTAACCCACGAGAGTGGTACGCATTGGAGATTGATTTCCTAACCCAAATGCAATGCAAGGATCCTAACCTAACATCGACCCCCAATAATCCTAGTGGTGATCCCTAAAGCCCTAGTCCCTTTTATTTATATTACAACAACAACAATCAAACCAAATCCTTTACTCCGACAGCTATCTCACTTATAGACTTAGAGATAAACTGATAACCAAACGACACTATCACCATCCCTGTGGGATTCGACATCTTATATACTATAACTCGACATCGTCCGCTTGCGGATTGAGACCGAAATTGTAGCCTAGGAACCATACCACGCCTGGTGATTGTGACACCGCTAGGTGGAACCTAGGTGTAGGTTGCGGGTGCGTCAAGGTGCTCGTCCGAGAAGGGTAGTCGCTCGACTGAGCTCTCTCTTATGGCTCCATATCTCGCGTCCAGGTAAAGGGCTGCTCGGTCGAGCGGGGTAGCCGCTTGGTTGAGCTTTATCTGGGAGCCCTAATCATTGGTCTTGCGAAGAGGGAGGCCGCTCGGCCGAGCTAAATAAACCGAGAGTTGCTAGGTAAAATTGGGGGTCGTTTGCAGAGGGTCGCTCGGTCGAGCAAGGTGGGTCGCTCGACTGAGCGACCTACTACCTGTAGCTCCTCTTTAGCCCTCTCTTTTTGTAGCTCCAACTCGACCGAGTAGGGTAGTTGCTCGGTCGAGAGATCGGGTAATCAACATTGCCAGATCTTGCTCTCCCTTATCCCTTTCTTTCTTCTTTCCTCTTTCTCTCTTCTTTTATTCTTTCTTTGCTTCCTTCTTTCTTCAGCGGCTTTGAGTCGCCAAATGCGGTGCCGTTGAGCTCCAGCTCCGGTATCCGTATCCATCATCTATTTTCGTTTCAAATCACACCAAAGTTCCTGGAAATCCACAAAACACTTCGAGAATCAAGTATATCGTGAAAAGCACGATAAAATATAAAATTGTGAACTTTGGCCGATCAAAATGCTATGAAAATTTACGATAAAAACATGGAAAATATGGACACATCAAAATCCCCCAAGCTTACCTCTTACTCATCCTCGTGGAAGACGAATAGGAAGTTAACCGATGAGTAAAAATAAAAAAAGGAAAATGGAAGCAAAGTAGAGAATGCACTAAGCTATTCTCTCAGATCTCGCATCAATCACCGCATGCCATGACAACTCAAAAAAGTAATCACACGCTATAAAAGAAATATTCATACTCATATATAAAAACAAAGTGCTTAAGATTTAAAGATGAAGAATGTGGATCTCTCTAGTGTTCATGCAATCAATTTATATTCCCTTCTTACACTTCATAGCATCGTAATATATAAGATGATGGACACAGAATTTTCAATCAATAGTTAATAACTGAAGCGTAGAATTCTCATGCAAGGCAAGCAGTAAAGAATGGAATGGTGCCCGGACATGCGTAAAATCATATCATGCATAGGGAGTTCTTATATCCCAGTTTATCATTAAGTTTCGGGATTATCGATCCTAGTCGTTCATGTACAGTATCCACTCTAATGTGTCAATCTCACTCTTTTTAGTCAATAGATTCGCCCCAAGATTGTTGTTCGGCGTGAATAACCGCAAGTGCACAGTGCGTTATAGTATGTATAGATTGTCGAACTCAGAGGAGGCATTTGTTTAGTGATTATCTTTTATGAAAGGGGGAGAATGCGTGGTCGGGGGTTGTCACGTGAAAGTTTGGTTGGTTGATTGTGGGAAATGAGGTCTACTAAATAATAAAGGTCTAAGGCATTCAGGATTCCCTGCTAGGCCCTTCGGTCATGGACGTTAGGTCAAGATGTCTTTCTTGGCAGATGGATGAGGGTAGGAGTGTCACATCTAAAGATGAGAACGAGCGTTTGACTTCCGTCGTCGCACTCGCCTTACATATCCCTATGCAGAGCTGTGCTTTCGCAATCGGCTTCATACGGAAATGCATGCATTAAACTTGACACTTGGTCCCCCCTTGCAATCCGTATCCACTCGCATTATCTACGGATTGCGACGCCACGCTATGGTTGGTTCTAGCAGTCGAGCTAATTTCGTAGTCATCGACTAGCGGATCGAGGATTAGAGATCGCCCTAGCTCTCGAGTCACTCTCGTGATCACGTGCCCTAGAAACGGCCACTAAGCCCAAATCAAATCTGTGGGGATTCTCTCTAGGATATGGAGCCGAATTTGTGATCCTCCGATCTTAAGGCTAATCCTCCAAAACCCTTGTTCAAACTGCCATAGGGAGACCCTAGATTCATTCAACTAAGATTTAACCTAATAACCAATCCCCAGGATCCTAGGGATCATCCTTAAGCCCTAGAAACACACTACTCTATCATGGCAATAGCTACAAACATGAGAGCAATGGAGAAAATCATCATGAGTGGGGCAAACATAACGAAACTAATTTCAATACGAAGAGAATGCAAAATGAAAGCAATGTATAATAAAATTAAAGAGCAAAAGTGATTCACCAAAGTTTAGATTGCAAACCAATAGCTCAAGAAACCTCACCCTCCCCAATAGCTTAAGGGTTTCTGGATTAAAAGAAAGCTTAAAAACCTAAGCTAAACTGAGTTTACTTATATACAACCCATTAAGTTTCGGGTTTTACAAAAAAACCAACCCGAAACCCAATAAAAATGGCCAAAAAGGAGTCTGCCGACCTATAGCTCAGTCGAGTGAAGTGGCCGCTCGAATGAGCATCATCCTATGGCGCTTTGCTTTGGGCACTGGAGAAGGGGCCGCTCGGTCGAGCGAGGAAGCCGCTCGACCAAGCAGCATCTTGGAGAATTGGTGTTGCTCGGTTGGCGTTGATGTCGCTCGGTCGAGCTAGAGGGATCACTCGATCGAGCGAGCTGGGTCGCTCGACCGAGCTTAAATGCAAATTTTACAGAGAGTTCAAAGGAAAATTTGGTGCTCTCTGTAGGGGATAGTTCGATCGAGCGAGCTGGGTCGCTCGGCCGAGCGAGCTAGGTCACTCGGCCGAGCGACCCCTTGCCATTTTGCTCCACTTCTACAGAGTCATAGCTCAGTCGAGCTCATCATGCGCTTGACCGAGTGATCTGGGAATCATTTGCTCCTCTCTTTTCTTGTCCTTCTTCTCTATTCTCTTTCTTCCTCTCCTTCTCTTCTCCACTTCTTTCTTTCTTCCCTAAGCTCCCTTAGCTCCCTTGAGTCGCTGTGGCGAAATGACACAAGCTCTGGCATCTAACATTGTGTCCTTAGTCCAGTATCGCTCCGAATTGTGCCGAATTCCTTGAAAGTATACAAAACATCGCAAGAATCAAATATATCGAAAAAGTGTGATATAATACGAAAATATGAACTCGAGCGATCGAAATGATATGGAAATGCACGATAAAAATATGGAAAATATGGTCACAACACTTGTTTAGCTCAGTGTAGCTCAATTTTTGGTATAGGAAATTTTGGATTTAATTCCCAAAATAATTTTTATTTTTGCTCCAAGGATTTTTGGACTTTGAAAGCTTTTGAAGTTAAAATATGACTTTTGATTTTTGTAGGAGCTATTGATTTTTGCACTTTACATTTTTGGCTCCTTGGCTTTTTTTGGCTTTTGAGTCATTCAATTTTTGAACTTGGCTTTCTTTTGAGTTGTGGAGCAAATTATAAAGTGTAAGGGTTTTTGGGAAAAAGATATGACGAAAAAACGATATTAGGGGAAAATCAAGAGACATGGTAGAGAATAAAAGATTTAGTGGAGAAAGAATGTTTGAATATCACTCGGTTCACTTTTGTTTTCAATATGTGCAGGAACAGTTCAGAAAAATAATTCCTTAACTATACTCTATCATGGAATAGATTGTTCCTACTCATATCAACAAACTATGCATTCAGGCTATCAAATATCATAATCAGCATGTAATCAGAGATATGAATAAGAATTAAAAGCATGGCTTCAGTTATACTAATGATGCTTGAAGCTTGGTATGTTCTCATTGAAAGCACACTACATACTAATTCATATAGACATGTTCAATAAATTTCAAGCAATCACATATAGAGAGATATCGAAAGAACTTAAGCACTTATAACAGAGTGAGAATATGATATTTCTATAATAATGTGGCAGGGAGAATAAGTGTTGTGACAGTGGTGAAAGAGCAAGATATATCATCATAGAGTATTCACCTAACAAAAAGGAAGAAAAGAAATAGAAAAATAAAAATAAGAACACATGCCAGCACACAAAAAGAAGGGGAAACATGATGATTCTAGAAAAAGAAAAATGGGGTGAAAAATTGGAAAGAAATAGAAATAAAAAGTGAAAATAAAAAGAAATATAAAGCGATATCGCTTATCCCCAAAGTTTAACGCGGCAGTAGTGTCCTCACTACTGAGAACACGCGTGTAGAGACGGAGGCTGATGCTAAGGGTGGGATAAATGAAAAATAAAAATCCTAGAAAAAGAAATAAAAATGCAAATGCATGATCCTTGTGTGTGTGTGTGTGTGTGTGTGTGTGTGTGTGTGTGTGTGTGTGTGTGTGTGTGTGTGTGTGTGTGTGTGTGTGTGTGTGCAAGACATGCAAATGATGATGATGATGACGACGGACACGTCAAAATATGTCTCCCCTAAGCCATATGAAGCTAGGCCCTGTGTGGACAGATGGACACCAAAATAATAGGGGGAGAGCGGATACAACGAGAAGGAAGATCAGGCATCACCACCACCCAGTTGGGGGGTGGTGGTGCCTGAAGATGCTGTAGGATGGCATCAAGCTTCTCACTATTTCGTGCTTAAGCAGCTGAAGTGACTCAATGGCTCGATGCAGGTCTACAACAGCATGCTCAACTCCATATAATCGAGCAGAAAAATCAAGAGTGCAAGAGCTACTGGACTCATCTCTCGAAGGAGGCCCACATATAGGAAAAATATGGTATAGGGGGAGTGTAGGCTGGGTCAAGGCAGGGGATATGGAGGCAGGAGCCGACACAACAGAGGTGGTGGTAGCAGAAGTGTGGACAGAAAGCACCACTCTCTTCGTAAGGATGGCAGAAACAATGGTGGAGATAGATGTAAATAGTGGGGTAGGAACTGACGTAGTCATGGTAAATGGTGATGTGGGGAAAATAGTGTCAATACTCACATCAGAAGCAGGAATACCAGAGGATGGGACAGTGCTCTCAACAAAAACATGAATATCAGAGGATGGGACGGCGCCCTCAACTTAAGTAGGGACAGAAGGGGCTGCTGGAGGCTCAGACATGGGCTCAATGGGGTGTGGCTCCTCAATGTGTGACGGGGTGGTGCCTGGCTGCTGAGTAGGCTGCTCATCATCAGGCTCGAGCTGGTAAACGTGTGTGATGTGTATCTCCATAGGGAGGGTCCAGTCAATATGCTGGGGCCAACAAAAGTCTAAACTAAGTTCAGAAGAACAATGAAATCAGTGTCGTATCACCCATGGAGGTATACCTAATAATGTGCATGCAGGAAAGCACCTATAGTGATAGGGTGGTAGGGCCTGGTGCCTCAGCCAAATCATCAGAAAAATCTAGGTTGGCATGCTGGGCGATGAGGGTAAAGAAGCCACCACAACAAATAGGGCCCTTCTGTGAGGAATCAGTGAAGATCAAGTAGTCGCAGAAAATATGAGCAAGGTCCATGGAGAATGCAGGAAGTGAGTTGCCATCAGGTTGCTCCTCAAGTGGGAGAGTAAGAAGCCACAAGAAGAATGTGTTGAATGGTAGCCATGGTCCCAGGCTCAGGCTACATAGCATGGAGGTTGCTAGATGGCGCTGAGCAAAGAGCCGACATAGATGGGTGATGGAGGAAGACTTGGAGCGGCTAGTGCTAACAATAGGTAGGCCAGAGATACTCTCCCAAAAGTGAGTGGAGTGAATAGCAGGGGGAATATCCTTGCCAGGGTTATAAGCAAACTCGACATCGGGGACATCGGGCCACCAAAATAGTTTTCGGATACCACCGTATCTGAACTCTAATTCTTCGTCCAGTAAACTGAACTCTATCCCTCGGTCGGTATAGTGGATAGAACTAAGGGCTTCTAGTGTGAGACTAGTGTAGGAATTCGTCGTCAACCCTAAGAAGTTCTCCCACCATAGGTTTTGATAAAGCTGCCTAACCCATGGCAAAAGACCTAGATGATCTACTGCTCCTAAGTCGGTGAACTTCGTGGATACGATTGGGCGCTTAGATAGTTTGGCAAATTTGTGACGATGTGTGTCGTCGATGAATTTGATGCCGAATGTCTCAAGAGGGGTGCCCGCCAGCTGTGGGGGAGGAGGAGGAGGAGGTGGTGGTGGTGGTGCGGGCTCACTCGTGGGGACACGTGTCCTAGACGAGGATGTAGAAGCCTTTCGCTTCTTCTTAGGAGGAGGAGGAAGAGGTGGAGATGGTGGTAGAGATGGCGTGGGTGTGCGAAGGCATTCCTAGTGCCCTTGCGGGGTGGCATGGTACAAGTTCTCAATCAACCAAACAACCACAAGCAAAATAGATATGAAAATAAAAGTGCAAGCATGGAAGGAGTATACCCAAGCAAGAAAGTGATGCGACTCCAAGAACTAAGAGCTCCACATACACAATCGTCTGAAATTCCCCCCGAGCTAGCCAAAAAGTCTTCGCGATCTCCTCCAAGCAGCCATGCAAACCCAAGAAATCGGCGAATTTTGACGTTAGTGCTTGATTTTTGATTTTGGGGGATTTTGTGGCTTTAGGGTTAAGGGGAGGTGGAGAAGATGAAGGAGGAGAATGGAGATGGGGAGCATGGAGTTTAGGAGGAGGTGGGGATGTGCAGAAATAAAGGGGGAGTGGGTTAGGGTTTGGTAAATTTTGGATTTGGGGAAAAGTGGGTGATTAGGGTTTGGAGATGGTTGATGGAAAGGAGGTAGGGGGTGGAGATGAGGAGGGGATGGGGAAAGGAAGTGGGGGATGTCGGAATTGAGGGTGAGCTCCCGATCTAGGATGACGCTCGTTCAAGGGGAAGGAAGTTAGGGGGCGCTCGCTCGATGCTCTGGGGAGAGCTCGAGCGAGCATCCCAAGCTCTATTAATAGGGGCCTGGGTGGATAGTCGCTCGATTGAGCAACGTAGCGCTCAGGAGAGCATTTCGAATGAGCCCCCCTTCTTAGTGTATTAATCAGCTTCCAACTGGGTTAGGCACTCGATCGAGCGGCTCGAAATCTCTCTTCATTCTGGGCTCCTTTGTTGAAGTTGTGCTCGACTGAGCAGGGTATTTGCTCGGCCGAGCGACTGCTACAGGTAGTCTGCTACTTTCTTTCTCATACTCCTCTTCGATTTTCAAATTCTCGCTCAATGACCATGCTTCTCCTCTTTAGTGTGGCGTCCTGATCGTCGATTTCCTACAGGATTTGAAGCGCATCAGATATTTTTGAGTTATAAATTTTTCCTAAAAAGAATAACAAAAATTCAACTAGAATCAAAACAACGAGAAAAACAGGCCGGGTTGCCTCCCGTCAAGCACTTGTTTACTGTCGTTAGCTCGACCCCTGATACTCAGTGAGGCTGAATATTAGGCACACATGAGATACACCTGTCTTTTTTGCCGACCAACTCTTGTGGAGCTGGTTGGACAAATGCCTCTATCAGACCCCCAGTGGTCCTCTCGTCTTCTCCTGTCTTTGATCCTCTCCTCTCTTTTTGGTGCCCTGAGGACGTCGTAGTAACGAATTCATTAATCTTCATGACATCCATGTCGTGATCCTCCAAGGCGAGCATGGAACTCTCGTGCATGATCAATCCAACAACTGGGTCCTTGTCCAGCACCTGTAAGTAGGCCGGCACTGCCTTCTCGTACAGTGGGTCTATACCTCCATCCTCGCTCTGCAGTAAGGGGTCACAGAAGATATCCTCGACTGTGAACTCCTTAATGAGCTCGTCTTATACTAATTCTAGATAGCTGACATCCGCAGTGGGCGCTCTCTCCCTTACCGGCTTAGGTAGTTGAAATTCCATCTCAATGTTTCCCAGGAAAAAGTGCCCTCTCAAACATCTATCAGCACCCTGCTATCGCCATGAATGGGTGACCAAGCATAAGCTGAGATCCGCTGTCTTCTGACATGTCCATATTGACAATATCTACTGGCATGCTTATCCTACCAGGGATATGTAGTATAACATCCCTAGCCACCCCAATTGGTTGTGTCACCAATTTGTTTGCCAGCTGGATTATCATTGCTGTTGGTTCTAGCTTCGTGTCGGTGGTAAGGCGTTCAAAAATGGATAACGGCATCAAGATGACGCTGACTCCCATGTCTATCAAGGATCTTCTGATGGGGACGCTGCCAATGAAGCAAGGAACAGTGAAACTACCCGGATCTGGGAGCTTCTTTGGCAATTTGTTGCTCATCAGGAATGACAACGGTTCCTATGCCAATATCACTTGCTCAGCCTTCTTCTTCCATGAGATTAGTTCCTTTAGGAACTTGGCATATGTAGGCATCTCAGTCAAGGCATACATGAAGGGGATGTTGAGCTCCACTGCCTTCAGTAACTCGTTGAACTTGGCATATTTTTCTGCCATCTTGGTCTTCGCCAATCTACTTGGGAATGGGACTAAAGCAAGGCGAGCCTTTTTCTTCTCAGCTGGCTTCACCTTCTCTTTAATTGCCTCTTTCTCCATTAGAGGGCTATCATTCTCGACATCCACATGCTGCTCCTTAGCCTTTTCATCACCACAATTAGCAGCTATTGGCTACTCATCCATCACCTCCTCTGGTACTGGAGGGGCTGCAGTCATCACCAAAGGCTATGGGTCCTTCATTGATAGGCCACCTTGGGTGGTGATGGCGCACGTGCTATCCCTTGGATTCTTCTTTGGTTGGGTGGGAATCTTGCCCTGAGCCCTTGCAAGCTGACTCACGTGCTCTTTCAACTGTTCCACCATGGTAGAGAGCTCCTTATAGTTGGATACATTTTCACGGTTGAGCCTTGCTTGCTCCTCTAAGAATTTCTCCATGATGGATTCCAACGAGGATTTCTGCTGAGTAGGAGGTGGTGGAGGTGGTGGTTGCTCACGCTGCTGATATCTTGGTGACCTGTGAGGGGCAAATGGTCTCTACTCACCTTGCTATTGCTGCTGTTGTTGCTGCTGCTGTTGTTGTTGCTGCTGCTGCTGCTACTGATGGGGATGCTACTGAGCTCAACTCTGTACTGAAAACTGGGATGATTCCTCAAGCTTGATTCCCATAGGCATCCCATATTGCCTCCTCTATCGTCAGACATGTAATTTACCTCCTCAGTTGGTACAGGAGGTGTGTTGTAGGAACAATTTTTGCCATGGAACCCTTGTTCAATGCACTTCTCACAAGTATCATATACTGTGGTAGGGGTGAACTAGCACTGAGCTCTGCTCCATCTGGGCCATCTGTTGGGTGAGGGAGTCAAGATGGCCATCAAAGCTTGTCGCCTGGCTAAATTCAAATCTGCCTCCTCCTGAAGGTTTGATAGTGGTAAAAGCAGACCTGTCGTCCCCCCAGTGCTGATTGTTTGGTGCCATACCCTCCAGAATCCTTAAGGCTTCAGCCGTCTCCTTCTCCAAGATAGCACCATTCGCCATGGCATCAATGATCATTCAGGTATCGGGATGAAGTCTATTATAGAATGCTAAGACCAAGTCCCATGGTTGGATGCGATGGTTCGGACATTGGTGTTGGAGGTCCTTGTAGCATTCCCAGGCTTTGTACATCATCTCTTGTCCTTCCTGTCTGAAGTACATGATCTGGTTTCAAAGATGGATCATCTTTGAAGTGGAAACGTACTTGGTGACAAAGGTTTCTGCCAGCTGCTCCCAAGTCACGAAAGTGTTTGGTCCCTGAGACTTCAACCAATAATGGGCTTTCCCCTTCAAGTTGAAGGGGAAGAGCCGAAGCCTAATTGCGTCATCACTGATCCATTGCCTCTGGAATGTGGCACACTTTGCTAAGAAAACTTCGACATGATGAGTGGGGTTCTCATGCGGGAACCTGTGAAAGCAGTCTGTACCAACAAGATGAGCCCCGTCTTCAACTCGAAATTTCCATCGCGGATTGACGTCATAGCTACGGAGGAAGACGAGACGGTGCCGGGCCTCATGTAACCTCGGGTCGCCCATGTAACTGGAGGTGGGGGTTGATCGTTTCCTTCAGGAATCCCAGCCATGGATCCCTATCTCCTTTTCTCTGCTGCGAGTCACCGAGCAGTTGCTTCTATTTCAGGATCAAAGGGCAAAATATTCTCTACTCCTTGTGAACGTGTTAGCATGCAAAACAAAAGAGCTCAAGAAAATTTTGGAACTCATCAGTAAAACGAGAGAAATAGTAACAAGAAAATTAAACAAAAAGAATGGTGGGAGGTAAAGTATGGATGGAACCAGCACTCTCCAACTCCAAGCTAAAACAAACTGTTGCCTCCCTAGCAACATCGCCAAAAACTTGTTCGGCTCCAGATTTACACCCGGAGGCGCGAATTACCACAAGTGTATAGTTGTGCAGTATAGAAAGATTGTCGAACTATGGGGATGCAGTTGTTTAGTGTTTAGCTTGTTGTTTGAGGAAGAATACATGGTTAGAGGGTTGTCGTGAAAAGATTGGTTGTCACAAAAAATGAGTTTAACGAGATTTAATAAAATCCAGGACAATTAGGAATCCCATCTAGGTGTTTCGGGCTTGATTACCAGGTTAAGGGTCCTTTCGTTGAACGATGAATGAGAGTAGGAGTGTCTCATCTGGAGATGAGAATGAGTATTTAAATTTCATTGTCCTACTCGTCTAACATATCCCTATGCGTAGCTCTACTTTCGTAATCAGCTTCGCATAGGAATACATGCATTATGCTTGACACTGGTTCCCGTATCGCAATCCATATCCACTCGCATGATTTATGGATTGTGATACTACACTGGTTAGTTTTAGCAATCGGGCTGCTCTCATAGTCACTGACTAGCAGACTGGGTATTATTAGTCACCCCTAGCGCTTGAGTCACTTCCATGATCACGAGCCTTAGACAGCGGCAACTAAGCCTTAATCAGATTCGTGGGGATTTCCCTAGAATATGGAGCTACTTTTCCAATCCTCCAATTCCAGGGCTAATCCCCCAAAATCCTTCTTCAAACTACCATATATCAACCCTTGATACGTTTAACTAAGGTTAAACTAATATCCAATCCCTAGGATCCTAGGGTTCATCCCTAAGCTCTAAAATGCCTACTGAGACTTAGCAATATCAACAATAACGAAAGAAATAGTAAGATTCATCGCAGGCATATAAATCATATCAACATCATATCAAAAGACAGGGAATTGCAAATAAAAGAGAAATGTAATAAAATAAATGGGGTTGAGCCGTTCATCCAAGATCGAATCCTAGAAGGAAAACACAAAATAGATCCTCTCCCAAATGACGTCCCCAATCCTCAGTAAAACAAAACTAAACCCAATCTAAAATTTAGTTCACTTATATACAAAGCCCCAAAAATTGCGGGTTTCCCGAAAATTCAACCTAGAAACCCATTAAGAAGCCATAAACTAAAGGCTGTAAACGACATACTCGGTCGAGCGAGGTAGCCGCTCGACTGAGCTCTCTCTTGTGGCTCCATGTCTTGTGTCCAGGCAAAGGGGCCGCTCGGTCGATCAGTGTAGCTGCTCGACCGAGCTCCATCTGGGAGCTCTAATCCTTGGTCTTACAAAGTGGGAGACCGCTCGTCGAGCGGGGCGACCGCTCGGTCGAGCAGGGTAGCTGCTCGACTGAGCTAATTAAACAGAGAGTTGATAGGCAAAATTGGGGGTCGTCTGCAGAGGGTCGCTTAATCGAGCAATGTGGGTTGCTCGGCCGAGCGACATACTTCATGTAGTTCCTATTTAGCCTTCTCTTTTTGTATCTCCCTTTCTTTCTTCTTTCCTCTTTCTCTCTTCTTTCATCCTTTCTTTGCTTCCTTCTTTCTTCAGCGGCTTTGAGTCGTCAAACGTGGCCCGTTGAGTTCCAGCTCTGGTATCCGTGTCCATCATCTATTTTCGCTTTGAATCACCCCAAAGTTCTTGACATCCACAAAACACTGCGAGAATCAAGTATATCGTGAAAAGAGCGATAAAATATAAATATGTGAACTTTAGCCGATTAAAATGCTATGAGAATATGCGATAAAAACATGGAAAATATGGACACATTATGAAGCCATGAAGAATCATGTATTCATTGTAAATTTTTATGATTCTTTATATATTTTGCTCTTTCTTTAGTAGAATATTTGTATGCCTTTATTAGATGGACACCCACACACTTATTCTTGTCATTTTCCATCTTAGAGATCCATAGGATTATTTTAGTATCCATGCCATTAGGTTGAACGGCTATAACACTCTTGATCATGCATTCAACCTATCACCAAGCGCTTGGTATACACCCCTAGATGCCTAGCGTATCCATTGTGTGATTGCCAAACCCTAGGATGTCAAGGCATCTAAAGCTCTATGACCATGCACCTGAACAGTGCATCAGATGTCTGGTCAATGAACTCTAGGCTCCTGATCAGTTGAGTCAAAATTTCTGTGATATCAGTTTTTTGCAGTCTGTTTTTCTGTAGTCTTTCTACATTTAAACATCTGTCAATTTTTCTATGGTTGGAATTTATCGTCCATTCAAAGCCTATCAGATTGCATATTTCATCAGCTTCATCCCATGCTACCAATAATGTTACCGTAGATCTCGATATATCTTCAAACCTCTGGGATGGGTAGAATAAGGATAGCTATGAGCCTCCCTCAATAGCCCATCCCAAATAGCACCAGTGGGAATACTTATCCTATTCCTAAAGCGTATGGACCGATCCTCACGAATACAACAATCAGTGCGAAGTCCAACCTCTATTTGCTCCCAAATCTTTTTTAGCTTTTTATCTCTAGACCATGCAACCTTGATCCTATCCACAAGGTCATACTGGATCTGCAAACTCATCATAGTTGCAGATGCACCTGGAAGGATAACCTCAATCTCCATCTGACGTGTTGCCCCACGAAGCTCCCTCTGAGTAGTCAACATCATCACAACTGACAATCGACTGAGAGCATCTGGTACGACGTTAACCTTCCCAGGGTGATACTGAAGGTCAACATCGTAATCCGACATCTTCTCATGCCATCAATGATGTCTCATATTGAGCTCCTTCTGGGTGAATACATACTTTTTGCTCTTGTGATCGGTGTATATCTTCACATGATTACTTAATAGAAAATGTCCCACAACTTCAATGCAAAGATCACATCTGCCAGCTCCAGGTTAAGTGTAGGATAATTCCGCTCATGCACCTTCAATAACTTGGTGGCATATGCTACAACTCAACCATGCTGATAAAGGACACACCCAATCCCTCTGCCATATGCATCACAAAATATCTCAAAACCATCCGATCGATCTGGAATCGTCAGGACATGTGCAGTGATCACCTTTGCTTTAACTCATCGAATGGTCGCTGATACCCCTCAAACCAAATAAAATCAACATTCTTCTTGGTGAGATAAGTCATTGGTGCAGCGATCTTGGAGAAAACCTTGATGAACTTCCTATAATATCAATCCAACCCCAGGAAACTCCTGATCTCTGTGGCTGATCAAGGGACTGGCCATTTCTCCACAGCATCAACCTTCTTTGGATCGATAGATATCCCATCTCCAGATATAATATGCCCAAGAAAGCCACTCAACCAGAACTGGCACTTGCTATACTTGGCATAGAGCTGGTGATGCCTCAGAGTCTCCAAAGCGATCTGTAAATGCTAGGTATGCTCTTCCTTATCCTTCAAGTATACCAGAATGTCATCGATGAAGACCACCACAAACTTGTCCAGATACTCATAGAAGACCTGGTTCACAACCTCATGAAGGTGGTAGGTGCATTGGTTACGCCAAATGAAATAACCAAGAACTCTTAATGTCCATAACGAGTCCGAAAAGCCGTCTTGGGAACATCCGACTCTCTGACTTTCACCTGATGGTACTCACTCTGTAAATCTAGCTTCGAATATACTCAGGATGCACCAAGATGGTCAAAGATATAATCAATGCAAGGGAGATGGTACTCATTCTTCACTGTCACCTTATTTAGCTCCCTATAGTCAATAATCATCATCTGCAACCTATCCTTCTTGTTGACCAATAGCACTGGTGCTCCCCATAGGGACACATTAGAGCGTATCAGTCCTCTCTGTGACAAATCCTTCAGCTGAGTGCGAACCTCAACTAACTCCGACGGAGCCATCCTTGGCAATTGGCTACATGCTTGGTATCAAATCAATAGTGAACTCTAAGCATCTATCTGGGGAAGGTCCATTGATATCATATGGAAAACCATAAGGAAAGTCTTGGACAACCCTCAGTAGATCTGGCTCGGCCTCCATCGCCATCATCATGACTTCTATCGGCTTGGCCTTGAACTTCACCGGTTTGAGTGTATTGCTACCATCAATGAACTTGAACTTCAGATGGTCTGGGATCTGAAAGACTACCCTCTGCTGCTTGTAGTCAATAATGGCATAAAAGATACTTAGCCAGTCCATCCCAAATACCGCCTCAAAGCTAGGCATCTCTATCACCAAAAATCATCATACAACTCCCGCCCACAAATCTCAACGGAATAATGGCGACAACCCAGAGAACTATGGAGTACACCATTTTCTATGTTAATATTCCAAATGGTGGTTAGAGAAGTCACTAGAATCGAGTTCTCGGTCACAAATCTCTAGGACATGAAGTAGTGGGAATCCCCAGAATAAAAAAGTGATAGAGCAGGGAAAGAAGCAACCATAATAATGCCTAACGGAAAACAACAAAGCAATGAAAAACAAAGAACAATTCTAACAAGGAAGGTGAAAAATGGAGAAATCTAAGATAAGGACCACAGCATACACATATATATGTATATAAAACATGCATCACTTAAGGTAAAGTCGGAGATTTACCAGTGATAACCTGACAGGTGTTCTCTGCCTCCACCAAAGATATCGTAAAAGCCTGACGCCTTTGGGGAGTCAGGACTGTTCTCAGAGAAATATTCTATTGACTAGACAAAGAACGTCTCCTAGGAGCTGGATGACTCGATCTCAATGTCGCTGGGAGTGGCAGCCTCTGTGGAGCAGGTGGAAGTGTTTGCTGCATATGCCTCACTGCCACTAGTGCTGTAGATATTGGAGAGCTGCCATGTCATGGACAAAACTTGCTAATGTGTCCTAACTCTCCACATGCAAAGCATCTCATGAGTAAAGTTCTGCGGTCCTTCTTCTCATGTCCAAGCTTGTCGCAATACTCACAAGATGTCAGTCTCTGAGAAGATGATGGGGCTCCCAACCTCCTAAACTGGGTAGTCTGCCCAAGCCTAGGGAACTTCTTCTACTGCCCAATTGGACGTTGATCAGTAACCACTAGAGTCTTCCCCACACTCCTTAGATAGTTCTCACGCATCCTCGCCACCTTTAGCACTGCCTTATGAGTAGGCAAATCAAGCATAAACATGGCTTCTCTTTACCATGGATCAAGGCCCATGCAGAAATGATGAGCTTAAGTGGCATCTGATGTCACTAACTCCAGAGCAAACTTGCTCAATAGGAAAAACTTAGCATCATAAGCATCGATAATCCGTTAATCCTGGGTCAATTCCTCAAAACATTGTCTAAAATCATCGTTCACTGTCTCTGGGAAGAACTTAAACTCAAAAAGTCTCCTTGAACTTTTCCCATGAGATAATCTTGGTTAGATGATGCTATTCTCCGTCCCACCAATCTCGAGCATGATGGGTCAACTGTCTCTATGCAGCATCCACCCAGCCGTCATGTGGATATCCAACTGTGAGCAAATCATCCTCGGTGTGTCTAAGCCACTCCTCAACCTATAAGGGACTCTCCTTACCCGAGAAGAATCTCGGACACATCTCCCTGAACTGCTTGAAGCTAGCAGTCTTTCAAGTCTGAGCCTTAGCCAATATCCTTGTCTGCTGACTCAAATTCGCCTGAACTCCCAGTATGATCTTCTCCAACAAAGAAGGTTCGGGGTGAGCCACCTCAGAAGAAGATGTCCCGTTCCCAGTATCCATTCTATAGAAGAGAACAGAACAACAAGGATCAATACAGGATAAATAATCATAATGTGAGAGCATCTATCTATACCATTCATATGCATATCATCGTGTGAGCTGACCTGCATGGGCCACCACAAAAATCATGTCATACCCCTTTCTTTGAAATACACAGAAATACGTACATATCCAGGTATTGGTAAAGAACGCATATAGACAAGGCCACGACATTATTTATACCTAAGACGTTGACCCCTCTTAAATCCAGATATTATTAAGCATAAATCGTGATTTTAAATAATAATTTTCACATAGGCCACTACGACTGCTGGAATAGTATAGACAAGAAAATATAAATGCTCCAACACAGATATCCACAGATACATCACAAAGATTACAAAATATATATATATATCAAGTTAAGAGTAAAAATAACATACATCAACTGTACAAGTACAAAAAGGGGATAACAAAATAAATTCCCCAAACCCACAAAAAGAACACTGTCCATACACTGGGTACAACTCACTCCCTAGACTACCCCCTGTGAACTCAACTCCATGAAATCGCCCTTCGAGGGCTCTACATCTAGCTCAAAACTCAGGGTATTCTCCTAGATAGGTTCTGCTCTATCATCTCAGACTCTAACCTTGGGGAGAAAAGGGAGAGGGACACGTCAACATGTGCCCAGTAGGGATCTAACAATCCTAGGTAGATATACCAGTCTCATAATTTTCCTAACTACTCAGGGTCAGGCTATTTAATGACAATAAATTGATTGCATAATTTTAAATAACACGTCCATAAACAGGAATAATAAGAAATGCAAAGGAAAAATACTGCATGAATAATAAGAAATGCATGATACTGAGCATAACAGGAAGCACTGTAGGAAATAATAAGGAATGCATATAGACATTAATTGCAATATTACAAATGATAATTCAGTAAATTTCAGTTATGATTATAATTTGGAAACCCAAGTAAAATATATGACATAAGGCATTGGACTTCACCTAGGTGTAACGACTGGTTTTTCATGTATGGATTTTATTATATATATATATGTATTTGGTTGCTTCTTCTTGATTGTGATTTCCATTTCCGTCTCCGTAGTTTTCATTTTCGTTCATTTCGTCGTGATTCTCTAGATTCTTCCGTCGGTCGGCGTGTTTGAAGTAAGTCATTCGTGACGGGCTTCATAACATCGATATCTTAGAGTTAGAACGAGCCTAGGAGACTTAGGAAACCATACCGGAGCTTCACGCTCCATTTCGGATCTTTCTGTGCACGTTAGCCGGTATAAGAAGGGGCACCGACTGACTAGATGACGATCCAGTCGGTCGGAAAACCTTCTTGAACCGACTAGTTGGCTTTGTAAATTTCCCAGGAGTTACTGTTTATCGTTAGTCGGTCTAAGAACGTTGGTCGACCGACTAGGTTGCAAACTAGTCGGTCAGCAATGCTCTTTAACCGACTAACTCTTTAATTATTTTGACACTAGTTACTGTTTACTCTTAGTCGGTCCAAGAACGTTCATCGACCGACTAGATGTCAAACTAGTCGGTCAGTAATTGTTCTTTGACCGACTAAATCTAAATCCTAAATTTCGTCTGGTTTACTGTTTACACTTAGTCGGTCTGTGTTGGTCAACCGACGGACTAGTTCCCAAACTAGTCGGTCAGTGGTTGTTCTTTGACCGACTAAACAGTACAGGAAACCCTAGTTTTGCCCTAGCCGCCACCAAACTCTATAAATACCCCTCCAAACGTTTTCTTCTCCTCCCTCATGACCTAAAACCCTAATTTCTCCCCCATTGAGCCCCCATCTTCCTCAAACCATTAATCCTTCATCCCAAGCTCATCCTTCATCATCCAAACCCTCCCTTGTCATAACCCACCTTCCATCTTCCCCAAACCTTCATCAAACCCCCAAAATCCACATCAAAACCCATTTCTCCAGATTTTTCCCTCATTTCCAGATCTGAGCCGGATCGCTCTTCCGTTGCCGCGGCTGCTCGGCATCGTTCCTTCGCTTCTTCACGGTAATACTCGATTCCTTTAGTTTTAGCATAACCCACATTGACATTGTGAAACCCTAATAAAATGGATTATTAGATGATTAGGGTTCTAATAAGAAACCAATTTAGAATCCTTGTGCTAATGATTGTTTTGCCATAACGGTGATCCATTCCGTAGTTAGCTTGTGTGACGATCTTCATTGCTCGTCAATCTCGGTATCAGGCAAGTGAAACTTGCATCTCTTGATTTGGGCCATGTCTTAGGCCATTACATTGCTTTAGCGTAAAAGAGACTAGACGGTGAAAGGATAGCCGTCTAGACGCCTTTGACCTAGCTTGACAACGAAGCTTGGTCCGTCACCCTCATCATGCTTGTATGTCACGTTTACTTTCCCTTAACGGTACGCGTATTAACTGTTCATGTCATCCATGCATCCTTAACTGCTATTGCATTTTAACTGCTATGTTTAATTTAACTTAACGGTACGCGAATATGTTCATGTCATTGCATTTTGCCTGTCACGTTTAATTTCTATTAACGGTACGCGAATATCTGCCCATGTCATTGCATGCTTGAACACTCATCGTGATAGCGTAGCTTCGCTACATACTTGTACTATTTGTTTCGGCTAGGCACCCACCTTGCGTGGGCACAATCCTATGTCGAATACACTTTCTGGCTCGTGTTCCAGAAGACGAGCTCAACACAGCCTGCGGGCAATAGGGCACTCATTGAGTGATCCCTTGTACTTGATACTTGAACACAGCCTTCGGGCAATAGGGCACTCGTTGAGTGATCCCTTGTACTTGTTACTTGACATTACATGTCACACCGACCACTTGATACTTGCTACTTGTACTTTACTTTTCTTGTTACCACCTTACTTTACTTGCCTTGCACCATACTTTAACTGCTAGGTTGCTAGTTTACCTTTCTTTCCGTTTCCTTGCACAAGTCCTTCGACTTGCTGACATGTGCCCCTTTTCTCTTTTGGGTGACACATGTTAGAGCCCGAGCCTGAGTTACTTGCTGAGGACGGGGTGTTCGCTGACGCTGAGTCAGAACCCGCGTTGATCGAGGACTTCGTTGACACGGGGGATCAGTCTTAGTGTCTTCGTTTAGCTTCTTTTGTTAGACTGCTTAGTTGTCGGTGCGTGGCACCTAGTTTGATACTCTGTTATGTTTATGTTTTGTTTGGACTTGTTTTGGGCCTTAGACTCTTTCCTGTTAGCCTGATGGCTTTTCTGTGATGTTGAATATTTTGTGGACAAACTTTGGGATTGGTTATTTCATATCCGTCTCATTTTATTATTATTATTGTTGTTGTTCTGTTTGCGTTTACCGGGACCTGCTTATTCTAAATTGACGCTTATCGGGCGTGCAGCTTCACAGCTCCACGCTTGAGCGGACCTTCTCACGTCTCGCTTCCATTTTAGGGAAGCGGGGCGTGACAGGTTTTAGTGGTGGCCCATGCAGGTCTCTCTGTAACTGCAATTATCAGGGATAACAATAATAATATGAGATTGTCCAACAAATAAATTTGATATCCGAGTCATAAGCTATGAGTCTAATCTGCTTCGTTTTCTGTGTCACTAGATGGCAGGAAGGCGATTCACCCGTGGTGGAGGTAGTGGTGCGCCCCCTCATGATGAGGAGCCTGAGCGGGAACCTACCAATGGAGAGATGATGCGGATGATGATCCAGATGATGCAAGTGCAGCATGGCGTGCTCCTGCAAGTCCAGAATGCTCCACTTGCTCGAGCTGCCCGGGCACTTCCGGATGCCCCTCGCTCCGACCCGGGAGCGAAGCAATTTCGGGAGCTGGGTCCCGCATATTTTGATGGGTCTGAGGGTCCTCTGGCTGCCGATGAGTGGATTCGGAACATTGAGGATAACCTGGCGATGGCGAAGATTAACCCGGCTGGATGGGTTGATTTGGCTAAGAGGCATCTGAAGGACAATGCCAGAAACTGGTGGGATGCCAAAGAGAAGATGCTGGTGGAGCCGATATTTTGGGCTACCTTTAAGTCCAGATTTGATGGAGAGTTCTTCCCGAAGGCTACTAGGCAGGTGATGCTGCAGCACTTCATAGATCTGAAGCAGGGGAGCTTGTCGGTGGATCAGTACCACCAAGAGTTCACGAGACTCAGTCGGTTTGCACCAAAGATGGTGCAAGATGCCGATGAGAAAGCTCAGCGATTTCTTCAGGGACTTGCCTTGGAGCTTCAGAGCTTTGTGACCTCTTCTGACCTGGAGACATATCATAAGGTTATGATTGCTGCGAGGCGGCAAGAGTTGAATTTGAACCAGAGGAAGGGACATGTTTCAGGAGCTGGGAAGAGGCCTATGGAGCAGGCCAGGGCGGTGGTTAGGCCTGGTTTCAAGCCTAATCATCCGGTGTAGTTCAAGAGGCCAGGAGGGCCTATTCTGAAGACTTGCCATTTCTGTGGCAAGACCGGGCACCTCAGGGATCAGTGTAGGAGGTTTCTTGGACAGTGCATTGTCTGCGGAGATCCTGCCCATTCCATCAGAGAGTGTCCCAAGTCGAAGCAACCTTGGCGGGGACCTATTGCAGCACAGCCGTTGCAACAGCGAGCTCCTGTGCCCGCTGGACGTGGAGCGCCCCTTGTTCCACAGAGACAGGCCTTCCGGCAGGCTGTTCCGCCGAGAGGGCAGGCCTTTCTGATGACTGAGGAGGAGAGCATGGCCGTGGATGAGGTTATTACAGGTAACGCTCATTCTAGCTATTTTTCTTCCTTAGTTAGTTTGATTGTTGATTATGTTGGTTGCTTGATCATGCTTGTTACTAGAATAGGATTTGATTGTTAGATTGTTTGCTAGGTGTGGTTTTGGTTTGCACATTTCCTGCACGAGTCCTCTTTGACTCAGGTGCGTCAATGTGCATTTTGGCCCAGAGCTTCGTGGAGAAACATTCCTTGTCGACGTCCTCTCTTCTTAAGAGTTGGAATATCGTCACAGGGAACAGTGTGGTCTCGGTGCATCGTGGGTGCAATTCTTGTCCGTTGGTGGTTTGTGGACGTAAGCTTTGTGCTGATTTCATTGTCCACGACATCATCAACTACGATGCGGTCCTTGGGATGGATTGGCTTGCGAGCTTCTATGCTACGATTGACTGTCGGAGGAAGAAGGTGGTGTTCGAGATTCCCGGACATCCAGTATTTGAGTTCAGTCGTGGTAGCAGTTCGCTGGGTCCGGTCAGATTTCGGGCCAGACCGGTGGATGTTGTGGCTATGCAGATGGAGTTGGAGTGGCCAGCTGTGGTGCGAGATTTTGGTGACGTCTTCCCCGAGGAGATGTCTGGATTGCCGCCTGATCGAGCTTTGGAGTTTTCTATTGATCTTATTCCAGGTGCGCAGCCCATTTCAAAGGCACCATATCATATGGTGCCAGCAGAGTTGGAGGAATTGCATAGGCAGTTGGATGAGCTTATGCAGAAGGGTTACATTAACCCTAGTGTGTCTCCGTGGGGAGCACCGGTGTTGTTGGTGAATGATCGCTCCGGGATGTGACCCAAAGAACGGTTGTAGTTTTACCGCAAGTGCACGGTGTAGCAGCGAGCGGGATATCGAACACAGGGAGGACGAATGACCGTGCTTGTTCCAATCAACCTGGCTATTTAAGAGAGAAATTTGCCTTTGGCGATCCTGTCACAATCGTCAGACAAAAATGCGGAAATATCAAATCAAATAAAGAACGTCTAGGGAATGGGGAATCCCTGCTACTCACCGTATCTCATAAATGTGGTTCATCGGTTTCAAAATTGCTAGATTGAGATTTTGGATGAACTAGTTGCAACTGAATGTAGAACCAAGCTCACGCTCTCGCGCTGTTGCCGGTCTATAGCTATCCTAGGTTTGGGTCCAATCTCTTGCAAACCCTAGCCTAGGAAAGCTAGCATTAGGATCAACATCATCGTCCAATCGCGCACCGAGCCCAATCTCTTGCAAACTCGGCTCGCGATCTAGATTGGGATAGTTCCTACCTGTCCAATCTCTTGTAAACGGGTATTGGCACGGAATTGCAACCGGAAACCCTAGTATCGGTCCAATCTCTTGCAAACCGACGCTACAGAAATTCGATTCCAACCCAATTCGGATTTCTAGGGTTTCCTATCAAATTGGGATCCAATCTCTTGCAAATCCCAATTGATATGAATACCTAGCTAACCGTAGTAAATTGATCCCAACCTAATCCCTAGATATCAATTCTAGCAAGATTTCTACTAATTCATCACAAATATGAAGTTGGGCTTGTAAGGTTCATCCCCACGCCCCAATACGTGGAGACTACTCACAAATCATAGCAAGATCACAAAAATAATCGTTGAAATAGGCAATGGAATTCATCACAATATTGAGATAAGCAATAAAAATAGAATTTTTAAGGAAAAGAGATGCAAACCAATGGAGTTCTTCAATTAATCCAACAAAATTCCAATCTTTGTCTCCTTTCCAATCACAAGAATAGAGCTAAAAACTAATCTAAAAAGCTGCAAAAAATCTAAGAGAGAGGCTCTCCAAACTAGGGTAAAAACAGGGTTTAAATAGCCCTCAAAATCGTCCAAAAACTGTGACCAAAATACCCCTGCACAGCCTGTTTTCCGCAGTTTTCGCTACAGGCAGCGCATCGCACTCGGTCGAGTGACAAAAGTCGCTCGGCCGAGTGAAAACCCTGTAATTTTCCAGTAAGTCGGGGCCTTCAGGGGTCTCTACTTCGGGGGCGGCTCGGCTGAATGAGTTGTCGTCACTCGGCCGATGGCTTCATAGTACTCGGGCGGACGGGATTAACCACTCGGCCGAGTGGGTCTTCTGAAGTTCAGGCAGCCGAAAAACAGTAACTTGGATGTTTTGGAAGGGCTTCGTCTGGGCGCCACTCGGGCGGACGGGGTCTCGTCACTCGGCCGATGTGGTCTTCGGTGCTCGGCCGAGTGCACACATAAATCGTGTCTGTTCTGGTCGGCCGAGCAGTGTCTCGCTGGTCGGCCGAGTGGCTCCTCCACTCGGCCGAGTGGGACACAAAAAATGCCCAATCTGCTTGTTTTGGCCTCCTCGTCACTCCTGCGACGTCCGTTCTTCTTCCGCTCCTCTCCAACAGCAAAATACCCCTCGGGAAGGTCGTTGGTGACTGTCTAGAGTAAGCGCATCTCGAGATCACTCCAAATCGCGCCAAATCACCTGAAATGCGACAAAAACAACAAATCGTGAAAAGCATCGCAATATCGTCGATATATCGTGAAAAACTTGATTTGGGCGATCTAAATGGCATGCAAACATGCGGAAAAAGGGTGTAAAATAAGGAGTGATCAAAATCCCCCAAGCTTGCCTCTTACTCGTCCTCGAGGAAGATAAGCAAAAAGGCGAACCCGGTGGATTCGGAAAACGAAAACGGCGAAAAACGAAAAAATGAAAAACGGAGAAGAATGGAAAACGAAATGAAAATAAAGAAGAAAGAAAGAAGCGAAGAGGTAGGATACTAGATCATTTTCTCAGGACATGGGTTCCACTTACTCATATAGCATGCACTGAATGAAAAATACATGTCAAAGGATTTTATTTTGATATCATAGTATAATAGTGCAAATAGAAACGGAAAACCCACGAACAACGATATAATCATGAAAAACGGAATAATTTTAAAATTAACATCGTCTGAATCATTTAAAACGGTATACAAATCACAGATCACACACTTTTCAATTGAATGCTTTCTATCTGGAGTATAAGAGTATCACACAATAGAATAGAGAGAATAGAAAAGTATGGATTTCATGAAATGAACGCTAGGCTTAGATTTCTGGATTTCGTAAAGCTAGAAATAATCTCACCGAGTATAGAATATTACTTAGCCTAGGTTGTCGTGCAACGTCAAGTAGTCACTCTCTCACACATCAATGGATCCCCTCCCCCAAGCTTATCTATAAGCGTGGTGGCGTAAAAAATATTCACATCCCCATTTTTACATAGCTCCAAATGTAATAAGAAGAAAGAAGAAAGGAAGAAAGTGAGATGGGATCTTTTATTGAGGATTTTTCCTCTTTCTCTCTCTTTTTTTCTCTTTTTTTTGTTTGTTTGTTTGTTTTTTAGAGAATATATACACAATGATCCCAACTCAAAGAGAGATAATGATATACAAGAATATTCTTCTCTCTTTTATTTTTTTTAGAGAATAAGAGATTTGGAGCTAGGAATCAATAGCGGGGGAAACGCCATATAATAGAATCGCTAAGGGGAGATTCACCAATGATTTTAAAAGTAGAGAAATGATGTTCAAGATTTGTGGAGAAAGAAATAAATGTAACTCTCGGTTCACTCTATAAGACATGCACGACAACTTCAGCATGGTAATCTAATCTACTCAGTCTCGATCACAAAAAAGCTAACTGATCGAGCCCCGGATACACGTCCCGGAGCAGCGATTGTAGTTTTACCGCAAGCGCACGGCAAAGTGGCGAGCGGGTATCGAACACGAGGAGGTGGTGTTGGTTCCAATCTATCCTAGGTTGGTTTGACTACGAATGTTTTATTGGTGGAGATGGCTATGGAATGGTGTAATGGCAATGGTGATGGATGTCGATGTCGGAGATAGAGAAATAGGTCAAATGTTGATTCAAATACAATATAATGAAAGAGGGAATTTGCCTTGCGACGATCCTGTCACAATCGTCGGGCAAAGTATGGGGATATAAAATCAAATAAAGACGTCTAGGGCTAGGGAATTCCCACTACGGATCGGCATACATCATCGTAAATAGTGAATCTCAATATTACTAGACTTGCATTGAGGTGAACTAGTCGTAACTGAATATAGAACCAAGCTCACGCTCTCGCGCTATTGCCGGTCTATAGCAACCTAGATTAGAGCCCAATCTCTTGCAAACCCTAACCTAAGCCACTAGCATGAAGATCGACGTCATCGTTCAATCGCTCCTCGAGCCCACTCTCGTGCAAACTCGAGTTACGATCTAGGTTGTGATAGTTCGTATTCGTCCAATCTCTTGCAAACGAATATGGGTATAGATTTACAATTAAAATTCCTAGCTTTGGTCCAATCTCTTGCAAACCAAATCTAGAGAAACCCAATTGTAAACCTAAATCGAATATCTAGGCCTTCCCATCGATTAGAATCCAATCTCTTGCAAACCCTAGATCGATGGAAATCTCTAGCTATCCGTAATAAATCAATCACAACCTAACCTCCTAGCAATCCTAGCAATTTAGAAATTCATTCATCACAAATATGAACTTAGATCCATAGGGTTCATCCACATGCCCTAGAACATCAAATCTACTCAAGCATAGCAACAACGATATAGGAATCAATAAAAACAATTGCTTGCATGTAAAAAGATAGCAAATCAAAGATTCAAATAATAAGAATAGAAATACTTAGCTTTGATGCAGAATTCCAATCCAAATACAAGCTTTTTGATCCAAGAGGGGGCCTAGGGCATGGCCTAACCTCCAAAAATAACTCTAATAAAACATAATGGGGATCCCCTCTAATGGTGGCTACAAACCCCTTAAATACTCCCCCAAAACCCTAGCAAAAAACCCTAGAAAACCCCTCAAATTCGTGCCCAAAAACAGCCCAAACCGCAACTTAAAATCTGGGCCCAGGCCGCACTCGGCCGAGTGGAATATGTGACCCGGCCGAGTGACACTGACATGCAAATTCCAGCACTGCAGCATCAACTTGCAGAAATTCCCCAGATTTCATCCGACCTCCGATTTGCGCGTTCTTGGCGGCGTTGGAACCGTCATGAAGTCTACTATCCATAAAAAATATGAGAAAAATACTTTTCTTGCTGGAATGATAGCAGATTTCAGAAGAGTGGGAGGCTGTCTGAAAATCTGGGCGTTGCATGTCCTCGGCATAACTCGGCCGAGTTGACTTCTATACTCGGTCGAGTGGGCTTCTCTACTCGGCCGAGTGATAGACCCTGTAAAATTCCAGTAAGTCAGGTGTCTTGGGGGCCTTTCTTCGGAGGTGACTCGGCCGAGTGGCTTTACTCACTCGGCCGAGGGGCATTCGGTAATCGGCCGAGTCGGAACCCTCAATCGCCTGACGGATTCCAGTAAGTCTGGGATTTTTACTTGCCGTCGTCGTGATGCCACTCGGGCGAGTGGTGTCTCCATGCTCGGCCGAGTGTGATGGCGATGCTCGGTCGAGTGCACGCTGATACTCAATCTGCTGCATGTCCGATCTGGCCGGCCGAGCGGGCTTCTTTGCTCGGCCGAGTGACTCCTTCACTCGGCCGAGTGGCATGCTGAAAATGCCCAATCTTCTCTGTTGCTCCTCCTCGTCGCTCCTACGGAGTTCCTTCTTCTTCCACCCGTCTCCCATCGCCGAATAGCCCTGAAAAGAGCCTTGGGTGACGCTCCGGAGTGGGTGCGAGTCCCTTAAGCTCCTTTTTGCTCCCGATCGCTCCATATTTCCTGAAATCCGACAAAAACAAGAAATAGTGAAAAGTAACGCAATATCGTCGAATACTCGTGAAAAGCGTGATATGGGTGATCGAAATGGCATGCAAATATGCAGAAAAAAGGTGTAAAATATGGACCGATCAAAATCCCCCAAGCTTACCTCTTACTCGTCCTCGAGGAAGATAAGTAAAAAGACGAACTCGGGAGATGAAAAATAAGGGAAATGAAATAAAAGAATACGAAGTGGAAGGGGTCGCTAGATTATACTCTCAGATCTCAAGCCATAAGCTACACATCACGATGACTTGGAAAATACAAATCACATGCTATAAGGATTTCATATCTTTCATAAACATGGTACTTGCAAGCTTTTAAGAACAATAAGAGGGACTCTCTAAATTCGTACAATCAATTCATATCCACATCACGCATTTCATAGAATTTAATATACAAATGTTGGCGATGCACTTTTCAATCAAAAGTTATAAATGAAGCATATAAGATACACACCAAGCATGCAATAGAGAATAGAATAAGAGTCACGGCGTTCACATATTTATTTCAAATCATGAAAAATCTCCATATCTAATATATTTTGCAAAGTCTAAGCATTATCGAATATTCCCATTCATGCACGTCTCCACTCTAATGTCATACTCACTCATATGGTCAAATGAATTCACCCCCCCAAGCTTAGCTTGAGGCATCGCATCTAAAGGAATATGATAGTGGAAAATAGGATTTTTGCCTTGGTTTTCCCAAGTATTTTGTGGCTCCAATAATAAGATAGAGAAACATTTTTCTTTTTTTTTCTTTTTGAACTATTTGTTTCTCATTTTTTTCTTTTTGGATTTTTGTAGGAGCTATATGATTTGTATTTTTGGATTTTGGCTCCTTTATGGCTTTTTGGACTTTTTGGAGCTAACTTTTCTTTTGTGGGGATTTTTGGGAAATAGATGCGATATAAGTAGCTTTAGGAGGTGAACTCAAGTGACATGTAGAGAATAAAAAGATATATGTGGAGAAAGAAATAATGTAACACTCGGTTCACTCTAAGATGTGCACGAGCGGTTCAATAAAATAATACTTCAACTAAAACTCATATGTAAGCATGGATATTCTCAATCATCTCAATAAAGAGTGAAGCCAAGCGGTAAAGCGCACAATCATATCAAGCATGCAACAGAAGGTGAATAAGACAATAAAACTGATGCTTCAGATATACTAATGATGCGTGAATCTTGGTGCATTTCCAACAAAGGCATACCAAACACTAATCCATACATTCAGTTTCAATTAATATCATGCATTCATGTAGAGGAATCATCAAAAGAAATAGATTTGCAAGCATATGTGAATAGCAAGACTATGGAATACACTAAATAGCATGGCATGGAATAATAAGCCACGTGATGGTTGCTAAAGCAATAAGAGATATCATCATAAGGAACAAATCTAGCAAAAGAAGGAAAAGAAGGAAAAGAAAATGAAGAAAATAAAATAAAAGAGAGGAAAGAAGAGAAAAATCAAGCACACAATATGATGCATGAACACACATAAAAGGAAAATAAGATGGAAAATTCAAAAAGATGATGCAAAATTTTGAAAAATTCCAACAAAAAACCTAAAAATAAGGTAAAAATGCAACTAATGCATCTAAATGGCATGGAAATGCACTCCCCCAAGCTTAAACTTCACATTGTCCTCAATGTGATCATAGTGGAAGAATATGAGGAACAACGATAATAATAAGGGGGTGAATGAAAAATGATGAAATGAATGACATGAAATCCTAATGCAACTACATGCACATACAATGATGCATGAGAGCGCTTTCCCCCAAGCTTATACCAAACAATCTTATTCAAATGACTCGATCAAAAATATCACGGCTTCGCTAAGCGATATCAAGTCAAACAAATAAGAAAGTAAGGTTTCACTTGAAAGAAATGCTCGGTGGGTGGTGAGCAAAAAGGATGTGACACATCAAAATATAAAGTGGGCAATTAATATATAATGGGTTTGGGGTGTAAAAATTTTTGTTGCCGTCATATGAGGTGATATTTATTCAAGCAAATATATACGGTCCTCTCGCTGTCGAGAGGATTCGGGTTTATTGAAAGCATAAAAATTTCTACACTACTGGATTGATATCACATATAGCAAAAGGCGGATCCAGTATCTTTTCCGGTGCAGGCAACTGCTCCAACTGCTCCTTCCGTGGCTCTGCCAGGCGCACATGTCCACGGACACCAACGAACTCTAGCAATGCATCCTCCAGCATTCCCACAAGGACTCCACCTGTACCCTGCAGAGAATAGGATGCATCAGTTCGCTGCAAAAATTTCACCCTCATAATAAAAGTATTCCAAAGAGGATCGTCAATAGAAATATATGAAATAAATAGTGGTGGACGATACTTCCCTGGAAATAATCCAATATCCTCACGTGCCGTGATAGCTGTCTCCACGGTGTCTTCTCTATGCTGCTCAGGTAAATCTAGATCATAGGTGTGGACCCCATCAAGATGCTCCTCATCATCGTCGGACTCATCCCAGTGCACCCCTTGATCATATTCATATGTGTCCATGGGTGCTAACTCCTCACTCTCCTCCACATATACGTCCCATCGTACCTCTTGATCGTATGTACATGAATCCTGAAGGGGAGCCATAAGCTCTGTGGGGTAGTCCTCTGCGTCAGTGGGAGGATGAGGTGGCTGTGGAAGCTCTAATGGAGGAGGATAGTGCTTGGGATCCTCACGAATGGCTGTGTCCTCGTCTCGATGCATGACCTCCTCGGTGATAAGCTTTGGCTCTGTGTGTAAGGCCTCCTTAAAAGCATGCTCTGGCTCGATAGTGTGCTCATTTTCCTTCTCATCAACTATCAATGTAGGCTCTCCCTGGGATGGTGATGCTGGCTGCTCATGTGTGTCAGCTTGTGGGGATGTATCATGTGGAGGGGAATGCCCGCAAGAAATCCGAAAATATAGTCTATCCCCCTCAAGTCTGACATGGATGTCCTCCTCAATTGTTCCTGCAGCTGAAACACGGTTCATAACAAAATCTGCAAATCGTAGCTCAAATGCATCACCTGCCGTAATGCTCTCTGAACCGGTGAACCTCACTGACTCCAAGAGACCCTCCAATAATCTCTGAAATGCGTCCTCCTCTGGCTGCGGATATGACTCAGTTTCTGCTTCCTTCACTGCCTCTTCGTCCATCCACTCTTCATATGCAATAGATGTATCGTAGGAAGTGGGATCGACGACGGCACATTCTGGCTCTGGTAGTAAGTCTGGCGATGCTTCTTGCCCATAAAATGAAGAAGCAGAACTGATATCTTTGGAAATCCCTTCAACCTTAAGCATGAGCATATTCATTTCAAGTTGCCTCTTCACCCGTTCCAATAGAAGGTTACCCTTTTCAAGCCCGGCTTGCACTTCAACCTGGTGTGCATGCATCTCATCAAAAAAGATCCTTTGTCTCTCATCAAGCTCGGGCCAGTGCATCTCCTCAAAAAGGTATTCGCCCATCTGAGCACTCTGATCAAAATAGTATTCTCCCATCTGAGCACTCTGATCATAATAGTATTCTCCCATCTGAGCACTCTGATCAAAATAGTAATCTTCCGTCTTAGCATTCTGATCAAAATCTGTGGTCCACGTAGTATAATCCATAGCACCTGATCAACAAAGATAAATGCCTGGAGAAAAGATATCAGTGGCACAAAAGAATATAGAAATGATAATAATGGTGGCGGGGGTGAAAATTTCCTTTTTATTTATTTATTTTTTTTCGTAGTCTAATCAACCTAATTGTGACAAATTGGCACCAACGGAAACACCTCCCCGGCAACGGCGCCAAAAACTTGATCGAGCCCCGGATACACGTCCCGGAGCAGCGATTGTAGTTTTACCGCAAGCGCACGGCAAAGTGGCGAGCGGGTATCGAACACGAGGAGGTGGTGTTGGTTCCAATCTATCCTAGGTTGGTTTGACTACGAATGTTTTATTGGTGGAGATGGTCATGGAATGATGTAATGGCAATGGTGATGGATGTCGATGTCGGAGATAGAGAAATAGGTCAAATGTTGATTCAAATACAATATAATAAAAGAGGGAATTTGCCTTGCGGCGATCCTGTCACAATCGTCGGGCAAAGTATGTGGATATAAAATCAAATAAAGGCCTCTAGGGCTAGGGAATTCCCACTACGGATCGTCATACATCATCGTAAATAGTGAATCTCAATATTACTAGACTTGCATTGAGGTGAACTAGTCGTAACTGAATATAGAACCAAGCTCACGCTCTCGCGCTATTGCCGGTCTATAGCAACCTAGATTAGAGCCCAATCTCTTGCAAACCCTAACCTAAGCCACTAGCATGAAGATCGACGTCATCGTTCAATCGCTCCTTGAGCCCACTCTCGTGCAAACTCGAGTTACGATCTAGGTTGTGATAGTTCGTATTCGTCCAATCTCTTGCAAACGAATATGGGTATAGATTTACAATTAAAATTCCTAGCTTTGGTCCAATCTCTTGCAAACCAAATCTAGAGAAACCCAGTTGTAAACCTAAATCGAATATCTAGGCCTTCCCATCGATTAGAATCCATTCTCTTGCAAACCCTAGATCGATGGAAATCCCTAGCTATCCGTAATAAATCAATCACAACCTAACCTCCTAGCAATCCTAGCAATTTAGAATTTATTCATCACAAATATGAACTTAGATCCATATGGTTCATCCACATGCCCTAGAACATCAAATCTACTCAAGCATAGCAACAACGATATAGGAATCAATAAAAACAATTGCTTGCATGTAAAAAGATAGCAAATCAAAGATTCAAATAATAAGAATAGAAATACTTAGCTTTGATGGAGAATTCCAATCCAAATACAAGCTTTTTGATCCAAGAGGGGGCCTAGGGCATGGCCTAACCTCCAAAAATAACTCTAATAAAACATAATGGGGATCCCCTCTAATGGTGGCTACAAACCCCTTAAATACTCCCCCAAAACCCTAGCAAAAAAAACCCTAGAAAACCCCTCAAATTCGTGCCCAAAAACAGCCCAAACCGCAACTTAAAATCTGGGCCCAGGCCGCACTCGGCCGAGTGGAATATGTGACCCGGCCGAGTGACACTGACATGCAAATTCCAGCACTGCAGCATCAACTTACAGAAATTCCCCAGATTTCATCCGACCTCCGATTTGCGCGTTCTTGGCGGCGTTGGAACCGTCATGAAGTCTACTATCCATAAAAAATATGAGAAAAATACTTTGCTTGTTGGAATGATAGCAGATTTCAAAAGAGTGGGAGGCTGTCTGAAAATCTGGGCGTTGCATGTCCTCGGCATAACTCGGCCGAGTTGACTTCTATACTCGGTCGAGTGGGCTTCTCTACTCGGTCGAGTGATAGACCCTGTAAAATTCCAGTAAGTCAGGGATCTTGGGGGCCTTTCTTCGGAGGTGACTCGGCCGAGTGGCTTTACTCACTCGGCCGAGGGGCATTCGGTAATCGGCCGAGTCGGAACCCTCAATCGCCTGACGGATTCCAGTAAGTCTGAGATTTTTACTTGCCGTCGTCGTGATGCCACTCGGGCGAGTGGTGTCTCCATGCTCGGCCGAGTGTGATGGCGATGCTCGGCCGAGTGCACGCTGATACTCAATCTGCTGCGTGTCCGATCTGGCCGGCCGAGCGGGCTTCTTTGCTCGGCCGAGTGACTCCTTCACTCGGCCGAGTGGCATGCTGAAAATGCCCAATCTTCTCTGTTGCTCCTCCTCGTCGCTCCTACGGAGTTCCTTCTTCTTCCACCCGTCTCCCATCGCCGAATAGCCCTGAAAAGAGCCTTGGGTGACGCTCCGGAGTGGGTGCGAGTCCCTTAAGCTCCTTTTTGCTCCCGATCGCTCCATATTTCCTGAAATCCGACAAAAACAAGAAATAGTGAAAAGTAACGCAATATCGTCGAATACTCGTGAAAAGCGTGATATGGGTGATCGAAATGGCATGCAAATATGCAGAAAAAAGGTGTAAAATATGGACCGATCACTAACTAATCCAGATTTATCATAGCTAACATCATTCAATCATCCTGAAGTGAAGTGTACAATTCATGCATATAGAAGTGATATAGGAAAAGAAATCAGTACTCCAGATATAAGCATTCAATGCGTGAATCTTGGTGTGTTTTCTGTGATAGCATACATATGAATATTCAGACTCAGCTAATAATAAAATTTCATCTATTTTCACGTGGCAAAAGTGTGGGTTACTATCTCTAGATGCAAGGCAAGTCATAGCATATGATATCAGAAATAAAGTCTAAGACATGACAAATATAGCATGCATATAGAGTAAGCTAAATCCAACGTCATCATCATCACAGAAAAGTCATCTCTAGCATGAGATGAAAAAGAAATAAAGATAAAGGGAAAATAGAACTATTTATAATACGACACACAGAAAAAATAAGAAAAACGTGATGCATGGCAAAACAAAAGAAAAATGATAAAAGATAAGTGCAAAAGCGAAGAATGGTGTGAAAAACTAAAAATAAAGGTGGCAAATCGAAAAAGAACGTGAGAACTCACTCCCCCAAGCTAAATGGCACAGTGTCCTCAATGTGCAAAGTGGGGCACACCGAGAGACAAGAAATGTGAGGGGCAAGTGAGGATGCATGCATGAAAAATGAAAATAAAAGGAAAAATAAAGAAATGAAAATATGATGCGGACATGATGCATGCGCAGATAGGAGTGATACAGATATAAAAGTGGCACCAAAAACTCTCCCTCTCTCCCAAAAAAAGATATATAAAGATATGATCAAAAAGCGAATCCCAAAATAAGTGAGGGGAGGGGGGTGTGGACATAAAGGCATCAGGACCCATCAGAAACGGGCAGCACAACGGCAAAAGGAATCGATGGCATCAAGGGTGCCTAGGAAGGTGGTGCTGCACCATCTCCGTCCTGAGGCGGAGGAGGAGGTGGTGGCTGGACAGGCCGCTGAGCGGGTGTGGGTGTGGAAGTGGTAGCAGGTCGGGTGTGTGTGGAAGTGTGGGTGGGAACCTGCTGGGTGGGTGGGGGTACGCGCGGGAGACGCTCCAGAACTTGGGTGAGACAGTAGTGAATCTGGGGGATCAGGTCGAAGCGGCCAGCCATCGCAGAGACGGTGGAGGACAGGGTCCTAAGATCGCCTCTGAGGCCACTCACCGCCCCCTTTAGAGCACGAATGCTCTGAAGTACAGTGTCAGGGGGAGGTGGTGCAGAGGGACGCATCGGGCGGGGCTGTGCAGGGCGTGGCTGGCGAACTCGAGTCGCGTAGGTGACTGGCTCAGCGGGGAAGGGAACAAAAGGCGCTGCGTCTGCGAATGTGGGCCTGGCCTCAGTGTGAGGCCGGGGCACCGGCTGGTGGGAAGTGGAGGCAGCAGCAGCGAAAGAAGAGTGCAAAAATGGCAGCGAGGCGACCGGAGAGGTCAGTGGCACAGAAGTGTGGACAGACGCCACGACGCTCTCGGAAAATACAGCAGGGGTGGAGACAGAGGTGACTACCGCTGGGGTGGAAGTGTGTGGACCAAAAGGCGCAACCCCAGCGGAGATCATGCTAGCCATGGTCTCCACGACCGCGGCAAACGAGGGCTCTCCACTCTCAACAAAGGTCGACGGGCGCTCGGGGAGTGTGGAGCAAAGAGGCTCGACGGACAGAGGGCCAGTGGTGGTGGTGGGAGTGGTGGTGACAGCCTCGGAAGTGGTGGTGGTGGTGGAAGTGGGCTCAGCTGAGGTGCTCTCGACACCGACAGAAGTGGGGACAGAAGTGTCAGGAGCAGCGGAAACATCAGGTATGGGCTGAGGGGCCACTGGGTCAACAGGCTCGGCAGCGGGCTCGGCAGGGTGTGCAACAGGGTCTACAGGGACAGCGTGGGCCTGCTCGGCCTCCTTGGCCTCGAGCACGTAAGCAGCGGGGATGAGAACATCCATCGCAGGGAGCCAGTCAACGTGGGCTGGTGCAATCTGAGTCCGAGCAGGGCTCGGGAGAATCATGTAATCGGCACCATAAGGGCCGTGCAACCAGACCCAGTGACGCTCACCGGGCGGACGAAGCATCTTCATCCGGGCCATAACATCTATCGACAGAGAAGTGGGGCCCGGGACGCGTCGCAAGTCGTCGGGGAAGTCCTCGCCTGTCATAAGAGCAAGCAAGGTGATCAGGCCGCCGCAGCATATCGGTGAGCAAGCGCCCACCGATACAATGATGCGGTCTAAAAACCAAGCCGCGACATCAATCACGACGGCGGGGACAAGCTCATCGCCATCCCTAGATAGAGCTCTGGGACATGTCATCACGTAGAGCATGTAGAGCTCTGGCGTAGACATCGTGCCCAGCTCATATCTGGCCAAGAAGGTCGTCGCCATAAGGCGCTGAGCAATGCGGAGGCAGGGATGGACAATGGCCGAGGCCTTGGCCCTACTAGGGTCAAAGGCAGCGTGGAGACCCGTAATCCGGGCCCAGAAGGCACCGGCATCGAAGGAAGGTGGGGGGATATGGGTGGGGCCGTAACCGCGATCGGCACCGGGGACAGCGGGCCACGAGAAAAATGCTCTCATCATATCGAGAGTGACCTGGCACTCTCGATCCATGAACCGGAACGAGCATCCCTCGTCGGTCCGGGCGATCGAACTCAGAACCTCAAGTGTCGGGCGGGTAAACGTATCCGCCGACACCTGTAGAAAATCTCGCCAGCCCACGTTGTCGTACAACGTGAGCATCCCCTCTAGTACCCCCAGGCGTCCTAGGTCAGCGAGGTGTGCAAACCTGGAGGGTACGATCGAGCGCTGGGAGATACGGTCGAAGACGGTGCGGTGTGCGTCGTCTCGGAACGTAATCCCGAGCGGCCCGACCAGTGGAGCCGGAGGTGGTGGCTGTGCAGCGGCAGGGAGAGGCTGTGCGGGCTGTGGGTGCACTGCAGGCTGTGCGGGGTGTGCGGGGCCTGCAGGCTGTGCTGGGTGGACGGCGTGTGTGGGAGACGGTGGAGGGGAGTTCTCCAACTCGTGGGAGGGGCCAGCATCATCCGACCGCTTCCGCTTGGTGGAAGCTCTCTTCGACCGCGGCCGTGTCCGGGGCGGCATATCGGCCCCGAGCGCGCCGAAAGTGTAAAAAGTGCGGTGTGTGTAAAAGAGTGGAAGGAGTATACCCAGACATGCCGTAAGTGCTCAACAACGGAAGCGTGCGAAGTCAGCACCTCCACGAAGCTCAAACCAGTCCCGAGAAGCTCACCTGGGCTCCCCTAAGCTCCCAAAAACAACCTGCGCGTGAAATGGAGATATCAGCGGGTAATAATCAAAACGTATGGGGCATTAGGGGTATAACAGATAGATATAGAAATTGATTTGGGTTTGGGGGTCGTTTAACACATGGATCCTCAAAATATACTCAAAAAGAGGAGAAAAAGGCAATAAAGGCGATACCGGAGGTGGTCGGAGCGGCGGTCGCCGGCGGCGACTCGGGCGAGTTACGGCGGGTGGTCGGCCGGCGGTGGCAGGCCGAGCGGTGGCTCGGCGACGGCGGTCGGGCGAGTAGGGGGTGCGAGCGGGCGAGGGAAGCTGAAAGGTCGGGGGCGCGATCGGGTTTCAGCGTATCGAAAAACGTGTCCCCCTCGACCCCTTATATAGCAGAAGTTACGACTCGGCCGAGTGACTAGGTCACTCGGCCGAGTGGAATCAATGGAAATTCCTCCCCGCTTACGCATCTGCCGAGTGGCCTTGCCAGCCTCGGCCGAGTGGAGTAAGTCCATTCGGCCGAGTGGCTCAAGCTACTCGGCAAGACTCGCCCTAGGAGCGTATCCGTTTTACTCGGCCGAGTGGGAATATATACTCGGCCGAGTAGCAGTTATATTGAAATTAGGAAAATAAACAGAGAGTTGGGTACATCAGACTTCCCTCGTTCGTGAGCGGCTCGGCCGGACGAACTTATGTACTCGGCCGAGTGACTAGTATACTCGGCCGAGTGAGCCTTGTGTTATGCTGTTTGTCTTCGTTTGGGCTCTAAACTCCGTCTTTCTTCCTCCAGTCGATTCCATCTTCCTCCTAAGCGTCGAGCGCCTTATTGGGACGCTCCTCGTAGTCTCGTTCATCCTCCTCATAATGGATCTACCTATCTCCTCTCCTGTCAAGAAAAATAGGACCCGTTATCACAAAATTTTTGGGTGAACGACTCAAAACACTAAAAATTTCTAAAACGAAAATAAAGAAAAAGTAAAAATAAAGCAAAAACCGTCGGGTTGCCTCCCGACAAGTGCTCGTTTAAGGTCGTGAGCTCGACCCCCTATAATTTTCAATCAATGCGAGATGTTTGGTGCATATGAGATGCACCCATCAAACTTTCCGGGGAGAACGCTTGGATTGGGAAGTTGCGGCGTCGTGTTCTCCCGCGGTGGTCTCCCGTCTCGAATAGTGTTGGGGGGAGGCTCCCCCAAGCTAGCATTTGCTCCGGTCAACGGCTTCATCGGTGACGCCGATTTCCGTACCGGAGGAGCTTTCTTCGGAGACTCCAATTTCGAGAGCTTGCAGAGCTCTCGAATCCTTGCGACATCAGCGTCGCCTTCATCATTTTCAGCGGAGAGGTCGGGGGAATCATCTATCTTCTCATCTTGGCCTAAATCCGGGCCTTCCTCTAAATCTTCATCGAAAAGAGCGCCAATTGAGTGGGGAATCGCCTCCTCAATTACCTCATCAAGGAGGTCCATGTAATCAAGCTCCTCGTGGTAAGGCATGTGCTTCATAGCCTTAGGAATGTGAAGCTCCACCTTGATGTTGCCGACGTTTAAAGTTAGGGTACCTTCGCGCACGTCAACAATTACTCTGGCGGTGGCGAGGAACGGGCGTCCAAGTATCAATGACGTATCTCCCTCCTCCTTAACGTCCATGATCACAAAGTCACATGGTAAGCATATTCCACCCGGGACTTCTAGCGGTATGTCTTCGGCGATCCCTACCGGCCTTGTTATTCGCCCGTCGGCCAATTGAATGCGCATGTCGGTAGGTTTCAACTTTGTCCCGGTGTTTAGCCTTAAGAACATGGAGAGAGGCATGAGGCTCACACTAGCCCCTAGATCAACCAACGCCTTTTGAAGAGGGACGCCACCCAAGGTGCAAGGAATCCGAAAACTCCCCGGATCTTTGAATTTGGCCGGCTCTTTTTCTCTCTTAGTAAACCAAGAGCCCTCCTCGGCTAGCATAATCTTCTCCTTCCTCTTTCTCCCCGAAATCAAATCCTTTAAGAATTTAGCATATGTGGGGATTTCCACGATGGCGTCGAGGAAGGGAATGTTAAGGCTAACTCCTCTAAGATACTCGAGAAACTTTGCTAGCCTTTTCTCCATTTTTGCTCTAGCAAGCCTTTGGGGAAATGGGACCGGTGGCATGAAGCGCCTTTCCTCGATCAATTGTTCCGCTCTAGATTTCTCCTTGTCTTGTGGCTCCTTCTCCTTTTCAACTTCGACTATCGGCTCAATTGGCTCCAAGCTTTCCTCCACGGGCTCCTCGGTAGGAATCATGGCGGGGGTGGTGTCCTTCCCGCCTCTAGTAGTAACGGCAACTACGGCATTGATGTGGCCGGTGTTGCTCCGTGGGTTTTGCTCGGGTTGCGCCGGCAATCGTTGAGTGTTCCGATTTAGCAACGCTAATTGCTCCGATATTTGAGCCACAACGGTATTAAGGGAGTCTTGCCCCGCCTTCAAGGTAGCATTTACCTTATTTTGCTCGACCATGAACGCCTCCACTCTAGCTTCGAAGTCGGATCGTTGTTGAGCTTGTGGAGGGTTTTGATTTTGATTCCTCCACCCTTGATTGTATCCGGGCGGCCTATATGGTGGAACTTGTTGCTTTGGTTGAAAATTTTGTTGAGTAGGCCCCCTCGGTGGATAGTTTTGTTGTTGGGGTGGTGGTGGTCGGGCTTGTTGAGGTGGTGGTAGTGGCGGGTTCAAAGCTCCTTCATTGTTGGCGTAGGAGAATCCGGGATGATTTCTTGCGGCCGGATTGGCCCAATATCCTTGGTTCCCCGCAACATATTGTACTTGCTCCAAGGATCCTTCTCATTGCTCTCCTCCCGAGTACATGGCTTGAGGTTGGTCTTGCCAATCACACATTTGGTTCGTTGGAGCGGAGGTAGAAGGGGCTCCTTGGGGCTCCGTGATAAACTTCTCCAATCTCTCCACCACATTGTGGAGAGAATCAAACTTGCTCGTAAGCTCCACTACGGCCTTCGCCTCGTAGATGCTAGTTGGCTTTAAGGAGGACGTAGAGTGTCCTCGCTCATCGCCCCATTGTTGATTATTTGAGGCCATCTCCTCAATTAGGGTCGTAGCTTCCTCGGGAGTCTTTGACAAGATAGCACCATTCGCCGCGGCATCAATAATTTGTTTGGTCCCCGGTTGGAGACCGTTGTAGAAGCTATAAACTAACTCCCAATCTTCTATGCTGTGGTGCGGGCATTGATGCTGCAAATCCTTAAAACGCTCCCAAGCTTCATAGAGCGTCTCTTGTGGTCCTTGCTTGAAGGACATGAGAGCGCTCCGGATCTTCACCGTCTTGGATGGCGGATAGAACTTGTCAATAAATGCACTTGCCAACTCGTCCCAAGAGGTGAAAATTCCGTCAGCCTGCGTCCTCAACCAATAGAGTGCCTTGTCCTTTAGCGTGAAAGGGAAGAGACGCAGTCTGATGGCATCGATGGAGACCCCCGGCATCTGAAATGTGGCGCACTTCGACAAGAATAATTGGATGTGGTAGTGGGGGTTCTCATGGGCGTTCCCATGAAATGGGTCTTGTTGCATCAAAACCACCAATCCAGTCTTTAGCTCGAAGTTCTTGTCAGCCGCCAACTCCGGCATGGCAATGGATGAGGTAGTAGAAGAGGTCTTAGGCCGAAGCCTATCTCGAATAGAAATTAGCCTCGCCATCCTTGCCACCAATTGTTCAGGAGTTTCCGGGTTGGTCATAAACCGCCCTTCCGGATTTTGTCTCCTTTCCGCTCTAAGTCTCCGCCCGGTACGTTCGATCTCGGGATCAAATAATAAAGCTTCAGGGTCCGCCGTAGATCTCGTGTACATGCACAGGGAGAACAGAGTTTCAAAGAGATGATTAGTACCGTGGAAGGGTTAGGTAAGAAATAAGAAATAAGAATATTGATAATAATAAAAAAAAGAAATAGCTAGGGTGACAAAGAATCAAACGCAATCGCCTCCCCGGCAACGGCGCCAAAAACTTGATCGCTCCGGGATGTGACCCAAAGAACGGTTGTAGTTTTACCGCAAGTGCACGGTGTAGCAGCGAGTGGGATATCGAACACAGGGAGGACGAATGACCGTGCTTGTTCCAATCAACCTGGCTATTTAAGAGAGAAATTTGCCTTTGGCGATCCTGTCACAATCGTCAGACAAAAATGCGGAAATATCAAATCAAATAAAGAACGTCTAGGGAATGGGGAATCCCCGCTACTCACTGTATCTCATAAATGTGGTTCGTCGGTTTCAAAATTGCTAGATTGAGATTTTGGATGAACTAGTTGCAACTGAATGTAGAACCAAGCTCACGCTCTCGCGCTGTTGCCGGTCTATAGCTATCCTAGGTTTGGGTCCAATCTCTTGCAAACCCTAGCCTAGGAAAGCTAGCATTAGGATCAACATCATCGTCCAATCGCGCACCGAGCCCAATCTCTTGCAAACTCGGCTCGCGATCTAGATTGGGATAGTTCCTACCCGTCCAATCTCTTGCAAACGGGTATTGGCACGGAATTGCAACCGGAAACCCTAGTATCGGTCCAATCTCTTGCAAACCGACGCTACGGAAATTCGATTCCAACCCAATTCGGATTTCTAGGGTTTCCTATCAAATTGGGATCCAATCTCTTGCAAATCCCAATTGATATGAATACCTAGCTAACCGTAGTAAATTGATCCCAACCTAATGCCTAGATATCAATTCTAGCAAGATTTCTACTAATTCATCACAAATATGAAGTTGGGCTTGTAGGGTTCATCCCCACGCCCCAAGACGTGGAGACTACTCACAAATCATAGCAAGATCACAAAAATAATCGTTGAAATAGGCAATGGAATTCATCACAATATTGTGATAAGCAATAAAAATAGAATTTTTAAGGAAAAGAGATGCAAACCAATGGAGTTCTTCAATTAATCCAACAAAATTCCAATCTTTGTCTCCTTTCCAATCACAAGAATAGAGCTAAAAACTAATCTAAAAAGCTGCAAAAAATCTAAGAGAGAGGCTCTCCAAACTAGGGTAAAAACAGGGTTTAAATAGCCCTCAAAATCGTCCAAAAACTGTGACCAAAATACCCCTGCACAGCCTGTTTTCCGCAGTTTTCGCTACAGGCAGCGCATCGCACTCGGCCGAGTGACAAAAGTCGCTCGGCCGAGTGAAAACCCTGTAATTTTCCAGTAAGTCGGGGCCTTCAGGGGTCTCTACTTCGGGGGCGGCTCGGCCGAGTGAGTTGTCGTCACTCGGCCGATGGCTTCATAGTACTCGGGCGGACGGGATTAACCACTCGGCCGAGTGGGTCTTCTGAAGTTCAGGCAGCCGAAAAACAGTAACTTGGATGTTTTGGAAGGGCTTCGTCTGGGCGCCACTCGGGCGGACGGGGTCTCGTCACTCGGTCGATGTGGTCTTCGGTGCTCGACCGAGTGCACACATAAATCGTGTCTGTTCTGGTCGGCCGAGCAGTGTCTCGCTGGTCGGCCGAGTGGCTCCTCCACTCGGCCGAGTGGGACACAAAAAATGCCTAATCTGCTTGTTTTGGCCTCCTCGTCGCTCCTGCGACGTCCGTTCTTCTTCCGCTCCTCTCCAACAGCAAAATACCCCTCGGGGAGGTCGTTGGTGACCGTCTAGAGTAAGCGCATCTCGAGATCACTCCAAATCGCGCCAAATCACCTGAAATGCGACAAAAACAACAAATCGTGAAAAGCATCGCAATATCGTCGATATATCGTGAAAAACTTGATTTGGGCGATCTAAATGGCATGCAAACATGCGGAAAAAGGGTGTAAAATAAGGAGTGATCAAAATCCCCCAAGCTTGCCTCTTACTCGTCCTCGAGGAAGATAAGCAAAAAGGCGAACCCGGTGGATTCGGAAAACGAAAACGGCGAAAAACGAAAAAATGAAAAACGGAGAAGAATGGAAAACGAAATGAAAATAAAGAAGAAAGAAAGAAGCGAAGAGGTAGGATACTAGATCATTTTCTCAGGACATGGGTTCCACTTACTCATATAGCATGCACTGAATGAAAAATACATGTCAAAGGATTTTATTTTGATATCATAGTATAATAGTGCAAATAGAAACGGAAAACCCACGAACAACGATATAATCATGAAAAACGGAATAATTTTAAAATTAACATCGTCTGAATCATTTAAAGCGGTATACAAATCACAGATCACACACTTTTCAATTGAATGCTTTCTATCTGGAGTATAAGAGTATCACACAATAGAATAGAGAGAATAGAAAAGTATGGATTTCATGAAATGAACGCTAGGCTTAGATTTCTGGATTTCGTAAAGCTAGAAATAATCTCATCGAGTATAGAATATTACTTAGCCTAGCTTGTCGTGCAACGTCAAGTAGTCACTCTCTCACACATCAATGGATCCCCTCCCCCAAGCTTATCTATAAGCGTGGTGGCATAAAAAATATTCACATCCCCATTTTTACATAGCTCCAGGTTGTGTGTGCCAGTTGGGGATATTAGAGAGGAGTTGATGGTGGAGGCACATAGCTCGTCGTATTTTGTGCATCCTGGTGGGACCAAGATGTACAAGGATCTTCGTCTGAACTATTGGTGGCATGGTATGAAAAGGAGTGTGGCTCGGAGTGTAGCCAAGTGTTTGGTTTGCCAGCAAGTGAAGACGGAGCATCAGCGTACGACCGGGTTGCTACAACCACTTCCGATTCCAGAGTGGAAGTGGCAACACATCAATATGGATTTCGTGACTGGACTACCTCGGAGTCCGAAGCAGAATGACGCGATTTGGGTGATCGTAGATCGATTGACCAAATCCGCGCACTTTATTCCATTCCGAGTGGGACAGTCCACTGAGGCGCTAGCAATGAGATATATGGAGGTAAATTCTTTTACTCTCCGTTTTTATTCCCTTTTTCTAGTTTGGATAGTGATGTGACGTGAATCGTGCAGGAGGTCGTGCGACTTCACGGGGTCCCCGTGAGCATCGTGTCGGACAGGGACACGAGGTTCACATCTCATTTCTGGCAGAGTTTGCAGAAGAGCTTGGGTACGCGTCTGAGTTTCAGCATGGCGTACCATCCGCAGACGGATGGCCAGTCCGAGAGGACAATTCAGATTTTGGAAGACATGCTGAGAGCGTGCATGTTGGATTTCAAGGGTTCGTGGGAGGACCACCTACACTTGGTGGAGTTCTCTTACAACAACAGCTACCAGGCGTCTATTGGCATGGCGCCTTTCGCCGCTTTGTATGGGAGGAAATGTCGATCGCCATTGAGTTGGGATGACGTTGGTGATAGGGAGCTGTTGGGACCTGAGATGATTGTGGAGGCTGTGGAGGTTGCCAGGAACATTCGGGAGAGGTTGAGGATTGCTCAGGACCGTTTTAAGCATTGGGCGGATGCTAAACGGCGTCCTTTGGAGTTTCAGCCGGGCGACCATGTGTTCTTGAAGATTTCCCCGAATCGTGGTGTGATTCGCTTTGGGAAGCGAGGGAAGTTGAGCCCGCGATACATTGGACCGTTTGATATTCTGGAGAGAGTTGGCGAGGTAGCTTATCGCTTAGCCTTGCCGCCATCTTTGGAAGGAGTTCACGATGTTTTCCATGTGTCGCAGCTCCGTCGATACATTAGCGATCCATCTCATGCTGTGGATTTCTCGGAGATTACCGTTTGCCCAGATTTGACGTATGACCAGAATCCAGTGCAGATTCGGGACAGGCGTCAGAAGTCACTTCGGAACAAGGCCGTCGATCTTGTTAGAGTGATGTGGCGGCACGGCTCGCCTGGAGAGTCTACTTGGGAGAATGAGGATGAGATTCGAGAGCGTTTCCCACTTTTGTTCCCGGACACGTGAGTGTTGGGAAATTCCGAGGACATAATTTTTCTTAAGTTGGGGAGGATGTAACGACTGGTTTTTCATGTATGGATTTTATTATATATATATATATGTATTTGGTTGCTTCTTCTTGATTGTGATTTCCATTTCCGTCTCCGTAGTTTTCATTTTCGTTCATTTCGTCGTGATTCTCTAGATTCTTCCGTCGGTCGGCGTGTTTGAAGTAAGTCATTCGTGACGGGCTTCATACCGTCGATATCTTAGAGTTAGAACAAGCCTAGGAGACTTAGGAAACCATCCCGGAGCTTCACGCTCCATTTCGGATCTTTCTGTGCACGTTAGCCGGTATAAGAAGGGGCACCGACCGACTAGATGACGATCTAGTCGGTCGGAAAACCTTCTTGAACCGACTAGTTGGCTTTGTAAATTTCCCAGGAGTTACTGTTTATCGTTAGTCGGTCTAAGAACGTTGGTCGACCGACTAGGTTGCAAACTAGTCGGTCATCAATGCTTCTTTAACCGACTAACTCTTTAATTATTTTGACACTAGTTACTGTTTACTCTTAGTCGGTCCAAGAACGTTCATCGACCGACTAGATGTCAAACTAGTCGGTCAGTAATTGTTCTTTGACCGATTAAATCTAAATCCTAAATTTCGTCTGGGTTACTGTTTACACTTAGTCGGTCTGTGTTGGTCAACCGACCGACTAGTTCCCAAACTAGTCGGTCAGTGGTTGTTCTTTGACCGACTAAACAGTACATGAAACCCTAGTTTTGCCCTAGCTGCCACCAAACTCTATAAATACCCCTCCAAACGTTTTCTTCTCCTCCCTCATGACCTAAAACCCTAATTTCTCCCCCATTGAGCCCCCATCTTCCTCAAACCATTAATCCTTCATCCCAAGCTCATCCTTCATCATCCAAACCCTCCCTTGTCACAACCCACCTTCCATCTTCCCCAAACCTTCATCAAACCCCCAAAATCCACATCAAAACCCATTTCTCCAGATTTTTCCCTCATTTCCAGATCTGAGCCGGATCGCTCTTCCGTTGCCGCGGCTGCTCGGCATCGTTCCTTCGCTTCTTCACGGTAATACTCGATTCCTTTAGTTTTAGCATAAGCCACATTGACATTGTGAAACCCTAATAAAATGGATTATTAGATGATTAGGGTTCTAATAAGAAACCAATTTAGAATCCTTGTGCTAATGATTGTTTTGCCATAACAGTGATCCATTCCGTAGTTAGCTTGTGTGACGATCTTCATTGCTCGTCAATCCCGGTATCAGGCAAGTGAAACTTGCATCTCTTGATTTGGACCATGTATTAGGCCATTACATTGCTTTAGCGTAAAAGAGACTAGACGGTGAAAGGATAGCCGTCTAGACGCCTTTGACCTAGCTTGACAACGAATCTTGGTCCGTCACCCTCATCATGCTTGTATGTCACGTTTACTTTCCCTTAACGGTACGCGTATTAACTGTTCATGTTATCCATGCATCCTTAACTGCTATTGCATTTTAACTGCCATGTTTAATTTAACTTAACGGTACGCGAATATGTTCATGTCATTGCATTTTCCCTGTCACGTTTAATTTCTATTAACGGTACGCGAATATCTGCCCATGTCATTGCATGCTTGAACACTCGTCGTGATAGCGTAGCTTCGCTACATACTTGTACTATTGTTCCGGCTAGGCACCCACCTTGCGTGGGCACAATCCTATGCCGAATACACTTTCTGGCTCGTGTTCCAGAAGACGAGCTCAACACAGCCTGCGGGCAATAGGGCACTCATTGAGTGATCCCTTGTACTTGATACTTGAACACAGCCTGCGGGCAATAGGGCACTCGTTGAGTGATCCCTTGTACTTGTTACTTGACATTACATGTCACACCAACCACTTGATACTTGATACTTGTACTTTACTTTTCTTGTTACCGCCTTACTTTACTTGCCATGCACCATACTTTAACTGCTAGGTTGCTAGTTTACCTTTCTTTCCGTTTCCTTGCACAAGTCCTTCGACTTGCTGACATGTGCCCCTTTTCTCTTTTGGGTGACACATGTTAGAGCCCGAGCCTGAGTTACTTGCTAAGGACAGGGTGTTCGCTGACGCTGAGTCAGAACCCGCGTTGATCGAGGACTTCGTTGACACTGGGGATCAGTCTTAGTGTCTTCGTTTAGCTTCTTTTGTTAGACTTCTTAGTTGTCGGTGCGTGGCACCTAGTTTGATACTCTGTTATGTTTATGTTTTGTTTGGCCTTGTTCTGGGCCTTAGACTCTTTTCTGTTAGCCTGGTGGCTTTTCTGTGATGTTGAATATTTTGTGGACAAACTTTGGGATTGGTTATTTCATATCCGTCTCATTTTATTATTATTATTGTTGTTGTTCCGTTTGCGTTTACAGGGACCTGCTTATTCTAAATTGACGCTTATCGGGCGTGCAGCTTCACAGCTCCACGCTTGAGCGGACCTTCTCACGTCTCGCCTCCATTTTAGGGAAGCGGGGCGTGACACTAGGATGGGTGGAAAAGTGGTACCCCGCTAGCGACACGAGCACTGTGACAAATGAGGGCTCTCGTAACTCCCCCTCTCGGGAGTGAGAATATCATGTCATTTCAATTACCTCATGATGCGTCACGATACACCATGGGCCTCTCTAATTCTGTGCAACTCCCCTACCGTCTGCCAAGAGTGCGAGTGAGATACATATCTAGTCCAGTCCTCAAGTGTATATTTTACATGGTGTTGCATCCAAACCCAAAGTCTGGAATTCTCACTTACCTTAGGATAGGCCGAGTCTTCCAAGTTGATATTACACTCAAAAGCCTCTCTCAACATGGAACGAATACGGCATTTCTTCCATTTTTGCAGTCTCATTTATCGCTATACATAACATCACATTTCTCTCGTCATTTCGCCTATGTCGTGATTTAATAACGACCATCACATTTATTCTCATTAAGAATATCACAAGATTCCATCATTTGCCAACTACTACATCAAGCCCTGATTAGGCAACCATCATCTTTCATAACCACATGGAAATTGCATATCATAAGACATACGATTCTTATTGTTAAAACCTCAAGATTGGCCCAGTCGATCTAGGCCCGAATGTTCAGAGCCCAAGTATACGACCCCCCTGAATCTCCCCTAGTGAGAACTAGCTCAGACAAGAAGCTTGTCGAGACTGAGTCTCAGCAAAGCTCGCCCAAGCAGAGCAGCAAGATCGTCATCCGAATCAGAGAGAAGAATCCTCTGGTAGATCACACCCGTTCTATGCTAGCTTGCCCCATAGTAGTTTGCTCCAGAGGCAGCTCGCCTACCTCTCCACCCCAAAGCAGTCCGTCCATGGAGGGAGGCGACCCGTCACAAATATCACTGCCAGTTTGACTACAGACAAAGTATGACAAAAGCGCACTTGGCCGCTTCGTTGCCTGCCAGCCTTCCAAAAGTGTCCCTAGCAATTTTGACGTCAGACAGCCTGACAAAAGCGCGCCTGATACTTACGGCTCTGACAGCCTGATAAAAGTGCACCTGACACGTTCGGCCCTGACATCAACGGTCGAATCACTGACACCCTGACACTGCCAGCCCAGCAAAAGCAACCGACTTCGGCAGCCTATAAATACCCCTTCTCCTCCGGCGAGAAGGAGGTGGGTTAGTTAATCTGCAAGAAATCCTAACACATCTACTTACATTCAAGGTCGAATATCCTCCACATATTCATGCCTTCCACAGTAGTTTGCCACGCAAGCGCCAATCTGCTTATAAGATCTCCCTGCATATCTGACATTCTCCAAGCAGTCATTAACTGACTTAAGTATCGGAGGGGCTACGGGCTGACAGACAGCTCGCCCCAGCTATCAACTGACGAGCGATCTGCGGCGACCTTCGCTAACTGGCAAGCGACCCTCACCAGCTATCAGGCGACCTACTCCGATTGAAGGGCGACCTTAATATCATCATCTACAAATCGTCCTCGAATCATGATTAGCCTCGTCAGTACCCCCAAACACTTGTAATCATTATGACCTTGATTTTCCACTTCAATATAAATCCATTGTAAGCGGATTTTACCCCGCTACAATTGGCGCCGTTTGTGGGAACTTAGGGTCACACCAATGTCTAATCCCATACAGTTCAATCCCAGTCCTAACCGTGGCAAACATCCCATGGAGGACGAACCACGTCCTCTCAGAGGGACTTCCCTGGCAGATGTAGCCCCTGAGGGGATGGCAGAGGCTATTCATGCCTCGGCCCGTGTTATCCACCAAGGCTTTGAAGTCTTTACAAAGATGATGAATAATTGGGGTACGGGTGGGGCCAGGACATCCACCGCCCCCTAAACCCCAGAACATGAGGTGCAGCCTTCATCCCCAGATCGAAGAAGAAGCAGCCGCCCGACAGATGGGGCTCAACAAAGAGATATCAGCCCATCAAAGACATCTCGATGCAGAGATGGAAGCCGCTCATCAGAGGCACCTTTAGGAAGAAGATGCTGTTCAACTAAGGCAGCTTGACGAAGAGGCAGAGGCCACCGCTCAACAATTACGAGTAGATGAAGAAATCGCATGTCGACAACTGCGATTCATCATCACCGCTCGAGAAAGGCTCCGGGAGGAGAGCCGAAGGATCTAGAAGGCGTTAACCCTAAACTGATGGCACCCACGTAGCCCACTGCCAGCGGATATCTCGTTGAATTTGGCCTCTATCGCCTGCAGCTTATCAGTGGCTGCCTGGAGATCATCCTTAGTCTTCCTATGGGACGCCTTGAGCCCCATCACGGTAGTATGATATTGCAAGGACACCATTTCCACGACCGCCTACATGAGGAACAGAAAACACAAGTACACAGTGTAGGAAGAAGATCGACAGTGTGGAGTAGAGAGAGAGCAGCAAACCTACATACTGTGCCAAATCATCGTATCACAAAGGCACTCTGGACCAATGTTAGACAGGGACTCACGATCCCTCGGTAACAGACTGTTCTCTGCCAAACGAGCTGCGACGCCGGCCTCATCGAACACCGACTCCATGTTGCCCATCGAGTAGCTCGGCGCGAAGAGTCTTCCCTTCGGAATGGCATGAACCTCGGCCTTTATCGCCTTAAAATGGGCGAGCATTGGCTCACAACTCGAATGCCCCGGCTCCCCCTGCTCCCAAGGGGGACATCCGTAAGGCCAACACTCGACCGAACCCTGCTGGTCCGTGCCGTAGGGGTGCCCTGAGTCGGCATGCTCTGGGGCGTCACCTCATTCTTACCAGCGCCAAGGTCGACAAAGCCGCCCTGCATCGCCTCACTGACCCTAGGGGTATGAACAGTCGCCACATGAGTCTCATTCGCTCTTTTGTCTCGCTCGCCCCTCTCGGCCCCAATTTCGACCCCAGAGCTCCTTTTCTACCCCGGCTTCCTCACCAAGTTCTCAGTCACCGACCCCTTGCCTTTCTCCTGGGTAGAAGGCTTCTTGGCCATCGGCTCCGAGGTCGTCGGATCCCTAGACCTCCTCATCAGCTCCTCCTGCAAAAAAATCATGTCCATACCTGCAGAGAGAAGAAAGATCAGGGTGAGCGTATAAGGAGAAGGTCGCCAAGATCTCAATACCTTCGGGCCAGAAAAATTGGGTGAATTGGTCGCACTTAACCAAGTTCACATGCTTCTGGATTGCTTCGAGGATCTCCTCCAATATCTTGGAGTTCTCCAGGTCTTGCCCCTCCAGGGCCACCCCTAAGGGATTCATCGTCCCCCCAGTTTGACCTCAACACCGAGTCTGCCACATCAAGACAAAGATAGACCTCTCCCTCCACTCCTCACCTCGCTTGGTAGCTCAAGGATGAGATGCCGGCCCGTCCTCGCACTAACATAATGATACATACACTTCATCTTCGTCTCAAAGAAATACTGAAAGAGCGATAGACTCGGACTTATCCCACTGACATTGCAGAGGACAACGAAGCCAACCATAGAGCTGATGGAGTCCGACGTTAGCTGGAAGCAAGGAAGCTCAAGGAAGTTCAGCAATTGAAGGAGGTGGGGGTTGAGCAGAAACTGCAGTCTGAGTTCGTAGGTCAGGTGGTAGACTCTGACTTCATTATCTCTTGGCGAGCAAACCCTTTCATTGGGTTCGGGGAGGCGAACTATGCATGGTGGCCGAATGTATTTGGAGCAGATCTCGAGAAGACTGATTGTGCTTGTTTTGCACTATATAGCCTTGATCTCCACCGGAGCCCTGAATCTCCTGAAGCCCAACCCGAGCCCACGCTCCTTCTTCTTGGGCTCCCTTCACACCGTCAATGTTAAAGGAACAAAGGATGTGCTTCCCACTCCTCCGGCCATACCATTGTCTCCTCCCCTGCTGTAGCACTCCCACTCCCAGGCTCTCCAAAGTACCCCTCTGCGTTTGAAATAAAAGCTGAAGAACCAAAGAAGCCATTGATAGATCAAGAAAATACATAGAAAAGATGAAGATCAATGGAGCTCCGACGAAGTAATGACTGACGGAGAGAACTCTCGAAAGCAAAGAAGAGAAGAGAAGCATTTTGAAATTCGAATGCAAAAACCCTCAACCGCTGCCTCTTCATTCCATCTTATAGAGGTGATCGGGAGATCCCAGCCGTTGAGGGTAGGCCACGTGGCAAGATCCGGGACAGAACTGGCGTCTCGACTTCCCCCCAGAACAGTACGTGACACATGTCATGCTCCCCGTGGCAGTGTGCCTTGATTGCTCCCCCGCTGCCAAATTTTCATTATGACTTTAGAGATTCACCGGTCACCTCGCATTTAATACTACATGTCACGCCCCGCTTCCCAAAAACGTGGAGGCGAAGCGTGAGAAGGTCCGCTCAGACTTGAAGCTACAAAGCTGCAAGTCCGATAAGCGTCAATCACTTTGAACTGCTGGTCCTTGCAACGCGAAACGAAACAAAGATAATAATAAGGAAATGAGACAAAAGATAAATATCAGAATATCCATAATAATACATTTCAATATTGCAGAAAAGCTACCAAGCTAAAAGAAAAGAGTCTAAAAGAGGCCCCAGCATGGAAAACTAAGTACAAAGTACAAAAGCAAGGTAATGGTGCTACGCACCGAAAACTAACAGTAACCTACAGCAAAAGCAACTAAAATCAGTCTCTAAGACTGGTCTCCGGTGTCCACCAACTCCTCGTCAAAAGTAGGCTCTGGCTCAACGTCAGCAAACACCTCGTCCTCAGCTACGGTCTCTGGCTTAGGGTCTAACATGTGACACCCAAAAGAGCAAGGGGCACATGTCAGCAAGTCTACAAGAGACTTGTGCAAGGAAACTGAAAGTAGGTAAAAGCAAAGCAACCTAGCAGTTCTAGCATGATGCAATGACATGGCAGTTAAAGTAAGAGTGCAATGACATGGCAGTTAAAGTAAAGTAAGGTAAAGTAAGCGTTGCAACGTTGCGGAGAGCGAGCGTGAGCGGGCTGCTGCTTCGGTCGGGCACGGTGCGGAGCGGGCGAATGGAGCGGGGCTTGGTGCGGTGCGGAGATGCGGGCGTGAGCGGGGGCGGCTATCGGTCTGACCGAGAGGATCTCTCGGTCGGACGCAGGCTTGGTGCGGGGCGATGCGGAGCAGCTGTGCAGCGGTGTGGACGGAGCTTGGTGCGGGTAAGGGCTTCGATCGGAGCGGGGATTTGGGGGCTGTTTCCTCGGTCGGTGCGGGTGACGGCCGTCGCAACGTTGCGACGAATCGTCGCAAGCGTGAATTGAGTTTTGGAAGCGGCTAGGGTTATTTTCTTGCGAAAATAGGTCTTTCTAGAGGTTGTTTATATAGTGTAGAGGGGTTGACTTGGTCTAGGGCTAATCCTAATGGGATTAGGAGTTTAAAATAATTTAAAATTCGAATCTCACCTTCCTAATCACATTGGGATTGTGTGCGGCCAAGAGAGGGGCTAAGATTTGGCTCAAAAATTGTTTAAAACGTTTTAAACTTAAATAAATTTTATTTGGCCGAAAATAATTTAAAACCTAATTATTAAAAATATTATAAAACTTACTAAAAAAATATAAAGTAGGTCAAATGAACTCCAAAAATTATAAAATAAATATCGGGATGATCGTGATGATGAAAGGAAGCTAACTAAGAAGCCGGATCTCAATTTCGACGTCGGACGAAGAAACTAAAAATAGAAATGTCTCCCGTCAAAAGTGAAAATCACAACGTCTCTTCGAATAAGAACAAATCGTGAGAAAACGACCCGAGAAATGTCGTTCCAAATTAGTGCCACAATTTACTACTCTCAGAGACGTTCACAACGACATAACACACTAAATTGTTCACAAACAAACAAAGTCTAAAATAAACACGTGCACGGTCAAAAGCACGTGCACGAACAACGTACAACGAAAAGTGGTCGTTACATCCTCCCCACCTTAGAAATGATTCCGTCCTCGAAATCAACATCAAGCATTGCTCGGGAAAAGGTGCGGTAAGCGCTCTCTCATCTCATCCTCACGCTCCCAGGTGGACTCACCAGGGGAACCGTGACGCCACTGCACTCGAACCAAGTCGACGGTCTTATTCCTCAGCTGCTTCTGTCGACGATCCAGAATCTCAACTGGCTGCTGATCATAAGACAGATCAGGACGTACCGTGATCTCCGAGAAATCCACAGCATGGGACGGATCACTAACGTATCGACGTAACTGAGATACGTGAAATACGTCGTGAACTCCCTCCAGCGACGGCGGCACCGCCAAGCGATAAGCCACAGCTCCAACTCTCTCCAGGACATCAAACGGCCCAATGTACCTCGGACTCAGCTTGCCTCTCTTTCCAAATCGAATAACCCCGCGGTTCGGAGAAATCTTCAAGAAGACATGATCTCCAGGCTGAAACTCCAAGGGCCTCCGTTTAGCATCAGCCCAATGCTTGAAACGGTCCTGCACAATCCTCAGCTTCTCCCGGATGTTCCTCACAACATCCACGGCCTCCACAATCATCTCCGGTCCTAACAGCTCCCGATCTCCAATGTCATCCCAGCTCAGTGGCGATCGACATTTCTTTCCATATAGCGCGGCGAAAGGCGCCATTCCAATACTCGCCTGGTAGCTGTTATTGTAGGCAAACTCAACGTGATGGAGATGATCCTCCCAAGATCCCTTAAAGTCCAACACGCACGCTCTCAACATGTCCTCCAAAATCTGAATCGTCCTCTCGGACTGGCCATCCGTCTGTGGGTGGTACGCCGTGCTGAAACACAGACTTGTACCCAAGCTCTTCTGCAGAATCTGCCAAAACTGAGATGTGAATCTCGGGTCTCTGTCCGACACGATACTCACAGGGACTCCGTGAAGTCGTACGATCTCCTGCATGATTCACGTTACATCACTATCTAAGCTAGAAAAAGGAAATAAAATCGGAGTGTAAAAAAATTTACCTCAATATATCTCCTCGCTAGCGTCTCAGTAGACTGTCCTACTTGGAAGGGAATAAAGTGCGTGGATTTGGTCAATCGGTCTACGATCACCCAAATCGCGTCATTCTGCTTCGGACTCCGAGGTAGTCCAGTCACGAAATCCATAGTGATGTGCTGCCACTTCCACTCCGGAATCAGAAGCGGTTGTAGCAACCCTGCCGTACGCTGATGCTCTGCCTTTACCTGCTGGTAAACCAAACACTTGGCTACACTCCGAGCCACACTCCTCTTCATACCATGCCACCAAAAGTTCAGGCGAAGATCCTTGTACATCTTGGTCCCACCAGGATGTACAGAATACGGCGAACTGTGTGCCTCCACCAATAATTCCTCTCTGATATCTCCAGCTGGCACACATAACCTGGCTCCAAATCTCAACGAACCATCCTCATGTATCAAAAAGTCAGTCCGTAGACCGGCTTCCACCTGCTCCCGAATCTTCACCAGCTTAGCATCTCCAGCCTGTCCAGCCTTGATCCTATCCACGATCGTCGACTGTATCTGCATGCTCATCAACGAAGAAGTCTCTCCAGGAAGAATAATCTCGATACCAGTCTCGCAAAAATCCTGCTGCAATCTCCACTGCGAAGTCAACATCATCACCTCTGGAAGTCTGCTCAGTGCATCTGGAACCACATTCACCTTGCCAGGGTGATACTGCAGATCGATCTCATAGTCTGCCATGAGCTCCAACCATCGACGCTGTCGCATGTTGAGCTCCTTCTACGTAAAGATATACTTCAAGCTTTTGTGATCGGTGAAGATCTTCACCTTCTCACTCAGCAGGAAGTGCCTCCAAATCTTGAGCGCAAACACGACAGCAGCCAACTCCAAATCATGTGTCGGGTAATTCTTCTCATGAGCCTTAAGCTGACGAGAAGCATACACAACCACATGCCCATGCTGATGCAACACACATCCAAGACCTTTACCAGAAGCATCACAAAAGATCTCGAATCCTCCACTCCGATCAGGCACAGCAAGTACAGGGGCAGTCATCAATCTCTCCTTCAGAACATCAAAAGCCTTCTCGCAATCATCCGACCAAACATATGGTACATTCTTCCGCGTCAGTCTGGTCATCGGCTCAGCAATCCGGGAAAAGTCCTTAATGAAACACTGATATTAACCCGCAAGCCTAAGGAAACTCCGGATCTCAGACGCTGACTGCGGAACAGGCCACTCTCTGATAGCCATAATCTTCTCGGGATCCACAGAAATTCCATCACCTAACACCACATGCCCGAGGAAAGAAACTCTAGCCAGCCAAAACTCGCACTTGGAATACTTAGTGTTACGCCTATTTGGCCGAGACCCGTAAAGCACGAGCCCAGGAGCCCGACTACTGGTCAAAAGCCCATCTGCGTCCTCAAAGCCCATTCGACAAAGGCCCTACAAGGGACCTTCTCGAACGTCGATCCGACCCGGCCCCAATAACCCGTTGGTCGCTCGCCCACTCCTGCGAAAACCACTCCCCCGGACGCGCGACCACTAAATAGCGATAACGGGGAGGTGCTGGCAGGGCGGAGAGAGCGGCGGCAAGGGGGGACTGATGGGGCACGATCAATGGCGGACGTGGGACGTGGGTCAGAGGTAATCACGCCGGGGCTCTACAAAAGGGCCAGGAAGACGACGAAGAAAGGGACCGCATCTCAGGTAACAAAACCTAAGGTACTCCATCAACGACCTCGTTCCCCCAATTCATCTCCTTCGTCCCCCGCTCGCGCCGAGAGACGCCGTCACGATCTCCTCACGAGTCGGACCGTCTCCGCCGGGCCTCCTTTCTCAAATCTCTATCTGACTTAGGCATCGGAGGGGATTTGGCCGGAACCAAGGTCCGGCCCCCTGACGAGCGTTCTCGTCTACGCAGGTGGACAACAGACCAACGGGCCGAGGCTACCCCTCGCCCCTCTCCGACCACTCGATCAATCGGACAGTGAGGCTTCCCCTCACCGTCAGCCTTCCATGGCCGAGCACGCCCTACCGAGGCTGAGCGTCCTAATCGGGTCTGAGACTCACCCTCGCCACCCGACGGCCGTGCATCTACCCGGGCGACTGAGGCTACCCCTCATCCCCCTTCCAGCCGAGGCCGAGCACGTCTGTCCGAGGCCGAGCGTCTCAACCAGGGCCGAGGCTTCCCCTCGCCCTTTCTGCACCGATTCGAAGCCCCCGAGGGACCCAAAGCGGGCCCCTTGACCACGTTGACCGGGTTCTCCACGGTCAACGCATTGTAGTGAGAAAACACTCTGAAACATCTGGCGCCGTCTGTGGGAACCGAAGACTGTCCCACGAAGAAGCAAACCACACCTACAATGGCGCGAGCCAGCAATGGAAGGAAGCGCATGACCCCCATCCCGGAGGAGGGGAATGGCGCATCTAATGGCAACCCCGAGGACACGCACGTCGACGGCCACCCCGCCCACTCAACCGAAGAGACCGGCGGCTCAGAACTAGCCACACAGGGACAGCTCCGTGCCCTGGCTCAGGAGACCAACGCGAGCCTCCAGACGTTGGTCGCGACGGTGCAGCAGCTTGTCGGCCCCGCGCCGTCCGACGGAGGCGCGTTGAACGATAGCCACCGATGGGCGGGGGGGTCCCCCGCACTTGCGGTCCGTGGTGGTCGATGACCACGGGACCCGGAAACCGAACACAGAGCGTCGGTTCACGCGGTCCGGCTCCCGTCAGGCGAGATCACGTGCTTCCTCGCCCTATCGTGAAAGGAGCCGGAGAGAGACCGAAGGGACGAACGGTGAATCGATGACGGCATCGTCTCGTCGATCCCGGTCGTCCCACCGCAGGAGAAGCGAACGACACCACTCAAGAGACCGATCACGGCGGAGCAGGAGCTCCCGCAGGAGGAGTCGGGAGCGTCGGGTCAGCCCGACCCCCAGCGTGGCGAAGGCTGCGGAGCCAGCCCCACCGGCGCCGATGCTACCTCCACCCCCGCTCGAGCCGGAGACATGCAAATACCGCATCCCCGGAGGCATCCACGGGGACCGGTGTCCCTTATCGCGAAGGATAACCGACGCCCGGGTCCCCTCTCGATTCAGGATCCCGGTGCTGGGAAAGTACGACGGAATAGGAGACCCGGCGCACCACGTGATGGATTACGAGGGGGACATGGCCTTCCAGGGAGCTGACGATGACCTACTCTGCCGGGGCTTCTATTCAACTCTCAGGGGAGCGGCGAGGATCTGGTACCACAGCCTGCCCAGCCGCTCCATCGACAGTTTCGAGCAACTCGCCCAGTTGTTCTACAAACAGTTCATGGCGGGGAGGCTGATCAAGCCTGGTGCTGAACATCTGTTCAACATAGTGCAAGGCCCGGCCGAGCCACACCGACAGTTCATGCGCCGCTTCAATGCGGAAAGGCTGAACGTGAACAACCCACCCGACCTGGTGGTCCAGACGGCTCTTAAGAAAGGGCTTCGCCACAGGGGCCTCAAGAAGTCCCTACACACCGACCCCCCCAAAGGACCTCCCCGGGATCATGGGAAGGGCCGAGCGCTTCATGCTGACTGAGGAGGCCTTGGCCGAGGATGCAGGAAAAACCGCTCGAGGGACCAAGCGTGGCGACGGCGGACGAGCTAGCCCCGAAGGGTACCGGACCGAGAAGAGGCAGAGGAACAGGCAGCGGGGAGAAAGCACGAGAGATACCACCCCAGACGCCATTCTCGCCCAAGTACAGAAGGAAGAGCGAGCTGATCGCCCTCCACCGAAGGCTAAAAGAGGCGGGAAGAACCGGGAGAAGTACTGTAAGTACCATAAGGACGATGGCCATGACACAGAAGATTGCTGGCATCTGAAGAAAGACATTGAGAAGCTGATGAGCCGAGGGCACGCCAGGAATCAGGCCGACGAACCGGCCTACGGAGAAGGGACCTCCACGCAGCCGGACAAGGGGAAGAAGATCAACGCCATCCAAGGCCCCCTCCGCATCATAGAGTGAGCAGGCAACGACTCTTCCCCCGGCGGCAGCCTAGTATGAGGGAGTTATCCAGTTTTACAGCCCTCTGTTTAGCTTCATTTCCTTTTTTCCGTTTCCTCCAAATGTACCGGTCCGACAGGACTCATGAGAGTACAAACGCAATCTTTTTATTTTCTTTACTTAAAATCCCGACGGAGTTGACGTGTCGCCAATAACGCAAAAGGCCGGGGACCGCCGCCTCACTGGAGGAGGAAGAGGAGCTTTGCCCTCGCCGACCGTCTCCGGCACTCATAAGTCTGGGGGCAATTCCCCCAGCAGACGCGGACACCGACCGGTCCTAAGCCGAGGAGCTTTGCCCTCGCCGACCGACTCCAGTGCTCATAAGTCTGGGGGCAATTCCCCCAGCAGGCACGGGCGCTGACCGGTCCTAAGCCGAGGAGCTTTGCCCTCGCCGACCGACTCCAGTGCTCATAAGTCTGGGGGCAATTCCCCCAGCAGGCACGGGCGCGGACCGGTCCTAAGCCAAGGAGCTTTGCCCTCGCCGACCGACTCCAGAGCTCATAAGTCTGGGGGCAATTCCCCCAGCAGACACCGACGCCGACCGGTCCTAAGCCGAGGAGCTTTCCCCTCGTCGACCGACACCAGCGCTCATGAGTCAGGAGGCAATTCCCCCAGCAGGCACGGACGCCGACCGGTCCTAAGCCGAGGAGCTTTCCCCTCGCCGACCGACCCCTGCGCCCATAAGTCTGGGGAGAATCCCCAACACCAGTTTTCGTCCATTCCTAAGCCGAGAACAAGGCGACAACGCAAAGTACACAAGAAGTCCAAGTAAGTCGATTTCGATTATAATATCTAACCAGAGTACAAAAATGCGTCTTATTTACAGGGGATCAAGGCAAAGGGAACACCCTACAAACAGTCTACTCACGACAAATGACAGAGTTCAGATCAACACCGACAAAGCAAAATTGGTTGACAAAAGACCCAGAGTAGGTGACCCAAGCTAACGGCCATGCAACCAGCAATTGTTGGCCGCGGGGCTGAAGGAGATGGCGGGGGCCGGGATCCATTTCAAGTAGACTGGCCCAAAGCGAAGCGGATGCTTAAAAATTTGAGGATAAGGCTGGGATGGACTGCTTAAGGAGCCCGAGCTCGGGAGGACACATACTCAGGCACTTCGCCCTGCTCGGAGTGAGGGGACCCGACTGGCGGAGGGGCTTGCCGGACACGTTCCGCACATTCCCGGAAGGAAGACTGGACGACTTCGACGATCTGAGGGGCGATGATGTCTATATACTTACCGAAGGCCCCCCTGAGAACCTCGAAGATCTCCTTCCCCAGGGTCTCGACGACGCCCTTCTCCACCTCCTCCGCCAGTCGCATTACCTGACGCCGGTCCGACAGTTCCCTCTGAAGCTCCTCCCTCTCCAGACGGAACGACTCCGCCGCTTCCTCAGCCGACTGATGAGCATCCCCCAGCTTCCCCTCGAGGTCACCCACTTGTCCCTCCAACGCAGCCACACGGAGGGCGAGGCGCCGAGACTCCATCTGGGCCTCCATCATGGCCACCTCGGCTGCCCCGGCCCGCTCCTGAGCCCTCATGGAGGACTCCTCCAGCTCCCTCAAGCGGACGGCTCGACACTGCAACTCCACAGCGAGCGCTGAACCCTAAAAAGACGAGACACGGGCTAAGAAGAGGATAAAGAGAAAGAGAGGATAGCAAGATAACCGAACCTGTTGGAGGATCCAGACCAAGGAATCCGACATCTTGTCGGCCTGGATCTTCTTGAGGAGGCTGCGGTCCCGGGGAGGGACGGAGACCTCGGCAACCTGCTGGGCCACGGCTCGGTCAGCAAACTTCGAACTCCCAGGGAAGAAAATCGAAGCCAAGTCGCTCGCCAACAAGGCCCCGACCCCTGGTGATACGGGCGAAGACGCTGCGAGGGGGGTGGCTGGCAAAGCTATCGAAGGATCCCCGGCAGTCGCCACGGGAAGCGCGGAACCTGCCGGGCCGGAGGGATCCACGTCCTCTTTCCTCTTCTTTCCACCGTGGAGCTCCGAAGGCACCGGAGGAGAACGCTTCCGCCTCGCACCATCCTTACCCCCCGGAAGGGGATCGCCAGAAGAAGAGGCGGGAGGCGCGGCCGCCACCTTACCCACGGCAGGCTCGGCTCGGCGCACCTCCTCCTCAACGGTCATCCGAGGCGCCCTTCCAGAGGTACTACCTCGGCTCCGAGCGGCTCCACGACGGATCAGCTCGTCAACGTCACGGACGAATTCGCGGCCAGCCATCCCTGCAAAGGAGACCGAAATCAGGATGAGTCATAGGGCGATCCGGAGATGAAAAAGCGACCTACCCGGAGACCACAAGACGGCCTTCAGGAGTAGGTCGTCCAGCAAAGACCAAATGGACTTCGTTTCCAAAGGAAGAGCCAACAGAAGCGCAGCGGCTACCCGGTCGGCGTCTGAGAGAACTAATGACGGGCGAGAATGGACAGAACTGCCCCAGCTTGTCAGAATCTGGGCCTCGCCCAAGAAGACCACGAAGACATAATCCAAATTCCAATCCCCTGACCAGCGGGGTAACCCGATCAGGCATTCCCTCCTCGACCGAGCTCGGAGTAGCAGCCATGACCCCGGACCGACCGTCTGGGCCTGTTAGAAGTAGAAGAGAAGGGGGAGAGTCGGCTCCAGACCACGGGTACAGCAGAGCGTTACGAAGCCCGTCAGTACCGCGATCGAACACGGGGTGAACTGACACAGGGACACTGTGAAATGTTCCATGACCTGGATGAAGAAGGGATGGAGCGGGAAGCGAAGACCCAGGTGGAACATCTCGACGTAGACGCCGACCTCATTGCTCCTCGGAAGGCAAATCCGCTCGTCGACAAATGGAACCCGAACCTCGTATGGGAAGCAGAGATATCTTTCCCGGATCTCCGCGGCCACCGAAGGAGGGGTCCTCGACGGCGTACGGAGGACAATCGGGGGCACATTAAGCCGTACGGCAGCCAACGCCACGTCATCACGGGCGTAGTCTGGAAAAAGTTTCTCCTTCCCCTTATCTTGAAGAGAACGACACCCGGCGGGGGAACCAGACTCCCCTAGCCGGGGTTCGCCCCGCCCGGACTCCGGAGGACCCCTCGTCCTCCGGCCAGAACCGCCTATCCTAAGAGCAGCCATAGGATGAAAGCAAGAGAGGAATTACCTATTTTTCAACTATTTTTGGAGAGGACAAAGAAGCGAAGGCGACGGGGAACTCCGGGTTGCTGAAGGCTCTGAATACCGGGAGGAGCGAAGAAGAAGTGGAGATCAACACAACTGGGGATCTTATATGCCAGGGGAGAATTCGAAGCGCCTGACAAGAATGCGTGGCGAGGCTCGAAGAGTCGGCGGCGTTCCAAAACTGGCGCCAGTTGAAGACCAATCGATCCGCCTCATCATGACCTGCATTTATGGCCTCGCCTCGATTGAAGCGCCGCTCGGAATCCCAGGAGACATAACGGGTGATCTGAGCGAGCCGAGGCTGATCGACCCCACCAATGGCGGCTCACAAACCCTTCGGCTTCTCGAACTTAAGGCGACTCTGCGAGCGGCGGGGATAAGCTTGCCGCTACACGTGGCAGCATCTGAAGGCCGACGGCGCTTCGGAACCCGCGCCTTAAAAACATCGAACGGGCCAACTCATGATGACGACTAATAAATGAGTCGGCATCGACTGGCGAGCTCGTCACTATCGGCAGAGGTCACATCGGCCGAGCCGAACCGGCCGAGGCCGATCAACCCGACCGATGGGGGCAATTGTTACGCCTATTTGGCCGAGACCCGTAAAGCACGAGCCCAGGAGCCCGACTACTGGTCAAAAGCCCATCTGCGTCCTCAAAGCCCATTCGACAAAGGCCCTACAAGGGACCTTCTCGAACGTCGATCCGACCCGGCCCCAATAACCCGTTGGTCGCTCGCCCACTCCTGCGAAAACCACTCCCCCGGACGCGCGACCACTAAATAGCGATAACGGGGAGGTGCTGGCAGGGCGGAGAGAGCGACGGCAAGGGGGGACTGATGGGGCACGATCAATGGCGGACGTGGGATGTGGGTCAGAGGCAATCACGCCGGGGCTCTACAAAAGGGCCAGGAAGACGACGAAGAAAGGGACCGCATCTCAGGTAACAAAACCTAAGGTACTCCATCAACGACCTCGTTCCCCCAATTCATCTCCTTCCTCCCCCGCTCGCGCCGAGAGACGCCGTCACGATCTCCTCACGAGTCGGACCGTCTCCGCCGGGCCTCCTTTCTCAGATCTCTATCTGACTTAGGCATCGGAGGGGATTTGGCCGGAACCAAGGTCCGGCCCCCTGACGAGCGTTCTCGTCTACGCAGGTGGACAACAGACCAACGGGCCGAGGCTACCCCTCGCCCCTCTCCGACCACTCGATCAACCGGACAGTGAGGCTTCCCCTCACCGTCAGCCTTCCGTGGCCGAGCACGCCCTACCGAGGCCGAGCGTCCTAATCGGGTCTAAGACTCACCCTCACCACCCGACGGCCGTGCATCTACCCGGGCGACTGAGGGTACCCCTCGTCCCCCTTCCAGCCGAGGCCGAGCACGTCTGTCCGAGGCCGAGCGTCTCAACCAGGGCCGAGGCTTCCCCTCGCCCCTTCTGCACCGATTCGAAGCCCCCGAGGGACCCAAAGCGGGCCCCTTGACCACGTTGACCGGGTTCTCCACGGTCAACGCATTGTAGTGAGAAAACACTCTGAAACACTTAGCATACAAACGATGCTTCCTCAAAATCTCCAACACTGTCCTCAAGTGCGATGCATGCTCTTCCTCCGTCTTTGAATAGATCAGGATGTCGTCGATAAAGATAACGACAAACTTGTCTAGAAAGTCATAGAAGATCATATTCATCAGGTTCATAAAAACTGCAAGTGCGTTGGTCGCACCGAAAGGCATAACCACGAACTCGTAGTGACCATACTTCGTCCTGAACGCTGTCTTCGGGATGTCCTCCTTCACCTTGAGCTGATGGTAACCACTCCTCAAATCCAACTTAGAGAACACCCTCGAACCTCCAAGCTGATCAAAGATGTCATCTATACGAGGCAAGGGATATTTATTCTTGATAGTCACAGCGTTCAGCTCCCGGTAATCCACATAAATGCGACGCGAACCATCCTTCTTCTTCACCAGCAACACCGGTGCTCCCCACGGAGACACACTAGGATTGATGTAACCATTCTGTAGACGCTCATCCAGCTGCCTACGCAACTCCTCCAACTCTGCTGGAGCCATCCGATATGGCGCCTTCGAAATAGGCTGTGCTCCCGGAATAAGATCGATCGAAAACTCGAGAGCTCGATCGGGCAGCAGTCTAGACATCTCCTCGGGGAAGACGTCGTCGAATTCACGTACCACAGCTGGTCTACTCTACTCCATCTGTATAGCAATAATCTCCACCGGTCTGGCTCGAAACCTGACAGGGCCAAGCAAACTGCTACCTCGACTAAACTCGAACACTGGATGTCCGGGGATCTCAAACACCACCATCTTCCTCCGACAATCGATCGTAGCATAAATGCTCGCAAGCCAATCCATCCCAAGCACTGCATCGTAGTTGAAGGGGAATATGAGAAGCTTCTATCTGCAAATTCTAGATATGAAGGGGAATATGAGACGGTCGCCCTAGCGAGAAAATTAGATGGATCACTAAAGAAAGGGGTCAAAGAAGGAGGCCCAAGAACACACCCGATCGACCCTGTAGAGCTAAAGATGAAGAAATAATGCATCACATGAACAATGAGGAGTATGGAGCAAGATTTGATCCTACGCTCTCCACCCCGGAGCCACCATAAGAAATATAAAGGGAGTCGAGCTAAAGACTAAAAATAAGCACTTTTTGGGAGGCAACCCAAGTTCTTAACTTTTCTAGTTCTTATTTTTACTTTTCTATTAGTTAAGATTGTTTGATTTTGAATAAATAAAGAACACTTAAACCCCTAATTTGATCCAAGTAAATCTTCAATGCAGGGAGAAAGACGCGACCACATGGAATACCCTATGCAACCGCATGGAGGAAGGCAAAAGGAGCAAGGAAGTGAAGTAGTTGTCATGGTAGACGCCGTCATATGACATATCAAATGTGACTGCATCTCGAGAGCCCAATTTAGAAGAAATTTGAAGATGGGAGGTCGAGTTTCACGCGGCCGTTTTGACCCGATCACGCGACCACATACACGGCCAAATCTCTGGAATTCTTGGCCATATTTCCCATATGATGAAATGGTTGCATTGTCTAAGCGATGTGACCGTGTTAACCCGCTTTTCAAAGCCAAAATTCCCGTCAAAATCTTCCTCACTTGGTTGTTTCTCCCAAACGAAACTACCGTTTCGTCAACCCATACACCAAAGCAAAAATCCCACCTAAATGATGCGGTCATTTCGTCCAAGTGACACGACCACGTAGGAAGCCAAATTCTCTGGATTTTTTTGTCCTTAATTCACATTCTGACCAAATGGTCATGTCATTCTAACGACACGACCGCGTGAATCTAACTTTTGGCTATTCATTTCCCACAATGACACGGTCGATATGCCATCAACGCGACTGCATCATACCATCCATGTTGACTGAAAACCCCTTGGGTCCAACTCAATTGAAACGACGCAGCCATTCTCCAAGCGACACGATTATGTCGCCTGCCTATATAACCTAAAACCCCCAACCCGGTCGAGTTCATCTCCTTTCCTTCGAATGTTTCGACTTCCTTCTCTCTTCTTCTTCTTCTCTGATGAACCCAACCACCCTCAACCCTCATCCTCTTCAAGATTCATATCCCTACACTATCCTTACTCCCCAAACTCTCCCTCATCACCACCATCCTTGTTGAAACGACCCAAGAAGAAACCCTGAAACGACCAGCTTTGGGGATTTTCGACAGCATTTTCACGATGTAGGCGCAAGTACATCTTGGGGGATAGTTGACTAAGGCTTGGGAGCATTTTCATCATAGCGAGGAGCCTCGATCACTTGTGTACACTCATTCCCCACTCTAACTTTTGATTTCTTCTCAAGTAATTTCCATTGCTCGGTGATATTGCAATTTGCATGGAGTCTGTGTTGCACTCATTCACACATACATCCCACAGTTCATACACACTTTCCATTCATGATGTCCCCATGCAAGGATAAACGCACTAACCCCGGGCCAACACAAGAGAGGAAAACACGCGCATACATGTCCACGAACATTGCGTCTGCATCCATAACACCTCCTACACAACTTGCCATTCTACCTCCACAATGAGACACCATTGGGATCATCTTCGCTGATGAACATCAGGAAGACACTTTTATATCCCTCTCTCAGTGGACCATCATTCCTACAAAATTTTTGAGCATCTCTGCTCTAAATTCCTTAGGGTTCACTGAGGGTGTCCAGACCCTATTGCACAACATAGGCTGGAGTGATTTTCTAGAATGTGAGGCACGCACCTATCGAAGACTCACTCTAGAGTTTTTGAGTTCACTCAAGAACCAAAAGATGGCTTTTCCTTTCGCTTGATGAACAAGGACGATGGCATGTCCTTCGACTCTCTGAACACCCTCTTTAACTGGCCCATGGCCATCACCCTTGGCACATATAGATATAAGTCCGGTGTGTCACAAGTTTATGATTCTGAGGCTTTCTGGGAGCAAATCACTGGCCAGAAGGAATTACCCATCACTAGGGCTAAGGCATCATCTATCATTCATACATGCCTCTGCATAGCCCTTTGTATTATCCCGAATACCATTTTTTGTCAGGAAGAGACTGGCCAAGTGTCTCGAGATGATCTCTTCTTTCTGTGGGCGATGACCTAACCCGTAGCGTCCATGATAACGGTGCCATTTCTCCTCGTATTCTCATTCATGCCAGTTCTTATCTGGGGGTATATGTTATTCCACACTGTTAGTAGCCCTGTGCCACGAGTTGCTACGGAGGGCTCATCAGTGTTATTACCAACCTCCCTCCTGTATCCTTTTAAATCCCTGATGATTGGATGCCCGTCTTCGACCCCTCCTCACTTGATCTCTCTGTCCTCACGAATATGCACATGATTAGAGACATCAGGGACCAGAGATATCATTGGCTTTATTAGCATAGTTCCACACCCTATCCATTCTCTCCAATCCCGATCGTTTTAGCATTCATGTAGCTGAAGCTGTGCAGTGGAGATTTCCATAGATCCAGATCTTCCTGTCGCTGCCCAGCTTCATCTTGCATAGGCACAGCCTCAGCCCCATCCGATTCAGATTCCAGCCATCCCTGATCCTTCTGCTACCACACAGTTAGGCCATGTCAGGCCTCCACCACATACACCTCACACATCTATTCGTCAGTTTTCAAGGAGATCTCGCCAACATGGCAAGGGTACCAGCCATACTCCTCCTCCACCTATCTCCTCTCACGAGAGACTTACACGATTGGATAAGGCATTACAGGATTTCAAGACCTCCATGACTAGCTTCTTGACTGACATACGGTCCTAAATGGATGGCTTCAGATCCATCGTCATGACTTTACAGTTGCAGTTCGATGCTATCTACCATTGGCACTATGCTCAAGGACATTATCATGTAGCTGTACCCACTCTCCTGCTCATGCCACTCCCCCCTCACCCATCTCAGGCATCATCGTTTGCACTGCCATCCACATACACACCATATATTTCCACACCACTGATGTGTCCATATTTTACATATATTATCTGCATCATTTCATATCATGTTTGCCTCTAAAGTACATATTTTCATATATTATCGCGCTTCTAATGCCATATTCGAGTTTCAAATAAATTTGTGGATTTTCAGGAGTTTTGGAGTGAATTGGAGCTATTTAGGGACATGCACACATCGTACACATCCGGGACATCGTTATCGAGGTTCCATGAGAATTCGCCGAGGCAAGGAAGAAGATTGGAGGAGAGGAGGGGAAGCGAGCGAGAGATGATGACTCTAGGCCATATGTTCAGTTTCCCAGGCTACTCGGTCGAGTGCATCAGCACTCGACCGAGCTGACACACAGACGTTGCAGCGAAAATGGACATGCCCCACTCGACCGAGCAGCAAAGCCACTCGACCAATCTGATCATTTACTCGACCCGAGTAGCAACCAAACAGAGCAGCATTCTGGAGAGAATTTAGACTTACAGTAGCTCGACCGAATGGAGGGGCTACTAGACCCAGTAGCCCGTATCAACCAGAGCCAAAGAAGCAGCAAAGAAGTAGCCGCATGTAGCTCGACCGAGTAGGGCGATGCGGCCAGACAAGTTTGCGGGCCCAAGTGCACAGAATTTCTGAGATTTTGTGGGGTCCATACCCCTTGTATATAAGCACAATTTTAACCTTTTTTTAGAGAGCTTGCTTATTTTCCTTAGTTTAATTTTAGTTTACGTTTTTATAGAGAAGTTCTAGCCGTCGCTATTTTATAGAAACCAAAGTTGAGATTTTTATTGATCTTTATTGCGTGTAATCTTGTTCTTCTTAATTATTTGTGATTGGTTATCATCCTATGACGTGTTAGTAACGATTCTCTAATCTTCATATGCTTTACTTGATGTTTTCTATAATCTTTCATGTCTCTTGCTATGATCCATGAGTAGTTTTATCTAGGGCTAATGGAATAGCCCTAGGATCTTAGGATTTAGATGTAAAGTTAGGATTTTTAGGTTGCTTTTGATATAAAAGGGACGTGTTTTGGTTGATCCAGCCAAGTTTGTAGGATATCTCAAACTGGGATCGTGTCCACGGTCGGTGGCACACACGCACTTAAGGAGTATCCTATGAGCTTAAGTAGGAGGTTAGTGGATTCAATTAGGGTTTGCGACCATGCCCGATGCGCTCCTTGATGGGATCAACTGACATCCTATATTACTAATTGATGACTATCGCCCTTGCGTCAATGAGAGCCACCAAAATACACATCGAAGTTCTATCCACGAGAGTGGCATGAATGGAGATCATTCTATCTACGAGAGTGGCATGAATAGTTGTCGATCCTAATGCACGGATCGTATGTGAGGCCACCTATGAGAGTGGGGGTAAGCATGCGATACGTTTGATAAATGGTGCTAATGTTAGCTGTCCATTGTTCTACATCTTAGATGCGATAACCCCTAATAAAGCTAATGCACTGTAAGAGTCCTAACCTAGCATCGACATCCGACGATCCTAGTGGTGAGTCTTAACACCCTAATCTTTTATTATTGATTAAAATCTTTCTTGAAAGATAACTCTGCAACAAACAATCTTCTGAAATAGACTGCTAGCACTATTCTAGATATTTGGAGATTACCCAAGACAATAATAACATCTATCTCCATGTGGGATTGTTGAGAGATGGGTATACCCTCGAGGGAAATTCATCACTGTGTATCTATACATACATCTTGTTCAAAATAACAGTAAGCTGTTTGGTAAGTATTTGTCTAAGTTAATAGAAATGTTGTAATCATTAGAAACTTAGGTAAATTCTTGAGACTTAATACAAGGTCAAACATGTATCGAGATGAGGATCTTGATCATGGAGAAGTGCTTGACCGTTAGTAGCATACGTCTAGAAAGGTTCGTGTTCGTAGATGTTTTGAGAAAAGGATATCGAAATATCGGATAGACCATTGTGTCTTTGTCTTCACCGTGTAGCGGTGACGATGATCTCATAATAGTTTGACTTGGCAAAGTCGAAGATAAGACACATGTGCTCATTGGAGAATGCATTTATTGAACGACCCAACAAGAGTTATCATATGGTTATGATTGACCAATCTGTCAATAATAGCTCTTAGTGATGATATGCAAGTTGGTCTTTTGACTTGAGGTCATTGTACGAACCTGTGCATGAACGGTGTTAATTAGATCACTGATCTAGCCTCGCGTAAGCCCCGTTGAAAGGTAGTTGGTTTGGTGACATTTGAAACGTGTTGGGAGAGTAATGACCAAGATAGGATTCATCTCTCCCGGTCAATGGGAGTTAGTGTTGTAGTGTTAGTTCGATCTTTAGTGAAAATTCTGGCCAGAGTATGTTGGAAGATGTCCAACATTATTTTACTAAAGATCGATGGAGACTAACCGACTTCGAGCTATTGGGGTTGACAGTTTGACCGTACTCTAGGCTTGAATTTAATGGCATAGTTTTGACGAAGAGACTAAAAATGTGGTATTCATCACGGACAAATTAAGGGTGGTCCCGACAATACTCATGTCAATGAGTTAACCACATAAGTATGATACTGAAACAGAGACGACACTCGCTGCTTATGGTTAAGGGCTTCGAGCCCCACCTGTAGTAGGGTCATGCTGTAGGGTCTCACACCGAGTGTGACCTTCATCTAGTAATAGTTTGAAATTTGGGAGAATATGCATTTGATGCAAGGGATAGAAAATACAAAGAGTTTGCAGTTAGCTCCTGCATTTGGGATAAATGATCCTGAGTTCCAGTGGGAGATGTTGGGGGATGTAAGCCCTCAGTTCATTTGTATTTGATGCAAATGATATTTTATAAATAGATGTGGAAATTTTGCTTTTGATGCAAAGGGATATTTAATGCGTTGTAAATTTTTTACGTGCATGTTTAATATAATAAACGCATAGAAAGGGTTACCTGCATCGGGATCGTCCTGGTCTAAACCCAGGTTCAAACCACGTTGAAAACAGACTCCAACCGTGCGAGATAGAGCCAAAACAATCAAAACAGCTCAAATGGTTTGAGCTGAGCCAATAGCCCAACCATTTTAGGGCTGAACCCAGCCCAATTCAGAGGGGGCCCACACCAGCTAGGCGGGACCCACTCTTTTGTTGCTGGCATCCAAGCGTTGGGTGCCATGCCCAAGCTTTTGCTGGCGCCCATTTGGGCGACAGAACAAACATGAGCCCGGGCCCAGGCACGCGCGTGCCCGTGCTCTGCACGGGCACGTGGCATGTGCAGTTTGGCTGCAGCACACGTGCTTTGCACGTGTGCTGCCAGTTGGTACGCGCGCGGGTGGGCCCTACATGCAGCCTAGGGCTGCGTGCAGGCTGCGGCGGCTGGCCTTTTGCGAAACTTGTGGGTTTTGGCTAATTTTGAGACGTTGTTTGAGGGGTCAAACAACATCGGATTGATTCGTCGTTTTTTCCTACGCGTTCACCGTTCAGCACTCTTCGATTTGATATGTTGTATCAAATATGAAGCTCAACGGTGAGGGAGTTAAAATTCAAAGAAGTTTGGCCTTTCTTTAAGGCGAACTAACTTGAATGTTTAACTCCAAAACCTTTAGTCCCACATCGGAAGTGAAGTAAAGGGGAGGGGTCAGCCGCCTATATAAATAGGGGCCTTCCCCTTCCTCTAAACTCGTCCCAAGATATAGATCTGAGCGGCTCCCAAAAGTTTGGAGCACACTCGGATCTAAGTTTAAAATAAATATTTTCCTCTTCCTATATTTCTCCCTTGCTCCTGAAGGGCTCTAGCAAAGCCACAAAGGGGCTCGGATTCGATCCGGAGTTTTGGCGAAGGATCCACTCAAGTGAAACTTTCTTCAGTTAGCTCAGCGACAAGGGGGTTGCTCGCCTCGGGACGCGGTGCGGTTCGGGAAGCGGTTCAGCTCGGGACGAGGAGCGGCTCGGGACGCGGTTCAGTATACCTTGCTGGTGTAAGCAAGGTTCCGGGTATGTAGTTTCATTAAGCATAGTACTTATATTATTGTAGTAGCTTAGATCTATCTTGGGGTAGTCAGACCCATGTCAAGATAATAGAGATCCTGACTAGGTCTTGAACTCCTTAGGGCTTTTCGTTAAGTAGTTTAACGATCTCTTTTCTGCTGCTTTTCCTTTTGCCTCTATCGTCCGTCCGACGTAGGACGGGCATAGAATTGTGCCTAAGGGTCCCCCAAAACCCAACATTGGTATCAGAGCTTTAGGTCTACTTCTGATCTAAGGACTGCAATATTATAAATGCAAGTATGTTTTTAAATACATATACGATCTATTTTTTAACTTTTTGTGATAATTGTTAAAAATGGAACAAACAAGTTATTAGATGCTTTGAAAAATTATTTTATGTGATAAAATTGTTTTTAGTAGCATGCTAATTTTAATGTACTGATTTTAAAACAAATGTTCTTGAATTAAAATTATGTGATAATTTTTTGAACATGAAACAATTAATTTTATTAGATAAAAAGTTTATGTTTTAAAATCCTGCTTTGAGTTTATGTGATAAATTTTTAAAGGTTGCATGTTATGTTTGTTTAGAAACATAAAGTTAATTATGAGATAATTATGAACTTAATTTCATGTGATTTAATTAAGTTGTTAATTTTAATGGCTATGTTTATTCTTGCTTATTTGATAACTCAAGAAAACCTTGTTAGGTTAGCCATTAAATGCCGTCTAATAATTATAAGATAATTTTTAGATAGCTTCTGCTATGATTTAAAATTGTTTTAAATGCCTAATGTTTAGGATATCACCTTTATAAATCATTCCTTATAGTTGATAAGGACGTAATAAAAGTTATTAACAAATCGTAAAATTTTGAATTTTAAGGATTCCACTAATTGATAGGATTAACTAGTTCTAATAAAACCCTTTTAGTCTATGGCACACATATAAATGATAAGTTTCATTCAATAGACCATGATCCGGTCAATGTGCTTGGCTAAGTTTGTTGTATCACCCAAGCTAGACCGGAGATAAGTGATCCTGGCTTAGTCAATTCCTTGTCCATGTCCGCTGGACCGCAATGACGTGAATCATGATTATATGATACCCTCGACTATACCTACGTCCAATACGTTAATAATCTTTTTCAAGATAAAACGTAGCCCTCCTTGTCTTAGATTTTGGCAACTATATATTCTTTGTTATAGTTATTGAGCACACTCAAGATATGACATAGACCAAATATGGAAAATAACTTCTCAATACATAAGATGTAGTCTAGACTTGACCCAAACCGTGGTGTCGTGAATACACCGAGCGTCGGCGTACGTTAAGCTAGACACGAAAAAAGGGTCCGACTAGAGTAGTCATTATGATTTGGATGAGCACACTCTTTATCATAAGTGGCTAGGGGTAAAAACCAATAAGAGAATCATATATGATATGATTGATGAAGAGTTATCTACCAATCGCAGAGTCAAGCAATTTGTTGAGCACACTCAAGGTTGTGAGACTAAGGGTGGTTGTATCTCTTTCCTATTAATTTAATTTAATTAAATCGTTCATTATAATGGCTTAAAATGAGCGCCAAAATAGTGGGAGGAAATAGTTGGATAACAGCCATTTTATCTATATTTAATATTGAACATATGCTTAACTAGGGTAGTTCTATATTTACCAAAGGAATCACAAACATAATATTCTAAGAGAATAAGTTAACTGGTCAAAATAGTTGGTTAATGGAATATCAACTCAAATCCTAATTGATAGACTAAACTATGTGTTGGATTTGGAACTAAGCCTAGGGGGTGAATAGGATTAGAAAAATTCTCGCGCAACCCACGAGAAATCACACGCAGTTATAATCACATGCAGGGTAAACAATAAGCAATCACATATGCACAACAGATTTACCTTGGTTTGGTCGCACCCACGATCTACGTCCAACCCCGAAAGCAAATACTATATTAGAAATGTTACCTGGTACAACTTGTAGCTAGAGCACTCGCTCTACACTCACCTGGCTCTCAGTACCTGCACTCACCAAAGTGCTCAACAAACTAATCCTAGTATATGCTCTTACTTGACTAGTCCCAACTAGTCAAGTCCCTCTTATCTAGCACCCACCAGACAAGAGCCCAAAAGTATTACAAATACAATAAATTTCTCCTACAGAGATTGTAATGCCCCGCTTCCCAAAAGACACCGGAAGCGAGAGCGTTACGCGGTCCGCTTGAACTAGAGCGGTGAAGCTCGAGTTCAATAAGCGTCTGTGATAAAAAACACAGATGAGGTCCTAGCGACTACCATTCAGAACAATCAGAAACACATCCAGAAAAGATAAGACACATCCAGAGATAAAGTTCGTACACAGAGTTTAACAAGCCACAACAGGGCTAAAAGTAGCAACAAGAAAAGTACGTACACGAAAGTAATTACGACTATTGAAAAGGAAACTAGGAAAGTAGTAAAGTGTCAGGGGTCCACTAGTCCTCTGCTGGAAGAGGCTCTGCGTCAGGTGCGAACTCCTGACTCTCTAACTCTGGTGTCTCGTACTGGTCCTCCTGGTACTCAAGCTCTGAACCTGACATACATCCACAAACATGAATGTATGTCAGCTAGGGGTCTGCAAGAAGAGGTTAGCATACCAAGGCGAAGTATATGGCAGATATATGAATTTTAAAAGCATTAATAATTTAAGGAAAAGTGACTGCAGCAATTTAACAAATAACCATTTATAGAAACGGAAGCGGACAATCCTAGCATGCAGGTCTAGACGTTTTCAAGTTTAAAGTTAAGATTCTCTGAGTTCGTTAGCATTTCAATTTCAAGATGACCAAGTTAGCGTTCAAGTTTTCATGTCAAGTGTTAGCATTCTAATCTAGGGTTCACGCCTGTAGGTCGTGAGAAGGTCGTTCCTCTCACGGGGGCTTACCGTGATTGACGCTAACCCACTGCGTGCGGGTGGTGCTCTTGAGGAGAGTACCTTTCATACGCCTAGTGGCCGCTCAATCCTAACCCCATCCAAAAGTTTTGCAGGAACACGAGCCGGCCTAGTCGACTCACACGACATCACGATATCACGATACCGCCTTCGAGGCGCACGATTTCACGATGTCCAAATTGTTAAGCATGTCAGGACTCACTAAATTTCACTGTTAACAATTATCATGGTGTTATGGTGACAGTTCTACAAGGCGGAAACGGGTCGAACGACCGTTTTCGTAATTTCAAATAATGATGAATACGCCCTTTTTGTACAACTTGCTACAGAAATGATTTTTTTCTCTTATTGTTTAAAATGGGGATATATCGTATGATATACCGTTGGATCCAAAATTTTTTCCTGGTCATTATAGTGTCACTTTCTTACGTCATTTCACGTCGAAATTTCAGGTTATTCAGCAATACATGAAGGCGGCGTAAATGTGCCAAAACTTCTAAAAATCATAACAAATCATATACTCGCCTGTTTTTGACGTTCTTGGTGTCCTTGGAATCGTCTCGACGTGTACTACACCGTGGAGGGTTTGGTTCACTGTTTTGGCAGAGCATAAAATCAGAAATCGTGGTTTTTCAATTCAGGTCAGAATACAAAAAGCCCCTACGACGTCTAACCAACATGTTTTATTAGGTTTCTCTACTTTACGGTGGGGGTTATGAGTTTTAGGGGGTAGATCTACCAACCTGGAGTGTAGCGAGGGGTCGGATGACGTCAACGGGCAGTGGCGACGCGTGAAAACTCTGAAACAGCGAGCGTTGAGCGTCGGAAACTGCCGTCGTCACGCATGGAGGCGGCAGCGGCTGTCCTGATCAGAGTGGGGTGCTACGGCATCAGATCTAAAGCGAGAGGCACGTGCACACGGCTTGGCATGGCCGTGAAGAGGCTCAGACGGCGTGGGCTGCTTGTTGTGGCCGTGGAGGAGATAGGAGGAGGGACTCGGGTGTGGTTGCATGGGCTGGAGGAGCTTGGCCTGGAGTTTGTGTGGCTGTGGAGCTTGTTGATCTCGAAGAAGGAGGAGAAGAGGTGTGCGGCTGTGGGGGAAGGGAGTTTGTTGCGGTTTGTTGGGAAGAAGAAGGGGAGAGGGAGGAGGAGTAGAGGAGGAGGACGGCGGGTTGTGGGGAAGAGGAAGCTCGGGCTGTGGGGGCTTGTTTGCGTGGAGAAGGGAGGGCTGTGGGTTTGAGAAGAAAAGAAGAAGAAGAAAAGGAGAAGGCTGCGGTTGTTGCGAGATAGGGGGAGGAGAAGCCCGGCCTTGATGCTTGCTTGCGTGGAGAACAAAAACAGGCGGCTGGAGATGATAGTAGCCCGATCACTCCGTGTTTTACACCTTTTTTCCGCATGATTTCATGCTATTTAGATCGCTCAAATCACGCTTTTCACGATTTATCGACAATATTGCGATACTTTTCACGTTTTGTTGTTTTTGTCGTATTTCAGGAGATTTGGAGCGATTTGGAGTGATCCCGAGATACACCTACTCCAGAGTGTCACCGATGACTTCCCCGAGGCGTATTTTGCTATTGGAGAGGAGCGGAAGAAGAAAGAACGTCGTAGGAGCGACGAGGAGGCAAAAACACTCTGAATGGGCATTTTTGGTGTCTCACTCGGCCGAGTGAAGGAGTCACTCGGCCGACCAGCGAGACCCCGCTCGGCCGACCAGATCGGACACGCTTCATGTGTGCACTCGGCCGAGCATCAGAAGCCACATCGGCCGAGTGACGAAACCCCGTCCGCCCGAGTGGCACTGAGACGACGCCCATCAAAAAGAGCCAACTTACTGTTTTTCGTTTGCCTGAGCTTCAGAAGACCCACTCGGCCGAGTGGAAATTGCCGACCGCCCGAGTGAATAGAAGCCATCGGCCGAGTGACGACAACTCACTCGGCCGAGCGACACCCTAAGTGAAGACTCCCAAGACCCCAGACTTACTGGAAATTCTCAGGGTTTGTCACTCGGCCGAGCGACTTTTGTCACTCGACCGAGTGAGCCGCGCTGCCTGTAGCGTAAATTGCGATTTTCAGGCTGCGCAGGGGCATTTTGGTCACAGTTTTTTGGACGATTTTGGGGGGTATTTAACCCCAGTTTTTAACCTAGGTTAGGGAGATTTTTCCTTGGCTTTTTGCAGCTTTTTAGATTAAACTTTTTAGCTTTTGATTCTTGTGATTGGAGAGGAGAGGAAAGTTTATTTTTGTTGGATTCTTGGAGAACTCTATTGGTTTGTCTCCCTCTCCATTAAAAATCTTATTTTTATTGCTTATTTGAATATCGCCATGAATTCTATCGTTATTTCAATTGATTATTTTTGCAATTGTGATATGAATTGTGAGTAGTCTTTACGTCTTGGGGCGTGGGGATGAACCCTACGAGCCCGATTTCCGATTTGTGATGATTTGGTAGAAATATTGCTAGAATTGCTATTAGGGTTAGTTTGGGATCGATATACTACGGATAGCTAGGTGTTCATATCGATTGGGATTTGCAAGAGATTGGATCCCAATTCGATAGGAAACCCTAGAAATCCGAATTGGGTTGAAATTGAGTTTCCGTAGTATCGGTTTGCAAGAGATTGGACCGATACTAGGGTTCTCGGTTGCAATTCCATACCGATACCCGTTTGCAAGAGATTGGACGGGTAGGAACTATCCCAACCTAGGTCGTGGCCCGAGTTTGCATGAGAGTGGGCTCGGGACACGATTGAACGATGATGTTGATCCTAATGCTAGCTTGCATAGGCTAGGGTTTGCAAGAGATTGGACCCAAACCTAGGTTAGCTATAGACCGGCAACAGAGCGAGAGCGTGAGCTAGGTTTTACATTCAGTTGCAACTAGTTCATCCGAAATTCTACCCTAGCAATTTTGATACCAATGAATCACATTGACAAAATACGGTGAGTAGCGGGGATTCTCCATTCCCTAGGCGTCTTTATTTGATTTTATATCTCCATACTTTGTCTGACGATTGTGACAGGATCGCCAAAAGGCAAATTCCCTCTTTTCTGTTCCTAGCCAGGTTGTTTCGGAGCAGGCACTGTCATTCGTCCTCCCTGTGTTCGATAACCCGCTCGCCGCTACACCGTGCGCTTGCGGTAAAACTACACGGTCACCCTTTTGGGTTACATCCCGGAGCGATCAAGTTTTTGGCGCCGTTGCCGGGGAGGCGATTATGTTTGATCCTACCACCCTAGCTATTTCTTTCTTTTTTTTATTTCTTTATTTTTATCTAACCCTTCCATAGTGCTAATCACTTCTTTGAAACTTTGTTTTCCCGTGCATGTACACGAGATCCACTGCGGACCCTGAAGCTATATTATTTGACCCCGAGATTGAATGTACTACGCAGAGAATCAGAGCGGAGAGGAGACAAAATCCGGAAGGGAGGTTTATGACTAACCTGGAAACTGCGGAACAATTGGCGGTAAGAATGGCGAGGATCATTTCCATTCGTGATAGGCTTCGGCCTAAGACTTCCTCCACGACCTCGTCCATAGCCATGCCGGAGTTGGCGGCCGACAAGAATTTTGAGTTGAAGACTGGGCTTGTGGTTCTTATGCAGCAGGATCCATTTCATGGGAACGCCCATGAAAATCCCCACTACCATATCCAGCTCTTCCTATCGAAGTGCGCCACATTTCAGATGACGGGGGTCTCCATCAATTCCATCAGACTGCGCCTCTTCCCCTTCACATTAAAGGATAAAACTCTTTATTGGTTGAGGACGCAAGCTGATGGAGTCTTTACCACATGGGATGGGTTGGCAAGCGCGTTCATCGACAAGTTCTATCCGCCCTCCAACGGTAAAGATTAGGAGTGCTCTCATGTCCTTCAAGCAAGGACCTCAAGAGACACTCTACGAGGCTTGGGAGCGCTTCAAAGACCTGTAGCATCAGTGCCCCCACCATAGCATTGAAGATTGGGAGCTAGTCCATAGCTTCTACAATGGTCTCCAACCGGGGACCAAGCAGATTATTGATGCCGCGGCAAATGGGGCCATCCTATCGAAGACTCCCGACGAAGCTACGGCCATAATTGAGGAGATGGCCTCAAACAATCAACAATGGGGCGACGAGCGAGGACACTCTTCGTCCTCCTTGAAGCCATCTAGCATCTATGAGGCAAAGGCCGTAGCGCAGCTGACAAACAAGTTTGATTCTCTCCACAAGGTAGTGGAGAGACTGGAGAAGTATATTACGGAGCCCCAAGGAACCCCTTCCACATCCGCACCAACAAGTCAAATGTGTGATTGGCAAGACCAATCCCAAGCTATGTATTTGGGAGGAGAACAAGGAGAGGGATCTTTGGAGCAAGTTCAATACGTCGCAGGGAACCAAGGATATTGGGCCAATCCGGCCACAAGAAACCATCCCGGTTTCTCCTACGCAAACAATGATGGAGCATTGAATCCACCACAACAACTACCTCAACAAGCTCGACAACAACAACAACAACAACAACAACAACAATATCCACCGAGGGGGCCTCCACAACAGAATTTCCCACCAAAGCAACAAGTTGGACCCTATAGGCCGCCCGGATACAATCAAGGGTGGAGAAATCCAAACCCACCACAAGCTCAACAATGATCTAAATTTGAAGCTAAGGTGGAGGAGTTTATGGTCGAGCAGAAGAAGATCAATGCTTCCTTGAAGGCGGGCCAAGACTCCCTTACAACCGTTGTAGCCCAAATCTCGGAGCAACTTGCGTTGCTCAACCGAAATACTCAGCAGTTGCCGGCTCAACCCGAGCAAAACCCACGAGGCAACACCGGCCACATCAATGCCGTGGTTGCAGTTACAACTAGAGGCGGGAAGGATACCACTCCCGTCATGATTCCAACCGAGGAGCCCGCGGAGGAGAATGTAGAGCCAATTGAGCCGGTCGTTGAAGTTGAGATGGAGAAAGAGCCGCAAGGGGAAGAAAAGTCCAGAGCGGAGCAATTGAATGAAGAGAGGCGTTTTATGCCACCGGTCCCATTCCCTCAGAGGCTTGCTAGAGCAAAAATGGAGAAACGGCTAGCAAAGTTTCTCGAGTATTTGAGAGGGGTAAGCCTCAATATTCCCTTTCTCGATGCTATCGTTGAGATCCCGACATACGCTAAATTTTTAAAGGATTTGATCTCGGGAAGAAAGAGGAAGGAGAAAATAATGCTAGCCGAGGAGGGCTCTTGGTTCACCAAGAGAGAGAAGGAGCCCGCCAAATTCAAAGACCCGGGGAGTTTTCGAATTCCTTGCACCTTGGGCGGCGTCCCTCTACAAAAGGCGTTGGTGGACTTAGGGGCTAGTGTTAGCCTCATGCCTCTCTCTATGTTCCTAAGGCTAAATACCGGCACAAAATTGAAGCCTACCGACATGCGGATACAACTTGCCGATGGTCGGATCACAAGGCCGGTAGGGATCGCAGAGGACATCCCGCTACAAGTCCCGGGGGGCATATGTTTGCCATGTGACTTCAAGATCATGGATGTTAAGGAGGATGGAGACACGTTACTAATACTTGGACGCCCGTTCCTCGCCACCGCCGGTGTCATTGTCGACGTACGTGAAGGGACTCTAACATTGAATGTCGGCAACATCGAGGTGGAGCTTCATATTCCCAAGGCAATGAAACATATGCCTTATCATGAGGAGCTGGACTATATGGACCTCCTTGACGAGGTTATTGAGGAGGCGATCCCCCATTCGATTGGCGCTCTACTCAAGAAAGATTTCGAGGAAGGGCCGGACTTAGGCCAAGAAGAAAAGATGGAGCATGCCCCCAACCTCTCCATGGAAATTGATGAAAGCGACGCTGATGTCGCAAGGATTCGAGAGCTCTGCTAGCTCTCAAAATTGAAGTATCCGAAGAAAGCTCCGCCGATACGGAAATCAGTGTCACCGGTGAAGCCCAGGACCGGAGCAAGCACTAGCTTGGGGGAGCCACCCCCCAACACTACCGGAGACGAGAGATCACCGAGGGAGAACACGCCGCCGCAACATCCGAATCCAAGCGTTCTCCCCGGAAAATTTGACGGGTGCATCTCATATGCACACAATATCCCGCATTGAATTGAAAATCAAAGGGGGTCGAGCTCACGAACTTAAACGAGCGCTTGTCGGGAGGCAACCCGACGGTTATCGCTTTATTTTTACTTTTCCTTTATTTTTGTTTTAGAAATTATTAGTGTTTTGAGTCGTTTGCCCAAAAATTTCGTGATAACGGGTCCTATTTTTCTTTGACAGAAAGAGGAGAAAGGGATATCTACCATTAGGAGGATGAACAAGGTGACGAGGAGCGCTCCAGGAATGCGCTCGAAGCCTAGGAGGAAGATGAAATCGACTGGAGGAAGAAAAACAGAGTTTAGAGCCCAAACGAAGCCAAACAGCAGAAAACAGGGTTCACTTGGCCGAGTATACTAGTCACTCGGCCGAGCACATAAGTTCGTCCGCCCGAGCAGCTCACGAACGAGGGAAGTCTGCTGTACCCAACTCTCTGTTTCTTTTCTTGATTTCAGTATAATTGCTGCTCGGCCGAGTATATATATTCACTCGGCCGAGTAAAACTGATACGCTCCTAGGGCGAGTCTTGCCGAGTAGCTTGAGCCACTCGGCCGAATGGACTTATTCCACTCGGCCGAGGATGGCAAGGTCACTCGGCCGAGTCATTAGCAGGGAGGAATTTTCCAAAGTATTTCCGTTGAGTTCACTCGGCCGAGAGACTTAGTCACTCGGCCGAGTCGTAACTTTTTCTATAAAAGGGGGCGTGGGGCGGCACGTTTTTCGAAACGAGTTAAACCCCAAAATCCCGACCGTTCGCATCCCTCGCCTGCTGCCCTTCCTCACTCACCCGACCTCGGTCCTCGCCGCGGCGCTCGGCCACCCACCGCCGGCCGAGCCTCCTCCGCCTCCGCCCGAGTCGCCGCCGGCGACCACCTCGCCGGCCGAGCTCCGGTACCCCCAATTTTTTGCCTATTTCTCCTCTTTTGCGTATTTTTGACGATCCATGTGTTTAACGAGCCCTAAAACCAAATCAACTTCATTATATCTCTATCATACCCCTAACCCCCCATACATTTTGAATATTACTCGCTGATATCTTCGTTTGATGTGCAGGGTATATTGGAGAGCTTAGGGGAGCCCAGGGGAGCTTCCGGGGATCGTTTTGGGCTACGTGGAGGCGTCGTCTTTGCACGCTTCCATTACTTTGCTCTCGCGGCGTGTCGCGGTATACTCCTTCCTTTATTTTATGCACGCCGCATTTTTATTGCTTTTGGTGAGCACCCGGGGCCTACATGTCGCCCCGGACACGGCCACGGTCGAGGAGAGCTTCCGCCAAGCGGAAGCGGTCGGATGAGCCCGGCCCCTCCCACGAGGTGGAGGACTCTCCTCCGCCTACACCACCACACCCCGTTCACCCCGCATAGCATGCAGACCCCGCACACCCCGCACAGCCTGCAGCGCCCGTTCACCCAGCACAGCCACTCCCTGCCGTCCCACAGCCACCACCTCCGGCTCCACTTATCGGGCCGCTGGGGATTACGTTCCGAGATGACGCACACCGCGTCGTCTTCGAGCGCATTTCCCAGCGCTCGATTGTACCCTCCAGGTTCGCACACCTTGCAGACCTAGGACACCTGGGGGTACTTGAGGGGATGCTCACGTTGTATGATAATGTGGGTTGGCGAGATTTCTTCCAGGTGTCGGCAGACACGTTCGTCCGTCCGACACTTGAGGTGCTTAGTTCTATCGCCCGGACCGACGAGGGATGCTCGTTTAGGTTCATGGACCGAGAGTGCCAGGTCACTCTCAGTATGATGAGAGCTTTCTTTTCGTGGCCCGATGTCCCCGGGGCCGACCGTGGTTACGCCCCCACTCACATTCCCCCACCTTCCTTCGATTCTGGCGCTTTCTGGGCCCGGATTACGGGTCTACCTGCTGCCTTTGACCCTAGTAGGGCCAAGGCCTCGGCCATCGTCCACCCTTGCCTTCGCATAGCTCAGCGCCTTATGGCGACTACCTTTTTGGCGAGATATGAGCCTGGGACGATGTCCACGCCGGAGATTTATATGCTCTACGCGATGACGCGCCCTATAGCTCTATCTAGGGAGGGCGATGAGTTGGTCCCCGCCGTCGTGATTGATATCACGAGCTGGTATTTGGATCGCATCATCGTATCGGTGGGCGCTCGCTCACTGATATGTTGCGGCGGTCTGATCACCCTGCTCGCCCTGATGACCGGCGAGGACTTTCCAGATGACCTGCGACGAGCCCCGGGCCCCACTTCACTGTCCATAGATGTCATAGCCCGGATGAAGATGCTTCGTCCGCATGGTCAGCGGCACTGGGTTTGGTTGTACGGCCCCTACGGTGCGGATTGCATGATCCTTCCGAGCCCAGCTCGGACTCAGATAGCACCAGCATAGGTGGACTGGCTTCCGGCGATGGATCTCCTGATCCCTGCCGCCTACGTGCTTGAGGCCGAGGAGCCTGAGCAGGCTGAGCAGGCTGAGCAGGCCCACACTGCACCCGCTGACCCCGCTGCTCCTGCTGACCCCGTGGCCCCTCAGTAGCCCGATATTTCTGCTGCTTCCGACACCTCTGTCCACACTTCTACCGGTGTCGGGAGTACACTCGCTGAGACCACCTCCACTACCTCCACGCCCACCACCACTCCCACCACAGCTGGCCCCCTGTCCGTTGAGCTCGTTTCCTCCGCCCTACCCGAGTGCCCACCAACTATAGTTGAGAGCGGAGAGCCCTCTTTTGCTGCCATCGAGGAGACCGTGGTTTCCACCTCTGTCTCCACCGCAGCCGTTTTTTCTGAGAGTGTCGTGGCGTCTGTCCACACGTCTGTGTCACCAACCTCTCTGGCCGCCTCGTTTCCACTTTTATACTCCACTTCCATTGCTGCTGCCTCCACCTCTTACCAGCCTGCGCCCCGGCCTCACACTGAGGCTCGGCCCACACTTGTGAGCACATCACCTTTCCTCCACATGCCTGCTGAGCCCATCACCTACGCCACCCGAGTCCGCCAGCCCCGTCCTGCACATCACAGACAGGTGCGTCCGCCTGCACCACCTCCCCCCGCCATGTACTTCAGAGCAATCGTGTTCTCGAGGGGGCGGTGAGTGCCCTCAGAGGCGACCTTAGGACCATGTCTGCCACCGTCACCGCTATGGCCGGCCGCTTCGACCTACTTCCGGGCATTCACTATTGCCTCACTCAAATACTGGAGCGGCTTCCTCGCGTACCCACCCCCACCCAGCAGGTACCCACCCCCACTCCTACACCCACCCAGCCTGCACCCACACCCAAACCCACACCCACTCAGTAGACTGTTCCCCATCCACCACCACCACCACCTCCGCCTCAGGACGGAGACGGCGCAGCCCCACCCTCTTAGGCACCCTTGATGCCATTGATTCTTTTTGCCGTCGTGCTGCCCGTCTCTGCTGGGTCCTGATGATTTTTGCCCACCCCTCCTCCCCTCACTGTTTTTGGGTCCACATTTTGTCATATATTTCTATATCATTTTTGGGAGAGAGGGAGAGTTTTTGGTGTCACACTTTTGTATCTGATTCACTCCTATATCTGCATGCATCATGTCCGCATCATATTTTTCATTCCGTTATTTTTATTTTCTTTTTCCTCATGCATGCATCCTCACCTACCCCTCACTTTACATGTCTCTTGGTGTGCCACACTTCACACATTGAGGACACTGTGCACTTTAGCTTGGGGGAGTGAGTTCTCACGTTCTTTTCGATTTACCACCTTTATTTTTAGTTTTTTCACGCCATTTTCCGCATTTGCACTCACTTTCATCACTTTTTCTTTTATTTTACCATTCATCACATTTTTTTTCCTATTTTCTTTGTGTGTTGCATTGTAATTAGTTTCATTTTCTCTCTTTATCTTTATTTCTTTTTCATCTCATGCTAGAGATGACTTTTCTGTGATGATGATGACGTGGAGTTAACTTTCTCTATATGCATACTATAATTGTCATGTCTTAGATTTTATTTCCGATATCATATGCTATGATTTGCCTTTCATTTAGAGATAGTAACCCACACTTATTCCGCATGAAAATGGATGAAATTTTATTATTTGCTGAGTCTGAATATTCATATGTATGCTATCGCAGAAAACACACCAAGATTCACGCATTGAATGCTTATATTTGGAGTACCGTTTTCTTTTCCTATATCACTTCTATTTGCATGATCTGTACATTTCACTTCAAGATAATTGAATGATGTTAGCTATGATAAATCTGGATTAGTTTTGCTTTTTTTGTGATCGAAACTGAGTAGATTAGATTACCCTGCTGAAGTTGTCGTGCACGTCTTATAGAGTGAACTGAGAGACATATTTATTTCTTTCTCCACATATCTTGAACATCAATTTTCTATTTTAAAATCATTGGTGAATCTCCCCTTAGCGATTCTAACATATGGCATTTCCCCCGCTATTAATTCCTAGCTCCAAATTTCCCAAAACCAAAGAAAGAAAAAGAAAAATTCTTGTATATCCTTATTTCTCTTTGATTTGGGATCATTGTGTATATATGCTATTGAAAAAAAAGAGAAAAAGAAAAGAAAAAGAAAAGAAAAGAGAAAAGAATCTCAATAAACGATCCCATCTCATGTTCTCTCTCTTTCTTCCCTCTTTTTGTTTTTATTTTTATTACTTTTGGAGCTTCATAAAAATGGGGATGTAAATATTGTTTTTTATGCCACCACGCTTATAGATAAGCTTGGGGGAGGGAATCCAATGATGTGTGAGAGAGTGACTACTTGACGATGCACGACAACCTAGGCTAAGTAATATTCTATACTCGGTGAGATCGTTTTAGCTTCACGAAATCCAGAAATCCATACCTAGCACTCATTTCATGAAATCAACACTTTTCTATTCTTTCTATTCTATTGCGTGATATTCTTATACTCCACTTAGAAAGTGTTCAATTGAAAATTGTGTTATCTGCGATGTTGTATACCGCTTTAAATGGTTCAGACGATGTTAATTTTAGAATTATTCCGTTTTTCATGCTATATCGATATTCTTGGGGTTTCAATTTCTATTTGCACCATTATACTATGATATCGAAATAAAAGCCTTTGACATGTGTTTTATATTCGGTGCATGCTATATGAGTAAGCAAAACCCACGTCCTGAGAAAAATGATCTAGCAGCTTCCCTCTTCGCTTTCTTCTTTCTTCTTCGTTCTTCATTTTTTGTTTTTCGTTTTTCGTTTTTCGTCGTTTTCGTTTTCCGAATCCACCGGGTTCGCCTTTTACTTATCTTCCTCGAGGACGAGTAAGAGGTAAGCTTGGGGGATTTTGATCACTCCGTGTTTTACACCTTTTTTCCGCATGATTGCATGCTATTTAGATCGCTCAAATCACGCTTTTCATGATTTATCGACAATATTGCGATACTTTTCACGTTTTGTTGTTTTTGTCGTATTTCAGGAGATTTGGAGCGATTTGGAGTGATCCCGAGATATACCTACTCCAGAGTGTCACTGATGACTTCCCCGAGGGGTATTTTGCTATTGGAGAGGAGCGGAAGAAGAAAGAACGTCGTAGGAGTGACGAGGAGGCAAAAACACTCAGAATGGGCATTTTTGGTGTCTCACTCGGCCGAGTGAAGGAGACACTCGGCTGACCAGCGAGACCCCGCTCGGCCGACCAGATCGGACACGCTTCATGTGTGCACTCGGCCGAGCATCAGAAGCCACATCGGCCGAGTGACGAAACCCCGTCCGCCCGAGTGGCACTGAGACGACGCCCATCAAAAAGAGTCAACTTACTGTTTTTCGTCTGCCTGAGCTTCAGAAGACCCACTCGGCCGAGTGGAAATTGCCGACCGCCCAAGTGAATAGAAGCCATCGGCCGAGTGACGACAACTCACTCGGCCGAGCAACGCCCGAAGTGAAGACTCCCAAGACCCCAGACTTACTGGAAATTCTCAGGGTTTGTCACTCGGCCGAGCGACTTTTGTCACTCGGCCGAGTGAACCGCGCTGCCTGTAGCGTAAATTGCGATTTTCAGGCTGCGCAGGGGCATTTTGGTCACAGTTTTTTGGACCATTTTGGGGGGTATTTAACCCCAGTTTTTAACCTAGGTTAGGGAGCTTTTTCCTTGGCTTTTTGCAGCTTTTTAGATTAAAATTTTTAGCTTTTGATTCTTGTGATTGGAGAGGAGAGGAAAGTTTATTTTTGTTGGATTCTTGGAGAACTCTATTGGTTTGTCTCCCTCTCCATTAAAAATCTCATTTTTATTGCTTATTTGAATATTGCCATGAATTCTATCGTTATTTCAATTGATTATTTTTGCAATTGTGATATGAATTGTGAGTAGTCTTTACGTCTTGGGGCGTGGGGATGAACCCTACGAGCCCGATTTCCGATTTGTGATGATTTGGTAGAAATATTGCTAGAATTGCTATTAGGGTTAGTTTGGGATCGATATACTACGGATAGCTAGGTGTTCATATCGATTGGGATTTGCAAGAGATTGGATCCCAATTCGATAGGAAACCCTAGAAATCCGAATTGGGTTGAAATTGAGTTTCCGTAGTATCGGTTTGCAAGAGATTGGACCGATACTAGGGTTCTCGGTTGCAATTCCATACCGATACCCATTTGCAAGAGATTGGACGGGTAGGAACTATCCCAACCTAGGTCGTGGCCCGAGTTTGCACGAGAGTGGGCTCGGGACGCGATTGAACGATGATGTTGATCCTAATGCTAGCTCGCCTAGGCTAGGGTTTGCAAGAGATTGGACCCAAACCTAGGTTAGCTATAGACCGGCAACAGCGCGAGAGCGTGAGCTAGGTTTTACATTCAGTTGCAACTAGTTCATCCGAAATTCTACCCTAGCAATTTTGATACCAATGAATCACATTGACAAAATACGGTGAGTAGCGGGGATTCCCCATTCCCTAGGCGTCTTTATTTGATTTTATATCTCCATACTTTGTCTGACGATTGTGACAGGATCGCCAAAAGGCAAATTCCCTCTTTTCTGTTCCTAGCCAGATTGTTTCGGAGCAGGCACTGTCATTCGTCCTCCCTGTGTTCGATAACCCGCTCACCGCTACACCGTGCGCTTGCGGTAAAACTACACGGTCGCCCTTTTGGGTTACATCCCGGAGCGATCATAGCCCTAGGTTTAAAAAGAAGGAGAACTAGGTAGGGGTTTTGTGTGGGGTTTTAATGAAAGTTGCGGCTGAGAAAGGCCTCTAGGGTTTTTATAAAAACTTAGGGTCTCAATCCTAGACAATAGCCTAGGGGTATAGGTCAAGCTGTGAAGGCCGGGTTTCAATATATAGGGAAGGGTTTTGTTTTATAATAACCAAGGGTGTAGGCTGCAAGTAGGTTAGGGTTATATATATATATGTATTTGGTTTCATGTTGTACACCCACGTGAAGGATGAGGTAGGGCTTATGATGAATGCTGTGCTCCTAGGGGTTTATATATATATATATGTAGCTAACAAAAGATAGGGCTAGCCTTAGGGTTTTGGGCCTAGGTTTTTAATCCCTTTGTCCCCTTTTTCTTTGTACATGCCATGCGTGAATGGGGCTAAAATAGGAGGAAAATTTAAGGATCATAATAGAAGAATTATTAATAGTAATAGGAATTTAATAGGAAAATGAAAATGAAAGTAATGGCCATTGAATGGTTAATGAGTTTTATTGAAAGGAAAAAAATGAAATTCAAATTTGAATCTTGTAAGTTGGAAATTATTAAATAGGAGATACTAAATAATGATAATAACAATAACAATAATAATAAACAACTACGTAGTTTAATGTAATGATATCCATCCAATAGTATGAGAAACAGGCACGTGCACAGGGACGGATACGTCCAACTACGGATACGGACGAAATTTATTCTAGAGAAATACAGACAATATCACAGACAAGAACCGGTCGTTACATCCTACCCACCTTAAAGAAAATTCCGCCCTCAGAATTCCTAATAATCACTGGTCATGGAACAGGTGGGGGTAACGCTCTCTCATCTCATCTTCTCTCTCCCATGTGGACTCTCCTGGCGAGCCGTGTCGCCACATCATCCTAACAAGGTTGACAGTCTTGTTTCGGAGTGACTTCTGACGTCTGTCAAGAATCTGCACTAGCTACTGATCATACATCAGATCTGGACGAACGGTGATCTTAGAGTAGTCAACAGCGTGAGATGGATCACTGATGTACTTACAAAGCTGAGACACATGGAAGACGTCGTGAACACCCTCCAAAGATGGTGGCAAGGCTAAGCGGTAGGCTATCTCGCCAACTCTCTCCAGAACATCGAAGGGTCTGATGTACCTCGGGCTGAGCTTACCGCGTTTCCCAAAGTGAATCACTCCGCGATTCGGAGATATCTTCAAGAACACATGGTCTCCCGGCTGAAACTCCAGGGGTCGCCGTTTAGCATCAGCCCAATGCTTATAACAGTCTTGAGCAATCCAAAGCTTGTCCTTGATATCTCGAACGATGTCCATAGCTTTGACAATCAACTCCGGTCCCAATATCTCTCTATCTCCACCGTCGTCCCAGCTCAGGGGCGAACGACACTTCCTCCCGTAGAGAGCAGCGAATGGCGCCATGCCAATGCTTGCCTGATAACTGTTGTTGTAGGAGAACTCCACCAGGTGTAGATGATCCTCACATGAACCCTTGAAATCTAACATGCAAGCTCTCAGCATGTCCTCTTGAATCTGAATGGTCCGCTCTGATTGGCCATCCGTCTGCGGGTGATACGCAGTGTTGAATTTCAGACTGGTACCAAGATTGGTCTACAGACTCTTCCAGAACTGAGATGTGAACCTCATATCACGATCGGATACGATGCTCACAGGGACTCCATGCAAGCGCACGATCTCCTACACAACATATTTCACATTATTATTGGCACTAGAAGGAAATCACGAAAGGATGAGTCGGATCATTACCTCCATATATTTCCTTGCAAGTATCTCCATGGATTGTCCTACTCGGAATGGTATGAAGTGCACAGACTTGGTCAGTCGATCGACAATGACCCAGATTGCGTCGTTCTATTTGGTGATCCGAGGTAAGCCAGTCACGAAGTCCATCGTGATGTGCTGCCATTTCCACTCCGGAATAGGCATGGGCTGTAGTAGTCCGGCGGTGCGATGATGTTCAGCCTTCACTTGCTGACACACCAGGCATTTGGCAACACTCCGTGCCACACTTCTCTTCATACCATGCCACCAGAAATTCTGACGAAGATCCTTGTACATCGTCGTACCTCCAGGATGAATGTAATAAGGCGAACTGTGCGCCTCCTTCATAAACTCTTCTCTGATATCTCCTGCAGGCACGCAGATCCTACTGCCATACCTCAAAGATCCATCCTCATGAATCAAAAAATCTGTACGTAGTCTGGCTTCGACTTGCTCTCTGATCTTCATCAACTTAGCATCACCAGCTTGAGCACTCTTGATCCGATCAACAATCGTCGACTGAATCTGCATGTTCATCAACGACGAAGTGACTCCCAGAAGAACAGCTTCAACATCCATCTCTCGCAGATCCTGCTGTAATATCCACTGAGCTGTGAGAATCATCACCTCTGGCAGTCGGCTCAAGGCGTCCGGTATGACATTCACCTTCCCTGGGTGGTACTGAAGGTCGATGTCGTACTCCGCCATCAACTCCAACCATCTGCGCTGCCTCATATTCAGTTCCTTCTGAGTAAATATGTACTTCAAACTTTTGTGATCGGTGAATATCTTCACTTTCTCACTCAGTAAGAAGTGACGCCAAATCTTTAGCGCAAAAATGACAGCGACGAGCTCCAAATCATGAGTTGGATAATTCTTCTCATGGACCTTCAACTGTCGCGAAGCATAGGCGACTACATAGTTGTGCTGGTGCAGAACACAACCAAGTCCCTTCCCTGATGCATCGCAGAAAATCTCAAAGCCTCCGCTTCTGTCTGGAATAGCCAAGACTGGCGCAGTCGTCAGTCTCTCCTTCAAAGTAGAAAAAGCCTGCTCGCAAGATTCTGACCAACTGAACTTGACATCCTTCCGAGTCAGTCTCGTCATCGGCTCAGCTATACTCGAGAAGTCCTTGATAAATCTGGGTAGTAGCCGGCCAATCCGAGGAAACTCCTGATATCCGAAGCCGATCGCGGTGTAGGCCATTCACTGACTGCCCTGACCTTCTCCGGATCCACTGAGATGCCGGCTCCTGATACTACATGTCCAAGAAATGCAACTCTGTCAAGCCAGAATTCGCATTTGCTATACTTGGCATATAGTCGATGATGGCGGAGCGTCTCCAATACCAGTCTCAAGTGATCTGCATGCTCTTCCTCGCTCCTCGAGTACACCAAGATGTCATCTATAAAGATCACCACGAACTTATCGAGGAAGTCGTAAAAGATGAGGTTCATGAGATTCATGAACACTGCAGGAGTGTTGGTCACACCGAACGGCATGACAATGAACTCATAGTGCCCGTACTTGGTCCGGAAAGCTGTCTTGGGCACGTCATCCTTCTTGACTCTGACCTGATGGTATCCGCTCCGAAGATCCAACTTCGAAAACACCTTCGATCCACCAAGTTGATCGAAGATATCATCAATACGGGGCATCGGGTACTTGTTCTTCAGAGTGATCAGATTCAGCTCCCGATAGTCGATACACATCCTCCTCGATCCGTCTTTCTTCTTCACCAGCAAGACGAGTGCACCCCAGGGGGATACGCTGGAATGAATAAAACCTTTCTGTAGCAGCTCGTCCAACTGCTTCCTCAGCTCCTCAAGCTCAACTAGAGCCATACGGTACGGCGCCTTAGAAATCGGTTGGGCTCCTGGCATCAGATCAATGCCGAACTCCAACGCTCGATTAGGAGGCAGACCGAAAATGTCCTCAGGGAAGACATCCTTGAAGTCTCGCACTACAACTGGCTTCTCCTGCTTTGCTATCATGGATGCGACAGTCAAACTGTACGGCTGGGCCCAGAACTTGACAGGTCCAAGCGAGCGTCCTCCGCTGATGAACTCAAACACTGGGTGGCCAGGAATTTCAAACACCACTTTCTTCCGGTGACAGTCGATCGTGGCGTAAAAAGCTCCTAACCAATCAATGCCGAGGATTGCATCGAAATTGGGTAGGTCATGGACGATGAAATCTGCATACAATTCGTGTCCACTAACCACCAATGGGCAAGGTTGATAACCAAGGGCAACCTTCACTACACCATTCCCAGTCGTGATATTCCAACACTTGGGAAGTGTGTAGGTGGGTATCGAGTGTTCGACTACGAACTTCCGTGACAGGATGCATACGGAAGCTCCAGAGTCGAACGGAGTCAAGGCTGGGTGAGAAGAAACTAGGATAACACCTAAGGGAATCATGCAACTATATCAAACAAAGAACTAACTAAGCAAACATAAATATATAAAAGGAAAGACTAGTTAGGGGTTACCTGCAATCACGTCGTCAACAGCTTCAGCCTCAACGGCTGTCATAGTGTAAGCTCGATGCATCGGGGGGTTGGCCTGCTGAAAGGCCTGCTTCTGTGGTACCAGAGGTGGTCCTCGCTATCCAGGTGCAGGCACTGGTCTCTGAGCAGGTCCAGGTGCAGGCGCTGTCCGCTGAACAGGTCCAGGTGCTCCAGAAGGCATAGGTCGAGTGCCTTTGGGGCAGTCCCTCGCAACATGGGTAGAAGATCCACAAACCAAACACTGATTCAGCATCTTCCTGCAGTCCTTCTTCACATGGCCAAGCTTGCCGCAGAAGTGGCAAGTCAGCTCAGCTCAGTTGAAAACAGGTGCAGCTGGCCTCTTGAACTGGGTGGTCTGGACTGGACGTACACCGGGCCTAGGTGCACTCCTCAGCATCTCCATCGGGCGCTTGCCCGCCTGTCGGGCCTTCTTCAGATTGGCGACGTGCTCCTGATTCTTCGCAGCCACCAGGACATCCTCATGAGTAGAAAAAGTATTCCCGGACAGCACACTTTGAATGTCCAGGTCCAAGCCCTACAAGAAACGGTGTGCACAGTCCTCAGGTTCCTTCACCATGGCAGGGGCGTATCGACTCAGTATAGTGAACTCCGCCTCGTACTCGTCAACGGTCATAGTACCCTGCTCCAAGTTGATGAAGCGACTCTCCATCATCCGCTTCGCCGACTTGGGAAAGTACTGGGTGTCAAATCTCTTGTTGAAAGTATCCCATGAAATCGGCTTGGTCAGCCTGGCCTCCTCCGCAGTCCACCAACTGCGGGCATTATTAGTCAGATGCTTCCTGGCAAGATCCACCCATTCATCTTTATGGATTCGGGAAAGGACCAAATCATCCTCAGTGCTCTGACGCCACTCTTCGGCCGCTAGCGGGCCCTCTCGTCCGAAAAAGCTCTTCGGACGCATCTCTCTGAACTGCTTGGCTCCCGGGGCTGGTGCAGCTGGTGCGGCTGGCGCAGCTGGCGCAGCCTGGCGTCCCTGCTAGACTAGATGATGCTGAACCTCCAGCATATCTCTCATAACACCTAGCATCTGGCGGATGTCGTCGTCTCCGCCTTCAGGAGCTCCGGTACCGGTTCCGGCTCCAGTCCCGTGTCGGGTAATGCGTCTTCCGGTCATCCTGCAAAAGAGAAAGAATGCCCGAGTTAATCCCGTGTATACGATTACTCTAGATGTTTGGCTAATGATAAATGTTCTCATTATTCTGAATTTTGCAGTTGCAAAGGACCTGCATGGGCCACCAACAAAACCTGTAACGCCCTGCTTCCCAAAAGACACCGGAAGCGAGAGCGTTACGCGGTCCGCTTGAACTGGAGAGGTGAAGCTCGAGTTCAATAAGCGTCTGTGATAAAAAAACACAGATGAGGTCCTAGCGACTACCATTCCGAACAATCAGAAACACATCCAGAAAAGATAAGCCACATCCATAGATAAAGTTTGTACACAGAGTTTAACAAGCCACGGCAGGGCTAAAAGTAGCAACAAGAAAAGTACGTACACGAAAGTAATTACGACTACTGAAAAGGAAACTTGGAAAGCAGTAAAGTGTCGGGGGTCCACTAGTCCTCTGCTGGAAGAGGCTCTGCGTCAGGTGCGAACTCCTGACTCTCTAACTCTGGTGTCTCGTACTGGTCCTCCTGGTACTCAAGCTCTGAACCTGACATACATCCACAAACATGAATGTATGTCAGCTAGGGGTCTGCAAGAAGAAGTTAGCATCCCAAGGCGAAGTATATGACAGATATATGAATTTTAAAAGCATTAATAATTTAAGAAAAAGTGACTGCAGCAATTTAACAAAGCGGACAATCCTAGCATGCAGGTCTAGACGGTTTCAAGTTTAAAGTTAAGATTCTCTGAGTTCGTTAGCATTTCAATTTCAAGATGACCAAGTTAGCGTTCAAGTTTTCATGTCAAGTGTTAGCATTCTAATCTAGGGTTCACGCTTTTAGGTCGTGATGAGAAGGTCGTTCCTCTCATTGGGCTTACCGTGATTGACGCTAACCCACCGCGTGCGGGTGGTGCTCTTGAGAAGAGTACCTTTCATACGCCTAGTGGCCGCTCAACCCTAACCCCACCCAAAAGTTTTGTCAGAACACGAGCCGGCCTAGTCGACTCACACGACATCACGATATCACGATACCGCCTTCGAGGCGCACGATTTCACGATGTCCAAATTGTTAAGCATGTCAGGACTCACTAAATTTCACTGTTAACAATTATCATGGTGTTATGGTGACAGTTCTACAAGGCGGAAACGGGTCGAACGACCGTTTCCTTAATTTCAAATAATGACGAATACGCCCTTTTTGTACTACTTGCTACAGAAATGATTTTTTCTCTTATTGTTTAAAATGGGGATATATCGTATGATATACCGTTGGATCCCAAATTTTGTCCTGGTCATTATAGTGTCACTTTCTTACGTCATTTCACGTCGAAATTTCAGGTTATTCAGCAATACATGAAGGCGGCGTAAACGTGCCAAAACTTCTAAAAATCATAACAAATCATATACTCTCCTGTTTTTGACGTTCTTGGTGTCGTTGGAATCGTCTCGACGAGTACTACGCCGTGGAGGGTTTGGTTCGCTGTTTTGGCAGAGCATAAAATCAGAAATCGCGTTTTTTAGTTCAGGTCAGAATACAAAAAGCCCCTACAACGTCTAATCAACATGTTTTATTAGGTTTCTCTACTTTACGGTGGGGGTTATGAGTTTTAGGGGGTAGATCTACCAACCTGGAGTGTAGCGAGGGGTCAGATGATGTCAACGGGCAGTGGCGACGCGAGAAAACTCTGAAACAGCGAGCGTTGAGCGTCGGAAACTGCCGTCGTCACGCGTGGAGGCGGCAGCGGCTGTCCTGATCAGAGTGGGGTGCTACGGCATCAGATCTGAAGTGAGAGGCACGTGCATGCGGCTTGGCGTGGCCGTGAAGAGGCTCAAACGGCGTGGGCTGCTTGATGTGGCCGTGGAGGAGATAGGAGGAGGGACTCGGGTGTGGTTGTGTGGGCTGGAGGAGCTTGGCCTGGAGTTTGTGTGGCCGTGGAGTTTGTTGATCTCGGAGAAGGAGGAGAAGAGGCCTGCGGCTGTGGGGTAGGGGGGTTTGTTGCGGTTTGTTGGGAAGAAGAAGGGGAGAGTGTCACGCCCCGCTTCCCAAAAACGTGGAGGCGAAGCGTGAGAAGGTCCGCTCAGACTTGAAGCTACAAAGCTGCAAGTCCGATAAGCGTCAATCAAATTTAAACTGTAGTTCCTTGCAACGCGAACGAAACAAGATAATAATAATGAAATGAGACAAAAGAGAAATCTCAGAATATCCATAAAATAAGTTTCAACATCACAGAAAAAGCCACCAGGCTAAAAGAAAAAGAGTCTAAGGCCCACACATGGCCAACAAAAGTACAACGTACAGAGAAAAGGTGCCACGAACCGACAACTAACAACAAAACCTAAAACAAAAGAAAGCTCAGCAAAGTCACCAAGAAAGGTCACCGGTGTCCACTAAACTCCTCCTGGCAGACATGGACTCAGGCTCAGCGTCAGCAACAATCACGTACTCAGCAACGGTCTCTGGCTCAAGGTCTAACATGTGACACCCAAAAGAGCAAGGGGCACATGTCAGCAAGTCTACAAGAGACTTGTGCAAGGAAACTGAAAGTAGGTAAAGCAACCTAGCAGTTCTAGCATGAATGCAATGACATGGTAGTTTAAAGTATGAGTGCAACAAGTAATGTAAAGTAAAGCAAGGTACGAGCATGGAATTTAAACATGGCATGGATGACAAGTTATACAAGTAACACTCACTAGTACAAGACAAGTAAAGTAAGCACCTCGTGCACAGAGTTCACGCCTTACAGCTAGAGTGGCTGATCGGGCCAACTCCTAAACTGATTGGTCGCTCAACCCTACCCCTCCACGTGTATCGAGCCAGGGCCTTACCCCCGAACGGGAATGCTCGCTTCTGGATCACGAGCCAGGAAGTGTTTTTAACAAGTATGGCGGAGGGGTGCACCTAGCCCGGGACAAGCAAGTACTAGTATGTATCGTATGCTACGAATGCGACATTCAATGCATGGATGACATGACATGGCAAGTAGTAAAGCGTACATGTAAGGAAAGTAAACATGACAGTTTAGTATGCATGATCAACAAGTTTAAATAGTTGGATCTAGCTTCGTTGTCAAGCTAGATAATTTAAGTGACGGATCTAGTTTCGTTGTCAAACTAGATCAAGTAGGCGTCTAGCCAGCTATCATTTCACTGACTAGTCTCTTTTACGCTAAAAGCAAGGAAGTGGCCTAAAAACATGGCCCTACACAAGAGTTGGCAAGTTTCACTTGCCTGCAAGTACAACGTCTGAGCACACCGTCCAATGAGTCCAAAAATCACAATTATCTTACGTGCACAAGTCCACCGACCTAAAGTCCATATTATTAATCTTGATTAGTGAATTTAAAACATTTAAAACATTTTAAAAATACTGATTTTAGTCTTGATTAGCATGCAATTGGGTTGGGGGTCCTAGGGGTGCAAAGCGTTACCTCAACACGACGCGAAAGCTACACTGGCGTCGGGTAGCGACGCCAGGGGTTGGAATAAGAGAACGCACTCCAAGTCCTGATTCCAAATTAGTTTCCTCGCTGGAAAGTTCAGAGCATCAACCGAAGCAACGGTTCCAGATTCCAAAGCTAGCACGTGCGACGACGGGCTACGACGTGTCGCAACGTCGTACGCGGCTAATCGTCGGAGAGAAAGCATCAAGGTGGGGCCCACAGTAGTCCTAGGGTCCTATGGGGGACCCACAATACCTCTGGAGAACTTGGGGGCCCACAGTGGCAAGTGGTGCGACGGGTGCGGGGTTGCGACGTTTGGCTCTCGGTCGTACAGCCTCGGTGCGGGGGATTCCATCGGTCGGGCACTAGGGGTGCGAGGGTTGCAGCGTTTAGGGTTGCAGTGGTGCGACGGAAGCTTGGTGCAGAGAAAACCATCGGTCGGTGCGGGAGACAACGCCGGTCGGGCACTGCAGATGCGGGGGAGCAGGCGTTGCAACGTTGCAAGCGTTGCAACGTTGCGGGTGCGGGCGGGGCTTTGGTCGGGCACGGTGAGATGCGGGGCGACGGTGCGAGACAGCGAAGCGGGGTTGTGCGGTGCGGAGCGAGTCGTGCGGAGCGGCCAAGCTCTCGGTCAGACCGAGGGCTCCTCTCAATCGGAGCAGGAGAACGGAGTGGGCGGCAGCAGCGGATGCGGAGCAATGCTTGGTGCGGAGCGGCGACCGGTCAGTGCGGGGATTTGGGCTGATTTCTCTCGGTCGGTGCGGGGTTGTTCATCGCAACGTTGCGACGATTCGTCGCAACGTCAAATTTGGGTTTTGGAAGCGGCTAGGGTTATTTTCTTGCGAAAATAGGTCTTCCTAAAGGTTGTTTATATAGTGTAGATGGGTTGACTAGGTCTAGGGCTAAATCTAATAGGATTAGAAGTTCAAAAATATTTAAAATTTGAATCTCAACTTCTCCAACTCACACAAGGACTTGATGCGGTCCAAATGAGCTGGAAATTGGCTCAAAAATTCTTCAAAACGTTTTAAACTCAAATAAATTTTCTTTGGCCGAAATTAATATAAAAATTAATTATTAAAAATATTATAAACCTTGTTAAAAATATAAAAGTGGTCAAATAAACTCCAGAAATTATAAAATAAATATCGGGGTGATCGTGTCGACGAAAGTGAGCTAACTAAGAAGATGGATCTCAATTTCGACGTCGGACGACAAAACTAAAAATAGAAACGTCCCCCGTCAAAAGTGAAAATCACAACGTCTCTTCGAGTAAGATTAAATTGTGGAAAAACGACTCGAGAAACGTCGTTCCAAAATAGTGCCACTATTTAATACTCTCAGAGGCGTTCACCACGGCATATCACAACAAAGTGTTCACAAACAAATAGAGTCTAAAATAAGCACGTGCACGGCCAAAAGCGCATGCACGAACAACGTATAACGAAAAGTGGTCGTTACAGAGAGGGAGGAGGAGTAGAGGAGGAGGCCGGCGGGTTGTGGGGAAGAGGAAGCTCGGGCTGTGGGGGCTTGTTTGCGTGGAGATGGGAGGGCTGCAGGTTTGAGAAGAAAAGAAGAAGAAGAAAAAGAGAAGGCTGTGGTTGTTGCGAGATAGGGGGAGGAGAAGCTCGGCCTTGATGCTTGCTAGCGTGGAGAACAAAAACAGGCAGCTGGAGATGATAGTAGCCCTAGGTTTAAAAAGAAGGAGAACTAGGTAGGGTTTTTGTGTGGGGTTTTAATGAAAGTTGCGGCTGAGAAAGGCCTCTAGGGGTTTTATAAAAACTTAGGGTCTCAATCCTATACAATAGCCTAGGGTTATAGGTCAAGTTGTGAAGGCCTTAGGTTTCCTATATAGGGAAGGGTTTTGTTTTATAATAACCAAGGGTGTAGGCTGCAAGTAGGTTAGGGTTATATATATATGTATTTGGTTTCATGTTGTACACCCACGTGAAGGATGAGGTAGGGCTTATGATGAATGATGTGCTCCTAGGGGTATATATATATATGTAGCTAACAAAAGATTGGGCTAGCCTTAGGGTTTTGGGCCTAGGTTTTTAATCCCTTTGTCCCCTTTTCTTTGTACAGGCCATGCGTGAATGGGGCTAAAATAGGAGGAAAATTTAAGGATCATAATAGAAGAATTATTAATAGTAATAGGAATTTAATAGGAAAATGAAAATGAAAGTAATGGCCATTGAATGATTAATGAGTTTTATTGAAAGGAAAAAAATGAAATTCAAATTTGAATCTTGTAAGTTGGAAATTATTAAATAGGAGATACTAAATAATGATAATAACAATAACAATAATAATAACCAACTACATAGTTTAATGTAATGATAGCCATCCAATAGTATGAGAAACATGCACGTGCACAGGGACGGATACGTCCAACTACGGATAAAGACGAAAGTTATTCTAGAGAAATACAGACAATATCACAGACAAGAACCGGTCGTTACAGAGATCGTTACTACTACACACAAATAATAGCAAAAGAGTTTAGAAAAATCTCAGTGTGTAGGTGTCGTCGTCTCTGTCAATCGGCACGGGCCAGCTCTCATCTGGCATGATGTAGATGTCTCATCTCACGTCTCCTCAGCAACTCAATGATGCATCCGTAAACTCTCTGAAAGTTACGGCCTTTGGTCCCCAAAATATTGCGGCATGCACATGAATATTGCGGCACTTGGGTGATGTTGCGACAAGTGAAGCGTTGGTCTTCCCCCCTCTGGTATTTCAGCTCCTGCTAGTTCTTGTACACGGGGTCTTGAAATCCCTGTCAAAGATTGCGGCCCCCTTTAGGATTGATTGAAGATTGAAGGTTAGCACATTGGGTTCCTAGGGCTAGCTGCTTGTAGGCTTGTCCCCTGAGAATTGCTGGGACAACTTGTCTCTTCAATCAGGACCGACAAAAAGCAATGAACCAACAACTCCATTGTCTCCTTGCGTGGGGTGCCTGCAACAAAGGGATGGAGTTAACAAATAATCAAATACATGCAGGCAATTGTGCACAAGGGGAAATGCGGCAGTAGATCTGGCACAATAAATTTGCGGGCTAGGTCTGCAAGGGATCGACAGCCTCCTTTTGTTGGTAGGCAAGCTTGGTTCCTTTCTTTCTAGTAGACCAGTCGGCAAGGGCTAGAGCAGAGCAGCTGCTTGATGATGGCACATATAGGCTTCGATCGATAGCCTTGTTGAAAGGGCCGGCAGCTTCAGAATGCGGATGCCTTTGTAGGTCGGTAACATGGTGGGCTTGGGTGCTAGCACTTCTCTCGGTCGTCACAAGGATCAACGAGTGGGTCGGCACCTCGATGAGCAATGGCGAAGAACTCCACGGCTACACGGAGGAACTCGACAGCAAGGTGATGATTCAGATCGGCAGCAGTTGTTCTTCGCACCTATGAACTCTAACGCTGTGAGTAGCAAGGAACGCCCACGTGTGAAGAAGAAGTTTGCAATGACAGCATGATGAACTCGGTACTCTTAATAATTCGGCAGCTGATTGTTAAACATTGCGGCTGTTGGTAGATGGGGTCCCAAGACTTGCGGCTGTGGAGATTAGAGAATTGTCCAGCTTTTCGGCTATGCAATGAGAATAATCCCTTTGGAAACTGTTGTTTGTTCTTTGGGACTTGATCCCTTGGAGATGTTAAGGGAAAGGGGATTTTTGTTTGACCTTTGCGGCTATGGGCTTCTAAGATAAAAGATTATTTCGATAAGAGTAGAGCTTTGAAGCTTGGGATTTTCCTTTGATGTTGGCTGCCAATTTTTCTAGGCTTAGGATGCATGGTTATTTATTAGGCCCTAGGGTTTTAGTTGCGGCATGAGGAAGTAGGGATAGGGGGTAAGACGGCATGGAGAGGAATCCCCTCAATCTTTGGATTTTGTTAGCCAATCAAAGATCTCTTTTGGTTTGAATGAACGATCACTTTGGAATTCAAGTAGGATTAGGAGAAGTACTAGGTTTGAATTTGGCTATGAGATTGGAACAAATAATTAAAAAGGATTTGTATTGATATTGATTTGAATTATGATTTGATTTCATCACAAATTGATATGAATCAACCCAAAGGAGATTTGAATTGATCTCTCCTCATCTCTCTCCCAGCTTTGAACAAGTCTCAATTGCTATGTAAATAACACGTTCTCCATCTTTTAGACCAAGTCCAAGTTTCTATATGAATAGCAGTTTCTCCATCTTCCAATTTGCTATATGAATTGCAATTCCTCCATCAATTGACTTGGTCATCACTTTGAATATTTACAAGTGTGCCACTCCTGAAAATACTTAGCATACACATTAGAACGTTCACACATGTTTGTTATCATCAAACACGAAGTCATCGATCGTTGAATCCAACACACGTTGTATCCAATAATCTCTACTTTTTGATGATGACAAACGATTATAAGATTTGCACTAACGTTCCAAATAATACATCGTGACATGTGTGTGTGAAGTGTGATAATGAGAGGATGTATGCAACAATATATACCACTTGATGTACAAGCATACAAGCATGCAAAGATGTAACAATAATGAGATACAAATAAGCATGGAATGCTCCCCCTATTTTCATGCTCCCCTTGAACATATATTCACATACTCACATGGTCAATTATTCATTAATGCTCCCCTTTAAACCCATATTCAGATATGGTCAATTATTCATTAATGCTCCCCCTTAAACCCATATTCAGATATGCACATATAAAGCATTAATGCAACACACATCTTCAATATTTATTTTCTCCCCATTTTGTTATCATCAAAAGCGTATACACGAAGTCTAGTTCATGTCACATGCAAAAATAAAGTATTATAAATTACGACTAACACTTGCATGTCATTTTTCTTAGAGTAAGCACTTCGATTTCAATGAAAAGTGTAACAAAGACTTCTACACATCATGTAAGTGTGATGATTAAATAATTGAATCACAAAGGGAGAAACTCTCATAGAAATCAACTAAAACCAATCCACATTTTCCAATAAACATGATATCACTAGGATTGATTTTCCTCACCTCATTAAAAAGGAGTTCAAGATACCACACTCCAAATACATAGCCTATAAGGACTCTTAGATGTGGGGGTAGCATTGTTTGACGGGTAAAATATACCAACAATAAAGATTACCCATATAGCATATGTTGGATTCTCGTGGGTAGTATACTTGCCATGAATTGTATCCATTTTACATACGGAGCAATATTCATTCTTTTTCAATTTTCTTGTTTCATATTCAATTCTTTTGTGCTCAATTTTGGCAAATACACATCATATCCCTTAGATTTATTAGTTATTTCAACCTACATTCACTTTCCAACATTTCATAAAAGATTCTCCAATTGTGCAACAATATTCAATACTCGTGGAAGTGAAGGTGAAGGTGTAGAAATCACGTTATTCAATTCATTAAGCATGTCTGGGTTACTTAGGAATTCTAACATGCATATGTAGCTATAACAATAATACAATAATTTCTACAAGGATATGAATGACATTCAATAATACTACTTGAATGATACAAAGAGAAAAGATTTTCATTAAGCACATTTTTTATCTTTTAATTTTTTTAATTTTTTTTTGATTTTTATATCAAGCAAACTAAAAGCAAGCAAGCCATCACTCAAATAAAAAATATTTCAAACATGCAAAATCTATGAAGGTATGCATTAATTTCAAAGAGGGAAAAAGATATACCTTCGCGTGGTCGTTTGGCTAAGAAGCTTAAATAATGAAACCGTTCAATTCAATGCTCCTCGCCAAATCTCCATCTTACATATTCGGTAGATGTTATGTGTGACCTTGGAGTCCAACAAGGTCCACTCATGTTAGCCATCAAATTTTTAGGAACCCACACTTGTTTAAACTTTATGTTCGTGTTCCTAAACTTACAATAATACGATCTATGACCAACACTATTACAAGTAAAGAACTTCGCATAAACATTTTTAAGCAATAGTAGGCACATTGTGGATTTTCTTAAACTTAGGCTTTTCAACATTTTTCAAACCAAAATCAAGTCCACGTCTATTATTTCCATATAATTGATTTTCAAGTATGGTATCCAACGAATATTTACCAATTGAAAATTTCCTTAATGACAATGCTAGACTAGTGACTTCAGATTTTAATAAGCATTTTCATTCACAATCAAAGTGCATTTACTTATAAAAGCTTTCTTATTGTCCTCTTCATTCTTTTTCATGATTTTAAGCTCGTTATTTAACATGCACAATTTATCATTAAGCTCTTTACTCACATAATCTTTTTCAGTTTCAAGCTAAATTAAATCTTGCTTAAGCATGCTAGAATTATTCAATAAAGAAGGACAAATAAGACAAATATCTTTTTCATGCAACCTAGAGTTCTCTTTTTCCAACAGAGCAATGGTAGAATTACAAGCAACAAGTTTTTCTTTCAATTCATTTGTTTCATGAAACATGTCGCAATTTTCTTGTTGTAGTTCATCGTTAGAATTTTAAAAAACTTCAATGTGGATTCACGTTTTTCTAAAGTAGATTCTAGGTTGTCAATTTTATCTTGCATATCATTAATAGTACATTTTTGCTTATCAAGTTCAGCTTGCATTTCTTTACACAAGTTCAGAAGATCAACTCTTTTAGTGCAAGACGTTAACTCATCGTGTTTTCCCATCAAGCAGACGAAGGAGTGCGCAACTTCATGCTCCTCATCCTCATCCTCAACTTTGCTGTCCATTTTCCACGTTAGCACCTTGGCTTTTCCTTTCTTCTATGCAACATTAGCTGTTTCTTGTGTGCAATGCTTCATATAATGTCCCTTCATGTTGCATTTAAAACAGGTGACATGGTCATAGCAGTCTGCTCAGAAGATTTTTTTAGCAGAATTAAAGTTATTGAAACGATTGAACCTGTTTAGTATTTCCGCTATTCCTTGAGGAGTTCTGATGAATTTCCTGACATTTCTGACCATCAGTGCCATCTCCTCATCGTCATCCTCGACATCTTCTCTAGCTTGAAGAGATAGTGGTTTTGTTTCTTTTTCCTTGGCCTCTGGTTTCTCTATAGCCTCTATATTCTGCAGCTCAAGCTCGTGGGACATTAAATTTCCTATCAAGTCCTCCACCCTCATCTGAGATAGATCTTTTGCTTCTTGGTTGGCAGTACTTTAGGCTTGAACGAGCTTGGCATCACACTTAAGATTTTCCTTACCTGTTCAAGGCTAGAGTATGGTTTACCGAGGGAGCTATACTTGTAGAAGATATCGGTGAACCTTGCAAACATCGCTGAAATAGATTTTCATGCGAAAGCCCTCGTACTCTGTACTCAGCAAGGCAAGTCTAGACTCCTTTACCTGTGACGTTCCCGCATGCGTCATCTCCAACGTATGCCATATTTCCTGCATAGTTGGACAATGTTAGATACGATTGAATTCAGATTTATCTAAAGAAAAAATAAGCGCTTTCATGGCTTTATTATACTATTTATCTTCAGGTTTTAACATTTCAGTATCTTGAATTTTAATCATGGGAGGACTATAACCATTTTCAACAATATTCCATATATTATAATCAATAGCTGCTAAGTAGATTTTCATTCTAGATTTCCAATAAGCATAATCTACAACATTAAATCTAGGGGGTCGTGATATGGACTGACCTTCAGCAAAAGCATATTCAATGGAATTCATGGTCAATCTAGGCTAGATCCTATAACCTGGCCCTGATACCACTTGTAGGATCTGGATCTAAGCCTAGAGGAGGGGGGTGAATAGGCTTGGAAAATTTTTCGCGCAACCTACGAGAAATCAGAAGCAGTTATAATTATATGCGGGTAAACAATAAGCAATCACAGATGCTCAACAGATTTACCCTGGTTCGGTCGCACCCATGACCTACGTCCAACCCCGAAAGCAAATACTATATTAGAAATGTTACCTGGTATAACTTGTAGCTAGAGCACCCACTCTACACTCACCTGGCTCTCAGTATCTGCACTCACCAAAGTGCTCAACAAAACTAATCCTAGTATATGCTCTAACTTGACTAGTCCCAACTAGTCAAGTCTCTCTTGTCTAGCACCCACCAAATAAGACCCCAAAAGTATCAAAAATACGGTAAAGTTTCCCCTACAGAGATCCTTTCTATTACACACAAATAATAGTAAATGAGTTTAGAAAAATCTCAGTGTATCGGCATAGTCAAATCTGTCGATCGGTACGGGCAAGCTCTCGTTTGGAAAAATGTAGATGTCTCGTCTCATGTCTCCTCAGCAACTCAATGATGCATCAGCAAACTCTCTGAAAGTTGCGGCCTTTGATACCCAAAATATTGCTACATGCACAAGAATACTGCGGCACTTGGGTGATGTTGCGGCAAGTGAAGCTTTGGACTTCCCCCCTTTGATATTTCGTCTCCTGCTAGTTCTTGCACATGGGGTCTTGAAATCCCTGTCAAAGATTGCGGCCCCCTTTATAATTGATTGTAGATTGAAGGTTAGCACATTGGGTTCCTAGGGCTAGCTGCTTGTAGGCTTGTCCCGTGAGAATTGCTTGGTCAACTTGGCTATTCAATCAGGACCCATAAAAAGCAATGAGCCAATAACTCCACTGTCTCCTTGCATGGGCTTCCTGTAACAAAGGGATGGAGTTAACAAATAATCAAATACATGCAGGCAATTGTGCACAAGGGGAAATGCGGTAGTAGATCTGGCCACACAATAAATTTACAGGCTAGGTCCGCAAGGGATCGACAGCCTCCTTTTGTTGGTAGGCAAGCTTGGTTCATTGCTTTCTAGTAGACCAGTCGGCAAGGGCTAGAGCAGAGCAGCTGCTTGATGATGGCACATATAGGCTTCGGTCGGTAGCCTTGTTGAAAGGGTCAGCAGCTTCAGAATGCGGATGCCTTGGTAGGTCGGTAACACGGTGGGCTTGGGTGCTAGCACTTCTCTCGATTTTCACAAGGATCAGCAAGTGGGTCGGCACCTTGATGAGCGATGGCAAAGAACTCCACGGCTGCATGGAGGAACTCGACAGCAAGGTGATGATTCAAATCGACAGCAGCTGTTCTTTGCACCTATGAACTCGAAGGCTGTGAGTAGCAAGGAACACCCACGTGTGAAGAAGAGGATTGCAATGACAACATGATGAACTTGGTACTCTTAATAATTCGGCAGCTGATTGTCAAACATTGCAGATGTTGGTAGATGGGGTCCCAAGACTTGCAGCTGTGGAGATTAGAGAATTGTCAAGCTTTTCGGCTATGCATTGAGAATAATCCACTTGGAAACTGTTGTTTGATCTTTGGGACTTGATACCTTCTAGATGTTATTGGGATGGGGATTTTTTCTTGACCTTTGCGGCTATGGGTTTCTAAGCTAAAAGATTATTTCTATAAGAGTAGAGCTTTGAAGCTTGGGATTTTCCTTTGATGTTGGCCGCCAGTTTTTCTAGGCTTATAATGCAAGGTTATATATATAAGCCCTAGGGTTTTAGTTGCGACATGAGGAATATGCCTAGGGGGTAAGACGGCATGGAGAGGAATCCCCTCAATCTTGGGATTTTGTTAGCCAATCAAAGATTTCTTTTGTCTTGAATGAAATATCACTTTGGAATTCAAGTAGGATTAGGAGAAGTAGTAAGTTTGAATTTGGCTATGAGATTGGAACAAATAATTGAAAAGGATTTCTATTGATATTGATTTGAATTACGATTTGATTTCATCACAAATTGATATGAATCAACCCAAAGGAGATTTGAATTGATCTCTCCGCATCTCTCTCCCAGCTTTGACCAAGTCACAATTGCTATGTGAATAGCCGTTCTCCATCTTTTTGACCAAGTCCAAGGTGCTATATGAATAGCAGTTTCTCCATCTTCCAATTTGCTATATGAATATCAATTCCTCCATCAATTGACTTGGTCATCACTTTGAAGATTTACAAGCGTGCCACTCCTGAAAACACTTAATACACACATTAGAACGTTCACACATGTTTGTTATCATCAAGCACGAAGTCATCGATCGTTGAATCCAACACACATTGTATCCAACACTATGTTCTCAATTACATTAAATGACTTTCTTAACGCATATGCTTAAGGACAATGATTTCCTTAAGTTCTGGGTCCAACAAATAAATGCACGCTACCTGTCACTTGCCTCTATAAGGGGAAGCTTGAACATAATGATGTTCAAAGCATGTTTCTCATTACAATTTGTTGAGTCAACTCAAGGTTGTATGGAAAAAGGTTTCGATCTGCAAGGTTCGAAACTTCGATCAAACTATTTGATTCGAAGATGAGTGCACGAGCGGTACAAGACCATGTATCCAAATCAGATCTTGAGTCAAGAAACTTGTTGAGTCAACTCAAGGTTGTGAAGCTCAAGTGTTTGGAAACGTTAGGTGCTTGCACAGATAATAATTTTGTTGGGTCGTGTAATATCTAAATGAGATTTAGAAAAGAAAGAAGGCGCTAAGGAAAGTCAATTGAGAATGATAGCTTTATTTATCATTAGTAAAGGCATAAGTAGGAGGAACTGAAATGTGACATATTTGATGTCACAGTTTCAGGATAACCATTATACAAAAAGAAATAGATTGTCTACGTGTTGGAAAAGGAACAATTGTTGTTTCTTGGACCTTGTAGGACTTCAATCACAATTTTTGACGAATGTCGTCACCTTGCTTCTGAGGCAATGCTTTATGTGAGTAATTTGTATAACGATAATGTATTAAATGTTAATACATGAATACGCAAATTATAGAAACTTTATCTATGGAAAAATAGACTAGGCCGTACCGATAAGAACAAACTTGACAAGTCACATAAAGAGAGTTTTGATCTCTGGTATTATGAGTCGAAAGACACTTGTAAGTCTTGTCTCAAAGGTATAATTGCCTAACACCTTCTGAGAGATAGTTGAAGAATGAGTTGGAGAACTCACGGTCTTATACATACGGATGTATTCAGACTAAGTCTAAATTAGCCTAAATAAGTTATTCTTATTTTATTACGACACGTGTTCTTGCTGAAACACAAGTCTGATAAAATAGATAACACAATAACAGAAGTGTTTGAACTGCTTCGATCAGATCAAAAAGTCAAATACTTAGCTGTAAAAATCTAGCGTAAATTAAAAAGAAAATGTGATTTTCTCTCAGAACAAGTCTCTTACCACATCGGTGTGTTAGAGAGCATGAACCGTAGTTTGTTAGACATGGTGCGATGCATGGCAAGTGACTCTGAGTTATAATCCTCACTCTAGGTTAAGTCCCAGATAGTAATGCCTAGGTTTTGATAAGGTTCTGTGAGGACCTTATCAATAAGATATTCATTAAATCAATCATTAGGAAGTTAAAGAATTACTCGAGACTCGTGAGACGAAAAGTCGAGTAAGACATCATAGTTGATGATGGCATAGTCAACTTCCACGATGCAATTCGGAGTAGAGAATCTGATTAATAACTTGATGCAACCAGAAAAGGTCCGTACACGTAAATAAAGTATGGACTTTAGTTTACGTGCCCAAAGAAAGTGTTTCTTATTGGCTGCAAGTAAATCTTCAAGACAGAAGATTGGTGCAGAGAGAAAATGGTGAAGTACAACTTATGTTGATTGAGAACGATTATCATCCTAATTCCTATAAATGGATTATGATGAAGCCGTCTCACCAGCAAATGTGTACAGATCTACTAGGACCGAACTCGATGTTAATGCTCAAGATGGCTATGAAAATTGGAGAATTCATATATAGTCTGTTTTCTAAATATGATTTAGAAGAACAAACTTATATGAATCAGTCAGAGAGTTTTCAAGGTCAGTGGGAGCAGATAAAAGTATGCGAGGCATCAAGGAGCCGGAACATATGGTTTGACAAAGTGGTTAAAGAGTTTGACACTTTATCAAAATGATTATGAATCGTCTAAATGACAAGTAAAACTTATTATGGATTATTCTAGACGACGAGCTGGATGAGATCCAGTCAAGAAATTAATCATGGATTCCAAGAGATCAAGTGAATTATTTGGATGAGATTCAAATATGTGGTCTAAGATAAACATAGAAACCCCTTAAGTCTATACAGTAGACATTTTACCAGATCAAATCACGAAGGCTCTACCACATGAAGTCTGGAAAGACTTATGTGTAAATGCGATATGAGATACCAGGATAAATGGGCCCGAGTGCAAGTGCGAGATGTTGAGAGATGGGTATGCCCTCGAGGCAAATTCATCAATGTGTATCTATATAGACATCAAATTCAAAATAACAGTAAGCTGTTTGGTAAGTATTTATCTAAGTTAATAGAAATGTTGTAATCATTAGAAAATTAGGTAAAGTCCTGAGACTTAATGCAAGGCCAAACATGTATCGAGATGAGGATCGTGATCATGGAGAAGTGCTTGACCGTTAGTAGCATAAGTCTAAAAAGGTTCATGGTCATAGATGTTTTGAAAAAAGGATATCGAAACATCGGATAAACCATTGTGTCTTAGTCTTCACCGTGTAGCGGTGACGATGATCTCATGATCGTTTGACTTGGCAAAGTCGAAGACGAGACACAGGTGCTCATTGGAGAATGAGTTCATTAAACGTCCCAACAAGAGTTATCATATGGTTATGATTGACCAATCTGTCAATGATAACTCTTAGTGATGATAGGAAAGTTAGTCTTTTGACTTGAGGTCATTGTACGAACCTGTGCGTGAACGTTGTTACTTAGATCACTGATCTAGTCTCGGGTAAGCCCCGTTGAAAGGTCTTTGGTTGGGTGACATTTAAAACGTGCGAGGAGAGTAATGACCAAGATAGGATTTGTCTCTCCCGATCAATGGGAGATAGTGTCGTAGTGTTAGTTCGATCTTTAGTGAAAACTCTGGCCAGAGTATGTTGGAAGATGTCCAACATTATTTGACTAAAGATCGATGGAGACTAACCGGCTTCGAGCCATTGCGGTTGACAGTTTGACCGTACCCTAGGTTTGAATTAAACGGCATAGTTTTGACAAAGAGACTAAAATTGCGGTATTCATCACGGACATAGTCAAGGTGGTCCCGACAATACTCATGTCAATGAGTTAACAACATAAGTATGATACTAAAACAGGGATGAAGCCTGCTGCTCGCGGTTACTGCCGTCTGGGACTTCGAGCCCCACCTGTAGTAGGGTCAAGCTGTATGGTCTCACAGAGAGTGCGATCTTCATCAAGTAATAGGTAGAAATTAGGGAGAATATGCATTTGATGCAAGGGATAGAAACCGCAAAGAGTTTGCAGTTAGCTTCTACATTTGGGATAAATGATCATGAGTGCCAGTGGGAGATATTGGGGGATGTAAGCCCTCGGTTCATTTGTATTTGATGCAAATGATATTTTATAAATAGATGTAGAAATTTTGCATTTGATGCAAAGGGATATTTAATGCATCGTAAATTTTTTACGTGCGTATTTAATATAATAAATGCATATAAAGGGTTACCTGCATGACGGGATCGTCCCGGTCTAAACGCAGGTTCAAACTGTGTCAAAAACAGACTTGTTACAACCTCAAGATCGACTCATATTATCTAGGCCCACTTGTTCAAGGCCCGAGTCTTGGCCCGCCAAAACTCCCTAGGGAAGCCTAGTTTGCTGATGCTCGCAGAGGTCTAAGGAAGCTCACTAGCAGAACGACAAGCTTGCCTTAGAATAGCTCGCCCAGCAGAACGACAAGCCTGCCATCAACATCAGGAGAGTCCTCCAGCAGATCATATAAGTCCATACCAGCTCGCCTCAGAGTGGTTCGTGCCAAGAGCAGCTCGCCCTACAAGAAGCTCGCCCAGACATCGCTCACCTACCAGGTCGCCCAAGGAGGAAGACGACACGCCACTAGCAGTTCCACTACAGACAAACCTGATAAAAGCGCACCTGGTCGCTTCACTTCCTGACCGCCTGTTGAAAGCATGACTGGCCGTTTCATCGCCAGTCAGCCTAACAAATGCACACCTGACATTAAATGGCTCTGACGGCCAGACAAAAGTGTGCATGACACGTTCGGCTCTGACACCCACAGCCGGACCTCTGACACTGCCAGCTCAGCTAAAGCAACTGACTCCAGCAACCTATAAATACCCCTTCTCCTCCAACAAGAAAGGGGCTCGCTAATCTGTAATAATTCCTAACACATCTATCAATACACAAGGTCGAATATCTTCCACATATTTGTGCCTTCCACACCAGCTCGCCACACAAGTGCCGATCTACTTCGATTGAAGGGCGACCTCGGGCTTTTCATCTACAAAGCACCTTCCAACTATGATTAGCCCCGTATAACCTTCAAAACATATAATCATTGTACCCGTGTGTCTCATTTAAATACAAATTCAGTGTTAGCGGATTTTACCTGCAACAGGACTCCAAACGTGCAAGATAGAGCCAAAACAGTCAAAACATCTCAAAGGGTTTGAGCTGAGCTAATAGCCTAGCCATTTTGGGGCTGAACCCAGACCAATTCAAAGGGGGCCCGCGCCAGCTAGGCGGGCCCATCTCTTTTGTCGTTGGAGCCCAAGCGTTGGGCGCTAGTCCAAAGCTTTTGCTAGCGCCCATTTGGGCACCAGGCCAAACACGGGCATGGGCATAGCACGGGCATGGGCACGAGCATGCCTGTGCTCTGCATTGGCACGTGGCACACGCGCTTTGCACGTGTACTGCCAGCTGGCATGCATGCAGGTGGGCCCAACACACAGGCTAGGGTTGCGTGCAGGCTGCAGCGGCTGGCCTTTTTCGAAAGTTATGGGTTTTGGCTGATTTTGAGACGTTGTTTGAGGGATCAAACGACGTCGGATTGACTAGCTGTTTTTCCTACGCGTTCACTATTCAGCACTCTTCGATTTGATAGGTTGTATCAAATGTGAAGCTCAATGGTGAGGGAGTTAAAGTTCAAAGAAGTTTTGCCTTTTTTAAGGCAAATATCTTGAATGTTTAACTCCAAAACCATTAGTCCCACATCAGAAGTGGAGTAAAAGGGAGGGGTCAGCCGCCTATATATATAGGGGCTCGCCCCCTCCTCTAAACTCGTTCCAAGCTCTAAATCTGAGCGGCTCCCAAAAGTTTGGAGCACACTCAGATCTAAGCTTAAAATAAATATTTTCATCTCCCTATATTTCTCCTTTGCCCCTGAATGGCTCTAGCAAAGCCACAAAGGGGCTCGGATTCGATTCGGAGTCTTGGCGAAGGATCCACTCAAGTGAAACTTTCTTCGACACGTGGTTAAATCAGCGACAAGGGGGTTGCTCGCCTCGGGACGTGGTACGGTTCGAGAAGCGGTTCAGCTCGGGACGAGGAGCGGCTCGGGACATGGTTCGGTACACCTTGTCGGTGCAAGCAAGGTTTCGGGTATGTAGTTTCATTAAGCATAGTATTTATATTATTGCAGTAGCTTAGATCTATCTTGGGGTGGTCAGACCCACCTCAAGATAGTAGAGATCCTGGCTAGGGTCTTAAAATCCTTAGGGATTTTCGGTAAATAGTTTAACGATTTCTTTTCCTCTGCTTTTTCTTTTGCCTCTATCGTCCGTCCGACGTAGGACGTGTATAGAATTGTGCCCTAAGGATCCCCCAAAACCCAATAGGGATCAATATATTTTATACTATAACTTGACACCGTGCACTTACGGTACTCTCTGGGAGTTACATTTGGGATACATCTAGCCTTGGCATTTGTGCCACTGCTAGGTGGGTTTTAGGTGTTAGTTCCGGGCGCATCAAGTTTTTGGTGCCGTTGCATGGGAAGTAACGGTTATTATTTAGGTTATTTCTTTATTAAAGATAATTGTTCTCAACTCTTACCACCTCTTATCTTTCCGTATTTTAGTTCTTTTTATTCATTTGATACTAACGGTATTTCTCTGAGTTTTTTTGTGCATGAACACTCACCTCGGGGTCTTGACAAAGAATTATTATTTGACCCCGAGATCGAAAAGACCTCAAGAAGACTCAGAGCTGAAAAGAGGAATCATATTATTTTTGAACCAATGGTAGAGAGTAATGCTACTCCTCCACGTATCGGGTCCATCCGGGACCATATACAGCCAAATCTTTTCAGTACGTCTTCCATCTTGAGGCCGCAGCTGGCGGCAGGAAGCTTTGAGCTAAAGACTGGATTGATCAACCTGATGCAGCAAGACCCCTTTCATGGGCATGCACATTAGAACCCAAACCATCATATAGACCTCTTCCTGGCGAAGTGCGACACCTTCCATGTTAAGGACGTAAGCGATGATGCCATAAAGCTCAAATTATTTTCGTTCACTCTGAGGTACAAGGCCTCTTATTGGTTGCAAGCGCACCCTTCAAATACCTTCATGACTTGGGAGCAGTTGGCTCTAGCCTATGTGAACAAGTTCTATCCATTGTCAAAAATGGTAAGGATCCGCAGGGCGATCACTAATTTCGAGCAACTTCCTCAGGAGTCGTTGTATTATACAAGGGAAATATTTAAGGATCTGCAGCATCAATGCCGCACCATGGATTCTTTGAGTGGGAATGTATTCAAAGCTTCTATAATGGGCTTTATCCAGGCACCAAGATGACCATGTAGGGGAATTGGCGTCCCTTAGGGCACAAAAACTCTAGTCCCGTCCTAAGTCGGACGGAACATAGACACAAAAATCATTTGCAGCGGAAGAAAAACTAGTTAATCTAAATTAACATGCAGTTAAAACATTTTTAACTTAGCCCTAAGGTCCAAGACCCTATGCCAAGATCTATGCCGACTTGGGATGGATCTGACCATCCCAAGAAGGATCTAGCCTACTGCGATTAAACTAAACTAATGCTAATAAAATACCCGGAATCTCAGCCCTGGAGCAGGCGAGATGTTCCGCGCCGTCTTCCGAGCTGCTCCCATCCCACGCCGAGCCGCTCCTTGATCCGCTCCCCGAACCGCTCCTCGATCCGCTCCGCATCCCGAGGCGATCAATCCCCGTGCCGCCGAGCCAACCACGCGCCGAAGAAAGTTTCACGCGAGTGAAACCTCCGTCAAGATTTCAGATTCAGAATCCGAACTCCTTCGTGGCTTTGCTAGAGCCCTCAGGAGTAAGGCGGAAATTTAGGGAGATAGAGAAATATTAATTTAAGCCTAGATCCGAGCGTGCTCCAACATTTACGAGAGCCGCTCAGATCTAGAGCTTGGGACGAGTTTTGAGAAAGGGAGGAGACCCCTATTTATATAGGCGGCGGACTCTCCCCTTTTCACAAAATCCGATGTGGGACTAAATGATGAGTTAATTAAAATCAAGTTAGTTTGCACTTCACAAAGTGCAAACTTCCGTGAATTTTAACTCACTCACCGTTGAGCTTCAGGATTGATACAACCTATCAATACGATAAGCGTTCAACCGTGAACGCATTGGAAAAAACGGTTCGTCAATCGGAGTCCGTTTGACCCTCCAATTGAGTGTCCAAAGATCAGCCATAGGCTAGTTTTTCGCAAAAACTGAGCCGTTAAAAACTGCCCATTAAACCTAGGGTTCCACACCCAAAGGTGGGACCCACAAAACCTGACTGGGCGCCCAAACCCAGACCTGGGCACGGGCGCCCAAGTCTGGGCGCGGGCGCCCAGGCGCCTGGCGTCTGGCGCCCAGGCGCCCAGGCGGGCGCCTGGGCCGGGCCAAGCGCCCGGCCCAGAACGCCTGGGCGCCCAGCGCCCAGGCGTCCTGGGCCGCCTGGGCCCAGGCCTGGGCCGGGCGCCCAGGCCCAGGCGGGTCTGGGTGCCCAGGCCCAGGCCGACCTGGGTTTTATTGGGTCTGGCCAGCAGGTCAGACCAGGTCTAGACTGGGCTGCTGGTCTGCCTGGTCTGACCTGATCTGACCCTTTGGACTGTTTTGGGCATAACTTGATTATCTGGCATCCGATTTGGACGCCGTTCGAACCTGGGTCTAGACCGGGACATTCCCGTCTTTCCTGTGAACTTTTCCTTGCGTTTATTTTATTAAATATTGTATTAAACAATTTAATACACATTTAATCGCTTTTGCATCAAATGCAAAATAGTCCCTATCTAAGCTTAAATTACCATATTGCATCAAATGCAATTGTTTCATCTCTTGCATCAAAAATGCAATTATTCTCCCTAACTAATTTCTACCTATTACTAGACGAAGCGTTGCACTCTGTGTGAGACCCTACAGCCTGACCCTTACAACAGGTTGGGCTCGAAGCCCTATACGGCAGTGACCACGAGCAGTGGTTGCCGTCCCTGCTTCAGGAATCATCATTATGTGGTTAACTCATTGACATGAGTATTGTCGGGACCACCTGACTGTTTCCGTGATGAATTCCGCAGTTATAGTCTCTTCGTCTAAATTGTGTCGTGTAGATCAAGTCTGGGGTACGGTCAAACTGTCAACCCTTATAACTTGACTCCGGTTAGTTTCTATCGATCTTTAGTCAACTAATGTTGGACTTCTTCCAACATACTCTGCGCAGAGTTTTTACTAAAGACCGAACTAACTCTACGACACTAACTCCCATTGACCGGGAGAGACGAATCCTCTCTTGGTCATTACTCGCCTCGTACGTTTCAAGTGACACCCAATCAAAAGACCTTTCGACAGGCCTTGCCTCGAAGCTAGGTCAGTTGATCTAAGTGGCACCATTCACGCACAGGTCCGTCAAAATGACCTCAAGTCAAAAGACCAACTATCCTATCATCACTCAGAGTTATCACTGACAGATTGGTCAATATAACCATATGATAACTCTAGTGGATCGTTCAGTGAACTCATTCTAATGAGCACCTGTGTCTCGTCTTCGATTTCGCCAAGTCAAGCGATCATGAGATCATCGCCACCGTTAAACGGTGAAGACTAAGACACAATGGTCTATCCGATGTTTCGATATCCTTGTCTCGAAACATCTACGACCACGAACCATTTTAGACTTATGCTACAGACGGTCAAACGTTTCTCCATGATCGAGATACTCATCTCGATACTCATTTGACCTTGCATAAAGTCTCAGGACTTTACCTAAGTTGATATCTAATGTTGACTACATTACAATATGACTTAGATAAATTATTACCAAACAGCTTACTGTTATTTCGAACAAGATGTTTGTGCTATTCACACAGGAATAAATGGCCTCGAGGGCACCATATTCCTACAGACCATAGATGTCTCCGCTCAAGGTGCTCTTTTAGACAAGCTACCAGAGGAGGCCATATCTTTGCTGGAGCAAATGGCCTCGAATAATCAACAATGGAGCGGTGAATGCTCAAACATCAAGGGTCATAAGGTGAAGATTGCCACGCACTTAGATTGGCAACTTGAGACCCTCTGCAAGCAGGTAGCAAGGATAGAATAGTGGTTGGATGCTATTCCTCTCACTCCTAGAGCTCCGGTATATGCTACTCATGAAGACTATACCGAGCAAGGGTACGCCCCAATAGAAGTGTCCTAAGTGTTCTACGAAGGAACAGACGTACCAGCGGAGCAAGTCCATATTATTGGAGGATAGGGGAGAAATCAATGGCAACATCCGACGGTGAGAAACCATCATGGGCTTTCCTATGGTAACCCAAATAGAGTATTGCAACCTCCAATGCAACAAAGGCCACCATAACCACCTCCTCAACAACAATGGTCACCTCCTCAGCAACAACAGTATGGGCTTAGGCCATCTGGGCCTTACAGACCACCAGGGTACAACAATAGACCACCACAACAACAATATCAACCGACGGCCCTAAGATCTAACTTGGAAGTGACCTTGGACGTATTTATTAGTGGGCAAACGAAGAACAATGCTGAAACTGCAGCCCACTTTAGGTCCCTTAACACCTCCGTTGACGAGTTAAAAGCTCAAATGGCTCAATTAATGAAGACTCAAGGAAGATTGCCCTTTCAGCCTGAGCCAAATCCTAGAGGGCAAGTCAACGCGGTGGTTGCTATCACCACGAGGGGAAGAAAGGTCACCGACGATGTCATGGTGACGTTTTTCAAAAAGGTGAGCCAAAGATCATCCATTCCTACTCAAGAGGAAGACACCACTACTTCAGCCCCTATTGTGGCCAATGACGAGGAGGGAGCTACAAAGAATCCACATGCCATTGGAGAGAGGGATGCTTTGCCTTCTACACTTCCTATTCCCACCACTACGGCACCAGCGGATGCTATTGGTACTTCAAATCAATCTATTCCAAAGGATGCTACTAGAGACAAGGCAAGCCGACCTCCACCTCCTTATCCTCAAAGGTTAGCCATGGCGAAATTTAAGAAGAAATACGCCAAATTCTCTGAGCTTCTCAAGGGAATCCAATTGAATATCACCTTCATGGACGCAATCACGGAAATCCCCACGTATGCTATGTTTTAAAGGATCTAATAACGACGAAGCGTAAACAAGAAGAGGTGAAGCTTTTGGATAATTGCACCTCCGTCATCAAAAATCATCTATCTAATAAGTTACCGGATCCTTGGATTTTCACGGTACCGTGCTCTGTTGGCAGCACCCCAATTAGTAGAGCCTTGATCGACTTGGGAGCGAGCATTAGCTTGATGCCACTCACTATCTTTAAATGGCTAAATACGGGAACATAACTTGAGCCTACCGACATGAGCATTCAACTAGCGGACCAATCGATTACCTATCTGGTGGGTATAGCACGCGACATCATATTGCAAATACCGCCGGGCTATACGTGCCGGTAGACTTTTTGATCATGGATATGCTGGAGAAGGGTAGTTCACAAATTATATTGGGGCATCCATTCATGGCGATGGCTGGAGAACTGATCGACGTCCGTGAGGGAACGTTATCTTTAAACGTGGGTAACATTGAGGTTGAACTCCGCTTGCAAAAGCCGATGAGGGATCGCGCCCCACAAGAAGATGTGAGCTATCTTGAGCTCTTAGAGGACGAGGCTACCAATGAATATGCCATGGAGGAGATTTCCAAAGACCCCATGAGTATGATCTTACTTGACGATGGCGGTGCATCATATACAACAAGGCAGTGGTCACCTACTTGCAAGTGCTTGATGAGGACCCTCCTGAAGTACCATTGCAACATCAAGAATCGGAGGCTATGATCTTTTCAGCCGATGAGGGCCAACAAGGAGAAGCACACTAACTCCCACTGCATGGCCTCATTGGGAAGCATGACGGGCGTATTTCATAAGCGTCCAACATCCACGATCATCATTGAACATCTTGAGGGAGTCAAGCTTACGACTTAAAACAAGCGCTTATCGGGAGGCAACCCGATTTTTCTTTCTTTAGTTTTTAGTTTTCTTTTTGTTCTTCCCTTTTCCATTGAAAAAAACCAAAATAATTTTTTTTAAATTCCTTCAAAATACAAAACATAAAAATTTGATGAGTTCATCATTCTACAGGTTGAACAGTGGAGAGAGAGTGCCAACAGATGAAAAGAAAGAGAAGGAACCAAGAGCAGAGAACTATAGAGCAATACTAGCTCAGGGGACAATAGCAGGTCACTCGACCGAGCAGCTACCTTGCTCGGTAGAGCTACAGTCAGATGAAGGAGTAGGCCAAAAGAGCTCCCTAGAAGTTAATGCGACTCGAATGAGTAGCTACCCTACTGGGTCGATCTACAATAGGAGCTCAAGAAGGCCAAAATCAGCACTCTGTTTCTAATTTGACTCGATTGAGTAGCTAGGCTACTCGGTCGAGCTACAAAAGGAGTCCAAACAAGCTGAAAAGGGCTCTTTGAAAGCTTAATAGACTTGACCGAGTAGCTACCGTACTCGGTCGAGCTATAAAGGGAGCAAAAAAGAGCTGAAATCAACACTCTATTATAATTCAACTCAACCAAAGCTGAGTAAGCAGCTCGTTCGAGTAGTAGGGAACAAATATGGGATTTAAAATTCCAGACTTTTTATTACTTTTTAGCTCGATTGAGCAGCTATCGCTGTTCAACTGAGTAGCAACTAACGGGCGGGGCCCGCTCTTCACTTAAAACTGATCGGGCCTAACCATAATCCTATTCTAATTCAAAAACCCAGCGCCCGAGTCCCCTTAACCCTGATCCTTCGCTCGATTCGACCCTGTACGCCGGAGCTCTGCAGCCTCCGCCGCCTGAGCCTGAGCTCCGCCACCATCCACCGCACTCGGTCCGACCACCACTCCCTCCTCTCCATCCGTCTTCACACACACACACACACACACACTCTCTCTCTCTCTCTCTCTCTCTCTCTCTCTCTCTCTCTCTCCAGATCTCTCTCGCCCAAATGCCCCAAACCACCGTCGCCGGTTCCTACCTTCTGCCACCTCTGCCGCCCATGCCACTCGAGCGCCGCACCTCCAGCAGCTCGATCCACCCCAAAAGCCCCTATCTCCGCCCCCTCTCACCCCTATCTCTCCCCATCTCTCTCACCCTCTCCCAAAATCACAAATCTGAACCCTAACCCTAATTCTTTCTAATTAAGAACCCCATACCGATCCATTTTCTTAATTACTTGCTAATCCTATCTTCATTACCATTTGTAGGTACATTTTGAGCTATTCGTAGAGATGATCAGCTGGGGATAATTTGGGATATCTTTGGATTGAGGCTTCACACATGCACGATCACTTTTGCTTTCGGCAAGACTTACAGACTCGGTATATTTGCTCCACTCTTATCTTTATTACCGTGTCTCGCATTTTCGTAGCTTAGCACACCATTTGCACGATGCCTCCTAGGTTGCGGCCTAGGAAACCTCGACCAGCTAGGAAGAGGAAGGCTGGCAATCCCGGCTCCTCATCTTCTCGGCAGTCACGCCACCGCCGTCGCTCACCCACTTTCGAGGAGCTCTTGGGCACCTCCACGTCCTCATCCTCACCCTCACGATCACCATCCCTCACGCCTCTAGCGATAGAGGCCCCACTCACTACCCACATCCCTACACCCTCCACTCCTGCTCCTCTACCACCACCTGCACAGCCCGCACCATCCACCCTGAGGATGTATGATATCGCCTTCAGGGATGATGCTCACCACGAGCGTTTTGTCGCCATCTCTCACCGCACTATTGTACCGACCCGCTTCGTCCACGTCCCCACCCTCATCAGGCTAGGCATCTTACATGGTGTCCATATGCTTTACCAGATCATCGGTTTTGACCGACTCCTTGCCACGCATGCACACACATACACGTGCCTCACCCTCGAGTCGATGAGCTCCATTGTACGAGAGGGTGACGGAATCTACTTCCGACTGCTTGATCACGACATAATAGTCATGCACACCATGATCTATGCACACTTCCATTAACCTGCCATCCTTGACCCAAGCCTTTCATACTCCCCAGACTACAAGCTTACCACGTTCAACGTCAAGCAGTTTTGGAGTCTATCACTGTCCTCCGAGGATATAGCCCTAGCAGGACTAAGTCATTAGACATAGTCCATGCCTGCCTCCGCTACACCTATCGCCACCTAGTCACCACCCTCTTCTCCAGGCCAGAGGTTGGGACACTCTCCCTTCCTGAGTTTACCCATCTTATGGGGATGACTCGACTTCTGCGCCATTACCGCGATGGCACCATCCACCCCTTCCTACTTTCTGATGCAGCACACTGGCTGTGTCACCGCCTCCTCCAGACCGCCTATGCCACGACAGATATCTATTGTGGCAGTTTCTTCACCATTTTTGCCTCCATGCTCGGCCTTGCACTTCCAGCTGGTCTAGTGACACACACTGGGCCTACTCGACTAACTCTAGATGTGCTTGCTCACATGCACATCATCAGACCACATGGTGAGCATCACTAGATCTACCTACTAGGCACCTAGCACGAGCACCATCTCAATTTGCCCCGCCTGATTTTGACCCAGTTATGCTTGACTGGGTCATTCATGGCATTATTCCAATCTCTCCCATCTATGTCCTTGAGCCCCCAGGAGGACCAGTCACCGATGACGACTATGACTGGGTACTCAGCTTCAATGAGGAGGAGCCCGACTTTGCTGCCCTCCTAGCAGCCCATCCTGTAAGCACTTCTGTCCACACAGCTGTCAGTACTCTTACCATTACCACTACCACCACCCTCACCACTTCCACACCCAACACCACCGTAGAGACTTCCGGGGCTATCCACACCTTTTCCCCCGAGGTCACTGCTTCAGTATCTTCCGTTCCCGGACCTGAGGGCACGTTTGTTTCTGACGCTCCTATTTCTACCATTTCACCTTCTTTGGGGCATGTCCCCACCACTGCTGTCCCCACTAGTTTTGAGTCGCCTGCACCTTACATAATCCTGTGGACCCCTCCACTTCCCTTCTTATCACTTTAGGGTCCACAGCTACACTTTCTGGAACGACCTCTGTACCCGCATCAGCTGTCTTTACCGGAGAATCGTGGTGTCTATCACTACTTGTGTTTCCACGACGTCTCCCATTTCTGATGATGATGATGCTTCTATCTCTGCACCGGATCTCGGATCCATTCCATTCAAATCCTCGTCCACCGAGATCCCTATTAGACCGCCCTCTCCTGATTTTGTCTTCAGACCTCGTTCTTCACATGGACGAGGCCATGCTAAGAGGGTCGTTCTAGTAGTTCTTCACATGGACCTAGTTCCCGCGTCACTGACACATGTTTGACTGCAGTGGAGACTGAGGTTGCTCGCTTAAAGCGTACCTTTGACACCTTCGCCAGCTCAATCGCCACCCACCACTAGTCAGTTGAGTGGGACCTCTCTACAATTCTTGACATTCTGAGGACGTAGTAGTTTGCACCACTTGTCATACTCGCACATGCTCCTCTTGCTCAACCAGACCCTCCCCCTCCTGCCATACCAGCACCGCTCACTGTGTTGCACTCTCAGGCTTCTGCAGGGCCTGTCACTGTAAGGATCCTCTCTATGGGGAAAACACTAGAAGGGGGGTTGAATAGTGTTTATGCAATTTAAGAAGATAGTTACACCAATTTAAATGCAATCCAACAAAATAATGCGGAATAGAAATTAAACCCAAAATGAAACACACGCAAACGCAGAGATGTTTCAAGGGTTCGGATTACCCAGGTCACTTCCCGACTTGTTCCCGGTAATCCTACGTCCCTTCCACCCGGATACCTCCGGATACTCAAGTTAGAACCCTAACTTGAGGTTTCCTTAAAACCCACTTGTAGCAACCCTACAACTGAAATCGAAATACAATCGATTGACATTGACTCCCACAACTTGGGAGCAAGCAAACCGCTCTCACAATCCGAGAGCAAATTCAAATAACGAAAGTTATTAAATATGAAAGCAACACTTACAATCACCTATGCCTTGAAGTAGAACTTGAAGGAGAAGTGTGTTGTGTGTTGGAGACTCTCTTGGAAGAGAGGAGAAAGCCATTTCTCTTGACTGCACCAAATGCCTAGAAGATAACTCTTTGGTTCTAGGTTGGAGAGCAAGAGATCAAAGATTGGAATTCTTAGGGCTTTGGATTTAAGAGCTTTTAAACTTGAGAACGAAAGCTTGAGAGATTTTGCAATAGCCTAGGTAACCTTTCAATGGAACAGTAGAAGTCCCTTATATAGGTTTCTCAAAATCCACAAAATAGATTGGGCAAAAACCCTTTAGGAATCCGTGAGAAAAATCTCAACGGGTAGAATCTGCGCTCGTGAGAGTCGACTGTTGAAGAAACCACAGTCGACTGTTGCACAGTCAGCAAGGGTAGGTGAGAATTCATAATGGTAACTTACCACATGGATAGTCGACTGATGAAGGAGAGACAGTCGACTGTAAAACCAACATGCGACTGTAAGTTCTTCTACAGGCGACTGGCCAAAAGATGGGTAAGTTAAAGAATTCTGGAAATCTTCTGAGATAACAGGACAGACGATTGATGAGGATAAAACAGTCGACTGTTAATCAGAACGGGTGACTGTAAATCCTTATACAGACGACTGTCAAATACCCTGAGAATTTCCAGAGAGCTGAGTCAACAAATTGGCTCACAGACAGACGACTGTTGCAGCATAGACAGTCGATTGATCCAATGGACAGTCGACTGTATATTCAACATTAGTCGGCTGTAAAAATACAGATCAACAGAGTTTGGGCAAATGACAGACAGGCGACTGATTCACAACACACAGTCGACTGTCACTTGGACAGGCGACTGTATATCGTTCATGAGTCGCCTGAGGGAAATAAGACAGAGAAGCCAAAAACTAGATTGTAAAAGTTTGTGCATAACAGGCGACTGTAGAACAAAGCACAGGCGACTGTAAAGTGTTCAGCAGTCGACTGTTATAAACAAAACAGACACTATCAAAAGAGAAATGAATTGGAGTCTAAGGACAATTGATCTATTGAGGTCCTAAGATAGAAATGAGGAAGTGTGTGCGTGCTCCATCAATGTTCTACTTCTAAGCTACATACTAGAAGAGATAAAAGAAATTTACATTGACGAATTCTCTCTTCTATCCAACGTATGATCTTGAAGTCTTCATGGAGCTTCAATCACCATCCACGGTCATCCAATCCATTTCATATGCCTTCAATAAACTTTGAGTGTCATCCATTGCAAGTAGATCTTCATATTAAGATTAGTCAAAGGATTATCGCAAAATAGGGGATTAGTCACAAGTATTTATGTTTACTCATCATTAACACCAAGTAGGGAGAAGTCCAATACTTACCATTCTCCCTCTTTTTGATGATGACAAACAAACAAAAAGAAAAAGATAAATAATTGTGCGTAATGAAAACTTACTCCCCCTACATAGATGCCAATCAAGTTAGTCAACAAATATTTGGGTATCTATATATCAATTGAAGCAAATGAATAAGATATGAGTGAATTTAAATTCAAGAAATATAGGATTAAAAAATCTCTATTCATTGTAATCTTACTCCACCTAAATCTAAGGCAACTTCAATCTTAGATTCAAAGTGTTAGCACATACTTAGTACATTCATTATGAATCTTGTATGTTTATTTCTCTCTCCCTATGGCATTATCCAAAAAGGTGGGAGTAAATAACAACAACAATAATCGTGCTAAATAAGAACTAACAACAATCAAGGAGTATAAAGATATAAAGAACTAAAACTCATGAAATCACATCAAATACTTATATGAAAATAGGAATGGAAGTCCAATATCAACATTTTAGATATACGAAACAAAAAAAGTTTCAAAATTGCATCACATCATTGATTGCATGAATAATCCAATATCAAATCATATATTGTCTCAAAAACACATCAGAGGAGAACATATCATTCATGAAGCCAATATCACTAACATCACACAGATATGATAAACAGTTATACACGATGTGACACATAAGACTAAACATCAACATCATATATATATATAGGAAAATTTTCAAATGAGAACATTTCGCACGGTGCGAAAATGTTTTTATCTTTTTTTTGAAATTTTTTTTCAAAAATACTTTTTTCCACCCTCATTATATGTTGTTATACCCCCCTCAAAAAATAATGGTTGAGAAATAATGCCATTTGGTCTTCGATCAAGGCATTTCATCAAATTCGCACGTTTTGAGACCGTTAAATTTGTAACGGGTGGATGGGTGCTCTAATCCCCAACGGGTTCACCCATTATTTTCCCTGTGGTATATAATTGTATGGAGGAAACAGCAAAAAAAATTTTGAAAAAAAAATTTCAAAAAAATAAAAAAAATGTTTTCGCACGGCTTTCGCACGGGTTTTTTCGCACCTGAAGATCACTATATATATATATATATATATATATATATATATATATATATATATATATATATATATATATCAAAAGATTAGTACATATCAGGTGGACATCAATATGTCCAACCAAAATACATCATGATCCAAAAAATACATCATGATCACAGAAGTACATACATCAACCATCAAACAAACAAATATCTATGAGTGAGCGTCTCCAGGGGCTGCAGAAGGAGAAGCAAGCTCTGTGACAGCAGTGTATCCTCTAGAGGAGGGTCAGAAGAAGCAACAGTAGCAGCATCCTCAGTAGAAGCTACACCAGGATGCACAACGACATCGGTGACGATGGGCTGAGGAGGCTTATGAGGATGAGGATGAACAAAACGTCTCAGATGCTCATGGAAGGGTATTCCCTGATGTTGGAATGAAAGTGAAGCCAACTCATATAAACCAGACACCATCTCAAGAAGGGTGTCAAAAGCTGGAGGAGCAGAAGTAGATGGCTGGTCAGCTGGTGGAACAGTGGAGGAAGACGGAGCTGAAGTGGATTTCCTCTTCTTTAATGCAGACTGGAGAGCCGAAGAGGACTTCGACTTCACAGAAGCATCAAGGAGAGGAGTAAAAGGCATGGGCTCAAAAGGAGACAAATCGATGCCAAAATGTCGGAAGACAAGAGTGAGAAGACCACCGTATGGAATGTGTGCGGAGGAGGAAGTAAACTCGACCTTGTCCATCCTGTCAAGGAGGACACCGGCCCAGCTCACGGACATCCCGGAAAAAATCGCATACATACACTGTAACGACTGGTTTTCATGTATCTGGATTATATATATATATATATATATATATATATATGTTTTGGTGGATTTTCTCCTCATGTGTGGTTTTTCGTCTCTGTAGCTTTCATTTTCGATCGTTTCGTCGTGATTTTCTAGCTTCTTCCTTAGAATCGTCGATTTTGGAGTAAGTCATTCGTGACGGGCTTCATATCGGTCATATCTTATTGTTAGATCAAGCCTAGGAGTCTTAGGAATCGATCCCGGAGCTTCGCGCTCCATTTTGGAACTTTTGTGCACGTTAGCCGGTACAAGAAGGGGAACCGACCGACTAGATGACGATTTAGTCGGTCGGTAACCCTTCATGGACCGACTAGTGGGCTTTGTAAATTACTCAGGAGTTACTGTTTATCGTTAGTCGGTCTAAGAACATTTGTCGACCGACTAGGTTGCAAACTAGTCGGTCAGCAATCGTTCTTTAACCGACTAGCTCTATGATCATTTTTGATACCAAGTACTATTCATTCTTAGTCGGTCTAAGAACGTTCATCGACCGACTAGATGAGAAACTAGTCGGTCAGTAGTTGTTCTTTGACCGACTAAATCTAAATCCTATTTTTGTACAGGAGTTACTGTTTGGACTTAGTCGGTCTGCGTTGGTCAACCGACCGACTAGTTCCCAAACTAGTCGGTCAGTGGTTGCTCTTTGACCGACTAATCAGTGTCGAAACCCTAATTTCTGGGCAGCCGCCAGCTCTTCCTATTTAAACCCCCAAACGTTTTTCTTTTCTTCTTTCTTTTCTACTGAGCCTCCTTCTTCCCCAAATCATCATCCATCTAACCCTAGCCTTCCTCCTTCATCTAAAGCTCATCCCCCTCTCCATTTTGGCCGGCCACCACCTCTAGGTCGCCGGAAAACCCCCAAACTCCCCAAAACCCCATTTCTCCAGATTTTCCCCATCCATTCCAGATCTGAACCCTAGGTTCCCCGGATCGTTCCTTCCGTTGCCGTGCTTGCTCGGCATCATTCTTCCGCTAACAATTCGGTAATAACTCAATCTCTCAATATCCTCATAACCCATTTGTGTTTTTGTGAAACCCTAATAAAACTAGGTTGGATGTTATTCTAATGTTGTTTTGCCATGGTAGCGATCTCATCTCCGTAGTTAGCATTTGTGTGACGGCCTCGTTGATCGTCATCCTCGGTGCTAGGCAAGTGAAACTTGCCACTTAGGGTTTTGGGCCATGTCTTAGGCCATTTGCTTGTTGTAGGCGTAAAAGAGACTAGGCGACGAAATGATACTCGCCTAGGCGCAATTTCAGGAACTAGCTTGACAACGAAGCTAGATCCGTCATTTATCATGTTGCATAACTACCATGTAATGTTTAATTTTAATTAACGGTACGCAAATTAATTGCATCCATGCTATCCATGTTGAATGTCGCATTCGTAGCTCACGCTACAATACTTGTGTTTCCTGGCTCGTGTTCCAGAAGCGGGCTACGTGAGTTGGTTGATAGCCAACGCCCGATCTACTTGTTTCCGGCTAGGCACCTGCGTTGCAGGCATAACCCTACGCCATACGTGGTAAATACACTTCCTGGCTCGTGATCCAGAAGGGAGCATTCCGTGTTCAGGGTAATGCCCTGGCTCGATACACGTGGAGGGGTAGAGATAAACGGTCACTTGAGCTTAGGAGTTGGCCCGATCAGCCACTCTAGCCAACAGGCGGAATCTCTGTGCACAACGTGTTTACTTGACGTGTTTACTTGACGTGTTTACTTGATGTGTTCACTTGACGTGAACTACTTGACTTGTACTTGTCCGTGTTTTACTTGTAAAACTTGTTATCCATGACATACTTGCTACTTGTACTTCCCTTTACTAGTCACCTCCATACTATACTTGCCATGTCATACATCATACTATAACTGCTAGGTTGTTAGTTTACCCTACTTTCAGTTTCGTTGCCCAAGTATTTTAGACTTGCTGACATGTGCCCCTTTACTCTTTTGGGTGACACATGTTAGATCCTGAGCCTGAGTTCATTGTTGAGGACGAGGTGTTTGCTGACGTCGAGCCCGAGCCTGTGTTTGACGAGGACTTCGTGGACACGGGCGATCAGTCGTAGAGACTGTTTGTGTTGTTGATTAGACTGTTTAGTTGTCGGTGCATGGCACCTATACTTTGTTATGTTGTCCCTTTTGTTGGCCTTGTTCTGGGCCTTTAGACTCTTTCTTTTAGCCTGGTGGCTTTTCTGGATGTTGAACTAAATTTTAATGTTGGACAAATTCTGAGATTCGAGATTTTATTTCTGTCTCTCCTTGTGTTATTATTGTTGATCCGTTTGTGGTTACAGGGACCTGCTTATGTTTTATTGACGCTTATCGGGTTTGGGGCTTCACAGCTCCACTCTCGTGCGGACCTTTTCACGTCTCGTCTCCATTTTAGGGAAGTGGGGCGTGACAGGTTTTGTTGGTGGCCCATGCAGGTCCTTCTGTAACTGCGATTATCGGAATGACGATAATAATATTAGAATGTCCAATAAACTAAGTTCGACATCCGAGTCATAAGCTATGAGTCTAATCTGCTTCATTTTCTGTGTCATTAGATGGCAGGAAGGTGATTCACCCGTGGTGGAGGTAGTGGTGCGCCCCCTTATGACGACGAGCCTGAGCGGGAACCCACCAATGGAGAGATGATGCGGATGATGCTTCAGATGATGCAAGTGCATCAGGGCATGCTCCTGCAAGTCCAGAATGCTCCAGTTGCTCGAGCTGCTCGGGCAATCCAGGATGCCCCTCGCTCCGAGCCGGGAGCGAAGCAATTTCGGGAACTGGGTCCTGCTTATTTTGATGGGTCTGAGGGTCCTCTGGCTACCGATGAGTGGATTCGGAACATTGAGGATAATTTGAAGATGGCCAAGATCACCCCGACTGGATGGGTTGATTTGGCGAAGAGGCAACTCAAGGATAATGCTCGGAACTGGTGGGATGCGAAAGAAAAGATGCTGGTGGAGCCGATAGCTTGGGCTACTTTTAAGTCCAGGTTTGATGAGGAGTTCTTTCCGAAGGCTGCTAGGAAGGAGATGCTGCAGCGCTTTATTGATCTGAAGCAAGGGAGCTTGACGGTGGACCTGTACCACCAAGAGTTCACTAGGCTGAGTCGGTTCACACCGAAGATGGTGCAGGATGCTGATGAGAGGGCTCAGAGGTTCCTGCAGGGACTTGCTTTGGAGCTCCAGAGTTTTGTGTCTTCCTCTGATCTGGACTCTTATCAGAAGGTTCTGGTCGCTGCGAGGAGGCAGGAGTTGAACCTGAGTCAGAGGAGAGGACATGTTTCTGGTGCTGGGAAGAGGCCTATGGAGCAGGCCAGAGCGGTGGTTAGGCCTGGTTTCAAGCCTAATCAGCCAGCTCAGTTCAAGAGGCCAGGAGGGCCTATTCAGAAGACTTGCCATTTCTGCGGTAAGATAAGGCATGTCAATGATCAGTGTAGGAGATTCCTGGGCCAGTGTGTTGTCTGTGGAGACCCTACCCATACCATGAAGGATTGTCCGAGGTCGAAGCAGACTGGGAGGGCACCTGTTGCAGCACAGCCGTTGCAGCAGAGAGCGTCTGTTCCTGCTGGACGTGGAGCAGCTCTTGTTCCACAGAGGCAGGCTTTTCAGCAGGCTTTTCTGCTGAGGAGGCAGGCTTTTCTGATGACTGCTATGGAGAGCGAGGATGTGGATGAGGTTATCACAGGTAATCCTCAATCTAGCTGTTACTTTCCTAGCTAGTTTTGATTGTTAGATTATGTTGTTTGCTTGAACATGATTGGTTGCTAGACTAGGGCTTGATTGTTAGACTGTTTGTAGGTGTGGTTTTGGTGTGCACATTTCCTGCACGAGTCCTCTTTGACTCAGGTGCATCGATGTGCATTATTTCTCGGTGCTTCGTGGAGAAGCATTCCTTGTCAACGTCCCCTCTTTCCAAGAGTTGGAATATCGTTACAGGGAATGGCGTGGTCTCGGTGCATCTTGGTTGCAATTTTTGCTCGTTGGTGGTTTGTGGACATGAGCTTTACGCTGATTTCATTGTCCACGACATCATCAACTATGATGCGGTCCTTGGGATGGATTGGCTTGCGAGCTTCTATGCTACGATCGACTGTCGGAGGAAGAAGGTGGTGTTCGAGATTCCCGAACATCCAGTATTTGAGTTCAGCCGAGGTAGCAGCTCGCTCGGTCCTGTCAGGTTTTGGGCCAGGCCAATGGAGATTGTGGCTATGCAGATGGAGCTGGAGAGGCCAGCTGTGGTGCGTGATTTCGATGACGTCATCCCCGAGGAGATGTCTGGTTTGCCACTTGATCGAGCTTTAGAGTTTTCTATTGATCTTGTTCCGAGAGCGCAACCAATTTCGAAGGCGCCATATCGTATGGCACATGCTGAGTAGGAGGAATTGCGGAAGAAGCTGGATGAGCTTTTGCAGAAGGGTTATATCAACCCTAGTGTGTCTCCGTGGGGAGCACCGGTGCTGCTGGTGAAGAAGAAGGATGGTTCGCGTCTCATGTGCGTAGACTATCGGGAGTTGAATGCGGTGACCATCAAGAATAAATGCCCGTTGCCTCGCATTAATGATATTTTTGATCAGCTTGGAGGTTCGAGGGTGTTTTCGAAGTTGGATCTGAGGAGTGGTTATCATCAGCTGAAGTTGAAGAAGGAAGATGTTCCGAAGACAGCGTTCAGGACAAAGTATGGACACTACGAGTTTGTGGTTATGCCTTTCGGGGTAACCAATGCACCCGCAGTTTTCATGAATCTGATGAATCTGATCTTCTACGACTTTTTAGATAAGTTTGTCGTTATCTTTATTGATGACATTCTGATCTATTCGAAGTCAGAGGAAGAGCATGCCTCGCACTTGAGGACGATGTTGGAGATTTTGAGGAAGCATCGTTTGTATGCTAAGTTTTTGAAGTGCGAGTTTTGGCTGGACAGAGTTGCTTTTCTCGGGCATCTGGTGACTGGAGATGGTATTTCAGTGGATCCCTAGAAGATTAGGGCCATCAGAGAGTGGCATGTTCCATAGTCAGCGTCTGAGATCAGGAGTTTCCTTGGACTGGCTGGTTACTATCGGTGCTTCATTAAGGACTTTTCCCGTATTGCTGAGCCGATGACCAGATTGACGCGGAAGGATGTACCTTTTGTTTGGTCGGGTGATTGTGAGAATGCTTTTGGTGTTCTGAGGGAGAGATTGACGACTGCCCCTATTCTTGTTGTGCCTAATCGCAGCGGTGGATTTGAGATCTTTTACGATGCTTCTGACAAGGGTCTCGGTTGTGTGTTGCATCAGCACGGGCATGTTATGGCGTATGCTTCGCGTCAGCTCAAGACTCTTGAGAAGAATTACCCGATGCATGACTTGGAGTTGGCTGCTGTTGTGTTTGCTCTTAAGATTTGGAGGCACTTCCTGCTGAGTGAGAAAGTGAAGATTTTCACCGATCACAAAATCTTGAAGTATATTTTCACTTAGAAGGAGCTCAACATGCGACAGCGTCGATGGTTGGAGCTCATGGCGGATTATGAGTTTGATTTGCAGTTTCACCCTGGCAAGGTGAATGTGGTTCCTAACGCGCTGAGTAGGCTTCCAGCGGTGATGATTTTGACTTCGCAGTGGAGATTGCAGCATGATTTTTGCGAATCTGGTGTGGAGATTGTTCTTCCTGGAGAGGCTTCTTCGTTGATGTGTATGCAGATACAGTCGACGATTATGGATCGGGTCAAGGCTGGCCAGGCTGAGGATCCGAAGCTGGTGAAGATTCGGGAGCAGGTGGAAGCCGGTATGCGGATTGACTTTTTGATTCATGAGGATGGCTCGCTGAGGTTTGGAGCTAGGTTGTGTGTGCCAGCTGGGGATATTAGAGAGGAGTTGATGGTGGAGGCACACAGTTCACCGTATTCTGTGCATCCTGGTGGGACCAAGATGTACAAGGATCTTCGTCTGAACTATTGGTGGCATGGTATGAAGAGGAGTGTGGCTAGGAGTGTAGCCAAGTGTTTGGTTTGCCAGCAAGTGAAGGCGGAGCATCAGCGTACGGCAGGGTTGCTACAACAGCTTCCGATTCTGGATTGGAAATGGCAACACATCACTATGGATTTCGTGACTGGACTACCTCGGAGTCCGAAGCAGAATGACACGATTTGGGTGATCGTAGATCGATTGACCAAATCCGTGCACTTTATTCCATTCCGAGTGGGACAGTCCACTGAGGCGCTAGCGAGGAGATATATGGTGGTAAATTCTTTTACTCTCCGTTTTTATTTCATTTTCCTAGTTTAGATAATGATGTAACATGAATCATGCAGGAGGTCATACGACTTCACGGAGTCCCCGTGAGTATCGTGTCGGACAAAGACACGAGGTTCACATCTCAGTTCTGGCAGAGTTTGCAGAAGAGTTTGGGTACACGTCTGAGTTTTAGCACGGCGTACCATCCGCAAACGGATGGCCAGTCCGAGAGGAAGATTCAGATCTTGGAGGACATGTTGAGGGCGTGCATGTTGGATTTCAAGGGTTCGTGGGAGGACCATCTACATCTGGTAGAGTTTTCTTACAACAACAGCTTCCAGGCGAGTATTGGCATGGCGCCTTTCGCCGCTCTTTATGGGAGGAAATGTCGATCGCCATTGAGTTGGGATGACGTTGGTGATAGGGAGCTGTTGGGACCTGAGATGATTGTGGAGTCCATGTGGATGTTGTCAGGAACATTCGGGAGCGGTTGAGGATTGCTCAGGACCGTTTTAAGCATTGGGCGGATGCTAAACGCCGATCACCCCGATATTTATTTTATAATTTTTGGAGTTTATTTGACCACTTTTATATTTTTAACAAGGTTTATAATATTTTTAATAATTAATTTTTAAATTATTTTCGGCCAGATCAAATTTATTTGAGTTTTAAACGTATTAAAGAATTTTTGAGCCAATCTCCAGCTCATTTGGACCGCATCAAATCCTTGTGTGAGTTGGAGAAGTTGAGATTCAAATTTTAAATATTTTTGAACTTCTAATCCTATTAGATTTAGCCCTAGACCAAGTCAACACATCTACACTATATAAACAACCCCTAGGAAGACCTATTTTCGCAAGAAATTAACCCTAGCCACTTCCAAAACTCAAATTTGACGTTGCGACGATTCGTCGCAACGTTGCGACGAACTTCCCCCGCACCGACCGAGAAAACAGGCCCAAAACCCCCGCACCGACCGACCGCTGCCTCCGCACCAAGCCCCTGCCCCGCTCCGCACAGCCGTCGCCCCGCTTCACTGTGCCCGATCGAGAGGAGCTCTCGGTCAGACCGGTCGCCCGCTCTGCACCAAGCATCGCACCGCACCCGCATCGCTAGCCGCCCCGTCGCCCCGCATCGCACCATGCCCGACCGACAGAATCGCCCGCTCACGCCCGCACCACTGCACGTTGCAACGTTGCAACATTGCAACGACCCGCCCAAGCGCCCGACTGACGCTGTCGCCCGCAACGACCGAGAAAACTCTCCGCACCCGCTGCTGCGACCGACCCAAGCGCTGCACAGCGCCGTGCGCTGTGTCTGACCGAGAGATTCTCTCGGTCAGGCTAGTGTCCGACCGAGCGACGTTCGTCGCAACGTCGCAACTCCCGCACCGCTTGCCACTGTGGGCCCCCAAGTTCTCCAGAGGTATTGTGGGTCCCCCATAGGTCCCTAGGACCACTGTGGGCCCCACCTAGGTGCTTTCTCTCCGACGACTTACCGCGTACGACGTTGCGACACGTCGTAGCCCGTCGTCGCACGTGCTAGCTTTGGAATCTGGAACCGTTGATCCGGGTGATGCTCTGAACCTTCCAGCAAGGAATCTATATTGGAATCAGGACTTGGAGCGCGTTCTCTTATTCCAACCCCTGGCGTCGCTACCCGACGCCGGTATAGCTTTCGCGTCGTGTTGAGGTAACGCTTTGCACCCCTAGGACCCCCAACCCATTGCCTGTTAATCAAGACTAAAATTGATGTTTTTAAAATGTTTAAAATGTTTTAAATTCACTAATCAAGATTAATAATATGGACTTTAGGCCGGTGGACTTGTGCACGTAGGTTATTTGTGACTTGGACTCTATTGGACGGTGTTTCTCAGACGTTGTACTTACAGGCAAGTGAAACTTGCCAACTCTTGTGTAGGGCCATGTTTTTAGGACACTTCCTTGTTTTCAGCGTAAAAGAGACTAGTCAGTGAAATGATAGCTGGCTAGACGCCTACTTGATCTAGTTTGACAACGAAACTAGATCCGTCACCTAAATTGATCTAGCTTGACAACGAAGCTAGATCCAACTCTTTAAACTTGTTAATCATGCATACTAAACTATCACGTTTACTTTCCGTATCTGTACGCACTTTTAACTGCCATGCATTGCATCTTACATGTCATCCAAATTGATTGTTGCATCGTAGCACACGCTATAAAATACTTGTACAATCAGTGTTTCCGTGTTTCCGGCTAGGTGCACCCCTATGCCATACTTGTTAAAAAAACTTCATGGCTCGTGATCCAGAAGCGAGCATTCCGTGTTCGGGGGTAAGGCCCTGGCTCGATACACGTGGAGGGGTAGGGATAAATGGTCACCTGAGCTTAGGAGTGACGCAATCAGCCACTCTAGCCAGAAGGCGGAATCACTGTGCACGAGGTGCTTACTTTACTTGTCTTGTACTAGTGAGTGTTACTTGTAAAACTTGTCATCCATGCCATGTTTAAATGCCATGCTCGTACCTTACTTTACTTTACTTTAATTGTTGCACTCATACTTTAGCTGCCATGTCATAGCATTCATGCTAGAACTGCTAGGTTGCTTTACTTGTGCCTACTTTCAGTTTCCTTGCACAAGTCTCTTGTAGACTTGCTGACATGTGCCCCTTGCTCTTTTGGGTGTCACATGTTAGACCTTGAGCCAGAGACTGTTGTTGAGTACGTGATGTTTTGCTGACGCTGAGTCTGAGTCTATGTTTGCCCAGGAGGAGTTTTGCAGACACCGGTGACCCTTGCTGAGCTTCCTTTTGTTTTAGGTTGTTGTTAGTTGTTGGTGCGTGGCACCTTTGTTTTGTATGTTGTACTTTTGTTGGCCATGTTTGGGCCTTTAGACTCCTTTTCTTTTAGCCTGGTGGCTTTTTCTGTGATGTTGAAATTCATTTTATGGATATTCTGAGATATCTCTTTTGTCTCATTTCATTATTATTATCTTGTTTCGTTCGCGTTGCAAGGACCTGCAGTTTTAAATTTGATTGACGCTTATCGGACTTGCAGCTTTGTAGCTTCAAGTCTGAGCAGACATTCTCACGCTTCGCCTCCATATTTTTGGGAAGCGGGGCGTGACAAGGATTGCTCAGGATCGTTTTAAGCATTGGGCGGATGCTAAACGCCATCCTTTGGAGTTTCAGCCTGGCGACCATGTGTTCTTGAAGATTTCCCCGAATCGTGGTGTGATTCGCTTTGGGAAGCGAGTGAAGTTGAGCCCGCGATACATTGGACCGTTTGACATTCTGGAGAAAGTTGGCGAGGTAGCCTACCGCTTAGCCTTGCTGCCATCTTTGGAGGGAGTTCACAATGTTTTCCATGTGTCGCAGCTTCGTCGATACATTAGCGATCCATCTCATGCTGTGGATTTCTCAGATATTATCGTTCGCCCTGATATGACGTATGACCAGCAGCCAGTGCAGATTCTGGACAGGCGTCAGAAGTCACTTCGGAACGAGGTTGTCAATCTTGTGAGGGTAATGTGGCGACATGGCTCGCCTGGAGAGTCTACTTGGGAGAATGAGGATGAGATGCGAGAGCGTTTCCCACTTTTGTTTCCGGACACGTGAGTGTTGGGAAATTCCGAGGACGGAATTTTTCTTAAGTTGGGGAGGATGTAACGACTGGTTTTCATGTATCTGGATTATTATATTATATATATATATATGTTTTGGTGGATTTTCTCAGAATGTGTGGTTTTCGTCTCCGTAGCTTTCATTTTCGATCGTTTCGTCGTGAGTTTCTAGCTTCTTCCTTAGAATCGTCGATTTTGGAGTAAGTCATTCGTGACGGGCTTCATATCAGTCATATCTTATAGTTAGATCAAGCCTAGGAGTCTTAGGAATCGATCCCGGAGCTTCGCGCTCCATTTCGGAACTTTTGTGCATGTTAGCCGGTACAAGTAGGGGAACCGACCGACTAGATGACGATTTAGTCGGTCGGCAAACCTTCATGGACAGACTAGTGGGATTTGTAAATTACTCAGGAGTTACTGTTTATCGTTAGTCGGTCTAAGAGCATTTGTCGACCGACTAGGTTGCAAACTAGTCGGTCAGCAATCGTTCTTTAACCGACTAGCTCTATGATCATTTTTGATACCAAGTACTATTCATTCTTAGTCGGTCTAAGAACGTTCATCGACCGATTAGATGAGAAACTAGTCGGCCAGTAGTTGTTCTTTGACCGACTAAATCTAAATCCTATTTTTGTACAGGAGTTACTGTTTGGACTTAGTCGGTCTGCGTTGGTCAACCGACCGATTAGTTCCCAAACTAGTCGGTCAGTGGTTGCTCTTTGACTGACTAATCAGTGTCGAAACCCTAATTTCTGGGCAGCGGCCAGCTCTTCCTATTTAAACCCCCAAACGTTTTTCTTTTCTTCTTTCTTTTCTACTGAGCCTCCTTCTTCCCCAAATTATCATCCATATAACCCTAGCCTTACTCCTTCATCTAAAGCTCCTCCCCCTCTCCATTTTGGCCGGCCACCACCTCTAGGTCGCCGGAAAACCCACAAAACCCACAAAACCCCCAAAACCCCATTTCTCCAGATTTTCCCCATCCATTCCAGATCTGAACCCTAGGTTTCCCCGGATCGTTCCTTCCGTTGCCGTGCTTGCTCGGCATCATTCTTCCGCTAACAATTCGGTAATAACTCGATCTCTCAATATCCTCATAACCCATTTGTGTTTTTGTGAAACCCTAATAAAACTAGGTTGGATGTTATTCTAATGTTGTTTTGCCATGGAAGCGATCTCATCTCCGTAGTTAGCATTTGTGTGACGGCCTCGTTGATCGTCATCCTCCGTGCTAGGCAAGTGAAACTTGTCACTTAGGGTTTTGGGCCATGTCTTAGGCCATTTGCTTGTTGTAGGCGTAAAAGAGACTAGGCAACGAAATGATCTCGCCTAGGCGCAATTTCAGGAACTAGCTTGACAACGAAGCTAGATCCGTCATTTATCATGTTGCATAACTACCATGTCATGTTTAATTTTAATTAACGGTACACAAATTACTTGTCATCCATGCTATCCATGTTGAATGTCGCATTCGTAGCTCACGCTACATTACTTGTGTTTCCTGGCTCGTTTTCCAGAAGCGGGCTATGTGAGTTGGTTGATAGCCAACGCCCGATCTACTTGTTTCCGGCTAGGCACCTGCGTTGCAGGCATAACCCTACGCCATACGTGGTAAATACACTTCCTGGCTCGTGATCCAGAAGCGAGCATTCCGTGTTCGGGGTAATGCCCTGGCTCGATACACGTGGATGGGTAGAGATAAACTGTCACTTGAGCTTAGGAGTTGGCCCGATCAGCCACTCTAGCCAACAGGTGGAATCTCTGTGCACAACGTGTTTACTTGACGTGTTTACTTGACGTGTTTACGTGATGTGTTCACTTGACGTGAACTACTTGACTTGTACTTGTCCGTGTTTTACTTGTAAAACTTGTTATCCATGACATACTTGCTACTTGTACTTCCCTTTACTAGTCACTTCCATACTATACTTGCCATGTCATGCATCATACTATAACTGCTAGGTTGTTAGTTTACCCTACTTTCAGTTTCCTTGCCCAAGTCTTTTAGACTTGCTGACACGTGCCCCTTTACTCTTTTGGGTGACACATGTTAGATCCTGAGCATGAGTTCATTGTTGAGGACGAGGTGTTTGCTGACGCCGAGCCCGAGCCTGTGTTTGACGAGGACTTCGGGACACGGGCGATCAGTCGTAGAGACTGTTTGTGTTGTTGATTAGACTGTTTAGTTGTCGGTGCGTGGCACCTATACTTTGTTATGTTGTCCCTTTTGTTGGCCTTGTTCTGGGCCTTTAGACACTTTCTTTTAGCCTGGTGGCTTTTCTGGATGTTGAACTAAATTTTAATGTTGGAAAAATTCTGAGATTCGAGATTTTATTTCTGTCTCTCCTTGTGTTATTATTGTTGTTCCGTTTGTGGTTACAGGGACCTGTTTATGTTTTATTGACGCTTATCGGGTTTGGGACTTCACAGCTCCACTCTCGTGCGGACCTTTTCACGTCTCGCCTCCATTTTAGGGAAGCGGGGCATGACATACACCTCAGAATATCCTGGGAAGGCTGGTCAGATGATACATACTTCGGCAGGATGTTGGACTTCACCACGAGGTGAACAGCCCAACCCCTAACCGAAAAAATAGCCGACCTAATACCAGAATCCAGGGCTGAGGGTATCACACGGAACATGTCCCGAAGGACATCCTGGTCAAGGTCATCGATATCAGAAATGGAAATGTCAGAGGGAAGAGATCCGATAGAAGGAATCCTAAGAATGGTTCCTAATAGAGTGGGATCAATGCGAATGGAAGTCCCCTGGACAACAGTATCGATATATCCAGTGGAGGAGTACTCACCGCGAATGCGGTTAGCATAGAAGAGCTTAACCAAAAATGGGTAAGCCCTAGGAGACTCGCTCTGAGAGAAGCGAAAAATATCGGTCAAATGGGTAGCAGATAAGATGTTAGACAGTCTCTCAGCAGTGAAGGCAAGAAAAACTATATACCGCTCCCTAAGAAGTTTGATCCCTATAAGAGAGTAGAATTTTGCTAAGCAAAGATCATCTCGGCAAATTGGGACAAGGGGATCAGAAGGTGGAGCGACATGGGTCTCTTCTGCAGAACTCGACACAGAAGGTGAATGATGGGGAGCGTTAGCACTAGGCTCATTGATGCTAACACCAATGGGCTTGCGCTGATGCTTGATCAGTGGCTCATCGTCAAAAGAAGAAGACTCAGAAGGAGAATACCCCGGCGAAGCAGAGTAAGAGGGAGATTCGGCATTTTTGGTACGGGCTTTGTAGGGTTTCTTGTTCTTGGCAACGGTAGGTTTCTTAGGAGCCCTAGGTTTCTTAGGAGCTACGATCTTCCCTTTTCCATTGGTTTTGGGAGCCATGGAGTCAATCAATCGAAAGAGAAGAAAATTGACGGGCGATGAAATCAAACAATGATAATCGAACGAGAGAGAGAGAGAGACTCAGACCTAGTCGAAAAGTCATGAAAGCACAATGACGAAGCAATCGACAAACGACAAGGAGGAGGAGATCGACGGCGATGGCAGAGGAAATGAGCGGGAAGACGAGTCGTTTCAATCGGAGGAGAGAGACAACGTGGGTAGAAAGGAACCGTCTCGAAGGATATAAGAAAGTGGGCGAATTAATCTGGGCCGTTGGATCAAAGAATCGACGGCTCAGATCGAAACATCGAACCGTCACAGTAGTAGACAGTCGACTGATGAACAAAAGTCAGTCGACTGGATGAGGTGATAAGGATAAAAGCTCAGGAAGACAGACAGTCGATTGTTGAGTAACATATAGTCGCATGTCCGTGAGACAGTCGACTGTACAATACACATCAGTCGACTGACTGAGAATCAATAAACTTCATCAAAAAGACAGAGAGTATTAGAAAATTTTTGACAATGAAGACATGCGCCTGATGACTAAAAAGCAGTCGCCTGTTGAAACAACAGTCGACTGGGAATTTGTCATCAGTCGTCTATGTGAAAGATAGAAATTTCTGACCCAGAAGATAGAGTAGGGCAGTCGACTGTCGAAGGAAAGACAGTAGTCTATCCTGATCCAAAAATGCACAGTGAGATAGAAATCCAGAGGATAAGAACACTTACCCTAGGCCCTATACTTTAATCACAAACTCATCATAAAAAATGTAATATGATAAATCAATTGCAACACAAATCTCTAAAAACAATCTTAAAGAACTCATGAAATCACATAAATCTCAATTGCCTCTCTTAAACACATATATATGATATATCAAATGAAGAGGCAACATGATGATATGAGCTCAAAAAGTGTTATAACAAAAAAGTTGAGCTTCTAAATTTCAGATTCACCCATAATTCCTAATTCTCCATGCAACCTCACAAATGAATCTTCTTTAAGAGGTTTTGTGAAGATGTCGGCAATTTGTTTTTGGATTTCAATGTACTCTAAGATGATGTCCTTCTTAGCTACATGATCATTTATAAAATGGTGTCTCACATCTATGTGTTTAGTACAGGAGTGATGTACCGGGTTCTTGGAAAGACATATAGCACTTTGGTTATCAACCATGATAGGGCAAGTATCACAATTGACACCATAGTCACTAAGAGTGTGTCTCATCCAAAGGACTTGTGCACATGCAATACCCGCAGCAATATATTCCACTTCAGTCATGGATAATGATACCGAGTTCTGTTTCTTGGAAAACCAAGAAACTAAGGAATTTCCTAGAAAATGGCACATGCCACTAGTACTTTTCCTATCGGAATTGCATCCGACAAATTCGGCATCACTATATAAGATTAACTCATATGTGCTAGATTTAGGGGAAAGTAACCCATAATCTAGAGACTGATTGAGATAACGAAATATTCGTTTAACCGCAATCAAGTGTGACTCCTTAGGTCTAGCTTGATATCTAGCACACATGCATACGGAAAACATGATATCGGGCCTACTAGCAGTTAAGTAAAGTAAGCTACCGATCATACCTCGATATAGACGAACGTCTACATCTTTCTGTTTTCATCCTTATGTAGGTGGGTAGTAGTACTCATGGGAGTCCTTTTGCTTGAAGACGATTCCATCCCGAATCGCTTAATAAGCTCCCATGTGTACTTTGTCTGATGTATGAAAGTTCCATTCTCCATTTGTCGAATTTGCAGTCCAAGGAAATAAGTGAGCTCTCCTATGTGGCTCATCTCAAATTCATCATTCATAGACTTAGAAAATTCTTGACAAAGATTAAAGTTAGTAGAACTAAAAATTATATCGTCTACATAAACTTGAATCAAAAGAATGTCATTTTCATAATCTTTAATGAAGAGTGTAGAATCAACTTCTCCCATTTTAAAACCTAAATCCAAAAGAAATGTCTTAAGTCGATCATACCAAGCTCTAGGAGCTTGTCTAACCCCATACAACGCTTTCTTAAGTTTGAAAACATGGTTTGGAAATTTTTCATGAATAAAACCAGGAGGTTGAGAAACATATACTTCTTCATTGACAAACCCATTTAAAATGCACTTTTAACATCCATTTGAAATAGTTTGAAATTCTTATGGGAAGCAAAAGATAAAAGCAATCTAATAGCTTCTAATCTAGCTACGAGAGCAAAAGATTCTTCGAAATCAATACCTTCCTCTTGCCGGTAGCCTTGAGCTACTAACCTTGCTTTGTTCCTTGTGATTACCTCGTTCTCATCGGTCTTGTTCTTGAAGATCCACTTGGTCCCAATGACTTGGTGACCACTTGGAAGAGGAATGAGCTCCCTAACTTCATTTCTTTCGAATTGCATTAGTTCTTCTTCCATTGCCACTATCCAAGAGGTATCCTCACAAGCATCTTGGATGTTCTTTGGCTCAATGGTAGAGACAAATGCGTAATGAGAGAGTTCTTCAATTCTTGACCTCGTTCGAACACCCACACCAATATCTCCAATTATTTGGTTATGTGGATGGTTCCGAACGGTCTGATAAGCTTTGGGTATTCATGCATCACTTGAAACATCTTCAATAATATCGTTAGTAGTGTTAGTCTCAATAATCGAATCTTTAATCTTAACATTACTAAGAGAATCACAAATAGTATCTACACTATCATCATCAACATGAGGAAAATAAAAATCTTCATAAAATGATACATGTAGAGATTCCTTAATTGTTGAAGAAGTTTTTTTGTATATCTGGTAGGCTTTACTACGTGTGGAATATCCAACAAAAATTCCTTCATCGGATCTTGGCTCAAATTTATCTAGATTACCAAAAGTGTTCTTGATAAAACATTTTGAACCAAAAACACGAAAATATTTTACTTTAGGCTTTTTGTCATAAAACAACTCAAAACAAGTTTTGTTCGTTCGGGGTATCACTAGGATCCTATTGAGCACATAACATGCCGTGTGCACCGCCTCTGCCCAAAATTGTAGTCCAAGATGACTATCATGGAGCATAGTGCGAGCACACTCAATAAGAGCCCTATTCTTTCTCTCAACAACACCATTTTGTGGTGGTGCCCGAGGGAAGGAAAAGTTATGAGTTATCCCGGTGTCATCACAAAACTTAGTAAAAGATTCATTCTCAAATTCTCCTCCATGATAACTACGGATAGTGATAATGGTGGATCCTAAGAGATTCTGAATCATCTTTGCAAATATGGTAAACTCTTCAAAAGCTTCATTCTTATTAGTTAATAATGAAACCTAACTAAATCTAGAAAAGTCGTCAATGACAACTAATCCATAATGAGCATTGCCTAAAGAGGCGGTTCTAGTTGGCCCAAACAAATCTAGATGAAGAAGTTCTAGGGGCTTCTTAGAAGTAATGCCTTCTTTAAGCTTAAACGATGATTTACTAAGTTTACATCTTTGACATGAATCACAAAAGTTTTTCTTACTAAAAGAAAGTTTAGGAAAACCTTTGACTAGATCATGCTTAGCTAACTTATATAAGTGCTCGAAGTGAACATGACCAAAACGGCGATGCCATAGTAGTTGTTCACTTGTATTAGCAACTAAGCAATGTTCTACGGTTTTAGGCAAGCTCAAATAATAAATATTTTTACGCCTAATACCGGAAAATAAAACATTCGAATCACGATCAACAATTGTACACAATCCTTCTCCAAAGTTAACCTTGTAACCTTTGTCACAAAGTTGACTAATGGAAATGAGATTGTGACATAAACCACTAACAAGAAATACATTAGTAATTAAGGGTTTTGAAGGGTTACCGACAATACCTACTCCAATGATGGTTCCCTTTTGATTACCTCCAAAAGTGACCGTTGCACCGTCCTTGTTGCTAATCACTTCGAAGAGCAATGAGGGATCTCATGTCATGTGTTTGGAGCAACCACTATCGAGAATCCATCATTTCCCTTTAGAGATAGTTTGACCTTTATTGCTCTTCTTCTTTCTATTGGGTACCTACATAATATACCATAATCTCTTGGTAACCAATGTTTGTTGGGTCCAAGGGGATTAGCCCTTTGGAAGCCAAGTCCAAATGGACTTCCGCTTCCCAACATAATTACTATTTTTAATAACATCATGAAAATAGGAATCAACATAAGCATTCCTATCATTTAGGCTAGTGTTCTTAGGACCCCAAATGGTGTAAGTTTTGGGAGTCCTTTTCCTAGTTTCATGCATACTTGTTAGATTTCTATGTGGTGCATGCTTCTTAGGAACATGGTTTCTAGCATAAAATGTGGTGGAGGATATGCATTGAACATACGAGAATGATGTGTATGCTTGGGGACATGCATGTTGTATGAAGCATACGGGTCATGCATGACATGTGGAGGATTACCATACATGTGAGAATGATGCGTATGTGCATATGGGTGTATAGGAGCACGTACATTTGTATTTCTTATGTGTGGATTTGCACGTGTCCGTGGGTGTGGAACATAAAAAGTATCATGATTATCCACTTGTGAAGTAGGAGGTTTCCTACGTGGATGAAGGTTAGTGTACATGTAAGCATGACTTCTCTTTTGGTTTCTACCCTTAGTGGGTTTCTTGCCAAAAGGAAGAGATGGTGAAGTGGTGACTTTCTTGGTAGGTTTGCTACCTATAGTGTCTTTGACACCACTTGTGGATGCACCGAAGGATGGCCTCACAAAGTCTATAGTGACACCACTATAGGAGGTGGATCATTGGATGCATTTGCTTTTACAAAACCAAGACCAACACTATGTGTGGCCGGAAATTGGTTTGCGAGCAAATCGTCCAATTGTCCTTTTCCCTTATTGAATCTCACAATACGGGAGGACATGAGCTCATATTTCTCCTTAAGAGAAGAAAAGTTGGTATCCAAGGTGGACACCCGTGCTTTGAACTCGTGCCCTTGAGTTTTAAGAGAATCATTCTCTAAACCCAATTGTGTGTGTGTCGTGTAACTAGATCACTATTATCCTTAGGATGTGTTTGATCTAGTTGAGATTTGAGGTTATTCACCTCATCTCTCAAAGTGACATTTTGAGAAGCTAAGTTTGCTTTCTCAAAAGTTAAAGTATCAACAATGATGTCATTGTTGACAATGCATGGAATGGATGACTTGCTAACATTCAATTTCTTTAAGTTAGTATATCTAAGCATTAAAGATTGATATTTAGCAAATAATTCTTCATTTGCTATACGAAGTTCATCCATTGTTACATCAGTATCATCCGTGTCGGAATCACTCTCATCGGAGAGTGGATCCTCTCGTGCCATGAAACACATGTTGGCGCTCTCACCCTCCTCATCATCGGAATCACTTGATAAGTCCTCACTTGAGTCATCGAATGTATCGACGAGTCATTTCTTCTTATCTCTATTGTTCTTGTTGGACTTGTGGTACTTCAGAGCTTTCCATTTCTCTTTGTTTCTTAGCATTGGGCAATCCCTCTTGATGTGCCCTGGCTTATTATACTTAAAGCAAAGAGAGGAAGTGTAACGACTGGTTTTCATGTGTCTGGATTTATTATATTGTATATATATGTTTTGGTGGATTTTCTCCTCATGTGTGGTTTTCGTCTCCGTAACTTTCATTTTCGATCGTTTCGTCGTGATTTTCTAGCTTCTTCCTTAGAATCGTCGATTTTGGAGTAAGTCATTCGTGACGGGCTTCATATCGGTCATATCTTATTGTTAGATCAAGCCTAGGAGTCTTAGGAATTGATCCTGGAGCTTCGCGCTCCATTTCGGAACTTTCTGTGCACGTTAGCCGGTGTAAGAAGGGGAACCGACCGACTAGATGACGATTTAGTCGGTCGGTAAACCTTCATGGACCGACTAGTTGACTTTGTTAATTATTCAGGAGTTACTGTTTATCGTTAGTCGGTCTAAGAACATTGGTCGACCGACTAGGTTGCAAACTAGTCGGTCAGCAATCGTTCTTTAACCGACTAGCTCTATGATCATTTTTGATACCAAGTACTATTCATTCTTAGTCGGTCTAAGAACGTTCATCGACCGACTAGATGACAAACTAGTCGGTCAGTAGTTGTTCTTTGACTGACTAAATCTAAATCCTATTTTGTACAGGAGTTACTGTTTGGACTTAGTCGGTCTGTGTTGGTAAACCGATCGACTAGTTCCCAAACTAGTCGGTCAGTGGTTGCTCTTTGACCGACTAATCAGTGTCGAAAACCTAATTTCTGGGCAGCCGCCAGCTCTTCCTATTTAAACCCCCAAACGTTTTCCTTTTCTTCTTTCTTTTCTCCTGAGCCTCCTTCTTCCCCAAATCATCATCCATCTAACCCTAGACTTCCTCCTTCATCTAAAGCTCCTCCCAGTCTCCATTTTGGCCGGCCACCACCTCTAGGTCGCCGGAAAACCCCCAAAACCCCATTTCTCCAGATTTTCCCCATCCATTCCAGATCTGAACCCTAGGTTCCCCGGATCGTTTCTTCCGCTGTCGTGCTTGCTCGGCATCGTTCTTCCGCTTCCGATACGTTAATAAATCGATCTCTTAAAGTTCTCATAACCCATTTGTGTTTTTGTGAAACCCTAATGAAATGAATGTTGTTTTGATGTTGTTTTGCCATGGTGATCACTCCTTATTTTACACCTTTTTTCCGCATGTTTGCGTGCCATTTGGATCGCCCAAATCATGTTTTTCACGATATATCGACGATATTGCGATGCTTTTCACGCTTTGTTGTTTTTGTCGCATTTCAGGTGATTTGGCGCGATTTGGAGTGATCCCGAGATGCGCTTACTCTAGTCGGTCACCAACGACCTCCCCGAGGGGTATTTTGCTGTTGGAGAGGAGCGGAAGAAGAATGGACGTCGCAGGAGCAACGAGGAGGCCAAAACAAGCAGATTGGGCATTCTTTGTGTCCCACTCGGCCGAGTGGAGGAGCCACTCGGCCGACCAGCGAGACACTGCTCGGCCGACCAGTTCAGACACGAGTTACCTGTGCACTCGGCCGAGCACAGAAGACCCACTCGGCCGAGTGACGATACCACGTCCGCCCGAGTGGCGCCCAGACGAAGCCCTTCCAAAACATCGAAGTTTCTGTTTTTCGGCTGCCTGAACTTCAGAAGACCCACTCGGCCGAGTGGAGAATCCCGTCCGCCCGAGTGCAGTGAAGTCATCGGCCGAGTGACGACAACTCACTCGGTCGAGCCGCCTCCGAACTGAAGACCCCTGAAAGCCCCGACTTTCTGGAAAATTGCAGGGTTTTCACTCGGCCGAGCGACTTTTGTCACTCGGCCGAGTGCGATGCGCTGCCTGTAGCGAAAACTGCGGAAAACAGGCTGTGCAGGGGTATTTTGGTCACGATTTTTGGACGATTTTTGGGGCTATTTAAGCCCTGTTTTTACCCTAGTTTGGAGAGCCATCTCTTAGATTTTTTGCAGCTTTTTAGATTACTTTTTAGCTTTATTGTTGTGATTGGAGAAGAGGAAAAACTTGGATTTTTGTTGGATTAAATTGAAGAACTCCATTGGTTTGCATCTCTCTTCCCTAAAAATTCTATTTTTATTGTTTATATCATTGTTGTGATGAATTTCATTGCTGATTTCAACGATTATTTTTGTGCTATTGCTATGATTTGTGAGTAGTCTCCACGTCTTGGGGCGTGGTGATGAACCCTACAAGCCCTATTTCCTATTTGTGATGAATTGGTAGAAATTGAGCTAGAATTGCTATTAGGGATTAGATTAGGATCGATTTACTACGGATAGCTAGGAATTCATATCAATTGGGATTTGCAAGAGATTGGATCCCAATTTGATAGGAATCCCTAGAAATCCGAATCGGGTTGGAGTCGGATTTTCGAAGTATCGGTTTGCAAGAGATTGGACCGATACTAGGATTTCCGATTGCAATTCCGTGCCAATACCCGTTTGCAAGAGATTGGACGGGTAGGAACTATCCTAATTTAGATCGTGGACCGAGTTTGCAAGAGATTGGGCTCGGTGCGCAATTGGACGATGATGTTGATCCTAATGCTAGCTTCCCTAGGCTAGGGTTTGCAAGAGATTGGACTCAAACCTTGGATAGCTATAGACCGGCAACAGCGCGAGAGCATGAGCTTGGTTCTACATTCAGTTGTAACTAGTTCATCCGAATTCTCTTTCTAGCAATTTTGATACCGACGAACCACATTTATGAAATACGGTGAGTAGCGGGAATTCCCCATTCCCTAGACGTTCTTTATTTGATTTGATATTTCGCACATTTGTCTGACGATTGTGACAGGATCGCCCAAGGAAATTTTCTCTGTTCTCAAATAGCCAGGTTGATTCGGAGCAAGCACAGTCATTCGTCCTCCCTGTGTTCGATACCCGCTTGCTGCTACACCGTGCACTTACGGTAAAACTACAAACGTTCTTTGGGTGTATATCCGGAGCGATCAAGTTTTTGGCGCCGTTGCCGGGGAGGCGATTGCGTTTGATTCTTTCTCACCCTAGCTATTCTTTTTTTTATTATTACTATTATCATTATTTTTATTTCTTATTTCTTACCTAACCCTTCCACGGTGCTAACCATTTCTTTGAAACTCTGTTTTCCCTGTGCATGTACACGAGATCTTCGGCGGACCCTGAAGCTTTATTATTTGATCCCGAGATCGAACGTACCGCGCGGAGACTTAGAGCGGAAAGAAGACAAGATCCGGAAGGGAGGTATATGACCAACCCGGAAACTCCTGAAGAATTGGCGGCAAGGATGGCGAGGATAATTTCTATTCGCGATAGGCTTCGGCCTAAGACCTCTTCTACTACCTCGTCCATTGCCGTGCCGCAGTTGGCAGCTGACAAGAACTTCGAGCTGAAGACTGGATTGGTGGTTTTGATGCAACAAGACCCATTTCATGGGAACGCCAATGAGAACCCCCACTCCCACATCCAACTATTCTTGTCAAAGTGCGCCACATTCCAGATGCCGGGGGTCTCCATCGATGCTATCAGACTGCGTCTCTTCCCCTTCACGCTTAAGGACAAGGCACTCTATTGGTTGAGGACGCAGGCTGACGGAATCTTCACCACTTGGGACGAGTTGGCGGGTGCATTTATTGACAAATTCTATCTGCCATCCAAGACGGTGAAGATCCGGAGCGCTCTCATGTCCTTCAAGCAAGGACCACAGGAGACGCTCTATGAAGCTTGGGAGCGTTTTAAGGATTTGCAGCATCAATGCCCGCACCACAGTATAGAAGATTGGGAGCTAGTTCATAGCTTCTACAACGGTCTCCAACCGGGGACCAAACAAATTATTGATGCCGCGGCGAATGGTGCAATCTTGTCAAAGACTACCGAAGAAGCTACGGCCCTAATTGAGGAGATGGCCTCAAATAACCAACAATGGGGCGATGAGCGAGGACACTCCACGTCCTCCTTAAAGTCAACTAGCATCTACGAGGCGAAGGCCGTAGTGGAGCTCACGAGCAAATTTGATTCTCTCCACAAGGTGGTGGAGAGATTGGAGAAGTTCATCACGGAGCCCCAAGGAAGCCCTTCCACCTCCGCTCCAACCAACCAAATGTGTGATTGGCAAGACCAATCTCAAGCCATGTACTCGGGAGGAGAGCAAGGAGAAGGATCCTTGGAGCAAGTACAATATGTTGCAGGGAACCAAGGGTATTGGTCCAATCCGGCCGCAAGAAATCATCCCGGATTCTCATATGCCAACAATGAAGGAGCTTTGAACCCGCCACAACCACTACCTCAACAAGCTCGACCACCACCACCCCAACAACAAAACTATCCACCGAGGGGGCCTACTCAACAAAACTTTCAACCGAAGCAACAAGTTCCACCTTATAGGCCGCCCGGTTACAACCAAGGGTGGAGGAATCAAAATCAAAACCCTCCGCAAGCTCCACAACGGACCGATTTCGAAACTAGAGTGGAGGCGTTCATGGTCGAGCAAAATAAGGTGAATGCTACTTTGAAGGTGGGGCAAGACTCTCTTAATACCGTAGTGGCTCAAATATCGGAGCAATTAGCATTGCTCAATCGGAACACTCAACGATTGCCGACGCAACCGGAGCAAAACCCACGGGGCAACACCGGCCACATCAACGCCGTAGTTGCCGTTACTACTAGAGGCGGGAAGGACACCACCCCCGCTATGATTCCTACCGAGGAGGCCGTGGAGGAAAGCTTGGAGCCGATTGAGCCGATAGTTGAAGTTGAAAAGGAGAAGGAGCCACAAGACAAGGAGAAATCTAGGGCGGAGCAATTAATTGAGGAAAGGCGCTTCATGCCACCGGTCCCATTCCCCCAAAGGCTCGCTAGAGCGAAAATGGAGAAAAGGCTAGCGAAATTTCTCGAGTACCTAAGAGGAGTTAGCCTTAACATCCCCTTCCTTGACACCATCGTCGAAATCCCCACGTATGCTAAATTTTTGAAGGACTTGATTTCGGGGAGGAAAAGGAAGGAGAAGATCATGCTAGCCGAGGAGGGCTCTTGGTTCACCAAGAGAGAGAAGGGGCCGGAAAAATTCAAAGATCCGGGGAGTTTTCGGATTCCTTGCACCTTGGGCGGCGTTCCTCTTCAAAAGGCGTTGGTAGATCTTGGGGCTAGTGTGAGCCTCATGCCCCTCTCCATGTTCTTAAAGCTAAACACCGGGACAAAGTTGAAACCCACCGACATGCGCATTCAATTAGCCGATGGACGGATAACAAGGCCGGTGGGGATCGCCGAAGACATACCGCTACAAGTCCCGGGTGGAATATGCTTGCCATGTGACTTTGTGATCATGGACGTTAAGGAGGAGGGAGACACCTCGTTGATACTTGGACGCCCGTTCCTCGCCACCGCCGGAGTCATCGTCGACGTGCACGAAGGTACCTTAACCTTAAACGTCGGAAACATCGAGGTGGAGCTCCACATTCCTAAGGCTATGAAGCATATGCCTTATCACGAGGAACTCGACTACATGGACCTCCTTGATGAGGTGATAGAGGAGGCGATTCCTCACTCAATTGGCGCCCTTTTTGATGAAGATTTTGAAGAAGGCCCGGATTTAGGCCATGAAGAGAATAAAGATGATTCCCCCGACTTCTCTGCTGAAGAAGATGAAGGCGACGCTGATGTCGCAAGGATTCGAGAGCTCTGCAAGCTCTCGAAATTAAAGTCTCCAAAGGAAGCTCCGCCGGCACGGAAATCGGCATCACCGGCAAAACCGTTGACCGGAGAAAATGCTAGCTTGGGGGAGCCTCCCCCCAACACTATTCGAGATAGGAGACCACCGAGGGAGAACGCGCCGCCGCCACATCCAAATCCAAGCGCACTCCCCGGAAAGTTTGATGGGTGCATCTCATATGCGCCAAACATCCCGCATTGACTGAAAATTATAGGGGGTCGAGCTCACGACCTTAAACGAGCGCTTGTCGGGAGGCAACCCGACGGTTTTTTGCTATATATTTACTTTTTCCTTTATTTTCTTTTTAGAAATTTTTGGTGTTTTGTCGTTCGACCAAAAATTTTGTGATAACGGGTCCTATTTTTCTTGACAGGAGAGGAGATAGGTAGATCCATCATGAGGAGGATGAATGAGTCGACGAGGAGCGCCCCAAGAAGGTGCTCGACGCTTAGGAGGAAGATGAAATCGATTGGAGAAAGAAAGACGGAGTTTAGAGCCAAAACGAAGACAAACAGCAGAACACAAGGTTCACTCGGCCGAGTATACTAGTCACTCGGCCGAGTACACAAGTTCGTCCGGCCGAGCCGCTCACGAACGAGGGAAGTCTGCTGTACCCAACTCTCTGTTTATTTTCTTGATTTCGATATAACTGCTACTCGGCCGAGTATATATGTTCACTCGGCCGAGTGAAACGGATACACTCCTAGGGCGAGTCATGCCGAGTAGCTTGAGTCACTCGGCCGAATGGACTTACTCCACTCGGCCTAGGCTGGCAAAGCCACTCAGCCGAAGCGATAGCGGGGAGGAAATTTTCATTGGCCTCGCTCGGCCGAGTCGTAACTTTTTTATATATATGGGGCGAGGGGGCACAGTTTTCGAAATCGCAAAACCCCAAACCGCCCGCGCCCCTTCAGCTTCCCTCACCCGATCGCTTCGCCCGACCCCTCGCTCGCCCGACCAGCGCCGCCCCGTCGCCGCCCGGCCTGCCACCACCGGCCGAGCACCGCCGACGCCTCGCCCGAGTCGCCGCCGGCGGCCGACCGTCCGAACACCTCCGGTACCCCTGTTTTCGCCGTTTTCTCCTCTTTTCGTGTATTTCTTGAGGATCCATGTGCTAAACGCCCCCCTAACCCAAATCAATTTCTATATCTATCCATTATACCCCTATTGCTCCATACATTTTGATTATTACTCGCTGATATCGCTTTTTCATGCGCAGGTTGCTTTTTGGAGCTTAGGGGAGCTCAGGGGAGCTTCTACGGGCTGTTTTGGACTTCGTGGAGGCGCGGACTTTGCACGCTTCCACTGCTTAGCACTCGCGGCGTGTTTGGGTATACTCTTTCCATTATTTTTGCACACGCCACACTTTTCACGTTTTTTCGGCGCGCGCTCGGGGCCGATATGCCGCCTCGGACACGGCCGTGGTCGAAGAGAGCTTCCGCCAAGCGGAAGCGGTCGGATGATGCCGGCCCCTCCCACGAGTTGGAGGACTCTCCTCCACCGTCCCCCACACACCCCGCACACCCCGCACAGCCTGCAGTGCACCCACAGCCCGCACAGCCTCTCCCTGCCGACCCACAGCCACCACCACCGGCTCCACTGGTCGGGCCACTCGGGATTACGTTCCGAGACGATGCACACCGCGCCATCTTCGAGCGTATCTCCCAGCGCTCGATCGTACCCTCCAGGTTTGCACACCTCGCTGACCTAGGACGCCTGGGGGTACTAGAGGGGATGCTCACGTTGTACGACAACGTGGGCTGGCGAGATTTTCTGCAGGTGTCGGCGGATACTTTTACCCGCCCGACACTTGAGGTTTTGAGTTCGATCGCCCGAACCGATGAGGGATGCTCATTCCGGTTCATGGATCGAGAGTGCCAGGTCACTCTCGATATGATTAGAACATTCTTCTCGTGGCCCGCCGTCCCCGGAGCCGATCGCGGTTACGGCCCCACCCATATCCCCCCACCTTCCTTCGACGCCGGTGCCTTCTGGGCCCGGATTACAGGCCACCACGCCGCCTTTGACCCTAGTAGGGCCAAGGCCTCGGCCATTGTCCACCCCTGCCTACGCATTGCCCAGCGCCTCATGGCGACCACCTTTTTGGCCAGATATGAGCCGGGCACGATGTCTACGCCAGAGCTCTACATGCTCTATGCGATGACACGTCCCAGAGCTCTATCTAGGGATGGACACGAGCTTGTCCCCGCCGTCGTGATCGACATTGCGGCTTGGTTTTTAGACCGCATCATTGTATCGGTGGGCGCTCGCTCACCGATCTGCTGCGGCGGTCTGATCACCCTGCTTACCATGATGACCGGCGAGGACCTACCTGACGACCTGCGACGCGTCCCGGGCCCCACTTCTCTGTCGATAGACGTTATGGCCCGGATGAAGATGCTTCGTCCGCACGGTGAGCGTCACTGGGTCTGGTTGCACGGCCCTTTCGGTGCCGACTACATGATTCTCCCGAGCCCTGCTCGGACACAGATTGCACCAGCCCACGTCGACTGGCTCCTGGCGATGGATGTTCTCATCCCTGCCGCCTACGTGCTCGAGGCCGAGGAGGCCAAGCAGGCCCACGTTGCCCACGCTGCCCAGGCTGCCCCCGCAGACCCTGCTGCACACCCTGCCGAGCCTGCCGCCGACCCTGTTGACCCAGTGGCCCCTCAGCCCATACCAGATGTTTCCGCTACTCCTGACATCGCTGTCGGTGCCGAGAGTACTTTTGCTGAGCCCACTTCCACCACTGTTACCACCTCCGAGGCTGTCCCCACCACTCCCACTGCCACCTCTGGCCCTCTGTCCGTGGAGCCTCTTTGCTCCGCACTCCCCGAGCGCCCGCCGACCATTGTCGAGAGTGGAGAGCCCTCGTTTGCCGCGGTCGTGGAGACTATGGCTAGCATGATCTCCGCTGGGGTTGCGCCTTTTGGTTCACACAGTACCGCCCCAGCGGTAGTTACCTCTGTCTCCACCCCCGCTGTATTTTCCGAGAGTGTCGTGGCGTCTGTCCACACTTCTGTGCCACTGACCTCTCTGGTCGCCTCGTTGCCACCTTTGCACACTTCTTTCGCTGCCGCTGCCTTCACTTCCCACCAGCTGGTGCCCCGGCCTCACACTGAGGCCAGGCCCATATTTGCAGGCGCGGCACCTTTTGTCCCCTTCCCTGCTGAGCCCGTTACATACTCCACTCGCGTACGCCAGCCTCGCCCTACACAGCCTAGACCGGTGCGTCCCTCTGCACCACCCCCGCCCGACACTGTACTGCAGAGCATACATGCTCTTGAGTTGGCGGTGAGTGGTCTTAGAGGTGACCTTAGGACCCTGTCCTCCATCGTCTCTACAATGGCTGGACGCTTCGAGCTGATCCCCCAGATCCACTACTGCCTTACACAGGTCTTGGAGCGTCTCCCACGCGTACCCCCACCCACCCAGCAGGTTCCCACACACACTTCCACACACACAAGACCTGCTTCCACTTCCACGCCCACCCCAGCTCAGCAGCCTACACCACCACCACCACCACCTCCGCCTCTGGACGGAGACGGCGCAGCACCACCTTCTTAGGCACCCTTGATGCCTTGATCCATTCCTGTCGTTGTGCTGCCCATTTCTGCTGGGTCCTGTTGCACTTTTTGTCCACCCCCCCTCCCCTCACTTATTCTGGTATTCTCTTTTTGGTCATATCTTTTTATATCTATTCTGGGAGAGAGGGAGAGTTTTTGGCGACACTTATATCTATGTATCACTCCTATCTGTGCATGCATCATGTCCGCATCATATTTTCATTTCTTTTCTTTTTACTTTTTTCTTTTCATTTTTCCATGCATGCATCCTCACTTGCCCCTCCCATCGATTGTCTCTCGGTGTGCCACAATATGCACATTGAGGACACTGTGCCATTTAGCTTGGGGGAGTGAGTTCTCACGTTCTTTTCCGATTTGCCACCTTTATTTTTAGTTTTTCACACCACTTTTTCTTCGCTTTTGCACTTATTTTTCATTACTTTTCTTTTATTTTGCCATGCATCACGTTTTTCCTATTTTCCTGTGTGCCGCATTGCATAGTTTCTATTTTCCCTTTATCTTTATTTCTTTTTCATCTCATGCTAGAGATGACTATTCTGTGATGATGATGACGTTGGATTTAGCTTATTCTATATGCATGCTATATTTGTCTTGTCTAAGGTTTTATTTCAGATATCAGATGTTATGACTTGCTTTGCATTTAGAATAGTAACCCACACCTTTTTCCGCATGAAAATGGATGAAATTTTATTATTAGCCGAGTCTGAATATTAATATGTATGCTATCACAGAAAACACACCAAGATTCACGCATTGAATGCTTATATCTGGAGTACTGACTTTCTTTTCCTATATCACTTCTATATGCATGAATTGTACACTTCACTTCAGGATGATTGAATGATGTTAGCTATGATATATCTGGATTAGTTAGCTTTTTTGTGATCGAAACTGAGTAGATTAGATTACCCTGCTAAAGTTGTCGTGCATGTCTTATAGAGTGAACCGAGAGTTATATTTATTTCTTTCTCCACAAATCTTGAACATCATTTCTCTACTTTTAAAATCATTGGTGAATCTCCCCTTAGTGATTCTATTTTATGGCATTTTCCCCCGCTACTAATTTCTAGCTCCAAATCTCTTATTCTAAAAAAAAGGGAGAGAAAAACATTCTTGTACATCATTATCTCTCTCTGAGTTGGGATCGTTGTGTATATATTTGCTTATTGCAAAGAAAAAAAAAACAAAGGAAAAAAAAATCCTCAATAAAAGATCCCATCTCACCTTCTTTCTTTCTTCTTTCTTTTCGTTGATTTTGGAGCTATGTATAAAAAATGGGGATGTAAATATTTTTTTATGCCACCACGCTTATAGATAAGCTTGGGGGAGGGGATCCATTGATGTGTGAGAGAGTGACTACTTGACATTGCACGACAACCTAGGCTAAGTAATATTCTATACTCGGTGAGATTCTTTTTAGTTTTACGAAATCCAGAAATCTAAGCCTAGCGTTCATTTCATGAAATCCATACTTTTCTATTCTCCCTACTCTATAGTGTGATACTCTTATACTCCAGATAGAAAGCGTTCAATTGAAAAGTGTGTGATCTGTGATATGTATACCGCTTTAAATGATTCAGACGACGTTAATTTTAAAATTATTCCGTTTTTCATGATTATATCGTTTTTCGTGGGTTTTCTATCTCTATTTGCATTATTATACTATGATATCAAAATAAAATCCTTTGACATGAGTTTTTCATTCGGTGCATGCTATAAGAGTAAGTGAAACCCACGTCCTGAGAAAATGATCTAGCATCCTACCTCTTCGCTTCTTTCTTTCTTCTTTATTTTCATTTCGTTTTCATTCTTCTTCGTTTTTCTTTTTTCATTTTTTCGCCATTTTCGTTTTCAGAATCCACCGGGTTCGCCTTTTACTTATCTTCCTCGAGGACGAGTAAGAGGCAAGCTTAGGGGATTTTGATCACTCCTTATTTTACACCTTTTTTCCGCATGTTTGCGTGCCATTTGGATCGCCCAAATCATGTTTTTCACGATATATCGACGATATTGCGATGCTTTTCACGATTTGTTGTTTTTGTCGCATTTCAGGTGATTTGGCGCGATTTGGAGTGATCCCGAGATGCGCTTACTCTAGACGGTCACCAACGACCTCCCCGAGGGGTATTTTGCTGTTGGAGAGGAGCGGAAGAAGAATGGACGTCGCAGGAGCAACGAGGAGGCCAAAACAAGCAGATTGGGCATTCTTTGTGTCCCACTCGGCCGAGTGGAGGAGCCACTCGGCCGACCAGCGAGACACTGCTCGGCCGACCAGTTCAGACACGAGTTACCTGTGCACTCGGCAGAGCACAGAAGACCCACTCGGCCGAGTGATGATACCACGTCCGCCCGAGTGGCGCCCAGACGAAGCCCTTCCAAAACATCGAAGTTTCTGTTTTTCGGCTGCCTGAACTTCAGAAGACCCACTCGGCCGAGTGGAGAATCCCGTCCGCCCGAGTGCAGTGAAGTCATCGGCCGAGTGACGACAACTCACTCGGCCGAGCCGCCTCCAAACTGAAGACCCCTGAAAGCCCCGACTTTCTGGAAAATTGCAGGATTTTCACTCGGCCGAGCGACTTTTGTCACTCGGCCGAGTGCGATGCGCTGCCTGTAGCGAAAACTGCGGAAAACAGGCTGTGCAGGGGTATTTTGGTCACGATTTTTGGACGATTTTTGGGGCTATTTAAGCCCTGTTTTTACCCTAGTTTGGAGAGCCATCTCTTAGATTTTTTGCAGCTTTTTAGATTACTTTTTAGCTTTATTGTTGTGATTGGAGAAGAGGAAAACCTTGGATTTTTGTTGGATTAAATTGAAGAACTCCATTGGTTTGCATCTCTCTTCCCTAAAAATTCTATTTTTATTGTTTATATCATTGTTGTGATGAATTTCATTGCTGATTTCAACGATTATTTTTGTGCTATTGCTATGATTTGTGAGTAGTCTCCACGTCTTGGGGCGTGGGGATGAACCCTACAAGCCCTATTTCCTATTTGTGATGAATTGGTAGAAATTGAGCTAGAATTGCTATTAGGGATTAGATTGGGATCGATTTACTACGGATAGCTAGGAATTCATATCAATTGGGCTTTGCAAGAGATTGGATCCCAATTTGATAGGAAGCCTTAGAAATCCGAATCGGGTTGGAGTCGGATTTTCGAAGTATCGGTTTGCAAGAGATTGGACCGATACTAGGATTTCCGATTGCAATTCCGTGCCAATACCCGTTTGCAAGAGATTGGACGGGTAGGAACTATCCTAATTTAGATCGTGGACCGAGTTTGCAAGAGATTGGGCTCGGTTCGCAATTGGACGATGATGTTGATCCTAATGCTAGCTTCCCTAGGCTAGGGTTTGCAAGAGATTGGACCCAAACCTAGGATAGCTATAGACCGGCAACAGCGCGAGAGCGTGAGCTTAGTTCTACATTCAGTTGCAACTAGTTCATCCGAATTCTCTTTCTAGCAATTTTGATACCGACGAACCACATTTATGAAATACGGTGAGTAGCGGGAATTCCCCATTCCCTAGACGTTCTTTATTTGATTTGATATTTCGCACATTTGTCTGACGATTGTGACAGGATCGCCCAAGGCAATTTTCTCTGTTCTCAAATAGCCAGGTTGATTTGGAGCAAGCACAGTCATTCGTCCTCCCTGTGTTCGATACACGCTTGCTGCTACACCGTGCACTTGTGGTAAAACTACAACCGTTCTTTGGGTGTATATCCGGAGCGATCACATGGCTGCGATCTCATCGCCTAGATTAGCGTCCGTGAGACGAACCTTCGTGATCGTCATCCTCGGTGCTAGGCAAGTGAAACTTGCCACTTAGGGTTTTAGGCCATGTCTTAGGCCATTTGCTTGTTGTAGGCGTAAAAGAGACTAGGCGACGAAATGATACTCGCCTAAGTGCAATTTCAGGAACTAGCTTGACAACGAAGCTAGATCCGACATTTATCATGTTGCATAACTACCATGACATGTTTAATTTCCCTTTACGGTACGCAAATTAATTGTCATGTCATTGCATTCTTTAAGTGTTTCCGTGATTGCGTAGCTCTGCTATACCTTGTGAAATGATTGAGGCTAGGTGCACCCCTATGCCAAAGGAAATACGCTCCTGGTTTGTGATCCAGGAAACAAGCTCTTGTGCGAGGCAACCATGGCTCATTTACTGAGCTCATGTACAGGGACCCTGGCTCATTTACACGTGGGTATTGGGGTAAGAGTTAAGCGGCCATTCAACTGGGAGTCTGCCCGATCAGCAACTGCAGTTGTATGGCGTAAACTCTGGGATTGGGGTAGTGTTAAGCGGCCAATCAGTGTGAACGTCCAACAGTTCAGCTGTAAGGTGTAAACATTTACAAATAACGTGAAACGTGACTAGCGAAAAGGTTGAGATTGTTAGTAGCTTGGCTACTCTTGACATGCCTTGATAAATTGTTCTCTTGCACTTATTGTTTCCCCATGCCTTACTTGTGCACTCATACCATAACTGCCACGTCATGCATACTATAACTGTTAGGTTGTTAGTTTGCATTGCTTTCAGTTTCCTTGCCCAAGTCTTTTAGACTTGCTGACATGTGCCCCTTTACTCTTTTGGGTGACACATGTTAGATCCTGAGCCTGAGTTCATTGTTGAAGACGAGGTGTTTGCGGACACCGAGCCCGAGCCTGTGTTTGGCGTGGAGTACGTGGACACTAGGGACCAGTCCTAGTGTCTTCGTTGAGCTTTCCCCTTTTGTTTTAGACTGCTGTTTAGTTGTCGGTGCGTGGCACCTATACTTTGGTATGTTTGTCCTTGTTGGCCTTGTTCTGGGCCTTTAGACTCTTTCTTTTAGCCTGGTGGCTTTTCTGGATGTTGAACTTAATTTTCATGTTGGAAAAATTCTGAGATTTGAGATTTTATTTCTGTCTCTCATTGTGTTATTATTGTTGTTCCGTTTTTGGTTACAGGGACCTGCTTATGTTTGATTGACGCTTATCGGGTTTGGGGCTTCACAGCTCCACTCTCGTGCAAACCATTTCACGTCTCGCCTCCATTTTAGGGAAGCGGGGCGTGACAGGTTTTGTTGGTGGACCATGCAGGTCCTCTTCTGTAACTGCGATTATCAGAATGACGATAGTAATATTAGAATGTCCAATAAACTAAGTTCGACGTCCGAGTCATAAGCTATGAGTCTAATCTGCTTCGTTTTCTGTGTCATTAGATGGCAGGAAGGCGATTCACCCATGGTGGAGGTAGTGGTGCGCCCCCTCATGACGAGGAGCCTGAGCGGGAGCCCACCAATGGAGAGATGATGCGGATGATGCTCCAGATGATGCAGGTGCAGCCGGGCGTGCTCCTGCAAGTCCAGAATGCTCCAGTTGTTTGAGCTGGTCGGGCAATCCAGGATGCCCCTCGCTCCGAGCCGGGAGCGAAGCAATTTCGGGAGCTGGGTCCCATATATTTTGATGGGTCTGAGGGTCCTATGGCTACCGATGAGTGGATTCGGAACATTGCAGATAACTTGAAGATGGCCAAGATCACCCCGGCTGGATGGGTTGATTTGGCGAAGAGGCAACTCAAGGATAATGCTCGGAACTGGTGGGATGCGGAAGAGAAGTGCTGGTGGAGCCGATAGATTGGGCTACCTTTAAGTCCAGGTTTGATGAGGAGTTCTTTCCGAAGGCTGCTAGGAAGGAGATGCTGCAGTGCTTTATTGATCTGAAGCAAGGGAGCTTGATGGTGGACCTGTACCACCAAGAGTTCACTAGGCTGAGTCGGTTCGCACCGAAGATGGTGCATAATGCTGATGAGAGGGCTCAGAGGTTCCTACAGGGACTTGCTTTGGAGCTTCAGAGTTTTGTGTCTTTCTCTGATCTGGACTCTTATCAGAAGGTTCTGGTCGCTGTGAGGAGGCAGGAGCTGAACCTGAGCCAGAGGAGGGGACATGTTTCTGGTGCTGGGAAGAGGCCTATGGAGCAGGCCAGGGTGGTGGTTAGGCCTGGTTTCAAGTTTAACCATCCGGTGCAGTTCAAAAGGCCAGGAGGGCCTATTCAGAATACTTGCCATTTCTGCGGTAAGATCGGGCATGTCAGTGATCAGTGTAGGAAGTTTCTGGGCCATTGTTTGGTTTGTGGTGATGCTTCTCATGTCGCGAAGGATTGTCGGCATGTGAATCAGCTGCGGAGGGCACCTGTTGCAGCACAGCCATTGCAGCAGAGAGCGTCTGTTCCTGCTGGACGTGGGGCAGCTCTTGTTCCACAGAGGCAGGCTTTTCAGCAGGCTTTTCCACCGAGGAGGCAGGCTTTTCTGATGACCGCTGTGGAGAGCGAGGCTAAGGATGAGGTTATCACAGGTAACTCTCCTTCTAGCTATTCCTTCTTAACTAGTTTTGATTGTTAGATTATGTTGTTTGCTTGAACATGATTGTTTGCTAGACTAGGGTTTGATTGTTAAATTGCTTGTTAGGTGTGGTTTTGGTGTGCACATTTCCAGCACGAGTTCTCTTTGACTCAGGTGCATCGATGTGCATTATTTCTCAGAGCTTCGTGGAGAAGCATTCCTTGTCGACATCCCCTCTTTCCAAGAGTTAGAATATCGTTACAGGGAATGGCGTCGTCTCGGTGCATCTTGGTTGCAATTCTTGCCCGTTGGTGGTTTGTGGACATGAGCTTTACGCTTATTTCATTGTCCACGACATCATCAATTATGATGCGGTTCTTGGGATGGATTGGCTTGCGAGCTTCTATGCTATGATCGACTGTCGGAGGAAGAAGGTGGTGTTCGAGATTACCGGACATCCAGTATTTGAGTTCAGCCGAGGTAGCAGCTCGTTTGGTCCTGTCAGGTTTTGGGCCAGGCCGGTGGAGGTTGTGGCTATGCAGATGGAGTTGGAGAGGCCAGCTGTGGTGCGAGATTTTGATGACGTCTTCCCCGAGGAGATGTCTGGTTTGCCACCTGATCGAGCTTTAGAATTTTCTATTGATCTTGTTCCGGAAGCGCAACCGATTTCGAAGGCGCCGTATCGTATGGCACCCGCTGAGTTGGAGGAATTACGGAAGCAGCTGGATGAGCTTTTACAGAAGGGTTATGTCAACCCTAGTGTGTCTCCATGGGGAGCACCGGTGCTGCTGGTGAAGAAGAAGGATGGTTCGCGTCGCATGTGCGTGGACTATCGGGAGTTGAATGCGGTGACCATCAAGAATAAATACCCGTTGCCTCGCATCGATGATATTTTTGATCAGCTTGGAGGTTCGAGGGTGTTTTCGAAGTTGGATCTGAGGAGTGGTTATCACCAGTTGAAGGTGAAGAAGGGAGATGTTCCAAAGACAGCGTTCAGGACGAAGTATGGACACTACGAGTTTGTGGTTATGCCTTTCGGTGTAACCAATGCACCCGCAGTTTTCATGAATCTGATGAATCTGATCTTCTACGACTTTTTGGATAAGTTTGTCGTTATCTTTATTGACGACATTCTGATCTATTCAAAGTCTGAGGAGGAGCATGCCTCGCACTTGAGGACGGTGTTGGAGATTTTGAGGAAGCATCGGCTGTATGCTAAGTTTTCGAAGTGCGAGTTTTGGCTGGACATGGTTGCTTTTCTCGGGCATGTGGTGACTGGAGATGGTATTTCAGTGGATCCCGAGAAGATCAGGGCCATCAGAGAGTGGCCTCTTCCGTAGTCAGTGTCTGAGATTCGGAGTTTCCTTGGACTTGCTGGTTACTATCGGCGCTTCATTAAGGACTTTTCCCGTATTACATAGCCGATGACCAGATTGATGCGGAAGGATGTACCTTTTGTTTGGTCGGATGATTGTGAGAATGATTTTGGCGTTCTGAGGGAGAGATTGACGACTGCCCCTATTCTTGTTGTGCCTGATCGCAGCGGTGGATTTGAGATCTTTTGCGATGCTTCTGGCAAGGGTCTCAGTTGTGTGTTGCATCAGCACGGGCATGTTGTGGCGTATGCATCTCGTCAGCTCAAGGTTCATGAGAAGAATTACCCGACGCATGATTTGGAGTTGGCTGTCGTCGTGTTTGCGCTCAAGATTTGGAGGCACTTCCTGCTGAGTGAGAAAGTGAAGATCTTCACCGATCACAAAAGCTTGAAGTATATTTTTACTCAGAAGGAGCTCAACATGCGACATCGTCGATGGTTGGTGCTCATGGCAGATTATGAGATTGATTTGCAGTATCACCCTGGCAAGGTGAATGTGGTTCCTGATGCGCTGAGTAGGCTTCCAGCGGTGATGATTGTTCTTCCTGGAGAGGCTTCTTCGTTGATGTGCATGCAGATTCAGTCGACGATTGTGGATCGAATCAAGGCTGGCCAGGCTGAGGATCTGAAGCTGGTGAAGATTTGGGAGCAGGTGGAAGCCGGGCTGCGGACTGACTTTTTGATTCATGAGGATGACTCGCTGAGGTTTGGAGCTAGGTTGTGTGTGCCAGCTGGGGATATTAGAGAGGAGTTGATGGTGGAGGCACACAGTTCGCCGTATTCTGTGCATCATGGTGGCACCAAGATGTACCATGATCTTCGTCTGAACTATTGGTGGCATGGCATGAAGAGGAGTGTGGCTCGGAGTATAGCCAAGTGCTTGGTTTGCCAGTAAGTGAAGGCGGAGCATCAGCGTACGGCAGGGTTGCTGCAACCGCTTCCGATTCCGGAGTGGAAGTGGCAACACATCACTATGGATTTCGTGACTGGACTACCTCGGAGTCCGAAGCTGAATGACGCGATTTGGGTGATTGTAGATCGATTGACCAAATCCACGCACTTTATTCCCTTCTGAGTGGGACAGTCCACTGAGGCGCTAGCGAGGAGATATATGGAGTTAAATTCTTTTACTCTCCGTTTTTATTTCCTTTTCCTAGTTTGGATAGTGATGTAACGTGAATCATATAGGAGGTCGTACGACTTCACGGAGTCCCCGTGAGTATCGTGTCGGACAGAGACATGAGGTTCACATCTCAGTTCTGGCAGAGTTTACAGAAGAGTTTGGGTACGCGTCTGAGTTTCAGCATGGCGTACCATCCGCTGACGGATGGCCAGTCCGAGAGGACGATTCAGATCTTGGAGGACTTGCTGAGGGCGTGCATGTTGGATTTCAAGGGTTCGTGGGAGGACCATCTACATCTGGTAGAGTTTTCTTACAACAACAGCTTCCAGGTGTCCATTGGCATGGCGCCTTTCACCGCATTGTATGGGAGGAAATGTCGATCGCCATTGAGTTGGGATGACGTTGGTGATCGGGAGCTGTTGGGACCTGAGATGATTGTGGAGGCCGTGGATGTTGTCAGGAACATTCGGGAGAGGTTGAGGATTGCTCAGGACAGTTTTAAGCATTGGGCGGATGCTAAACGTTGTCCTTTGGAGTTTCAACCGGGCGACCATGTGTTCTTGAAGATTTCCCCGAATCGTGGTGTGATTCGCTTTGGGAAGCGAGGGAAGTTGAGCCCGCGATACATTGGACCGTTTGACATTCTGGAGAAAGTTTGCGAGGTGGCCTACCGCTTACCCTTGCCGCCATCTTTGGAAGGAGTTCACAATGTTTTTCATGTGTCGTAGCTTCGTCGATACATTAGCGATCCATCTCATGCTGTGGATTTCTCGGAGGTTACCGTTCGCCCTGATATGACGTATGACCAGCAGCCAGTGCAGAATCTGGACAGGCGTCAGAAGTCACTTCGAAACAAGGTTGTCAATCTTGTGAGGGTGATGTGGAGACACGGCTTGCCAGGAGAGTTTACTTGGGAGAATGAGGATGAGATGCGAGAGCGTTTCCCACATTTGTTCCCGGACACGTGAGTGTTGGGAAATTCCGAGGACGGAATTTTTCTTAAGTTGGGGAGGATGTAACGACTGGTTTTCATGTGTCTGGATTTATTATATTATATATATATGTTTTGGTGGATTTTCTCCTCATGTGTGGTTTTCGTCTCCGTAACTTTCATTTTCGATCGTTTCGTCGTGATTTTCTAGCTTCTTCCTTAGAATCGTCGATTTTGGAGTAAGTCATTTGTGACGGGCTTCATATCGGTCATATCTTATTGTTAGATCAAGCCTAGGAGTCTTAGGAATCGATCCCGGAGCTTCGCGCTCCATTTCGGAACTTTCTGTGCACGTTAGCCGGTGTAAGAAGGGGAACCGACCGACTAGATGACGATTTAGTCGGTCGACAAACCTTCATGGACCGACTAGTTGGCTTTGTTAATTATTCAGGAGTTACTGTTTATTGTTAGTCGGTCTAAGAACATTGGTCGACCGACTAGGTTGCAAACTAGTCGGTCAGCAATCGTTCTTTAACCGACTAGCTCTATGATCATTTTTGATACCAAGTACTATTCATTCTTAGTCGGTCTAAGAACGTTCATCGACCGACTAGATGACAAACTAGTCGGTCAGTAGTTGTTCTTTGACCGACTAAATCTAAATCCTATTTTGTACAGGAGTTACTGTTTGGACTTAGTCGGTCTGCGTTGGTAAACCGACCGACTAGTTCCCAAACTAGTCGGTCAGTGGTTGCTCTTTGACCGACTAATCAGTGTCGAAACCCTAATTTCTGGGCAGCCGCCAGCTCTTCCTATTTAAACCCCCAAACGTTTTCCTTTTCTTCTTTCTTTTCTCCTGAGCCTCCTTCTTCCCCAAATCATCATCCATCTAACCCTAGCCTTCCTCCTTCATCTAAAGCTCCTCCCACTCTCCATTTTGGCCGGCCACCACCTCTAGGTCGCCGGAAAACCCCAAAACCCCATTTCTCCATATTTTCCCCATCCATTCCAGATCTGAACCCTAGGTTCCCGGATCGTTTCTTCCATTGCCGTGCTTGCTCGGCATCGTTCTTCCGCTTCCGATACGGTAATAAATCGATCTCTTAAAGTTCTCATAACCCATTTGTGTTTTTGTGAAACCCTAATGAAATGAATGTTGTTTTGATGTTGTTTTGCCATGGCAGCGATCTCATAGCCGTAGATTAGCGTCCGTGAGACGAACCTTCGTGATCGTCATCCTCGGTGCTAGGCAAGTGAAACTTGCCACTTAGGGTTTTAGGCCATGTCTTAGGCCATTTGCTTGTTGTAGGCGTAAAAGAGACTAGGCGACGAAATAATACTCGCCTAGGCGTAATTTCATGAACTAGCTTGACAACGAAGCTAGATCCGACATTTATCATGTTGCATAACTACCATGTCATGTTTAATTTCCCTTAACTGTACGCAAATTAATTGTCATGTCATTGCATTCTTTAAGTGTTTCCGTGATTGCGTAGCTCCGCTACACCTTGTGAAATGATTTAGGCTAGGTGCACCCCTATGCCAAAGGAAATACGCTCCTAGTTTGTGATCCAGGAAACGAGCTCTTGTGCGAGGCAACCCTGGCTCATTTACTGAGCTCATGTACAGGGAACCTGGCTCGTTTACACGTGGGTATTGGGGTAAGAGTTAAGCGGCCATTCAACTGGGAGTCTGCCCGATCAGCAACTGCAGTTGTAAGGCGTACACTCTGGGATTGGGGTTGTGTTAAGCGGCCAATCAGTGTGAACGTCCAACAGTTCAGCTGTAAGGCGTAAACATCTACAAATAACATGAAACGTGACTAGCGAAAAGGTTGAGATTGTTAGTAGCTTGGCTACTCTTGACATGCCTTGATAAATTGTTCTCTTGCACTTATTGTTTCCCCATGTCTTACTTGTGCACTCATACCATAACTGTTAGGTTGTTAGTTTGCCTTGCTTTCAGTTTCCTTGCCCAAGTCTTTTAGACTTGCTGACATGTGTCCCTTTACTCTTTTGGGTGACACATGTTAGATCCTGAGCCTGAGTACATTGTTGAAGATGAGGTGTTTGCGGACGCCGAGCCCGAGCCTGTGTTTGGCGAGGAGTACGTGGGCACTGGGGACCAGTCCTTGTGTCTTCGTTGAGCTTTCCCCTTTTGTTTTAGACTGCTGTTTAGTTGTCGGTGCGTGGCACCTATACTTTGTTATGTTTGTCCTTGTTGGCCTTGTTCTGGGCCTTTAGACTCTTTCTTTTAGCCTGGTGGCTTTTCTGGATGTTGAACTTAATTTTCATGTTGGACAAATTCTGAGATTTGAGATTTTATTTCTGTCTCTCCTTGTGTTATTATTGTTGTTCCGTTTGTGGTTACAGGGACCTGCTTATGTTTGATTGACGCTTATCGGGTTTGGGGCTTCACAGCTCCACTCTCGTGCGGACCTTTTCACGTCTCGCCTCCATTTTAGGGAAGCGGGGCGTGATAGGAAGTAGCATTAGTAGACTCAAATCTTTTGTTAGAGGAAAATTTACCTTTGCGGAAGAAGCGTTGGAACTTCTTCACCATTTGGGCCATTTCACCTAAATCCATCTCATTCTCTGATTCTTCACTATCGAAGGATGATGAATTGGCGTTGAATGCCAAAGCTTTCTTCTTGGCCTCCAAAGGATTCATCATAGCTCGAATCTTTAATCGGTTCTCCTGTCTTACTTCATAAGACATGAGAGTCCCGATAAGATTCACAACTGTGTAATTCTTCAAATCATTGACCTCCTTGATGGTGATCGCTCTTCTCTCCCATTTAGAGGTCATTCCCATGATGATCTTCCTTACCTTTTCAGGTTCGGTGTATGTTTGGCCAAGGGCTTTCAATTCATTGGTGATGTCGGTAAAACGTCCATACATCGATGCAATGCTCTCATTTTCCTGCATATAAAACAAATCGAAGTTTTACACGTCAATATATAACTTTGAAAGTTTTACCTTGCTCGTTCCCTCATGGGTAACGATGAGATGGTTCCAAATTTTATATGCACTCTTACATGTGCATATCTTGTTGAACTCATTCGGGTCCGACGTACAATGAAGAGCGTTCATTGCTTTAGCATTGTTGACTTCGGCGGATTTCTCGAAAGATGTCCATTTCTCGAAATCCTCTTCGTGGGCTCGACGTGTTCCTTGTGGAGGGCTATCCAAAGCAAAGCGCTCCTTAGGAACGTCTCTATCCTACACTTCCAATAGCCAAAGTTCGTGCCATTGAAACGTGGAGGACGCACCATTGATTGACCTTCGAAAAGTGTGGAGGCTTCATCACGGTCGTGATTGTTGTACGAAGGCGGAGGAGGAACGTTGTTGGTGGTGGATGCCATAGTAATAACCTTGTGCTTTGATACCAATTGTAAGGATCCTGTCTATGGGGAAAACACTAGAAGGGGGGTTGGATAGTGTTTATGCAATTTAAAAAGATAGTTACACCAATTTAAATGCAATCCAACAAAATAATGCGGAATAGAAATTAAACCCAAAATGAAACACATGCAAACACAGAGATGTTTCAAGGGTTCGGATTACCCAAGTCACTTCCCGACTTGTTCCCGGTAATCCTACGTCCCTTCCACCCGGGTACCTCCGGATACTCAAGTTAGACCCTAACTTGAGGTTTCCTTAAAACCCACTTGTAGCAACCCTACAATTGAAATCGAAATACAATCGATTGACCTTGACTCCCACAACTTGGGAGAAAGCAAATCGCTCTCACAACCCAAGAGCAAATTCAAATAACGAAAGTTATGAAATATGAAAGCAACACTTACAATCACCTATGCCTTGAAGTAGAGCTTGAAGGAGAAGTGTGTTGTGTGTTGGAGACTCTCTTGGAAGAGAGGAGAATGCCCTTTCTCTTGACTGCAACAAATGCCTAGAAGATAACTCTTTGGTTCTAGGTTAGAGAGCAAGAGATCAAAGATTGGAATTCTTAGGGCTTTGGATTTGAGAGCTTTTAAACTTGAGAATGAAAGCTTGAGAGATTTTGCAATAGCCTAGGTAACCTTTCAATGGAACAGTAGAAGCCCCTTATATAGGTTTCTCAAAATCCACAAAACATTTTGGGCAAAAACCCTTTAGGACTCCGTGAGAAAATTCTCAACGGATCGAATCTGCGCTCGTGACAGTCGATGTTGAAGAAACCACAGTCGACTGTTGCACAGTCAATAAGGGTAGGTGAGAATTCATAACGGTAACTTACCACGTGGACAATCGACTGATGAAGGAGAGACAGGCGACTGTTAAACCAACAGGTGACTGTAAGTTCTTCTACATGCGACTGGCTGAAAGATGGGTAAGTTAAAGAATTCTGGAAATCTTCTGAGATAACAGGACAGACGACTGATGAGGATAAAACAGTCGACTGTTAATCAGAACAGGCGACTGTAAATCCTTAAACAGACGACTGTCAAATACCCTGAGAATTTCCAGAGAGTTGAGTCAACAAATTAGCTCACAGACAGAGGACTGTTGCAGCATAGACAGTCGACTGATCCAATAGACAGTCGACTGTATATTCAATATTAGTCGACTGGCCGTAAAAATACAGATCAACAGAGTTTGGGCAAATGACAGACATGCGACTGATTCACGACACACAATCGACTGTCACTTGGACATGCGACTGTTTATCGTTCATGAGTCGCCTGAGGGAAATAAGACAGAGAAGCCCAAAACTAGATTGTAAAAGTTTGTGCATAACAGGCGACTGTAGAACAAAACACATGCGACTGTAAATTGTTCAGCAGTCGACTGTTATAAACAAAACAGACACAATCAAAAGAGAAATGAATTGGAGTCTAAGGACAATTGATCTATTGATGGCCTAAGACAGAAATGAGGAAGTGTGTGTGTGCTCCATCAATGTTCTACTTCTAAGCTACATACTAGAAGAGATAAAAGAAATTTACATTGACAAATTCTCTCTTCTATCCAACATATGATTTTGAAGTCTTCATGGAGCTTCAATCACCATCCATGATCATCCAATCCATTTCATTTACCTTCAATGAACTTTGAGTGTCATCCATTTCAAGTAGATCTTCATATTAAGCTTAGGCAATGGATTACTGCAAAATAGGGGATTATTCACAAGTATTTATGTTTGCTTATCATTAACACCAAGTAGGGAGAAGTCCAATACTCAACAGTCACTCTTTCCCCTGAGCCGTTTGCACCCCTAGTGGATCACCTACTACTTCACTTCCTACACCATCCATGGGCCCACCTGTCATCGACATACTTGTCGAGCATGTGCCTGTTGTGTCTCCTGTTGTCCCATTTTTTGGTCCTCAGCAACAGGACCCATCACCACCTCCAGAGGGTGGTGACCCTGCTTAATACTCTGATTATATTATTTTTTCTCCTATCCCCCTTACATATTTGTGCCCATCCGTCTCTTTGGGCCATGTTCTTGCATAGCTTGGGGACACTGCTATCATGTCATCATCTGCATCGTCTGCCTGTTTGCTCACTTTTTTAGGCATTAGGTCATGCATCTGCATTTTTCTTTAGCATTTCATTTGTATAGTTTCATTTTTTAGTTTCTTATTTCTTTATTTATTCCACCCGATCCACCCTAGCATCATTCACCCGCATTGCACGTGTGTTCTCATCAGTGAGGACACTACTGTGTTTAGCTTGGGGGATGAGCGCTATCGCCTTTTATTTTCATTCTTTACATTTCCTTTCATTGTTCACCTTTTTATTTTAATTTTCCTCCCCATTTCCACCATTTTATTTTTTTCCATTTAGCATCACGTTTTTCATGTTTTGGTATGCTTGCATGCTTGTTTTTACTTTTCCCCGCCTTTCTTTTCCTTTCCTACTAGATTTATTCTGAATGATGATATCTCTTTTAGCTTTAGTATCTATCACGATGCTAACATCTCTTGCTATGCCAGTATGGCATTTTAGTGTCTTACTATCCATATGCTTGACTATATATTTCTTTTGATAATTGCTCTATATGAATGCATGAAATTAATTGAAGCTGAATGTATGCAATAGTATTTAGTATGCTTTTGTTGGAAATGAACCAAGATTAACTCATCATTAGTATATCTGAAGCATCTGCCTTTTGTATTCCTCACTTTTTGTTGCATGCCTGATGTGATTGTACGATTTACCACTTGACTTCGTCATTTATCGAAATGATTTAAAATATCCATGCTTACTTATGAGTTTAGTTGAAGTATTATCTTATTGAACCGTTCATGCACATCTTAAAGTGAACCGAGTGTTATTATATTTCTTTCTCCACATATTTCTTTATTTCTCAACATGTCATTTGGGTTCACCCCCTTGCAGCTACTTATATCACATCCTTTCCCAAAAATACCTTCAAAAAGAAAAGCTCGCTTAAAAAAATTCCAAATATCCAAAAACGAGCCAAAAAGAAGCCAAAAGGAGCCAAAAAGCAAAAATGCAAATCAAATAGCTCCTACAAGAGGAAAAAGAGAGAGAAACAAAAAGTTCAAAAAGTACAAAAAAACCAAAAAGAAAAGAAAAATATCTCTCTATTTAATTACTTGGAGCGACAAAAAATACTTGGGAAAACCAAGGCTGCATCTTCGCCCATCCTTTCCTTTAGATGTGATGCCTCAAGCTAAGCTTGGGGGGGTTGAATTCATTTGATTATATAAGTGAGCACGACATTAGAGTGGAGATTGTGCATGAATGTGGATATTTGTTGAGGCTTAGATTTTGCACAATATATTAGCTATGGAGATTTTTCATGATTTGAAATAAATACGCGAACGCCATGACTTTTATTCTATTCTCTATTGCATGCTTGGTGTGATTCTTATATGCTTCATTTATAACCCTTGATTGAAAAGTACACCGCCAACATTTTTATATTAAACTCTATGAATTACATGATGTGATTATGAGTTGATTGCATAAATTTAGAGAATCCCTTCCTTTGCTCTTTATGGCTTACAAGTATTATGTTTAGTCAAGCTATGAAATTCCTTTGGCATGTATTCCAATTCTTTCAGAGCATCGTGATATCTAGCTATGGCTTGAGATCTGACCAAATAATCTAGCGCCTCCCTCCATCTTTCATTCCTTTTTCTATTTTTATTTTTCTCCGCCCTTTGAGCCTCGTATTCGTCTTCCTCGAGGATAAGTAAGAGGTAAGCTTGGGGGATTTTGATGTGTCCATATTTTACACATATTCTCTGCATCATTTCATATCATATTCGCCTCCAAAGTCCAGATTTTCATATATTAGCGCGCTTCTAACGCCATATTCGAGTTTCGTATAGCTTTGTGGATTTTCAGGAGTTTTGGAGCGAATTGGATCTATTTAGGGACGTGGACACATCCTACACATCCGGGACGTCATTGGCGAGGTTCCATGAGAGTTCACCGATGCAAGGAAGAAGATTGGAGGAGAGGAGGAGAAGAGAGCGAGAGGTGAGAACTTGTCATGGCCCTAGTGCTATTTACGGTAGGGTGTATATGATTATGTATTTGTGTAGTATATGTATGTTGGTAGACGTGTGTAGTGTGTTTATACATACATGGTGTATATAGTAATATGCACTGTGGTGCATATGATAATGCATTATTATATTATTATTATTATTATGATAATTGTTGTAATTAGAGATGATGGCATTGTTGTAATTAATTGGTTGTGTGTATGTATAGTAGGAGTGGGTGTGCATAGTAGTGGCACGTTGGTTATTAGTTAGTGGTGTGTATGGAAGGAGGTGTGTGCATATAGTGGATGAGATATTATTTTGAGGACTTACCCTTAATGGTAATGGCTGACTTGTAAATAAGTTTGAGGATGAGATATTTTAAGGGATTTCCTTTTAAGAAAGTTTTTTTGGGTAAATACTTTGAAGCTTTTGGGTTTTCTTCATTTCTTTTCTTTTCCTCCAAGTTTCATTTTTCATTTCATTTTTCTCTTTAATTCCTTGCTTGCCGTGAGTTTTGGGGTGGAGAAAAAAGGAAAGAAAGAAAAAGGAAAGAAGAAGAAGAATGAGAAGGAAAAGGAAGGTGGATTAAAGAAGGAGTGATGGAGGATGGCATTAAGGAGGAGCTTTTAAGGTAGGAGAAGAAATGGAATGATGATCATTTAAGGTAGGATTCTCACCTTAGCATTGAAATATTAATTTGAAGTATTTGTTGTTAGCTCCTTGTTAAAGTTGTCATTTTTATGGTAGGATTCCTAACTGTAGTAGCTTGTTATGCTTAAGATTGTTCTAGGGGAGAGAAATCCCATTCACATCCTAATTTTCTGTCATGACATGAAATGTTTTCTAATTTTACCATGGGATGGACATTTGATAATACTTAGAGATGGTTCCATTATTTAGTTGTTGTATGTTGATGGCATGCCATGAATAGCATGTTAATATCATAATTAATTTACGATGATTCATGCAATAAGATGTCAAAATTTGTATTAGTGTGATTCATGCCATGTACCACCCATGAAATGTGTTTATGCTAATATATTTGCCATGCTACAATGGGCTTAACATGTTCCAAGTTAGGCTAGCATCTTATTATGCCAATGTTACTATGAAAGGCCAAAGTCAAGCTTAATAGTAATGTTAATGTTATGTTAGTTCCATAATAATGTGTTCATACAAATATGAAATGTTAAAACTAATTTGGGCAAGCTAATGTTTATGTCAATATGTTAATTTGGGTTCAAATATGTTATTATGTCCTCATGTATATTGCTTCAAATATTAATGTGTTCATGTACGAAAATATTCCTTGTGCTAATATGTTGCATAGGCTAATAAGAAGATGTTCATATGGCTTAATATATTTGGTATGCTATGCCTATGGTAGCAAATCATTGTGGTATGCCAAGTTATGTTAAATACTAAGTATGTTGATAGGGTCCATGCCAAAATATTCCATAACATATGTTAAATTGCCATGTTTATGCTCAATGTTTCAAATGTCATTATTAACAAGCCATATAATTAGTGGGCCATGTATGTCTAATGGAGTCATCACATTTATACCACGAATATGTTTATGCCACATAATTGTTGTGCTAATAAATTTAGTATATAATTGCCATATAATTGCCATGTAATTAGTATGCCATTTAATTATATGTTTTCATATAATTAGAATGCCACATATGTCAAGTTGCCATATAATTAGTATGTCATACATGTCTTATGGAGTCATCACATTTATGCCATACAATTGCCATATAATTAGTATGCCATATATATTAAGTTGCAAATTAATTTAGTCTGTTTGTTATTCTCTCATAAATATGAATATGTCAATGTTCTTGGTCTAATTAGTATGCTAGTATATTATCGCTCATGATAATCTAAGTAAAGCTCATATTTTTAAGTAGACCCAAATTCATCTTACTAAGAATCACAGTTTTGGTGTAGATCTGAATTTCCTCTTCACTAAAAAAATCACATATTTAATCTAGGTCTTAAGCACTTTCATGAAAGCCTCCATTTTTTAATATGGATCTTGAATGTTTTCATTAAAGCTTCGATTCCTAGTATAGATCTTCAGTTATCTCCCTGAAAGTTGGTATCTTTAATAATAGATCTATAAGTAGCTTGTAAAGTTTGCATTTTTAATATGAATCTACAAATATCTCTCTAAAAGTTTGCATTATGTATTAGATTTTAAGTGCTCCCTCTAAAGTTGGTTCTTTCTAATATAGATTTATATTTAGTTTTCATAAAAGTCGTATTCTTAATGTACACATAAACTAATTTCCTTAAAAGTTGCATAGTGATGGGACAGTCTAAGTAGAATTGTTAAAGCTTGCATTTTTAAGAGAATCTCCTAAGTAGTTGCTAATGTTGCATTTCGTTTACTAAAATTGTCACTAGCTACACTAAAGTTGCATGTAAGTGGAAAATCATCACTGTGATTACTTCAAAGCTTGCATCTAAATGTTGTATGTTTATGCAAAATGATTTGCAAAGGGTTGCATCCTTAGATAAAGTCTTTTGTTGCTTGCTAAGGTTTGTGCCTTAAGTGAGATCGTTAAGTGGCATGCTAGAAGTTGCTTTTCATAGAAAATGCCAAGTGGTTATGTTGGGTAAGTTGTGGTACTTGTTCTATTTAATTTATCCACGGGCCGTTTTATGGATATGAAAAGTTGTGATGGGAAGATGGAAAGGAAATGATGTGGTTCTTTTAATTTTGGAAAATTCCTTTAAGTCATTTTGTCACATTTTAGCTCTCTTAATTTAAATGTAATCAATTTCCATAAATTCCTTTATGTCATTTTATTGTTGCATGCAAACCCTTGGCCACTTAATCAACATGCTACTTTTACGTCACTTTATGATGCATGCTACCTTGATGTCGCTTTAAGTTGCATGCTCACTCTACGTCACTTTAAATGTTGCTTTTAACTCTATGCACTTATTGTTGTATGCTAGATATTCAGTAAAAAGTAGATTTAATCCTAGGCGTGTCTCGGTCTATCGTGTGGTGGGTGAGCACCCTAAGCAGGGGTTAGGGGAAGACTGAGTATGACTAGGGTATGAGGACATGACTGTGTGTTTCACCGTTGGTGCCACCGTTGTCGACAAACAATGGTGATGACCAATAATTGTTATCCTCACTCGAACTACTGGAGTGATAGGCCCCATTTCAATAGGTGAACGGGTTGAGTTGTTATTAGAGCCGTTGGTGCTCTATGGAGTCGTTGGTGCTCCTACCGTCCCACTCTGGGACGAGCATTCTGGTCCTCATATCACCGTCATACGCAGACTTCCGAAATGTAGTTAAATTAAATGCTAAATTACCATAAATGTGTAATGTCTGCTTTTACTTTCTGCATGATGTAACTGTGGCTCTCTTTGTCTCTTGCATCATATTTATGTCTGTAAACAATAACCTGAGAATAGTATTCCATATACTAGTTGAGTTTCCCACTTGGTCACGCGTTGACGTGTCCCACCTGTGGTAAGTTTCAGGCAGCAGGTGATTGGTGTTGTGAGCTGGTGGAGCCGAGTTGGGGTTGTGCTTGTGCAGAGTGGAGCTTGAGTCGTGTTATGGTCCTTTGTTTTTGGGTGGTCGTGAGCCTGAGTTGGATAGACTTGTACTTTTGGGTCCTTTTTAGGTTAGGGTTTTGGGTTAGTGAGATTCTAGGCGTAGTTATTGTTACATAAGATGGACCTTGTTGGATTTTGGTGTTTATGTATAACTTTCTGAGCTGGTTTAATTAGTTCTGAGTTCCTTTTTGTTTCTTTCTGTGTTTTTTGTTTTATTTCTCTATGTTTGTTTTTTCTGGGAACGTTACCTGTACTACCCCAGCAGTGCGCAGTGGACCGATAGTCTGGTTTTATTTGTATTTCTCTTCGTAACACTCGTTGCTCTGGGATCCCTTGGGACGGTTTTGTTCTTCCTGGGTATCCTGGGGGACGGGGTGTTACAGAACTCTAGGCCATATGTTCAATTTCCTAGGCTACTCGGTTGAGTGCATCAGCACTCGACCGAGCTAACACGCAGACGTTGCAGCAGAAATTGACATGCCCCACTCGACCGAGCAGTAAAGCCACTCGACCGTGCTGGTCATATACTCGACCCAAGTTGCAACCAAACAGAGCAGCGTTCTGGAGAGAGTTCAGACTTACAGTAGATCAACCTAGTGGAGGGGCTACTCGATATAGTAGCCCGTATCAGCCAGAGCCAACGAAGCAGCAAAGCAGCAGCCGCTTATAGCTCGACCGAGCGGTGCCCCACTCAACCGAGTAGGGCGACGCGACCAAACAAGTTTGCGGGCCCAAGTGCCCAGAATTTCTGAGATTTTGTGGGGTCCATACCCTTTGTATATAAGAAAAATTTTAACCTTTTTTAGAGAGTTTGCTTATTTTTCTTAGTTTAATTTTATTTTAAGTTTTTAGAGAGAAGTTCTAGCCGTCGCTATTTGTAGAGACCAAAGTTGAGATTTTTATTGATTTTTATAGCGTGGAATCTTGTTCTTCTTAATTATCTTCGATTGGCTATCATCCTACGACTTGTTGGTAATGATTCTCTAATTTTTCTATGCTTTACTTGATGTTTTCTATTGCTTTGATGAATTCTCTTGCATTTATTGAATCTTTCATGTCTCTTGCTATGATCTATGAGTAGTTCTATCTAGGGCTAATGGATTAGCCCTAGGATCTTAGGATTTAGATGTAAAGTTAGGATTTTAGGTTGCGTTGGTATAAAAGGGTCGTGTTTTGGAGGTTAGTGGATTCAATGAGTATCTTGCGTTGGTATAAAAGGGACGTGTCTTGCGTTGGTATAAAAGGGACGCGCACTTAAGGAGTATCCTATGAACTTAATTAGGAGGTTAGTGGATTCAAATAAGGTTTGCAACCATGCCCGGTGCGCTCCTTGATGGGATCAACTGAGATCCTATATTACTAATTGATGACTATCGCCCGTGCGTCAATGAAAGCTACCAAAATACACATCGAAGTTCTATCCATGAGAGTGGCATGAATGGAGATCATTCTATCCACAAGAGTGGCATAAATAGTTGTCGATCCTAATGAACAGATCGTATGTAATGCCACCTATGAGAGTGGGGGTAAGCATGTGATACATTAGACAAATGGTGCTAATGTTAGCTGGCCATTGTTCTACATTTTAGATGTGACAACCCCTAATAAATCCAATGCAACGTCAGAGTCCTAACCTAGCATCGACATCCGATGATCCTAGTGGTGAGTCCTAACGTCCTAGTCTTTTATTATTGGTTAAAATCTTGCTTGAAAGATAACTCTGCAACAAACAATCTTCTGAAACCGACTGCTAGAATTATTCTAGATATTTAGAGATTACCCAAGACAATAATATCATCTACCTCCCTGTGGGATCGATATCTTTTATTCTATAACTTAACGTCGTGCAATTACGGTACTCTCTGGGAGTTACATTTGGGATACATCTAGCCTTGGCATTCGTGCCATTGCTAGGTGGGTTTTAGGTATTAGTTCCGGGGGCATCAACCACCACCATCACCACCACACTCATCTGGAGCACCACCATCCCCTCCACCATAGACACATGTGCCTTCACCCACACCTTCCACTGTTGCTCCACCCACTTCACCACCCACAGCTGCTACAGACTCACCACCCTCTGACAAACACCCTTTACACACATCACCCACATTACCACCACTTGACGGTGGCCCTGCTTGATGAGATTTCCATTCTCTCTCCCCCTCACATTTTTCGTCCTCTCATGCTTACGAGTTATCGGATTTAGGAAAATGTATGATTTAGTATGGGGAAGGAGCATTTCCATGCCCACTTTTGTTTTATTTTCTTCCTTCATCATCCACATGTCCCTATTTTTTGTGTTTTTACTTTTGTTTTCCTTTTTCATTCTCTTTTCATTTGTTTTCCTTTCACCATGCATCATACTCATATATGCATAAAAACCCATAAAAATTCAAAAAAAAACAAAAATATTTTCATTCACATCTTATAAATTCTCGAATTTTTCGGATTCGAGAATTTATAAGCATAATATATCGAGTTGAATTTCATTTTCTACTTTTACGCTCGATTTCTCGATATTGTTTTGAATATTTGATTAGGATAAGCTTTTAGCTTCGAATCCCACTTAATATTTCTTAACTATTCTCATAGCCTCTAGGATAGAAGTATTCAAAATCGATGCTAAGTTGAATTTCCATTAGGAGTCCACTTTATACAAGGAATGATGGCTTGATAGTCAAGTCCAATGTTTTATAACTCTTTGGGACTTGGATAACAATATATCACTTAGTACTAAGGATTATTGGCGCTTGATCTACCCATGCTTTTGAAAAAAAAATATTTTCTTGTCTTGGTATATAAAAATAATAAATGCACCATTTGTTGGATTTTGATAGACCTTCAGTTCAAAAAATCTACGCCCGTCCAACGTCGGACGAACGATAGAAGTACAAAAGGCAGCTGAATAAAATTCATTAAACTATTTATTGACACACTAAGGATTTTATTAACCCTAGCCAGGAAAGTCTATGGTCTTGGGATGGGTCCGACCATCCCGAAAACAGATCTAAACTAATGTAACATATATGCAAACGTAATAAAATAAAAGACATACCCATCATTTCACTACTGCACGAAGTATCATTTTCAGTAACTTGTCTCTAATCCCCGAAGCGAGCCGACTCTGTGCCTCTAAGATTAGACTATCCGAAGCAAGCCAACGCTGTGCCTCCGAGCCAACCACTTGCTGAAGAAAGTTTCACTTGAGCAGGACCCATACCAAAGACTTTGAATCCGATCCAAATTTCCTCGCCATCTTGCTAGGACTCGAATGGATGAACAGAAGAATTTTAGGAGGGAATAATTGTTAGTCTAAGTTCGGGTGTGCTCAAAACCTTTTGGAGCTACCCGAAACAAAGAGTTGGTGCACTTTCAAAGGGGAGGCTCAGGCCCTATTTATATAGAGAGCCACCCCCTTCCTCGTCTCACAAGCAATGTGGGACTAATCAAATTAGAGGATAAAAAATTAGTTTAGTTTGCCTTACACTAAGGCCAAACTTTAACGAATTTTTTTGCCCTAACCGTCGAGCTTTGCAAGTGATATCATAGATCAAATCGAAGAGTACTAAACGGTGAACGCATATAAACAAACGATGCTCAAATCCGACTTCGTTTGACCACTCAAAAGATAGCTTAAAGTAGGCCAAAAAATACAAAATGCTGAAAATTTTAGCCGACATATGGGTTTTAAAAAAAACTTAGTCATAGGCCCCACATCTGGGGCCCACCTCCTCTTTTTGGGCGTGCCCAGAGGCGAGCCCTACTGGGCAAGCCATGGCCCAAGCCCGCCGGGCCTTGCCCACGCTGGGCACACAATGGCTGGGCTTATAAAATGTGATTTCAGCCCTTTTTTAAATTTATTTTCTGTTTAAAACACTTTTAAATAGATATTAAAACACTCGTTTGAACTTCGAGTTAAGTGTGGTTTTTTTTCCTGACTTTCGTAGAAAAATCCTCTCTTTATTTCTATGCATCTTATGTCCATAAAAACTTTATGGTATCTTATATTCCCTATCAAATTATTTTAGACTTATTGTTGCTAACCATTTGTTCTTTTAAATATTCATGTGCACCTGAGTGCACTCCTCCTTAATTCTTCCTATTACTAAGACGCAAATCCTACTCAGTGTGAGACCATACAGCCCGAGTCTACAATAGGTTGGGACTCAAAACCCCTAGACGACAGTGACCACGAGCAGCAGGTGTCGTCCTTGTTTCGACATCACAATTATGTGATTGATTCATTGACTTAAGTGTAGTCGGAATCACTCTGATTGTGTTCATAATGAATACTGTAGTTTTAGTCCCTTCATCATAACTATGTTGATTAGCAAGCCTGTAACGACCGGTTTTTATCATTACTATTATCCGTATTTCTTCCGTATATTTTTCCGTATCCGTTGATAGATGTCTTGTCCCTGTACCCATCACCACTTATATTTTGTCTCATACATATTATTATTATTATTATCACAATCATTTCCAAAATTATTTTTAATATCTTTTCTTGTATTTATGTTTTAAATCTTCGATTCAAAATTCGAATTCAAATTCAAATTCAAATCTTTTTTAAACCTTTTAAAATTCAAATTAAGCCTTCCATTTTAGACCCTTTTAAACCTAATTAAATAGCTCTAAAATCCCTTATAAATAATTATTTTAAATAATTCAATTTTTTCTTTTGCATTCACAATTCGAAATTAAAACTTTTGGATGTTTGAAAAGACTTCCCTTTATAAATCCTTTTAAACCTAATTAAAATAGCTTTTATACCCTTGTTTAAACCTATTAAATCCTATAATTCAAATCTTTCCCTATTTTAGCTAGCCCATTATTTCTCCCATAATTATTACTTCCATTTTCAAAAACCTTCCTTGCTAAATCCTATTAAAATTTACTGATTACTTTTATTCTCCTTTATTTAAAACTCGGCTCTACCTCCTAATAAAACAAATCCTAAGCCTCCTTTTGGTTTTGCCTCAACAATTCTCAGCCTACCCCCATTTCTCTTCTCCACGCATCAAAACATAATCCCCAGGCCGCAACTCACGCACCCCTCTCTTCTTCTCTACTAAACCCCGCGGCCTCCTCCTTCTTCCTCCGCCTTCCCCAACTCCGGCGACCCGAAGCTCCCCTCTCCTTCTTCATCAACACCCCCCCAAATCGCCATGTCCCCGATCAACCCCCGCCTCCGTCATCACGCCCACGACCAGCGGCATCACCCCAACGCCGAGCTCCGACAACCGCAAGCCCAACGCCTCGCAGCCCGCAGTGCCCACAAGCCCACGGCCTCCTCCACCCACGGCGGCCCCGGTTCTGTCCCTTCTCCGTCAGCGGCGAGCTCAGATCCAACGCCCCGATTTCCCCTGTCTCCGCTCCCCTCCTCTGTTCGGAACAGAGGAGCCTGTGACCCTCGCTGCCAACCCCCTTTCGACCAGCGCCGCGGCGGCATTCGCCCCGTTCGAAGCCCAACCGAACGCCGCCACGACTCGCAGCGTCGCCCACGCAAGCCGTCGACGCCAGACCTCCGATCCCGCCGCCGGATCTCCGCCCCAAACCCCGCCTCCGGCTCCTCTCCGTCCAACCCCAAGCCCGCAGGCAACCATGCCGGCGACTCCTCCTCGTGCTGGCACCGACTGCGAGATCCCCCTTCCCGACAAGGCGCCACCCCACATCCAAGGCCGTCGACGCTCTCCGACTCGAGTTCCTCCTAGCTGCGAGCTCAACAACGGGCAAGGGAGAGTGATTACAGGTTAATCTTATTCCATAGGTATGTTAAGATTCTGATTGGTGAGTCTACTGCTGAGAGGAAGAGATTTTGATGTGAGAATTATTTTGTTTCCGCCAGAGCCAATACATTCTTGAGGTAGGAACAGTGATTGCTGAAAAGGGGGAGGCTTGCTCTGCTGCATTTGGTTTGATGCCCTGGGCGTGGGGAGATCATACGAGGGATCTTATTGGTAAATTATTATATGAATAACAGTTGCATTGGGATAGCCAGGGGAAGTGCAAGTCACTTATTTAAATGATGTGAATGCACTAGTGTTTTCATTTACGGTATCTATTGTAGAAATGATTGATTTGGCTGCAATGCAGACAGTACCGTATAAGAATAATAAATTGTTATTATTAGAAATTAGTTTGTTATGTGCTTAGTTTCTTATGCATGCTGTTACAGTTGAGTTAAGCCTATAACTTGAAATAATTAGTTTATATAAACTTGCACATACTGTCGATTTATGTTTGGTTGTTTACATACTAGTCCGTTCTCATAAAATAAACAGTAGGACATATTATTTAACCAGTAATAAGGTGTGGGTGTCAAGTTACAAATTCTGTTTATTTCTTGAAAGCTTGATATCGTGTATCCTTTGGCACAGATTTAACACGCCCCTCGTACGTCCGCTCGGATACCAAACTCACATCGCTTCAGGCAAGTATATACAACCTGCAAGTATATGATTTTTCCTACAACTTTTGATGGCGCAAGTATATTATTTCAAACCTCCTAAAATAGCGTATGTCGCGAAATTGTCAAGTAAACAACTTTTATATTCGATATGGTTTTTAATGAATCCTGTTAATGTGTTGTTTGCTTTAGCCACTTAAATGATACGCATGAAATGGTTTTCCTTCTTGTTATTCGATTTATTACGTGATGTGCATCCTTTTGAATTGTGAAAAACTTAGCCCTCGGGGCAATCACAGATATTTGGGTCTTCAGACAATTTACGGACTATTGTGCCTTCGGGCAAATCACGGACTATTGGGCCTTCGGACAATACGGATATGGGCCCGTGGGGCATTTACGGAATGGTTGCCACTCGACTAACATTAAACTACGGATTGGCTTATGGACACTTTGGGTGGGGTAGTCTAGTGTAGTAGAGGCTGGAAAGCTGGATTACACTCTAGTGGTGAACTTGACCGACACCTGGCCGGGTCGGTGAGTATAGAGTCACGGGTAGCTCCCGTTGACTTGGGTGTGATGCTGGTCACCTCCCCCTCAGACACTGGGCTTGTCACTAGATTAAGTACAGGTTGGCACTCTTGGTTACTTCAGCTACTATCGCGAATGTATAAAATGTTGACGAAGTTTATAAAATGTTTTACTTTGTACATCGCAAGTGCCGTGCTTTACTTTATGCATTACAAAAGCAATGGTTGTCACTTGTTACTTTATGCAACACACTTGCTACACTCATTGCTGTACGCACTACTTCTGTTATACTCATTGATACTTGTCACGATTATTGTTGTACACACCACACATGCTATCCTCATTGCTGAACACACTACACTACTCATGCTCGTTACTTTGCACATTACATTACCCATGCTCACTGCTCTTCACACTACAATCGCTATGCTCACATGCTGATATGTATCATCTTGTTGACATCATAATTTGAAAACCATATTATTATCTTGCAGAGGGTCTTTTTATTTCTAACGTTTTTAAATCTTGCCGAGCGACCCTCGCTGACGTCTATTTCCTTGTTTGTGAAATATACGTTAGGTTTTGAGCAGAGTTCACCGAAGAGCTCATTTGGAGATTGAACAGGAGGACCAAGAGAACCAGGAGCCCGAGACCCGCTGCTGAAGACGAACGATACATCGCAGCTTGCTAAAAAAATTTATTGTTGTATTCCCTTCTGATGTATTTCAATTTCTTTGTAACTGTTGTAATGGCCATGCTAGGCCTTTAATTCCTTGTGTACATATAATCTGGATGGCAAGTATAATGATGAAATTCTGTATTGTTCTGAGATCGCAAGCAAGAACCTGTATTTTCAAATGGTGTATCACTACAGACGCTTATTGGGTTGGGGCTTCACCGCTTCAGCCCAAGTGGGCCCGCTCGCGTCCTCGCTCCCAAGCATAATGGGAAGCGGGGCGTGACATGTTTTAGTGGTGGCCCATGCAGGTCTTGCTCTCTGCAAAATACTCAGAACAATATAGATGTCATTATTAACTAGACTGTCTGGATAAATCTTGTATGCAAATGTTTAACTTGTTTGTTTGTAGCATGGCAGGAAGACGTAACACTTGAGGAGGATCCGGAACTGCTGGAGGTGGAGAGGACGACATTCGACAGATGCTTGGAGTCATGAGAGAGATGCTGGAGGTTCAGCACCGTATGGTCCAACGAGGACGTCAGGCTGCGCCATCTGCGCCAGCCGCACCAGTTGCACCAGCTCCAGGGGCCAAGCAGTTCAGAGAGATGCATCCGAAGAGCTTTTCTGGACGAGAGGGCCCGCTAGCGACCGAAGAGTGGCGTCAAAGCACTGAGGATGATTTGGGCCTTGCTCGAATCAATAAAGATGAATGGGTGGAGCTTGGCAGGAAGCAATTGACAGATAATGCCCGCAGCTGGTGGAATGCAGAGGAAGCCAGGCTGACCAAGCCGATTTCATGGGATACCTTCTGCAAGAGGTTTAATGCCCAGTATTTTCCCAAGACTGCGAAGCAAGTGATGGAGAGTCGTTTCATCAACCTGGAGCAGGGCACTATGACTGTTGATGAAGACGAGGCCGAGTTCACTATGCTGAGTCGATATGCTCCTGCCATGGTGAAAGACCATAGGGACTATGCACATCGCTTCCTACAGGGCCTGGATCTAGACATCCAGAGTGTGCTGTCCGGGAATACATTTTCCACTCATGAGGATGTCTTGGTAGCTGTGAAGAATCAGGAGCGGATCGCCAATCAGAAGAAGGCGCGTCAAACAGGCAAGCGTTCGCAAGAGCCGCCAAAGAACGACCTCCGACCGACGTAGACCACCGATTTCAAGAGGCCTGCAGCTCCAGTCGACCCCAGATTTATAGTTGTATGCTATCATTGTAACCGGGTTGGGCACGTCAAGAAGGATTTGTCGCGTGTTGCTGAACCAGTGCTTGGCGTGCGGAGCACCTGATCATATTGCAAGGAACTGCTTTCATCACACTAGCAACTCTACATCTAAATCGACTTAACATGGACTGTCTTTAGCCCCTCGGCATCAGGTTCCTCAACAGGCCAACCCCGAACGCAGTCAGCATCAAGGTTACTCTATGGTCGCTGAGGAAGTTAGGGACGATGAGCCAATGATGAACGGTGACGTTTGAACCCTGACCCATCATCACACTTAGTGATTCATATCATGTGCTTATCCTTTCTTTTCGCTTCTTGGATGTATCTTTTGCTTCTACTATTATCATTTCATCTATCTTGCTCTGTTTGTGTTGTTTTGATAATAATTGTTTCGATCTTAGACTCATTTTCAATTGAGAAGTTTCATTTCCTCCGTAAGTCTCTTCCTTCCTTGCTACTCTGACCCCTCGTCGATCAGGCTTTCACTTGATCTTACCTGACTTAAGAAATTCCGAGGACGGAATTTTCTTTAAGGTGGGTAGGATGTAACGACCGGTTTTTATCATTACTATTATCCGTATTTCTACCGTATATTTTTCCGTATCCGTTGTTAGATGTCTTGTCCCCGTACCCGTCACCACTTATATTTTGTCTCATACTTATTATTATTATTATTATCACCATCATTTCCAAAATTATTTTTAATATCTTTTCTTGTAGTTATGTTTTAAATCTTCGATTCAAAATTCGAATTCAAATTCTAATTCAAATCTTTTTTAAACCTTTTAAAATTCAAATTAAGATTTCCATTTTAGACCCTTTTAAACCTAATTAAATAGCTCTAAAATCCCTTATAAATAATTATTTTAAATAATTCAATTTTTTCTTTTGCATTCAAAATTCGAAATTAAAACTTTTGGATGTTTGAAAAGACTTCCTTTTATAAATCCTTTTAAACCTAAGTAAAATAGCTTTTATTCCCATGTTTAAATCTATTAAACCTATAATTCAAATCTTTTCCCATTTTAGCTAGCTCATTATTTCTCCCATAATTATTACTTCCATTTTCAAAAACCTTCCTTGCTAAATCCTATTAAAATTTACTGATTACTTTTATTCTCCTTTATTTAAAACTCGGCTCTACCTCCTAATAAAACAAATCCTAAGCCTCCTTTTGGTTTTGCCTCAACAATTCTCAGCCTACCCCCGTTTCTCTTCTCCACGCATCAAAACATAATCCCCAGGCCGCAACTCACGCACCCCTCTCTTCTTCTCTACTAAACCCCGCGGCCTCCTCCTTCTTCCTCCTCCTTCCCCAACTCCGGCGACCCGAAGCTCCCCTCTCCTTCTTCATCAACACCCCCCAAATCGCCCTGTCCCCGATCAACCCCCGCCTCCGCCATCACGCCCACGACCAGCGGCATCACCCCACCGCCGAGCTCTGACAACCGCAAGCCCAACGCCTCGCAGCCCGCAGTGCCCACGAGCCCACGGCCTCCTCCACCCACGGCGACCCCGATTCTGTCCCTTCTCCGTTGGTGGCGAGCTCAGATCCAACGCCCTGATTTCCCCTGTCTCCGCTTCCCTCCTCTGTTCGGAACAGAGGAGCCTGTGACCCTCGCTACCAACCCCCTTTCGACCAGCGCCGCGGCGGCATCTGCCCCGTTCGAAGCCCAACCGAACGCCGCCACGACTCGCAGCGTCGCCCAGGCAAGCCGCCGACGCCAGACCTCCGATCCCGCCGCCGGATCTCCGCCCCAAACCCCGCCTCTGGCTCCTTTGTCCAACCCTAAGCCCACAGGCAACCACGCCGGCGACTCCTCCTCGCACATGCACCGACTGCGAGATCCCCCTTCTCGACAAGGCGCCACCCCGCATCCAAGGCCACCGGTGCTCTCCGACTCGAGTTCCTCCCAGCTACGAGCTCAACAACGTGCAAGGGAGAGTGATTACAGGTTAATCTTATTCCATAGGTATGTTAAGATTCTGATTGGTGAGTCTACTGCTGAGAGGAAGAGATTTTGATGTGAGATTGATTTTGTTTCTGCCAGAGCCAATACATTCTTGAGGTAGGAACGGTGATTGCTGAAAAGGGGGAGGCTTGCTCTGCTGCATTTGGTTTGATGCCCTGGGCGTGGGGAGATCATACGAGGGATCTTATTGGTAAATTATTATATGAAAAACAGTTGCATTGGGATAGCCAGGGGAAGTGCAAGTCACTTATTTAAATGATGTGAATGCACTAGTGTTTTCTTTTACGGTATCTATTGTAGAAATAATTGATTTGGCTGTAATGCAGACAGTACCGTATAATAATAATAAATTGTTATTATTAGAAATTAGTTTGTTATGTGCTTAGTTTCTTATGCCTGCTGTTACACTTGAGTTAAGCCTATAACTAGAAATAATTAGTTTATATAAACTTGCACATACTATCGATATATGTTTGGTTGTTTACATACTAGTCAGTTCTCATAAAATAAACAGTAGGACATGTTATTTGTAACGACTGGTTTTTCATTTATTTGGATTATCTATATTATATATATATATATATATGTTTTGGAGGATTTTCTCCTTATGTGTGGTTTTCGTCTCCATAGCTTTTGTTTTCGATCGTTTCGTTGTGATTTTCTAGCTTCTTCATTAGAATCGTTGATCTTGGAGTAAGTCACTCATGACGAACTTCAAATCGCTCATATTTTAGAGTTAGAGTGATCTTAGAAGCTATAGGAATCTTCCTGAAGCTTCGCGCTTCATTTCGACACTTTTCGTACACCTTAGTTGGTTCAAGAAGGGGGACCAACCGACTAGATTGAGATCTAGTCGGTCAGGAACTCTACTGGAACCGACTAGTTCATTGAATCAATTGTACAGGAGTTACTGTTTACTCTTAGTCGGTCTAAGAACAACCACCGACCGACTAGATGTGAAACTAGTCGGTAAGAACTTGCTCTCAAACCGACTAGTTCCTTTGATTAATTTTACCTGAGTTACTGTTTATCGTTAGTCGGTCCAAGAACAACCACCGACCGACTAGGTTGCAATCTAGTCAGTCAGCAATTGTTCTTTAACCGACTAATTCATTGACCATTTTGTCGACCTGAGTTACTGTTTGATTTTAGTCGGTCACAGTTGGTCTATCGACCGACTAGTTCTCGAACTAGTCGGTCAACAACCCTTCTTTGACCGACTAATCGCAGTCGTAAACCTAGGGTTTGCCCAGCCGTCGCACGAATTCTATTTAAACCCCCCAATCGTTTTTATTTCGTCTTTCATTTCTTCTGAGCCTCCTTCTTCCCCAAATCATCATCCATCTTCCCCTAGCCCTCCTCCTTCATCCCCGGAGCTCCCCTCATGCTTTCTAGCGCCGGCCATCTCGTCTAGGCCGCCGGCCAACCCCCAAAACCCCCAAAATCTCATTTCTCCAGATTTTCTCCCCATTTCCAGATCTGAGCCGTAGTTCTCCGGATCGTTCTTCCGTTGACGTGCTTGCTCGGTATCGTTCTTCCTCTACGATTCGGTAATAACTCGATCCTATAAAATACTCATAACCCATTTGTGATTTTGTAAAACCCGAATAAAAATGAATGTTGTTTTGATGAATGTTTCTCCATAACAGCGACTTCCCCGTAGATTAGCGTTCGTGAGACGAACCTTCGTGATCGTCATCCTCGGTGCTAGGCAAGTGAAACTTGCCACTTAGGGTTTTCGGCCATGTTCTAGGCCATTTCAATGTTTTAGCGTAAAAGAGACTAGGCAGTGAAAGGATAGCTGCCTAGACGCCCTTGATCTAGCTTGACAACGAAGCTAGATCCGTCACCTTCATCATGCTTGCATGTCATGTTTATTTTCAATTAAGTGTAACTAGTCGGTCGGCAATGCTTCTTTAACCGACTAACTCATTAACTATTTTTGGTACCAGTTACTGTTTACTCTTAGTCGGTCTAAGAACGTTCATCGACTGACTAGATGTCAAACTAGTCGGTCAGTAGTTGTTCTTTGACCGACTAACTCTTAGTTCAGATTTTCGTCTGGGGTTATTGTTTACACTTAGTCGGTCAGCGTTGGTCAACCGACCGACTAGTTCCCAAACTAGTCGGTCAGTGGTTGCTCTTTGACCGACTAAACAGTAAAGGAAACCCTAGTTTTGCCCTAGCCGCCACCAAACTCTATAAATACCCCTCCAAACATTTTCTTCTTCTTCCTCATGACCTAAAACCCTAGTTTCTTCCCCATTGAGCCCCCTACTACCTCAAACCCTTATTCCTTCATCCCAAGCCCAAAATCCATCATCCAAACCCTCACTTAACACATTCTACATCTCATCTTCCTCAAACTTTCATCAAACCCCCAAAATCCACATCCAAACCTATTTCTCCAGATTTTTCCCTCATTTTCAGATCTGAGCCGGATCGTTCTTCCGTTGCCGTGGTTGCTCGGCATCGTTCCTTTGCTTCTTCACGGTAATGCTCGATCCTTTAGTTTTAGCATAACCCACATTGACATTTGTGAAACCCTAATAAAATGGATTATTAGACAATTATTATTCTATTAAGAAATCGATTGAGAATCGTTGTTCTAATAATTGTTTTGCTATAACAGTGATCTATTCCGTAGTTAGCTTGTGTGACGATCTTCATTGCTCGTCGATCCCGGTATCAGGCAAGTGAAACATGCGTCTCTTGTTTTGGGCCATGTCTTAGGCCATTTCCCCTTGCTTTAGCGTAAAAGAGACTAGACGGTAAAAGGATAGTCGTCTAGACGCCATTGACCTAGCTTGACAACGAAGCTTGGTCCGTCACCTTCATCATGCTTGTATGTCACGTTTACTTTCCCTTAACGGTACGTGTATTAACTGTTCATGTCATCCATGCATCCTTAACTGCTATTGCATTGTAACTGCCATGTTTAATTTAAATTAACGGTACGCGAATATGTTCATGTCATTGCATTTTGCCTGTCACGTTTAATTTCAATTAACGGTACGCGAAATATCTGCTCATGTCATTGCATGCTTGAACACTCATCGTGATTGCGTAGCTTCACTACATACTTGTACTATTTGTTCCGGTTAGGCACCCGTTTTGCGGGCACAACCCTAGGCCAATTATAATTCTGGCTCGTGTTCCAGAAAACGAGCTCAACACAGCCTGCGGGCAATATGGCACTCTCTGAGTGATCCCTTGGACATGAATACAGCCTGCGGGCAATAGGGCATCCATGTGTGGATGATCCCTTGTACTTGTACTTGTTATTTGACATTACATGTCACAACTACCACTTGCTACTTGTACCTTACTTTACTTGTTACCACCTTACTATACTTGCCCTGCACCATACTTTAACTGCTAGGTTGTTAGTTACCTTTCTTTCAGTTTCCTTGCACAAGTCTTTCGACTTGCTGACATGTGCCCTTTTTCTCTTTTGGGTGACACATGTTAGAGCCCGAGCCTGAGATACTTGCTGTGGACGCGGTGTTCGCTGACGCTGAGTCAGAACCCGCGTTGATCGAGGACTTCGTAGACACTGGAGATCAGTCTTAGTGTCTATGTTTGGTTTTTGTTAGATTGCTTAGGTTGTCGGTGCGTGACACCTAGTTAATGCTCTGTTATGTTTGTTCTTTGTTTGGCCTTGTTCTGGGCCTTTAGACTCTTTCTTTTTAGCCTGGTGGCTTTTTCTGTGATGTTGAATATTTTGTGGACAAACTTTGGGATTGGTATTTCATATCCATCTCATTCTATTTTTATTATTGTTGTTGTTCCGTTTGCGATTACAGGGACCTGCTTATACTAAATTGACGCTTATCAGGCGTGCAGCTTCGCAGCTCCACGCTTGAGCGGACCTTCTCACGTCTCGCCTCCATTTTAGGGAAGCGGGGCGTGACAGGTTTTAGTGGTGGCCCATGCAGGTCCTCTGTAACTGCAATTATCGGGATAACGATAATAATATGAGATTGTCCAACAAATAAATTCGACATCTGAACCCTAAGCTATGAGTCTAATTGTTTCGTTTTCTGTGTCATTAGATGACAGGAAGGCAAATCACCCGTGGTGGTGGTAGTGGTGCGCCCCCTCATGACGAGGAGCCTGAGCGGGAGCCCACTAATGGGGAGATGATGAGGATGATGCTTCAGATGATGCAGGTTCAGCAGGGTGTGCTGCTGCAGGTCCAGAATGCTCCGGCCGCTCGAGCTGCTCGGGCAGTGGAAGCCCCTCGCCCCGAGCCTGGAGCGAAGTAGTTCAGGGAGCTGGGTCCTGCATATTTCGATGGTTCTGAAGGTCCTCTGGCTGCCGATGAGTGGATTCGGAACATTGAGGATAACCTGGCGATGGCGAAGATTAACCCGGCTGGATGGGTTGATTTGGCTAAGAGGCAGCTGAAGGATAATGCCAGAAACTGGTGGGATACTGAAGATAAGATGCTGGTGGAGACGATAGTTTAGGCTACCTTTAAGTCCAGATTTGATGGAGAATTCTTTCCGAAGGCTGCTAGACAGGTGATGCTGCAGCGCTTCATAGATCTGAAGCAGGGGACCTTGTCGGTGGATCAGTACCACCAAGAGTTCGTGAGGCTCAGTCGGTTTGCACCGAAGATGGTGCAAGATACTGATGAGAAAGCTCAGCGGTTCCTCCAGGGACTTGCCTTGGAGCTTCAGAGTTTTGTGACCTCTTCTGACCTGGAGACATATCAGAAGGTCCAGGTTACCGCGAGACAGCAGGAGTTGAATTTGAACCAGAGGAAGGGACATGTTTCAGGAGCTGGGAAGAGGCCTATGGAGCACGCTAGGGCGGTGGTTAGGCCTGGTTTCAAGCCTAATCATTCGGTGCAGTTCAAGAGGCCAGGAGGGCCTATTCTGAAGAATTGCCATTTCTGCGGCAAGACCGGGCACCTCAGGGATCAGTGTAGGAGGTTCCTGGGGCAGTGTATTGTCTACGGAGATCCTGCCCATACCATCAGGGAGTGTCCCAAGTCGAAGCAGCCTTGGCGGGCTCCTATTGCAGCACAGCCGTTGCAGCAGAGAGCCCCTGTGCCCGCTGGACGTGGAGTGCCCCTTGTTCCACAGAGACAGGCCTTTCGGCAGGCTGTTCCGCCGAGAGGGCAGGCCTTTCTGATGACTGAGGATGAGAGCATGGCCGTGGACGAGGTTATTTCAGGTAACGCTCATTCTAGCTGTTTCTTCCTTAGTTATGTTTGATTGTTAGATTATGTTTGGTTGCTTGCTCATGTTTGTTGCTAGAATAGGATTTAATTGTTAGACTGTTTGCTAGGTGTGGTTTTGTTTTGCACATTTCCTGCACGAGTCCTCTTTGACTCAGGTGCATCGATGTGCATTTTGGCCCGGAGCTTCGTGGAGAAGCATTCCTTGTCGATGTCCTCTCTTCCTAAGAGTTGGAATATCGTCACAGGGAACGGTGTGGTCTCGGTGCATCGTGGGTGCAATTCTTGCCCGTTGGTGGTTTGTGGACGTGAGCTTTATGCTGATTTCATTGTCCACGACATCATCAACTACGATGCGGTCCTTGGGATGGATTGGCTTGCGAGCTTCTATGCTACGATTGACTGTAGGAGGAAGAAGGTGGTGTTCGAGATTCCCAGACATCCAGTATTTGAGTTCAGTCGAGGTAGCAGTTCGCTGGGTCCGGTCAGATTCCGGACCAGACCGGTGGAGGTTGTGGCTATGCAGATGGAGTTGGGAGGCCAGCTGTGGTGCGAGAATTTGATGACGTCTTCCCCGAGGAGATGTCTGGATTGCCGCCTGATCGAGCTTTGGAGTTTTCTATTGATCTTATTCCAGGTGCGCAGCCCATTTCGAAGGCACCATATCGTATGGCGCCAGCAGAGTTGGAGGAGTTGCGTAGGCAGTTGGATGAGCTTATGCAGAAGGGTTATATCAACCCTAGTGTGTCTCCGTGGGGAGCACCTGTGTTGTTGGTGAAGAAGAAGGATGGTTCGTGTCGCATGTGCGTGGACTATCGGGAGCTGAATGCGGTGACCATTAAGAACAAATACCCGTTGCCTCACATCGATGATATCTTTGATCAGCTGGGAGGATCGAGGGTGTTTTCTAAGTTGGATTTGAGGAGTGGTTAGCATCAGTTGAAGGTGAAGAAGGATGATGTGTCGAAGACAGCGTTCAGGACGAAGTATGGAAACTATGAGTTTGTGGTTATGCCTTTCGGCGTAACTAACGCACCCGCAGTTTTCATGAATCTGATGAACCTGATTTTCTATGACTTTTTGGATAAGTTTGTCGTTATCTTTATTGACGACATTCTGATCTATTCGAAGTCGGAGGAAGAGCATGCCTCGCACTTGAGGACGGTGTTGGAGATTTTGAGGAAGCATCGGTTGTATGCTAAGTTTTCAAAGTGCGAGTTTTGGCTGGACAGAGTTGCTTTTCTCGGGCATGTGGTGACTGGAGATGGTATTTCAGTGGATCCCGAGAAGATTAGGGCCATCAGGGAGTGGCCTGTTCCGTCGTCTGTGTCTGAGATTCAGAGTTTCCTTGGTTTGGCGGGATATTATCGACGTTTCATTAAGGACTTTTCCCGTATTGCGGAGCCGATGACCAGGTTGACGCGGAAGGATGTTGCTTTTGTTTGGTCGGGTGATTGTGAGGATGCCTTTGGTGTTCTGAGGGAGAGGTTGACGACTGCCCCTGTTCTTGCTGTGCCTGATCGCAGTGGAGGATTCGAGATCTTTTGCGATGCTTCTGGCAAGGGTCTCGGTTGTGTGTTGCATCAGCACGGGCATGTTGTGGCTTATGCTTCTCGTCAGCTCAAGGTTCATGAGAAGAATTACCCGACGCATGATTTGGAGTTGGATGTTGTTGTGTTTGCTCTTAAGATTTGGAGACACTTCTTGCTGAGTGAGAAAGTGAAGATTTTCACCGATCACAAAAGCTTGAAGTATATTTTTACTCAGAAGGAGCTCAACATGCGACAGCGTTGATGGTTGGAGCTCATGGCGGATTATGAGATTGATCTGCAGTATCACCCTGGCAAGGTGAATTGGTTCCAGATGCTTTGAGCAGGCTTCCCGCGGTGATGATGTTGACTTCGCAGTGGAGATTGCATCAGGATTTTTGCGAGTCTGGTGTGGAGATTGTTCTTCCTGGGGAGGATTTCTCGTTGATGTGTATGCAGATACAGTCGACGCTCGTGGATCGGATTAAGGCGAGTCAGGCCGAAGATCCGAAGCTGGTGAGGATTCGAGAACAGGTTGAAGCCGGTCTGCGGTCTGACTTTTTGGTTCATGAAGATGGCTCGTTGAGGTATGGAGCCAGGTTGTGTGTGCCTGCTGGGGATATCAGAGAGAGTTATTGGTGGAGGCACATAGTTCGCCGTATTCTGTGCATCCTGGTGGGACCAAGATGTACAAGGATCTTCGTCTGAACTATTGGTGGCATGGTATGAAGAGGAGTGTGGCTCGGAGTGTAGCCAAGTGTTTGGTTTGCCAACAAGTGAAGGCGGGGCATCAGCGTACGACCGGGTTGCTACAATCGCTTCTGATTTCGGAGTGGAAGTGGCAACACATCACTATGGACTTTGTGACTAGACTACCCCGGAGTCCGAAGCAGAACGACGCGATTTGGGTGATCGTAGACCGATTGACCAAATCTGCGCACTTTATTCCATTCCGAGTGGGACAGTCCACTGAGGCGCTAGCAAGGAGATACATGGAGGAGATCGTGTGACTTCATGGGGTCCCTGTGAGTATCGTGTCGGACAGAGACACGCGATTCACATCTCAGTTCTGGCAGAGTTTGCAGAAGAGTTTGGGTACGCGTCTGAGTTTCAGCACGGCGTACCATCCACAGACGGATGGCCAGTCCGAGAGGACGATTCAGATTTTGGAAGACATGTTGAGAGCGTGCATGTTGGATTTCAAGGGTTCGTGGGAGGACCATCTACACTTGGTGGAGTTCTCTTACAACAACAGCTACCAGGCGTCTATTGGCATGGCGCCTTTCGCCGCTTTGTATGGGAGGAAATGTCGATCGCCATTGAGTTGGGATGACGTTGGCGATAGGGAGCTGTTGGGACCTGAGATGATTGTGGAGGCTGTGGAAGTTGTCAGGAACATTCGGGAGAGGTTGAGGATTGCTCAGGACCGTTTTAAGCATTGGGCGGATGCTAAACACCGTCCTTTGGAGTTTCAGCCAGGCGACCATGTGTTCTTGAGGATTTCCCCGAATCGTGGAGTGATTTGTTTTGGGAAGCAAGGGAAGTTGAGCCCGCGATACATTGGACCGTTTGACATTCTGGAGAGAGTTGGCGAGGTAGCTTATCGCTTAGCCTTGCCGCCATCTTTGGAAGGAGTTCACGATGTTTTCCATGTGTCGCAGCTTCGTCGATACATCAGCGATCCATCTCATGCTGTGGATTTCTCGGAGATCGCCGTTCGCCCAGATTTGACGTATGACCAGCATCCAGTGCAGATTCTGGACAGGCGTCAGAAGTCACTTCGGAACAAGGTCGTCGATCTTGTTAGAGTGATGTGGCAGCACGGTTCGCCGGGAGAGTCTACTTGGGAGAGAGAAGATGAGATGCGAGAGCATTACCCACTTTTGTTCCCGGACACGTGAATGTTGGGAATTCCGAGGACGGAATTTTTCTTAAGTTGGGAAGGATGTAACGACTGGTTTTTCATGTATGGATTTTATTATATATATTTATAAATTTGGTTTCTTTCCCTTGTTGTGATTTCCATTTCCGTCTCCGTAGTTCTCTTTTCGTTCGTTTCGTCGTGATTCTCTAGATCCTTCCGTCGGTCGGCGTGTTTGAAGTAAGCCATTCGTGACGGGCCTCATAACTTCGATATCTTAGAGTTAGAACGAGCCTAGGAGACTTAGGAAACCATCCCGGGGCTTCACGCTCCATTTCAGAACTTTCAGTGCACATTAGCCGGTGTAAGAAGGGGCACCGACCGACTAGATGACGATCCAGTCGGTCGGAAAACCTTCTTGAACCGACTAGTGGGCTTTGTTAAATGTTCAGGAGTTACTGTTTATCGTTAGTCAGTCTAGGAATGTTGGTTGACCGACTAGGTTGCAAACTAGTCGGTCGACAATGCTTCTTTAACCGACTAACTCATTAACTGTTTTTGGTACCAGTTACTGTTTACTCTTAGTCGGTCTAAGAACGTTCATCGACCGACTAGATGTCAAACTAGTCGGTCAGTAGTTGTTCTTTGACCGACTAACTCTTAGTTCAGGTTTTCGTCTGGGTTTACTGTTTACACTTAGTCGGTCAGCGTTGGTCAACCGACCGGCTAGTTCCCAAACTAGTCGGTCAGTGGTTGCTCTTTGACCGACTAAACAGTAAAGGAAACCCTAGTTTTGCCCGAGCCGCCACCAAACTCTATAAATACCCCTCCAAACGTTTTCTTCTTCTTCCTCATGACCTAAACCCCTAGTTTCTCCCCCATTGAGCCCCTACTACCTCAAACCCTTATTCCTTCATCCCGAGCCCAAAATCCATCATCCAAACCCTCACTTAACACATTCTACCTCTCATCTTCCTCAAACTTTCATCAAACCCCCAAAATCCACATCCAAACCTATTTCTCCAGATTTTTCCCTCATTTCCAGATCTGAGCCGGATCGTGCTTCCGTTGTCGTGGTTGCTCGGCATCGTTCCTCCGCTTCTTCACGGTAATGCTCGATCCTTTAGTTTTAGCATAACCCACATTGACATTTGTGAAACCCTAATAAAATGGATTATTAGACAATTAGGATTCTATTAAGAAATCGATTTAGAATCATTTTTCTAATAATTGTTTTGCTATAACAGTGATCTATTCCGTAGTTAGCTTGTGTGACGATCTTCATTGCTCGTCGATCCCGGTATCAGGCAAGTGAAACTTGCGTCTCTTGATTTGGGCCATGTCTTAGGCCATTTCCCTTGCTTTAGCGTAAAAGAGACTAGACGGTGAAAGGATAGCCGTCTAGACGCCATTGACTTAGCTTGACAACGAAGCTTGGTCCGTCACCTTCATCATGCTTGTATGTCACGTTTACTTTCCCTTAACGGTACGTGTATTAACTGTTCATGTCATCCATGCATCCTTAACTGCTATTGCATTGTAACTGCCATGTTTAATTTAAATTAACGGTACGCGAATATGTTCATGTCATTGCATTTTGCCTGTCACGTTTAATTTCAATTAACGGTACGCGAAATATCTGCTCATGTCATTGCATGCTTGAACACTCATCGTGATTGCGTAGCTTCGCTACATACTTGTACTATTTGTTCCGGCTAGGCACCCGTTTTACGGGCACAACCCTAGGCCAATTACAATTCTGGCTCGTGTTCCAGAAAACGAGCTCAACACAGCCTGCGGGCAATAGGGCACTCTCTGAGTGATCCCTTGGACATGAATACAGCCTGCGGGTAATAGGGCATCAATGTGTGGGTGATCCCTTGTACTTGTACTTGTTATTTGACATTACATGTCACAACTACCACTTGCTACCTGTACCTTACTTTACTTGTTACCACCTTACTATACTTGCCCTGCACCATACTTTAACTGCTAGGTTGTTAGTTACCTTTCTTTCAGTTTCCTTGCACATGTCTTTCGACTTGCTGACATGTGCCCCTTTTCTCTTTTGGGTGACACATATTAGAGCCCGAGCCTGAGATACTTGCTGTGGACGCGTTGTTCGCTGACGCTGAGTCAGAAACCGCGTTGATCGAGGACTTCATAGACACTGGACATCAGTCTTAGTGTATATGTTTGGTTTTTGTTAGATTGCTTAGGTTGTCGGTGCGTGACACCTAGTTAATACTCTGTTATGTTTGTGCTTTGTTTGGCCTTGTTCTGGGCCTTTAGACTCTTTCTTTTTAGCCTGGTGGCTTTTTCTGTGATGTTGAATATTTTGTGGACAAACTTTGGGATTGGTATTTCATATCCATCTCATTCTATTATTATTATTGTTGTTGTTCCGTTTGCGATTACAGTGACCTGCTTATACTAAATTGACGCTTATCAGGCGTGCAGCTTCGCAGCTCCACGCTTGAGCGGACCTTCTCACGTCTTGCCTCCATTTTAGGGAAGCGGGGCGTGACATGCAGGGACTTGCTTTGGAGCTTCAGAGTTTCGTGTCTTCCTCTGATCTGGAATCTTACCAGAAGGTTCTGGTAGCTGCGAGGAGGCAGTAGCTGAACCTGAGCCAGAGGAGGGGACATGTTGCTGGAGCTGGGAAAAGGCCTATGGAGTAGGCCAGGGCAGTAACGAGACCAGGATTCAGGCCCCACCAGCCAGCTCAGTTCAAAAGGCCAGGTGGGCCTGTTCTGAAGACTTGCAATCATTGTGGCAAGCCGGGTCATGTGAAGGACCAGTGCCGGAGGCTTTTCGGTCAGTGTTTGGGCTGTGGTGATGCTTCACATTCTCTGAAGGATTGTCCGAGTATCAAGCAGCCTGGGAGGGCACCTGTTGCAGCACAGCCGTTGCAGTAGAGAGCGTCTGTTCCTGCTGGACGTGGAGCAGCTCTTGTTCCACAGAGGCAGGCCATTCAGCAGGCTTTTCCACCGAGGAGGCAGGCTTTTCTGATGACCGCTGTGGAGAGCGAGGCTGTGGATGAGGTTATCGCAGGTAACTCTCCTTCTAGCTGTCCTTCTTATTTAGTTTTGTTTGTTAGATTATGTTTGGTTGCTTGTACATGATTGTTTGCTAGACTAGTGCTTGATTGTTAGACTGTTTGTATGGGTGATTCTGGTTTGCACATTTCCTGCACGAGTCCTCTTTGACTCAGGTGCATTGATGTGCATTATTTCTCGGAGCTTCGTAGAGAAGCATTCCTTGTCGATGTCCCCTCTTTCCAAGAGTTGGAATATCGTTATAGGGAATGGCGTGGTCTCGGTGCATCGTGGTTGCAATTCTTGCCCGTTGGTGGTCTGTGGACATGAGCTTTACGATGATTTCATTGTCCACGACATCATCAACTATGATGCGGTCCTTGGGATGGATTGGCTAGTGAGATTCTATGCTACGATTGACTGTCAGAGGAAGAAGGTGGTGTTCGAGATTCCCGGACATCCAGTATTCGAGTTCAGCCGAGGTAGCAGTTCGCTTGGCCCTGTCAGGTTTCGGGCCAGACCGGTGGAGATTATGGATATGCAGATGGAGCTGGAGAGGCCAGCGGTTGTGCGGGACTTCGATGACGTCTTCCCTGAGCGGATGTCTGGGTTGCCACCCGATCGAGCTCTCGAATTTTCGATTGATCTTATTCCAGGAGCGCAGCCGATTTTGAAGGCGCCCTATCGTATGGCACCCGCAGAGTTGGAAGAATTACGGAAGCAGCTGGATGAGCTTTTGTAGAAGGGTTATAAGGTGTGGGTGTCAAGTTAGAAATTCTGTTTATTTCTTGAAAGCTTGATATCGTGTATCCTTTGGCACAGATTTAACACGCCCCTCGTACGTCCGCTCGGATACCCAACTCACATCTTTTCAGGCAAGTATATACAACCAGCAAGTATATGGTTTTTTCTACAACTTTTGATGGCGCAAGTATATTATTTCAAACCTCCTAAAATAACGTACGTCGTAAAATTGTCAAGTAAACAACTTTTATATTCGATATGGTTTTTAATGAATCCTGTTAATGTGTTGTTTGCTTTAGCCACTTAAATGATACGCATGAAATGGTTTTCCTTCTTGTTACTCGATTTATTACGTGATGTGCATCCTTTTGAATTGTGAAAAACTTAGCCCTCGGGGCAATCATAGATATTTGGGTCTTCGGACAATTTACGGACTATTGTGCCTTAGGGCAAATCACGGACTATTGGGCCTTCGGGCAATACGGATATGGGCCCGCGGGGCATTTACAGAATGGTTGCCACTCGGCTAACATTAAACTACGGATTGGCTTATGGACACTTTGGGTGGGGTAGTCTAGTGTAGTAGAGGCTGGAAAGCTGGATTACACTCTAGTGGTGAACTTGACCGACACCTGGCGGGGTCGGTGAGTATAGAGTCACGGGTAGCTCCCGTTGACTTGGGTGTGATGCTGGTCACCTCCCCCTAAGACACTGGGCTTGTCACTATATTAAGTACAGGTTGGCACTCTTGGTTACTTCAGCTACTATCGCGAATGTATAAAATGTTGACGAAGTTTATAAAATGTTTTACTTTGTACATCGCAAGTGCCGTGCTTTACTTTATGCATTACAAAAGCCATGGTTTTCACTTGTTACTTTATGCACACACTTGCTACACTCATTGTTGTACGCACTACACCTGTTATACTCATTGATACTTGTCACAATTATTGCTGTACACACCACACATGCTATCCTCATTGCTGAACACACTACACTACTCATGCTCGTTACTTTGCACACTACACTACCCATGCTCACTGCTCTTCACACTACAGTCGCTATGCTCACATGCTGATATGTATCATCTTGTTGACATCATAATTTGAAAACCATATTATTATCTTGCCGCGGGTCATTTTATTTCTAACGTTTTTAAATCTTGCCGAGCGACCCTCGCTGACGTATATTTCCTTGTTTGTGAAATATACGTTAGGTTTTGAGCAGAGTTCATCGAAGAGCTCATTTGGAGATTGAACAGGAGGACCAAGAGAACCATGAGCCCGAGACCCGCTGCTGAAGACAAACGATACATCGCAGCTTGCTAAAAAAATTTATTGTTGTATTCCCTTCAGATGTATTTCAATTTCTTTGTAACTGTTGTAATGGCCATGATAGGCCTTTAATTCCTTATGTACATATAATCTGGATGGCAAGTATAATGATGATATTCTGTATTGTTCTAAGATCGCAAGCAAGAACCTGTATTTTCAAATGGTGTATCACTACAGACGTTTATTGGGTTGGGGCTTCACCGCTCCAGCCCAAGCGGGCCCGCTCGCGTCCTCGCTCCCAAGCATAATAGGGAAGCGGGGCGTGACAAAGGCAAGGGTATTGTTCTCTTGTCTACAAGATTTAAAATGTTTGTACTGAAAGCGAACGGTGTCGTGTAGTGCAATATAGGTAGAACACATGGATGCGTTCATTCAGTACGATTTTTTCTATGTTCTAGAGCTATGCGATCGAATGGTGGTCCAGATTAGAAATAAGGGTGAAACCAAATAATAAAAGCTCTAGGGCTTACTGTATCTCTGCCATTGAACTAGGATTAAAGTTTGATTAAGGGTTGACCGATTGTTGGATTCATTGGGACTCAGCAGAGGTCGTCAAATCTAAGGGCATTCTCTTATCCCCCACTCACATAGTACATGATAGGATAATCTCTTATGTTATCCCTACCCCCTGCTCTCACGATGCTATGATAGGACTACCCTAACCTATATTGATGTCGACTCTCGCCGATACATTGGTATACGTTAGGTGCATTATGTCCAAGAATATCCCCAATCTTTCTCCACGACACTCTCGTGGTCGGGGATTTGGATCAATATTAGGGGAGCTCTAATCAGTGCCTAACTCTCGTCGACCACACCGATAGTATATGTCATTGTAGGGATCGAAACCCCTAGATTGGTCTCGACTCTCACCGACGACCAATCTAATTATCCACTAGGGAGGAGACCGATTTACAATGACAATTGGCATCCTAATATATCCCAAATCCTCAATTAGCAAAAAATTAAATCAATAACTTCTTCCAACCCATGGTCCAATTTCAATGTGGTTCAACCCATTGTCCTAGATGGAATACTACTCACTACCCATTATAGACAATGCAATTATAATCAAGGATTCAATGAGCAATGCCATGGATTCAAATTAAAATGTAAATAACAATTAATCCATACAATAGCAATCACAAAAGAGAGACTTTCAATTATAAAACTCTAATCTAATACAAATGCAACCAAAAGAACTAACTAAAGTTGACAAAAAATAATTGAAAAGTACACCTAAAATCCTCAAATAAGCTGTGAAAAAGGGTTAAGCATGCTCAGGAAGAAGAGGGGGTTAAATACCATCCCCGAAAAAGGTTAAGCACAACTGTTTTCACTCAGGAAGAAGAGGGGGTTTAATACCATCCCCAAAAGACTAAAAAGAGCATCTAACAAATCCTGGCAGAGCCCCAAATGACCTTGAAATCCAATTCAAAGAGACCATGTAGAAAATGACGCGGTTGCATTATTTGGATACGTAAGAGGGGTCGACGGTAGCTACAGTGGCGCGACCAAGTCGTTAGGGACGCGACCGCATCAAATCTAGATTCGACGCTAGCCTGGGCTTCAAAATGGTCGCGTGAAGAGACTGTTTGGTCTTCAGCTTCTTAGGAATATGTGGCCGCGTAGTTGACTCAGTCGAACGGTCGCGTCGAATAGAATTCTCCTTTCCTTCTTTCTTAAGATGATGCGGTCGTTTGGGAATCCTCTACACGGCCACGTCGAATAAGATTCTGAGTTGCTTGGTATCTGAATGACGTGGCCATGTGGAGTATCTTCACGTGACCGCATGGAATTGGGTGCTTAGGCTTCTGGGTGGTTGAGTGATGCGGACACGTCAAATCGACGCGGCCGTATGTGCCACTCTTTCTTCTATTTCCTCCTCTTTTGCACACTTTGAGCTCCCGGTTCTGCCCCTTTCGCCCATTTTCACATTTTCCATGCTTTATGGTCCCGAATTGACATGTATTTCTTGAATAGCACAAAATGGACCGTTAAAATAAAAGTGGAAACAAAAATGGGGGAAACGAGAAAAACAGTGAAAGGAACAACGTAAAGTGTTCATGGAAAAGGGGTAAAAAGTATATACAAAAACCATCATCAAAATCCCCCAAGCTAAACTTTTTCTTGTCATCTGATCGCGGCCCGATGTACTCCGAAAACAATATAGTTTTACTGCGCACGGTTAAGTGGTGAGCGGGTATCGAATCACAGGGAGGAACTATTAGTATTTATATTGATTACCAGGCGGATGTGAAATGATAATCAAGAAATGTTGGTGTTACAGTCTTGCAAAGTATTGTCTATAAATTCAATTAATAATAGCGCCAAGGGCGTGGAAATCCCCACTATAGATCTCAAACATCAATGTGAAATATGAATCTCCATATCACTACTCTTGGTTTAAGGTGAACTTGTCGCAACTAGCTTGTGAACAAATGCATGCTCTCGTACTACACAAGTCTATATCAATCTAAACTAGAGCCTCGCTCTCACGCAAGCCTAGTTCAAACAACTAGAATTAAGATCGACAATATTATTCAATTCTAACTTAAGCTGCACTCGTGCAACATGAGTTTGAATCTAGACCGTGATAGTTCGTATTCGTTTTACCGTCGTACAAAAGAATATAATTATAGAAAAATAATAAATATGATATCTTTGGTCGCTCTCGTGCACCAATTCTTGGGAATCTCAATTATAGATCAAAATCGAATATCTAGGGTTTCCCATAGATCAAGATCATCTCTCGAGCTCTCAAGATCCAATGGAAATCACTAGCTATCCATAGTAAATTGATCACATTCTAACTTTATTACAAGTTTAGCAACATAGGTTTTCATTAGATTTCACTTATCAAACTTTAAATCCAAAGGGTTCATCCTTTGACCTAGGGCAAGGAGATTACTCATGATTCATCATAGAAAAAGCAATAGAATTGAGAAGTGCTGGAGAGTTCATCATAAAAAACAGATCTAAATAGAAATATAGCATAAAAATAAGAACTTGCAAAAGTCTAGACAAACCAATGATGTTCAAGCTCCAAATAATAAGAAAACTATGATCATGCACTTCAATCCTCTCGTGAAAACAAGATAGAAAAAAAGTATTTTTCCTAAGTTACAGCTATGACGTCTCTCCTTAATGGCTCTCAAAACTAGCTATTTATTCTAACTCAAAACATCCACAAAAATCCTGACAAAAATACCCCCAGAAGGCTGGAAAAAACCCGAGGTCGAAACTGGGCTATCGGTGCACTCGGCCGAGTGGATATTTCACTCGGTCGAGTGGCTTATCTGTGGAAAAACTGGGAAAATCGGCCTGTACTGTTCAGGTCACTCGGTCGAGTAGGGTCTTCTGTAGAACCATCTAAAATAAATGTTCCATTTGATAAATTTCTGTCTCCACTTGGTATAGTGGGCTTCTCACTCGGTTGAGTGGGAATTCCACTGGGCCGAGTACATTGTCCCTTCTTTTTTCAGTTTGAGTTGGCCGTGTCAGTGCCACTCGGTCGAATGAGCTGTTTAACTCGGCCGAGTAGGCTGCTGCTTCTTCATAATCTCATCCTTCTCGCTCCTTTCTCCATTCTCTCGGCTTTCTTCATCATCTTCTCATCCTCAAGCACCGTGAGCTCCACAATATCATCATGACTGACGCTCCGGCACACGTATGTATGCTCATAGCTCCAAATTGCTCCCGATTGCTCCATATTTCCTGAAATCCAACAAAACATAGAAATAGTGAAATTCATCATAAAATCGTCGTTTAAACGTTTAATTCGTGATATGAGCAATCGTTAGGGCATGCAAAAGTGCAAAAATAAAGTGTAAAGTATGAGCATATCAAAATCCCCCAAGCTTATCTCTTACTCGTCCTCGAGAAAGATTTGTAAAAAGTTAACTTGACGAATAAAATAAAAAAATCAAATAAATAGAAAAGAAGGCAAAGAGTGGAAATGCTAGATCATTCTCTCAGAACTCGAATTCGCTTACTGACGTCCCCCGCTTTTGCGCGTCAGATGTGTGCAATATATAATTGGGGGCGTGAGATTTAAATATTTATAACCGCAAGCGCACGGTGTTGTAGTGTGGCTTGGGGGTCGAACTCAGGGAGGCGTGGTTGTGCTTATGTCAAGAAGGATCGGATTCACCCCATGGGCGAGCTAGCCCGAATCGGATGATGGGTTGTCACAGAAAATAGAATGCGAGGGATAAACAATATAAAGGGAAAGCACGGGACTTCGGTTTCCACCCGATCGTGCGATTCTTGCCGATACGACCTACGGGTAGGATAACGATCGGAATTAGGGTCTAATGGTAAGACGTTGCCTCTAAAAGTGGTACCAGCATCCCATGGGCCCGATATTCCAGTCGGTGCCCAGGATGATACGTCGGACTTCCCTGGTTCATTCAGTGGGCATTCCCATGTCCATTAACACTGGCCGACCCCGGGAGTACTAAGCTCGCAACGATAACTCCCAACGTCTCGTCCTGCCGCTCCCGCGCGCAAGGATTCGACGTCTACGCTAAGGGCGTGAGCTATTGCTAGGGAGTCAACCGCCAAGTTTATTCCCCCTTGGCCCAACAGTCAAAGGCGGTCTTTTTCCCGCCGATGACAATAAAACACCCTGCGTAACCGGTAGATTCCTAATCCCGATCGATTTCCTAGTCCTATGGAAGCATCGGGGAGAACCCACGAAGGGGTTTCCACCAAAATCCCAGATTTGGGAACTACTCACGCATGTTTACTAAAAAGCGATCTAAATCAAAATCGACCGTTAAAAACATGATCAAGCGATTGAAAAGAAGTAAGAGCAATGCTAATAACACTATATTAAAGTTTGGCAAAGATCGGAAAACTTACAAATATCTGAAAAATTACAGACGTTAAGAGAGAGAAAAAATAGCAAAAAATAACAACTCCGGTTTCTGGAAAACCTAGGGGTCCTATATATAGAATATGATATCACCCGATCGGGTGAAGAATCACCCGATCAGGTGACCTGCTTCGTTCTTCGGAAGCTCAGCATTGGACTTCACCGTGTCGTACGGCACGGTCGGTTGAGGGTTGAAGCTGACCGGTTGGATCTTCGTGCCGTCGGGTGAACCGGTCGGTTGATCTCTCCGTGTCTTGGCTTCGGAGAATTGGCTACAGGTGAACCGATCGGGTGAAGGTCACCCAATCGGTTGGCATTCAGCATCAGATTCCAGAGAGTTGGGGCGTTTGAACCGGTCTCTGAACCGACCGGGTGACTTCTTGACCGCTCCAGCTTGTGTCTGGGTGGTGCACGCGTGCATCACCCGATCGGTTGGAAGTGACCAACCGGTCGGATGAGGGGCTGAAAGATACGATCTTCGTCGTTTGACCCCCTGGATCACGCGTGACTCCTCCCGTTGCTCCGGGGACTCATTATATCATTGATATCATCAAACATATCATGCGTCAGGGACTCCACAACTAGGGTTAAGGAAATCACCACACTATAGCCTAGATAATAGCTAAAAAGTTTCCTAAGCCAAGTGTTTTCAAAAACGATGGGGGTTGAGATGATGTGGAGTAGAACACTCGGTGCAAACTCTCGCCTTCCCTTTATTCTCGGTAAGTAGGAGAATATTCACACTGTAATTTTTTTTGGGTTTTGGGCTATACAATTTTCTCTTTTCTTTTCTTTTCTCCCTTTTTTTGAATTTTTGGGTTTTTGGCTATACACATGTGTACTCTCCCAAGTGGGAGAACGGTACACGACGAGGGGATTTGTACCAAGTAAAATAAAAAAGAAATCGGAATCTAAACACTTGGGCAAAGGAGACTATTCTCGCTAATTAGAGCATGGGCTAAATGGGTTATCCTAGTCCTTAATTGTGGAATCCCGACACATGCGAAATGAAGTATACAATATATATATAGCATGCAGAAGTAGACAGGAGAAACAAATACCGCATATTCAAATCGAAGCATGATAACCTAGGGGTCATTCCTGGACAGGTATATAAAACACAATCACAAAGTAGAAGCACACCAAATAGCTAGGCACGACGCACGACTCACAAAAAGCTAAGTGGACCCACGATGCATGAAATGCAAGAGGACTCGATATCCTAGGGTTAGTGAATGTGATTATCGATGTCATGCTAGGTGTGTGTGATTTTGTGGCAATTCATCATAGGGTTCATCTCCAGGAGAAAGAGATAAAAAGAAGAAAAGAAAAAGAAAAAGAAAAAGAAAAATACGGAGAAAAATGACTCAAATTACGAAGAAAAAGAGACAAATGACGTACAGAGTGCGACTCCCCCAAGCTGAAATTTGCATTGCCCTCAATGCAATAGAGTTAAATACGAGAGGGCAATGAATATGGGGGGAATACGCACAGACACAAAAAGACACGAAAGACAAGAAAATCACACAAACGAAACTAAAAATAAGAAATAAAAATAAAAATCACACCACACGACATATAAACAGAAAATAAAATAAATAAAAAAGAGGAAAAGCACACGACACGACAAAGAAAAAAACACAAAGAAAAGCGACACACAACAGCACACAGAAAAAATTGACTTCCCCCAAGCTAGACGAGATAGTGCTAGCGATAATATGTGATTGTGAAAATGCAGAGATATGCAAGGGGGACGTCAGCAAAAGAAAAGAATGGAAATAAAAGTGAAAAAGAAGGGACCCAAAGCGTGAATGGGTCCTCCCCCTAGCTGTGGTAAAGCAGGGCCCCGCAAAGACAGATGGGCACTAAAAATAGGGGGATGCAAAAGCTGGATGTGAATATATCAAGCAGAGGCACCACCCTCTGGGGGTGGTGATGGGGGCCTGTGCTGAGGACCAGGAGTGGTGGGTGGTGGGACGTGAAGCTCGGAGACATCGGGTGAGTCAGTGCGAATGTGACGAATGAGGCTTTGAAGGACGGGCATGTCACGCTTGACTGACTGCTGAGTTGTCTGACCACCAACTCCTACTACGAGGAGCATGGACATGAACAAGTCAGCTTGGTCGTCGCCATGGAATGACACCTCGTATTTGGCATCGCCAATGTTAACGGTGTCAGAGGGGCGTGGGGTGGTGGATGAATTTGTGGCAGTGGTGGGTTGGGTGGAGGATTGTGTGCGACGAGCGCGTCGGGTGGGTCTAGGGTTGGAAGTGCTGGCGTCGGTGGGTTTAGCATGGCGAGGAGGCATTGTGCAGGAGTCGTGTGTGTGTGTGTGTGTGTGCAAAACACGATGAATACGCACTAACACGGCAAACGAGCAAAATGAAATTCTTGGGCAAAATAAAAAATTGAGCTAAGGAGTGAAGTTACCCAATTGAGATGAAGATCGTTGCTCGTAGACGCCCCAGCGCAACGCAACAGGAACACGTATGAAGCCGCGGCGAATCCTTTTAGCAAATTTCAAAAATGGGGGGGGGATGGGCGAAAATTAGGGCTTTGTGTGCGGGCGAAATCGAAGAGGAAGGGGGAGAGTCGATGGAGAGATGGAAAAGAAGAGGGGGGAGATCGATTAGGGTCGGTTGAGAGGAAGAACGAGGTCGGGCGATGGCGGAGGAGTCGAAACAGCGATCGGAAATTCGAAATCGGGCGAGGGGGGAACGAACGGGCGGAGGGCGGCTATATATAGGATTTTAAGTCGAACCGATCGGGTGAAAAGTCACCCGATCGGTTGACTTTTAGGTCGAAATTATTGCTGAAAGTTGGCTACAGGCAAACCGATCGGTTGGCCGCTCTACAAATTTTTCCGAGAGTTGGTGTTGTTCACCCGGTCAATCAACCGGTCATGCTTCTCATCACCCGATCGGTTGACAAAATCTGAAAATTTCCCAAGACTTCAGCCCCAGTTCACCCGGTCTGCCAACCGGTCTCACATGCCTTCACCTGATCGGTACGTTAAGTGACTGATACGGCCATCAGCTGATACATCCCAACTGATCGGTTGAGTTGTCAACCGATCGGTTGGGGCCTTATTTTCTGCAAAAGTCCACAAATGGCCTAAGTCCCTCAACCGAAGTTCTTGCGGCTGGATGTTTTTATTTAAATAGATAAAATAAAGTTAAAGATAGACCTAAAAATTGGAAACAAAGGTTTAGAGCATGGGTTGCCTCCCATGAAGCGCTTTTGTTTAACGTCGTTAGCTCGATGCCCGTTGATGATGTTCAAGGTGGGGATATGGGTGATGCCCAAAGTCTGGCATCGCTTCAGCTTCAGGGCTGTTAGCTTTTGGTATAGCCGGTGGAGACAAGAAAACTTGTTCGATGACTCTCCCTTTGTTGACAGGGTCCGGGGACTTCTCCCTCATATTGGCATCCACCGCCACTCGTTTAAGTATCCGGACCTCATCACCGGTGAGCCCGATGGGCTCTTTGCTTTTTCTCCTCGTAGGAGGAGCTTTTGGGAATCCGGGAGGGATCACATGTTGGGCGACTGCCACATCAGCAACTTCTTCCTTTGGTGAGCCAACTTGCTCTCTGAGGTCTCCCAAGCTATCAGGGGGATTTCTTGAAAGAATCTCCCAGGAGCTTGCCTCCACAGCTCTCTCTTCTTCTAGCTCCAGTACATTGCCTCTTGGATCATCCAGGGGATCGGGGTGCTTCATTGACAACCCCAGATCTAATTCGACTTGTTCTTTGCCGACGTTAAGGGAAAGCTTCCCATTCTTCACGTCTATCAAAACGCCAGCAGTGGCCATGAAAGGCCGCCCAAGGATAATAGGGGTGTGCTTATCTTCCGGCATGTCCATCACCACAAAATCTACCGGTACTTGCACTCCACTTACATCAACAGGTAGGTCGTCTACTACCCCCACCGGGTATTTGACCGAATGGTCTGCAAGCTGTAATGTCATTCCGGTGGGCTCCAAGTCTCCCATCCCTATTCTCCTGTATAGCGATAGGGGCATTAAACTGACGCTCGCTCCTAGATCAACGAGCACCCTGTGGATTTGCATTTCCCCAATCGAACAAGAGATGGAGAAACTTCCTGGGTCTTTAAGCTTGGGCGTATTTGCGTGCTGAATGAGGGCGCTGCACTCCGCCGTCAATACAACCTTCTCCTTTCTGGATCCTCTTGTCACCAAATCCTTTAGAAATTTGGCGTAGGAGGGAATCGTCTCGATAGCTTCGAGGAAGGGGATTTGCAAGCTCAGATCCTTGACCATGGCAAAGAATTTGCCATACTTCTCGTCTATTTTGGCTTGGGCAAGCCGTTGTGGAAAAGGCACAACGGGCTTGAATACTCTGAGGTTCCCTTCCTCATCATTTTTCTTCTCATCTTCATGGACTTCCTCCGGAGTAGTTGGCTTTGGTAACGAAGCACCATCGTCATTCAATTTTTCAATTGGTCGTTCTACGACCAACGGTGCTTCCGGTTCCTTGGGGGGCACTCTTGTGGGGATTTGTGTTCCGCTCCTCAAGACGATAGCGGACACGTTTGCATGCTCGTGCGTGAGTGCCAAGGTCTGATTCACCCCCTCGGGTTCACTTCCGGCTATGGCGGCAATTGATTCTGTGATCTTTGAAGGTTCGCCACTAGTAACCCCAGCTGGGTTAGCTGATCGGTGAGAACTCTCTGCCCCATCTCCAGCTTCAAATTTATCTTCTCCTGGTTGGCGATGTATTGAGTCAAGAGGGACTCTACCGGAGAGATGGCCCTCTGCTGGCCATATTGCTGCTGGATGGGCTGCTGATTCCTGGGGGCATATTGCTGATACCGTTGTGGAGGCTGCTGCTACTGAAACTGCTGCTGAGCCCTAGCCGGCTGATATATCTCTTGTTGCTGCTGCTGAGGCGGCGTCGGCTGATACGGTGCCCGGTAGCTAAGGTTGGGATGATTCCGGTTGTTTGGAGAGTAGGCCGGGTTGGAGCTAGTCCGTGGTGGATACGGTGCATTTCCCGTAGGATTGTAGAATAGTGCGCTAGCTTGGTCCAATGGTGGTGAGATGTCACCACCCTCGAAGTCTCCCACGACTTCGGCTTCCACCGCGGCAATATGTTGTGTACCGGTGCCACCGACTCCTACCATTAATGCGGAGATCTGGGTCGACAGCAAGTCAAACTTGCTGGATAATTTATCGACGTCCTCGACCCTGTGGATACCTCCAGATCTAGGTGTGGCTCTCTCGTCACACCACCGCTCATTGTTTGATGCCATATTTTCTAGAATTTGTCTGGCATCTTCTTCACTTCTTGACATAAAGGACCCTCCAGCCGCGGCGTCCATCAATGATTTCAAATCATCCTTTAATCCGTTGTAGAACAGATTAATTATCTGCCACTTGGGAAGCTCGTGATGAGGGCATCTTCGCTGCATCTCTTTAAATCTTGTCCAAGCTTCATGCAGAGACTCGTGGCTGGCTTGGGAGAAGGAGGAGATTTCACTCCTCAGCTTCATGGTCTTCCCCGGAGGAAAGAACTTTGTCAGAAAAGCGTTTGAAATCTTCTCCCAAGTGTTGAACGTATTTGGGTCCTTCCCCCTAAGCCACAGCTTGGCCTTATCTCGCAGAGAGAAGGGGAATAGCTTCAGATGGATCGCCTCAGTTGTGACGCCGTTTATCTGGAAGGTGTCACATTTCTCCAAGAAGGAGTCCAAATGTTCGATGGGGCTCTCCATGGGTGCACCCAAAAATTGATCATGCTGGATCCACGTCACCAAAGACGGCTTAAGCTCGAAGCTTTGCGCTGTAATAGCAGGAGGACGGATGGCGGAGGTGGACTCGATGGATGGCATCGAGTACTCAAGCAGGGACTTGTGAGGTGGGGTGTTCTCCCCCATGGTTTTAGGATCTTCTCTTCTTCGCTTCTCGGCGGCCAAACGCCTTAGGGTGACATTTATCTCCAGATCAACGGGAATCAAGTCGTCGAGACTTCTTGAACTCCTGCGCATGAAAAACAACAAACACCCGTGAAGCAAAAAGTGGGAAAGAAACAGATAGAATAAAAAATAGAAATAAAAATAAGAAAATAAAAAGGAAAAAGAAGAATGCGAAAATTATCGCGAGATAGGGATGAGAGCTAGACTCAAGGGTTCATGAGATCCCAAAATAGCAAGCACGTTGCCTCCCCAGCAACGGCGCCATAAAGCTTGACTTCCCCCGCTTTTGCGCGTCAGATGTGTGCAATATATAATTGGGGGCGTGAGATTTAAATATTTATAACCGCAAGGGCACGGTGTTGTAGTGTGGCTTGGGGGTCGAACTCAGGGAGGCGTGGTTGTGCTTGTGTTAAGAAGGATCGGATTCACCCTATGGGCGAGCTAGCCCGAATCGGATGATGGGTTGTCACAGAAAATAGAATGCGAGGGATAAACAATATAAAGGGAAAACACTGGACTTTGGTTTCCACCATATCGTGCGATTCTCACCGATACGGCCTACAGGTAGGATAAAGATCGGAATTAGGGTCTAATGGCGAGACATTGCCTCTAAAAGTGGTACCAGCGTCCCACGGGCCCGATATTCCGGTCGGTGACCAGGATGATACGCCGGACTTCCCTGGTTCGGTCAGTGGGCATTTCCATGTCCATTAACACTGGCCGACCCCGGGAGCACTAAGATCACAACGATAACTCCCAACGTCTCGTCCTACAGCTCACGTGGGTAAGGATTCGACATAAGGGTGTGAGCTATGGCTAGGGAGTCAACCACCAAGTTTATTCCCACTTGGCCCAACGGTCAAAGGCGGTCTTTTTCCCGCCGATGAAAATAAAACACCCAGCGTAACCGGTAGATTCCTAATCCCTATCGATTTCCTAGTCCTATGGACGCATCGGGGAGAACCCACGAAGGGGTTTCCACCAAAATCCCATATTTGGGAACTTCTCACACATGTTTACTAAAAAGCGATCTAAATCAAAATTGACCGTTATAAACATGCGATTGAAAAGCAGTAAGAGCAATGCTAATAACACTATATTAAAGTTTGGTAAAGATCGGAAAACTTACAAATATCTGAAAAATTACAGCCGTCAAGAGTGATAAAAAACAGCAAAATTAACAACTCCGGTTTCTGGAAAACCTAGGGGTCATATATATAGAATACGATATCACCCGATCGAGTGAAGAATCGCCCGATCGGGTGACCTGCTTCGTTCTTTGGCAGCTCAGCATTGGACTTCACCCGGTCGTACGGCACGGTCGGTTGAGGGTTGAAGATGACCGGTTGGATCTTCGTGCCGTCGGGTGAACCGGTCGGTTGATCTCTCCGTGTCTTGGCTTCGGAGAATTGGCTACAGGTGAACCGATCGGGTGAAGGTCACCCGATCGGTTGGCATTCAGTATCAGATTCCAGAGAGTTGGGGCGTTTGAACTGGTCTCTGAACCGACCGGGTGACTTCTTGACCGCTCCAGCTTGTGTCCGGGTGGTGCACGCGTGCATCACCCAATCGATTGGAAGTGACCAACCGGTCGGGTGAGAGGCTGAAAGATGTGATCTTCATCGTTTGACCCCCTGGATCACGCGTGACTCCTCCTATTGCTCCGGAGACTCATGATATCATCATTTTATGTCCCCTACACCGGTAAACTCCTGCAAAAATACAAAAACACGGAAAAGTGAAAGAAAACAAGAAAACACGAGAAAACGAATACAAGACGGTGGTAAATAGCAGAAAAAAACACAGAAGAAAACGTGCGCGAATATATTATAAACGCACGTCACTTTCTCAAATGCACCAACAATGAATGTAAACATCACTAAAGCTTTTATTTCGATATCATTTCATATTAGGTACACTTAATATAAAAACTGAGAACAATGTGAATCTTATGAAATATGAATTCATTTTAACGTTAAACATTGCATAAGACATAGAAAATGATATACATAATCATAGACAACACACTTTTCAATTGTTTACTTCTATTTGGAGTATAAGAGATATCACAAAATTCAAAGCAATAAGAATGGAAAGATATAGTTTCATGAATTTCATGTCAATTTTTCAATTCATAGATGCCGGTATACTTGAAGTCATCTCCCTACGGATTTGAGATTACCTAGCTTAGGTCGTCTTGCTCATTTTAGTAATCACTCTCTTACTCATCATTGGATTTTCTCCCCCATGCTTATTGATAAGCGTGGTGGCATCGAGTATGGAATATAAAGTCTCTTTCCAACTTTTGTAGCTCCATATAAAGAAAGTAAAATGAAAGAAAAGAAAGCAAGGGATTGTGTATATGCAATGAAGTTCTCTTTTTTTGTTTTATTTCTTTTTTTATACACAAGTAAATCACATAGAAAGATACATACATATACATTATTTTTCTTTTGAGCTTTTGGGATCATGGAGCTTATTTTTTAGTGAGGGAAAGATGCAAGAATAAAAAATCACTTTAGGAAAGAATCACCAATGATAATATGTATAGAAATATAATTCAAGACATGTGGAGAAAGAATATATCATATCACTCAGTTCACTCTTTGTATGTGCATAACTACTTGAGCAGGGTAATGTCATCTACTCAGTTTGATTCTAATCTATTCATATCAAATGACAATCAATTCATTCAACCTGAAGGATTAATACACAATTCATGCAATAAGAAGTGATATTAAGATAAGAAAGCAGTCATCCAAGTACAATGCAGTCAATGCATGAATCTTGGTGTGTTTTCTATAAAGAGTATACAATAAAGTAATTCTTAGACGAGTCAACGTTAAAATTCATTCATAGACAAATAATAGCACATCGGATGGTCTTTTTTCTCAAGTGCATAATAGATATATCGCAAATGATATCAGAAATAGAAAACAATAGCATGACAAAAGATGTGCATATAAGTAAAGCAAAATCCAAGCTATATTCATCACAACGAATTCATTTCTAGCAAAGAAAGTAAAAGAAGTACGGATAAAATAAAATCTAAATATACACATGCAAGCACTCCAAAAGTAAGGAAAATATGATGCATGGGAAAAAAATGTAAAAGTGTGAAAATAAGTGGAATATAAAGAAAATAAAGATGAAAATAAAAAATAAAAGTGTGTGGGTACACACACTCCCCCAAGCTAAACATCACATTATCCTCAATGTGCAAATAATGGCACTGGGACATATAAGATACGGTTGGGAGGGTGTGGATGCGAGTATGATGCAAAGAAAATGGAAAATAAAGGAAAATAATAAATGGAAAACATGACAGTATATGCAAAGGATATGTGCAAAGCAAGTATGCAAGATGACGGATGGATGTAAAATGGTGGTCAGAAATATAATACTCTCCCCCAAGCTGGAGTCTATGGTGCCTTTTAAAAAGTGAAGATATGTGGGCATGCAAAATGGTGGGGTAAAGATGGGAGAAAATGTATGACAGGCATCAAGTGAAGTGCCTACTCAGGTGCATCTCCCTCACCTCCCTGCGGCGGCGGCGGCGACGGCTGCAGGTGGTGAAGGATCTGGTTCAGCATCAGTTGAATACCAGGAATAAGGGCAATATGGGCCTGCTGAGTAGAGACGACTTAAGTGAGAGCTCGAAAATCGACTCTAAGTATTGTCACTACTGACTCAACCGTGCATATGTGCATGTCTCTGTCGTCGGGAGCGGAGGTAGAGGGACATGCACGTGTGCAAGCTAGACTCACACGACCTCCAAAAACTAGTCGGGCTACAATAGGGTGTGTGTGTGTGGAGTGGAGCTCATGGTAGAATGCTCAGCCTCCAGGTGAGACTGAGATGCATGAATGTTCTTAGAGATCGGTGCAATTGAGGTAGTGATCGGAATATCAACTGAGGTGGAAGAAGGAGCAGAGGTCGCGACAACAGATGTGGTCACCCAAGACCCATTATTGGTTCCACTTGGCTTGTAATCTGAAACATACCGAACCTGCTCCATAGATTCCTCAAGTGCTTCACCTCCTACGTACATGACTTGGCCTTTACAATCATTTGTGTGCCTAATTGATGTCTATGTGTCTGATGCACTATATGGCTCAGTCAGCTTCCACTCAAATCTCTTTACCACTTTAGATAGAGAGTCAAATTTTTCCGCCAAGTCTGCTATTGCTTTGGCTTTATATATACTTGCTGGCTTCAACGTTGATGATGGTTGGTCTCTCTCATCGGCCCACTACTGATTGTTAGAGGCCATCTCCTCAAGTAATGTTGTGGTCTCATCGGGAGTCTTTGATAGTATCGCCCCCATTAGCGGTGGCATCAATGATCATCTTTGTGTCTGATTTCAACCCATTGTAGAAGCTATGAACTAACTCTTAGTCATCGATGCTATGGTGGGGGAATTGATGTTGAAGATCTTTGAAGCTCTGCCAAGCCTCATACAAAGATTCTTGGGGTCCCTGCTTGAAAGACATCAAAGAATTCCGTATTCTGACGGTCTTTGATGGAGGATAGAATTTGTTGTCGAAGGCACTTGTAAGGTCGTCCCAAGTAGTGAATGCATCATTTGATTGCGTCCTCAACCAATATTGCGCTTTATCTTTAAGGGTGAAGGGAAAAAGGCACAGGCGGATGTCGTCCACTGGTACGCTAGGAATTTGAAAAGTGGCGCACTTCACCAAGAACATTTGTGTATGATAATGCGGCTTCTCATGTGCATTCCCATGGAAAGGATCCTGTTGCATTAGCACAACTAATCCAGTCTTTAGTTCAAAGTTCTTGTCAAGCGGTAACTCTGGCATAAGAATTGGCGAAGTGGCAGAGTTTTTTGGAGTGAGTCTATCTCTAATGGAAATAAGCCTGACATTTCTTGGTGGAGTATTTTTCTCCGACATTTTATCTCCATCTGGAATGTGCCTCTTCTCTGCTATTAGTTTCCTTGCGGTGCACTCGATGCCGGAATCAAATAAAATAGCTCTATCGGTAGCCTTTGATTGTGTGTTCATGCACAGAGAAAGAGAATCTGCAAAGAAGTGTCAGCACAAATAGAGGAATAAAATAGAAAGGAATAGCTAAGTAAAAATATAGAATATCGTCGCCTCGCGACAACGGCGCCAAAAAGTTGATCGCGCTTTGATGTACTCCGAAAACAATGTAGTTTTACCGCAAGCGCACGGTTAAGTGGTGAGCGGGTATCGAATCATGGGGAGGAACTATTGGTATCTATATTGATTACTAGTTGGAGGTGAAATTATAATCAAGAAATGTTGGTGTTACAGTCATGCAAAGTATTGTTTATAAATTCAATTAATAAAAGCGCCTAGAGCTTGGGAATCCCCACTATAGATCGTAAGCATCAATGTGAAATATGAATCTCCATATCACTACTTTTGGTTTAAGGTGAACTTGTCGCAACTTGGTTGTGAACGAACACATGCTCTCACGCTACACTAGTCTATAGCAATCTAAACTATAGCCTCGCTCTCGTGCAAGCCTAGTTCAAACCACTAGCATTAAGATCGACAATATTATTCAATTCTAACTCAAGCTCGCTCTCGCCCAACATGAGTTCGAATCTAGATCGTGATAGTTTGTATTCGTTTTACCATCATACAAATGAATATAATTTTAGAAATATAATAAGGATGCTAGCTTTGGTCCTCTCGTGCACCAATTCTTGGAAATCTCGACTATAGATCTAAATCGAATATCTAGTGCTTCCCATAGATCAAGATCCTCTATCGAGCTCTCAAGATCCAATGGAAATCCCTAGCTATCCCTAGTAAATCGATCATAATCTAACCTTTTTACAAGTTTAGAAAAATGGTTTTTCATTAGATTTCACATATCAAACTTTATATCCATAGGGTTCATCTCTTTGCTCTAGAGCAAGTAGATTACTCACGATTCATCATAGAAAAAGCAATACAATTGAAAAGTTCTGGAGAATACATCATAAAATTCAAATCTAAACAAAAATATAGCATAAAAATAAGAATTTGCAAAAGTTTAGACAAACCAATGATGTTCAAGCTTCAAATAATAAGAAAATTAAGATCTTGCACTTTATTCCTCTCACGAAAACAAGATAGAACAAAAGTATGTTTCCTAAGAACATAACTATGTCGTCCTTCCTTGATGGCTCTCAAAAATAGATACTTATACTAACTCAAAACATCCAAAAAAATCATGACAAAAAACCACCAGAAGGCTGGAAAAACCCAAGGTCAAAACTGGGTTGTCGGCGCACTTGGCCAAGTGGAAATGTCACTCGGTCTAGTGGCTTCTCTGTGGAAACTATGGGAAAATCGGCCATATGTACTGTTCAGGCCACTCGGTTGAGTGGTATGCTCACTCGGTCGAGTGCGCTTCTCACTCGGTCGTGTGGGGTCTTCTGCAGAACCCTCTAAAATCACTATTCAGTTTGATAAATTTTTGTCTCCACTCAGTCGAGTGGTCTGCTCACTCTGTTGAGGGAGCTTGTCACTCGGTCGAGTGGGGTCTTCTACAAAACCCTCCAAAATCACTGTTCTGTTTGATAAATTTCTGTCTCCACTCAGTAGAGTGGGCTTCTTACTTGGTCGAGTGGGAATTCCACTCGGCCGAGTACATTATCTCTTCTTCTTTCAACTGGAGTTGGCTGTGTCAGCGCCACTCAATCGAGTGATCGAGCTGTTTCACTCGGCAGAATAGGCTGCTGCTTCTTCATAAGCTCCTCCTTCTCGCTCCTTTCTCCATTCTCTCGCCTTTCTTCCTCTTCTTCTCATCCTCAAGCGCCATTAGCTACTCGATATCATCGTGATTGATGCTCCGACACTCATGTATGTGCTCATAGCTCCAAATTGCTCCCGATTACTCCATATTTCCTGAAATCCAACGAAACATTAAAAAGTGAAATTCACGTAAAATCGTCGTTTAAACGTTAAATTCGCGATACGAGCAATCGTTATGGCATGGAAAAATGCAAAAATAAAGTGTAAAATATGAGCATATCATCCTCAAGGACAACAAGGGAAAGCATAGATTGGAGGCATGTAATCACGCACACAAATGATGACATGATACTTCGAGAATTTCTAAAAATCGAGTTTATATACGTGGGCAAATCGAAATCTCGAATCCATGAAACGTAAACTCTTCTATCTCTTTCCGTCGATAGGAATATAATCATAGGACGTCGTCTATAACCTAAGTCGTCAAGTAATATACTATACAATAATCATACCCAAATCCTAAGACATTTCATCTAACCCGTCATTAGGTCGAAGGGATATGAATCTAAGTTATGCGATGGTCGAAGGAGGGATAAGTTCGGGATAATGGGATATTGATCGATCGAGAAAGTGGCGCTCACAACACATCAAACTTCCTTGATTCCCGATATTCCTAAGTTTATTCATGCTCTGAATATAATATTTTTTCTTTTATATACATATTTTTTTTCAGATTTACAATTGGTTTGTATAAGGAGTGTTGGGTCAGTGACTCCCACATTAGACGACCTTGGGGTACCGGATCAAGAAGGACCCATCGGAGCTACTAACTCAAGCCATGTAAAATCCTTATTTATATGCACTCCCCCAAGCTAAACCTTTTGACGCGAGGCCCCGACAGTTTCTATCGTAGGGATCCGGTTACTTAGTGTTACTGGGAGAACGGTGAATATATTTTTTTCTATTCACTAAATTTTTTTCTTTTCTTCTTTTTTAGAAAGCATGAGTATATTATGCAAAATCAATCCTCAGTACTAGGTGATATGTTGTTATCCATGTTTCGAGGGAATATAAACCATTATACTCAACTATCAGCTCTACGATCCATGCATAAATTGTGTTCCTAAGTTTCGACCTAGGTCGGTTTCAAGTTCTCCTATCTTAGGGATTATGAGGACAGCCAAAGCTAGGAAATTACAAGAGATTGAAAGCTTAGGACACGTCCTATTCATATACTCAAATCGACATCATGTAAACCGAGCATAGAAGTCTAGAAAAACGAATTTCAACTCGAGGTTCCACACATAAAAAACTCATTTTCTAAAAATTCTCGAAGCGAATGCAAATATATACACATGGATGTATGATGATGCATGATGCATGATGCATGATGTTAATGTAGATATTTTTGGAGTTTTTGATTTCTTCATATATTGGTTTTTTGAATGCATATACGGAATAAAACGTGATGCAAAATGAAAAAGAAAGAAAATTGGAAGGAAATGGAAAACGAAAAGGAAAAACAAGAGGAAAATGAAAAAATAAAGTTACTGTTACGCCTATTTGACCGAGACACAAAAGACACGAGCCCAGGAGCCCGACTACTGGTCGAGAGCCCATCTGCATCCTCAAGCCCATTCTACAAAGGCCATATAAGGGATCTTCTCGAATGTCGATCCGACCCGGCCCCGATAACCCGCTGGTCACTCGCCCACTCCTACGATAACCGCTCCCCCGGACGCGCGACCACTAAATGGCAGTAATGGGGAGGTGCTGGCATGGCGAAGAGTGCGGCGGCGAGGGGGTGGATTGATGGGGCACGATCGAGGGCGGGCGTGGGACGTGGGCCAGAGGCAATCACGCTGGGAGCTCTATAAACGGGCTAGGAAGACGACGAAGAAAGGGACCGCATCTCAGGTATCTAAAACCTAAGGTACTCCATCAACGACCTAGCTCCCCCATCCTATTCCCTTCCTCCCCCGCTCGCGCCGTTCCGATCTCCTCACGAGTCGAACCGTCTCCGCCGGGCCTCCTCTTTCAGATCTCTATCTGACTTAGGCATCGGAGGGGATTTGGACGGAACCTAGGTCCGGCCCCCTGACGAGCGTTCTCGTCTACGCAGGTGGATAGCTGATCAATGGGCCGAGGCTTCCCCTCGCCTCTCTCCAACCTCACAGTCAACTGGACGAGTGAGGCTTACCCTCACCGTCCGCCCGCCGAAGCTGAGCACATCCTACCGAGGTCGAGCGTCTTAACTGGGTCCGAGGCTTCCCCTCGCCCTTCACCGACCGTGCCTCTAACTGGACGACCGAGGCTACCCCTCGTCTTCCTTCCTCTGAGGCCGTGCTCGTCCGACCGAGGCCGAGCGTCTCAACCTGGGCCGAGGCTTCCCCTCGTCCCATATGCACCGATTCGAAGCCCCCGAGGGACCCAAGCGGGCCCCTTGACCACGATGACCGGGTTGTCCACGGTCAACGCTCTGTAGTGAGAAAACACTCTGAAACATCTGGCGCCGTTTGTGGGAACGAACTGTCCCACGAAGAAACAAACCACATCTGCGATGACGCGACCTCCCTCATCTCGGCGAAAGGAAAGCGGGGCCCTGACGCGGGGCGACAGGGCCCGCCATCGTTGGCAAGAATGGGCACGGGCCCGACGCGAGGAGGATCGTGAGGAAAGGGCCGGGAAGCCCTCCCCTTCCCCACCGGTCGGGAGACCGAGTGCGTCCGTAATGGCGCGCAGCTCGGACGTGGCTTTGGTGGTGTCAGTGGTCATAGACACTACCATGGTACGACGGCTGCTTGTTGACACCGGTAGCTCCTGTGACGTCCTCTTTATGTCAACCCTGGAAAAGATGGGGCGGCGGAAAGAAGACTTATGACCTCGCTCGGGTCCCGTGGTTGGATTCACGGGTCACTCCACCCCCATCATCGGCACGATCCATCTCACGGTAACGCTCGAAGACGCACCGGACTCGGTGACCCTGGCGGTGGAATTCATCGTATTGGGGATCGGGTCAGAATACAATGGGATCATCGGCCGACCCCTACTCAACGCCGTCGGCGCGGTAGTCTCGACCCTCCATCAGACTATCAAGTTCCGAACGCCGGGGGGGATGGGGCAAGTCGAAGGCGACGCGGGGAGACCGAGTACCTGCTATCAACTGGCGGAGGAAGGTCCCGAGGATCGTCTAGCCGACCGGATGGCCGCGCTCGACTTGAGGAGTGGGCCTAGGCCCGCCCCTGCGGAGGAGCAGGAGCAAATCCCGGTCACGGACATCGAGGGCCGGTTCGTCTCGATTGGGAGAGGGCTGAGCCAGGACCTGAGGGATCAGCTGATCGAATGCCTGGAGGCGAACTTGGACATCTTTGCTTGGTCACCGGAAGACATGCCCGGCGTAGACCCCCAGGTGATCGTCCACCAGATCAACGCCGACCCCAACTTCAAGCCGGTTAGGCAGAAGAAGCGCAACCTGGGCGGCGAGAAGATGAAGGCAGCCTCCGAGGAAGTGGAGCGTCTCCTTGATGCCGGCTTCATACGAGAGGTCTGGTACCCGGAGTGGCTGTCGAACGTGGTGATGGTCAAGAAACCCAACGGGAAGTGGCGAATGTGCGTGGACTTCAGTGACCTCAACAAGGCCTACCCCAAGGACAGCTACCCGCTGCCGCGCATCGACCACCTGGTGGACAACGCCTTGGGGTACGAGATGCTAAGCTTCATGGACGCTTACTCCGGATACAATCAAGTCCAGATGGACCCCCGGGACGAAGAGATGACAGCCTTCACGACGGACCGGGGAACTTACTGCTACAAGAAGATGCCCTTTGGCTTGAAGAACGCGGGGGCCACCTACCAGAGAATGGTCAACAAGGTTTTCAGCTCCCAGATCGGGAGGAACCTGGAAGTCTACATCGACGACATGCTTGTCAAGTCAAGGCGACCGGAAGACCACATCGCCGACTTGCGGGAGACCTTCGAGCGGTTGCGGCGAAACCACATTCGGCTCAACCCCGCAAAGTGCACGTTCGGGGTAAGATCTGGCAAATTCTTGGGATTTATGATAAATAACCGTGGCATTGAAGCTAATCCCGACAAGATCGAGGCGCTGGTCAACATGCGCGAGCCGACGACGATCAAAGAGCTACAGAGGCTGAACGGGCGCATCGCAGCCTTGGGGCGATTCCTTTCCAAATCAGCGGAAAGATCGCTCCCCTTCTTCAAGGTCCTAAGGAAAGCGATCGCGGAACCGCCAGACAATAGGAAGACGATACTTTGGGACGAAGACTGCTCCAGGGCGTTCGGAGACCTCAAAGAGTATCTCCGCAGCCCACCTCTCCTGTCCAAACCACGGGAAGGGGAGTCGCTGAGCCTTTACCTGGCGTACGCGGAGGAAGCTGTGAGTTCGGTGCTGATCCGGGAGGACGGTGGGGTGCAATGGCCGGTATATTACACGAGCCGGATCTTGAAGGGGGCGGAGATGCGATACTCGCCCATGGAGAAACTGGCGTACGCCCTCGTCCTCTCAGCACGAAGGCTCCGGCCCTATTTCCAGGCCCACACCATACTGATCCTGACCGACTCGCAACTGGAGCAGAACCTCAAGAGATTCTATCGAATGGGAAGGATGCTAAACTGGGGAGTGGAACTGAGCAAGTTCGACCTCCGATTCAAACCGCGCACGGCCATCAAAGGGCAGGCCCTAGCTGACTTCATCGCCGAGTGCACAACGGAAGGAAATGGCTCCCTGGAGGAAGAAGGCCCGGCGACGGTAATTGCTCAACCCCTGTCCTTTCTTTCGGCTGACCACTTTCAGCCAGGGGATCCAGGAGCATGGATAGTCCATGTGGACGGGTCGGCCACACAGTCAGGAGGCGGGGCCAGGATTGCAATCCGATCTCCGGAAGGGAACATTGTGGAATACGCGTTGCGTTTCGAGTTCCCAGCCACGAACTACGTGGCGGAATACGAAGCAGTGATCAACGGCCTGAGGCTGGCCCTGGAGCTCGGGGCCGAGTCCGTCCGCCTCCTCAGCGACTCAAAGCTCATTGTCAACCAACTCTTGGGGAGTTACGAGGCACGGGAGGAGGCGATGCAGAGATATCTCCCTGTCGCCAGAGCGGCGATGTCCAAGTTCAAGGATGTGGAAGTCTTGCACCTCCCGCGATCAGAGAATGCGCGGGCAGATGCGTTGTCGAAGCTGGCATCGTCCTCGCCAAAGGAACTGGGCCGCACCATCTACGTGGAGAACCTGCCGTCCCCCAGCACGGAGGAACACGAGGTGATGGCGATCGACCAAGAACCCACCTGGATGGACCCGATCATCCTATACCTCACTCATGGAGAGGTGCCGACCGATGGGGACGAACGTCGAACCCTGGAGAGAAAAGCGCTCTGATACGTGATCCATGAAGGGACGCTCTACCGGAGACGCTGGACCAAGATGGACGTCCTCCCATACCTGAAGTGCATCGGACCGCAGGAAGCTGACTACGTCCTACGGGAGGTTCACGACGGGATCTGCGGGAATCACCACGGGGGCAAGATAGTCGCGCAGAAGATCTTGAGGCAGGGATACTACTGGCCGACCCTGGCCCAAGATGCAACAAGCTACGTCCAGAAATGCCAAGAATGCCAGAGGTATGCCCACCACATCTCGACTCCTCCGTCAGAGCTCATCCCTATCGTGAGCCCCATCCCCTTTGTGAAATGGGGGCTCGACATCCTCGGACCGTTTAAACCAGGACGAGGGCAACGGAAGCATCTGATCGTGGCAGTGGACAACTTCACCAAGTGGATCGAGGCCGAACCGTTGGCCACCATCACGTGGAAGAAAGCGAAAAGATTCGTATGGAATTCCATCATCTCCCGATTCGGAGTGCCACGGGCCATCGTCACAGACAATGGGAAGCAGTTCGACTCCGCATGGTTTAAAGATTTTTGCGAGGAATGGGGAATCAAGCTCCTCTTCGCCTCAGTAGCACACCCCCAGACCAACGGGATGGCAGAAGCGGCCAACAAGTGCATCATAGAGCCCCTCCGGAAGAAAGTGAAAGACGCCGAAGGGAACTGGCCAGAAGAGGTCCCCGGGATACTCTGGTCATACCGGACGACCCAAAAGGAGGCTAATGGCGAGACCCCGTTCATGCTCACCTACGGGGCCGAGGCGGTGGTACCGGTCGAATTGGGTGAAGAATCTCTCCGCCTCAAATACTTTGACGAAGACCGGAACTCGCAGGGCCTGGGGCTCAATCTGGAGCTCCTCGACGAGCGACGGGAGCAGGCACTGGCCACCATCGTCCGCCAGAAGCAGAATGTGGCCCGATACTACAACGCTCGGGTGCGGGGGAGAAGCTTCCACCTTGGGGACCTGGTCCTCCGGAAAGCGGGCTTCAACACTGATACCGCTCGCAAAGGGAAGCTCGTGGCTAGATGGGAGGGACCCTACAAAGTCGTCGAGGTCCTCGGACCCGCAGCCTACCGACTAGCCGACATGGAGGGGAGGATTCTCACTCACACTTGGAATGCGGAACATTTGCGCAAGTACTTTCAATAAATGTATCATTTCCTATGAAATAAATTTATTTTGAATTCATTCCTTTCCAGATAAAGCAAAAAGATATACAGAGAGGCGCACGAAGAGGCCGAGGGGCATTCCCCTCCCTCATTTTTCTCCAGGGGCACCAGCGGGGCCACAGGCTGGCAGCACGCTAGGGTCTCCCCCCCCACTCCGTTCGACGGCAGGGTACACCCGAAGATCCTCGAAGTTGACCCCCGAGAGTGGGAACTTCTTTTGGATCTCGGACTGGCACCGGGCGAAGCCCTTCTCGTACGCCTCCGATAAGGCGGTCTCCACAAAGGAGGTGGCATACTCCGCCACGGCATCCTGAGCGATCCGGGCCGGATCCACCTCCTCAAGCCCACGCATCCGGGGCTCTAAGGTCTCGACCTGGCGTTGGTGCTCCGCCCTCTCCTTCTCAATCTCCCGGGATTTCTCGCCAAGTTGGGCTGCAAGGGCCCTCGCCTGCTCCTCCGCCGCTTCCAGATGATCGGAGAGCTCCAAGGCTTCGGAGGCAGCAGCCGGGCTGGGGATCTGCTCGGCTCCTCCAGACGCGTTGGCACCTTTCAAAAGAAAAGCGAGCCGTGCCTCGGCCTCCGACTTCGCAGCCAGAGCCAAGGCTCTCTCCCGGTCCGCCACCTCCAGGGCAGAGGACAGCTCAGTTACGCGGGAGTCCAGGGTCTGGACCCGTGCTTCCTCCAACTGACCGGCCTCCTCCTCCTCACCGGGGGCCTCAGGGCCCCACCTGGCATCGGATTTGGCTTTGGGAAGAACCGCGAATTGGCGCCTCATCGAGAGGCCCACCGAGGACAACTGCACCAAGACAACGAAGGTAAGACAGCAAGAGCAGCAGGAGGATAAGCAGAAACACGCTACCTGTTGACCAGCCTGAATCACGAAGGTGGCCAAACAGTCACCTCTGACTCCGTCCAACACCACCTGATCGGGAGGGAGACAGCAGTTCTCGGCCACTCGAGCGGCGGCTTCGCGGGTCGAGAACACCGATTCCTTCTCCCCCACTGGGAAGCGTGGACGAAGAAGACCCTCCCCTGACGAAGGGAACTCGCCAGGAGCAGAACGGAACGCGCCAAGATACCGACTGTAGGCATCAGGGAGAGAGCCGTCCGGGAGAGGTGAAGGGCCGGCCCACGGCCAGGCAACCTCAACGGGGGTGGGTTGAGGTCGATCAGCAGTCGGCTGGACATCGACCCCCTCGACCCCTTCACGGACCCTCTTGGAAGACCCCAGCAAGGGGAGAGAGGGAGACGACTCCTTCTTCCGTTTTGAGCCTTCGGTCGCGGTCACAACCCGCTGCTTCTTCCGGATCTCCAACACATGATCCCTCCTGCGCGGATCCGGGTTTGGGACCTGCACGAGAGCGCTGGCAGGAGAAGGACCGAGAGGGAACCCACCTGCACTGAATGGAGAGATGAGAGACCGAGCAGAGCCCAGGCGACCTCGAATGGCGAACACTCGGGGAAACTTACCTAGGGGCCACACCGTCTTGCGCAAGTTGTGGTCGCTAAAGAGGACATCGATCGAACGCTCCCTCGTAGGAATTGCCAGCATGTCCTTCGCCGTCTGCTGCTCAGACCGTCGGCTCACCCAGATCAAGGATGACTGCACCGGCCGCCTCCCACCGAACCGGGAAGGGTACACTCGAAGGGAATGTGACAAACACGTATTCCCCCTTCCAGCGTTTCAGGGAGCTCGGCAACCCCAGCACCAGGGACATCTTCGGGCGGGCGCTGATGTAAATCCACGCCCCTGATTGGTGGTGGCTCAGGCGGTAGAACTGGGCAAAGAGGCAAAGAGAGGGCGCCACACCCTTCAGCATGCAGACAACAACGAACCCGACGAGGAGCCCGACGGCGTTGGGACAGAATTGACACAGGCACACATTGTGGGCCTGAAGGAACTCAACGATAAAAGGATGGAGCGGGAAACGAAGCCCGAAGCGGAAGCACTTCTCATATATTCCGACCTCATTGGGGCCAGGAAAGCAGATCCGCTCGTCAGCCCCAGGGGCACGAGCCGAGTAAGGCGGAAGCAGGTAGGCGGAGCGCATGCTCCCGATGGCGGTGGCACAGATCGACGAAGGCCACGCCAAGACCTCTGAGGGCACCCCTGAAAGATCATCCCCGTGCTGACTAATCGCCGAAGGAGTGCCACCCGCCAGACCTGGAGCCGTGTCGCGCTCCGACCGAACCGAACCCGTAGCAGAGGAAGACGACATGGGGCAGAGCTCAGACAGAATAGGGATCAGCGCAAAGAAGAAAACGACGGGATGACGGCTCACGAACCCCTCGGCTTCTCAACTTAAGACGACCCCGCGAGCGGTGGGGATAAGCTTGCAGCTACACGTGGTAACATCTGGAGGCCGACGGCGCTTCGGAACCCGCGCCTTAAAAGTATCGAACGGGCCAACTCATGATGACGACTAATAAATGAATCGGCATCTACTGGCGAGCTTGTCAAAATCGGCAGAAGTCACATCGGCCGAGCCGAACCGGCCGAGGCCGATCAACCCGACCGATGGGGGCAATTGTTACGCCTATTTGACCGAGACACAAAAGACACGAGCCCAGGAGCCCGACTACTGGTCGAGAGCCCATCTGCATCCTCAAGCCCATTCTACAAAGGCCCTATAAGGGATCTTCTCGAATGTCGATCCGACCCGGCCCCGATAACCCGCTGGTCACTCGCCCACTCCTTTGATAACCGCTCCCCCAGACGCGCGACCACTAAATGGCGGTAATGGGGAGGTGCTGGCATGGCGAAGAGAGCGGCGGCGAGGGGGCGGATTGATGGGGCACGATCGAGGGCGGGCGTGGGACGTGGGCCAGAGGCAATCACGCTGGGAGCTCTATAAACGGGCTAGGAAGACGACGAAGAAAGGGACCGCATCTCAGGTATCTAAAACCTAAGGTACTCCATCAACGACCTAGCTCCCCCATCCTATTCCCTTCCTCCCCCGCTCACGCCGTGAGACGCCGTTCCGATCTCCTCACGAGTCGAACCGTCTCCGCCGGGCCTCCTCTTTCAGATCTCTATCTGACTTAGGCATCGGAGGGGATTTGGCCGGAACCTAGGTCCGGCCCCCTGACGAGCGTTCTCGTCTACGCAGGTGGACAGCTGATCAACGGGCCGAGGCTTCCCCTCGCCTCTCTCCAACCTCACAGTCAACTGGACGAGTGAGGCTTACCCTCACCGTCCGCCCGCCGAAGCCGAGCACATCCTATCGAGGCCGAGCGTCTTAACTGGGTCCGAGGCTTCCCCTCGCCCTTCGTCGACCGTGCCTCTAGCTGGACGACCGAGGCTACCCCTCGTCTTCCTTCCTCTGAGGCCGTGCTCGTCCGACCGAGGCCGAGCGTCTCAACCTGGGCCGAGGCTTCCCCTCGTCCCATCTGCACCGATTCGAAGCCCCCGAGGGACCCAAGCGGGCCCCTTGACCACGTTGACCGGGTTGTCCACGGTCAACGCTCTGTAGTGAGAAAACACTCTGAAACAGTTACAAACGAGAAAACAAGAAAGAAAATGTAAGAAAAAAAGAAAGATTAAGCATGAAAACACTCCTCTCCCAAGTTGAACTAAGCGTTGTCTTCCACATGATAAAAACATTGAAAATAGATCGTGATGACATAAAAAGTGAGGGGGAAGGAGATCTAGGTGTATCTCCCCCACGTGCCCAAAAAGTGAGAATGTGTGATATATGAGCCAAGTGATTAGAGGGAGTGCAAGGGGTCATTCAATCAAGTAGAGCAACCATCAGGTGCTGGGTGGGTGGGTGGTGTGGAAGGAATGGATGGCTCGACTGTGGTGATATTGCGGTGGCTGTTGGGGGTGTGGAAGGAGTGGATGTAGCCACCTCAGATGAATGTGGTGATGGTATACATGGGGGTAATGTGGTTGTTGTGTCTGCAAGACATAGAGATGGAATGTATGGAGGTGTGGGTGTGGGTGAATCGTCCGGAGACGATGAGATGACTGTGACATCCACTGGAAGGGTTGATGTGTGTGGAGCTGTAGCAGTAGGAGGAGGTGATGGAATATGTTAGGATGGAGTGGGAGATGGTGGTGCTCCAAAAGAGGGTATATCTACAAGATCCGTGGTGTGTGGTGAAGAAATCCATGGAACCACGGGGTCTGGATAAGGTGAGGGAATAGAAGGGATCACAGACTCAGGGTGTGGTGATGATGGGGCATGTTGAGATGGTAGTGGCATAAGAATATGAGGTGTAGGGGTGGTAGTGACCACATGCTAAAATGGTAGGGGTGGAATGGACATAAGAATGGGCTCAGCAGCATGGTAATGACCCTGGGTATGATGGTATCTGTGGACAACGCTAAACTATGACTAGAGGGTCATGACAACCGTAATGAGGCTCTCTACCGAGGATCTGAATTCAGAAAGAGTGTATCTGAATCCATTCAAGGTGCTGATGGTAGAGGTCTTGAAATCTCTAAGCTCCTCCTTCACTCGAGTGATAAACTCGAGATGTGAAAGTGGTGGAGGAGGAGTGCTGCTACTGCCCTTGCCATGTTGGCGAGATCTCTAATAATGACAGATGGTGGGCCTGATGGTGATGCCATAAGTGGAAGTAGGTGGGACAATGGGATCCTGGATCGGCTGGGGCTGGGCCTGAGGCTCGACAGGGTCAGGCCGAGGCTGGGCAGGTGGTGCCTAAGCACCTTGGGAAAGATCTGGATCAGATGGAAAAATCCACTACATAAAGATCCCAGCTTCAAAGTGTGCAGGGTCGAGAGCCTAGAGTACGGGGTCTGGTTGGGCCCATGAAACCAAAAATACATGTCCTTCTCATAAGATTTGATCATATGCATGTTGGAGAGGACATAGAGATCAAGAGAAGTGGAGCCCGAAATAGGATGCATGTCGTAAGTGATTTTAAATGAAACAGGAGAAAGCTTGGCAATAACACTGATAAACCCTCCATAGCAAATGCGAGAGTGTGGGCTGGCGAGGGTGTGGAGAAATATTTGGTTCAGTCAAGAACCATCATGGAGGATGTATCGTAGAAGTGTAGTACCGTCCTCACGGACGAAACGTGGCTGGGTGGCACATCAGAGAAAGAACAATTCATCCTGAGAGACCTGGTCAGTCTCATATCTACAAAAAATCAAGTTCGTAATAATGCGATGCACGATGCAAAGGAAATGATGTATGATGCTAGAAGCCTTCACACATGTAATGGGGAAAGGAGAAAGGCCAATAATGTTCAGCTAGAAGGCATTCTGATCATACTCTGGAGGATAGGGATAGTTATGGGAGCGTTATTTAGGTTCAAGAGCTTGAGGCCACTTAAAGAGAGGGTTAAATGAATTGGTGGACATGATATAGTCCTTGTTCATCAATCGAAACGAGAACCCTGACGATTAACTTTTGAAGGTGGCTAGGAACTTTAACGTAAGTCTCCTATAGGTTCGAGCTTCACACTCTAAAAACTCTTTCCAACCAATGTTATAGAGGAGTATATTAACTCCATCTAGGAGACTAAGTGCAGATAAAGCTATAACGCTCGGGAATTTGGTGGGCATGATGTTCCTAGAGTTGATGGACGTGAAGGTATCTCGTTGAAGTTCGTCAATGAATTCTATCACTAATGTGTCAATCTGGGGGGAGGGACAGGTGCATCACCCCTGGAAGCATTGGCCAGAGACTCAGCGACTGCGAGGTTTTGCTGATGCTTTGCCCTACCCTGGGATGGTCCAGTGGTGGTAGTGCACTTCTTGCGCTCTCTTGGAGGCATGGTGAGTGAAGCATGAGTGATGCAAAGAATGTACGAAGTGAAATGAAGTGCTTACTTATGCAAATTTAGCGAATTCAGCTAGAAATACAAAATTGAATGAGTGAGGAACGAAGTTACCAATCGTTGAAGCTATTTGCTGAAATTGAATGCACCAATGCCAAGAGAGAGATCCCCAAGCTAGCAATCGAGCTCAAGTGGTAGTCCAAAAGCTGCCCACGTCGATTTGCGTCGCAAAAAGTCCCCCAAACTGCCGTTCTAGAGTTTTCTGTGTCGACCGCTTCGATTAGAGAGAGAGAGAGATAGGAGGGGAGACTGATGGAGTGGGTATCTTTGTGGAGTGATTTGGAAGAGATAGGAATGAATTTGAACGATTGGAATAAGTTGGAGTCGGAGAGATTGAGAGGAAAGAATCGAAACAGTTGGGAATTTTCAGCACAAAGTGGTTGTGTCTGGGTGTTGGGGTTATTTGTTGGATACAATTAGTTGGATACAATGATCAATGACTTCGTGTTTGATGATAACAAACGTGTGTGAACGATTTAATGTGTGTGCTAAGTGTTTTCAGAAATGGCACTCTCGCAAATACGCAAAGGAAAACTAAGTCAAAGTGAAGGAGAATGTGTCATGCATTAGCCAAGTGGACTAAGTCAAAGATGGAGATAGTGGCTACAATATTGGACTAAGTCAAAGATGAGAAAATAATGAGGAAATCAATTCAAATCTATATTTGAATTAATTCAAATCAATTGGTGCATGAATCAAATCCTAAAGCCATGCAAATTTAAGACTTGGTCAAAGATGGAGAGATATGGAGAATCTCATGCAAATCAATATTGGAGATTAAATGAGATCTTATTTGAATTCTTATAGCTACTTATATTCATTAACCATCCATATTTAAACTCTATATCAATGGTGTTTCTTTCACATCCTAATCAAGTTAGGATTCCATCAAATCTCCATCAATTATGAAATTATAATTGATTCTATCATATCACATCCTCTCCTATATAAACCCATCTTCCAAAGAGAGAGAAAAAAGAGAGAAAGGGCAACCAACACAAAGGGGGAAATTCAGCTAACACAAGGGAAAGGGGGGTGTAAGTTTTCATGTCCATTAGCTCCTATATTATGCAACTTGCAACATCCCCATTGCTCCTTCAAATCTCCATTGCAAAGCCTCTCCAAGCTCAAAGCCAAAAAGCCCCATTGCACATCCTCTAGGCCGCAAGAAACCCTAGCCAACATCCTAGTCCTTGGCCGCATCTTTCCTCTCCAAGCGCTCCATTGCCACAATCTTTAAAAGCCCACCTCCTTCCTCCTTGCACAAGATTCTCCAAGAGAACTCCATTTCAACAAGAAAGCTACATTTTCTATCCTCCATTTCCATAGCACATTGCGTAACATACTTGGGGTCCTCCAAGACAAGGCTGCAAGTCAACAAGGAGGGTTCTTCACCTTGGCCTCAAGTTTCAGTGGAGATGCATCCATACAGTGCACAACATAAGAGAGAGTTTCATCCTTCATTGTGCAAACATCCAAGGGGAGTTCGTATATTGCGCAACTCATCAAGAAGAAGCACCAAGGCCGCAACTTCATCAAGGGGTCAAGCTGCAACTTGAGTTGCTGAGATCAGAGACTACATCCTATCAGATACGATCTGACCTGAGCTGATTGACAAAGACGACTGCCGCTACGCAAACTGATATTCCCTAAACTCTTTATTATTATATTTGTGTAGTAGTTGGGATCTTTGTAGTAAAAACTTTACCATACTTGTTTTGGGGTCATGTCTAGTGTGGTACTAGACAAGAGGGACTTGACTAGTTGGGGCTAGTCAATAGAAAGCTTATACTAGGATTAATTTTGTTGAACACCGGTGGAGTGGGACACTGAGAGCCTGGTGAGTGTAGAGACATGGGTGCTCTAGCTATTACAGTTGTACCTGTTATATTTTTAATCTAGTATCTGCTTTGGGGCTGACGTAGGTCGTGGGGACGACCAAACCAGGGTAAATCTGCTGCGTACTCTGTGATTGATTATATTTACTCTGCATCTGCTATAACTTCCTGTGATTGCTCGTAGGTTGCACGAGAATTTTTATTATCATATTCATCCCCCTCTAGGCTTAGATCCAGATCCAACGTTATTTATAAAGTAGCGATGCGGTCGTGTCAAATTGGTTTAAACGGCAGCATCGATTCGAAAAGATTCAAGCTCAAAAATTTGGGTCGATGCGACCATGTCGTTTGAGTTCAAACGGCTGTGTCGTTCCTGAAGAAAAGTGATTTTTGAGCTTAAACAACAGAAAGTTACACAGCTGTGTCGATTTGGTTAAACAACCACGTCGAATTGAGCAATTTGGCCTTGAAGGTTTGTGTAAGGATGCGGCTGTTTCAATTAGGTTCAAATGGATGCGTAACATTGGGAAATTTTGACCGTTGATTTGGTTTCGATGTGGTCGTTTTGTTTGATGTCAAACGACCTCGTCGTTCAGTCTGAAGGTGAAAAATGGGCTCATAATGACAAAGAGTTATGCGACCGCGTCGTTTGGGTGACACGGCCGTGTAGAATTGGAATTTTGTACTAGGAAATTTACCCATTTCTCTCAATCGACGTGGTCGTGTGTGCTTTCACGACACGGTCACATCGAATCCTCTTTCAGCTATTCATCATCATCTTCTTTCCTCTTCTCCATGCACCGCATGGATTTGCACCATGCGACCGTTTAGAATGATTTTTCCATCTTCTTTCTAGTTCATCCTGTATTAAACACTTGAGTTAATTTTTGGAGAATTGTGAGTTTATTCAAACTAAAATTCAAGCTATTCTAAAACAAAACCAAGATCAAAATTGAAATATTAAAAACGATACGAAAATACTTGGGTTGCCTCCCAAGAAGCGCTCGTTTTAAGTCGTGACCTCGACTCCCTATTGAAGTGTCGTCATGGTGGCTTAAGGGTGGAAAAGTCTAGGATATCTTCGTCTCCTAGCTTCTTCTCCAGCATCAGCTTCATATTGTTTTCTTCTTGATTCCTTGCCTCCTTAAGATTTTTTGGATGCGATCGTGGTGGCTCATCCTTGAACCTTCCATAGGAGTCTCATGGTGTCGTCATGGTGTCGTCATGGGTGGAAAAGTCTAGGATGTTTTCATCTCTTAGCTTCTTCTCCAGCATCAGCTTCAGCTTGTTTTCTTCTTGATTCCTTGTATCCTTAGGATTTGTTGGATGCGATCGTGGTGGCTCATCCTTGAACCTTCCCTAGGAGTCTCCTTAGGATCCTCCTTCATCTTTGTTTCCTTTAGCTTATCCTCCTTGCTTGGCACTCCATCAAGCTTCTTCGCCAAGGCTATCGTTTCAGATTCCTCTTCGTATTTGGGGCTTGAATATAAAATTTTTGCAGTGGGGCTCAGAAATATGTCCTCCAGCTGTATCTCCTCAATTACTTCCTCCATGAGATCAACTTGATCGTATTCGTCCTCTACGAGCTCATTCATGCTCTTCTTCAGATCAAATTCAGCTTTATCCTTTTCGACGTTAATAGACAACTTTCCTCCCTTAACATCTAGCATCACTTCTGTGGTGGCTAGAAAGTCCTAATATAATCGAAATATATGCATCTTCTGGCATATCTATGAAAATGAAATCGCATGGGATGATCATGTCTCCCACCTTTACCGGCATGTCCTCTAGAATTCCCACGTGGTATTTGATCGACCTATCTACGAGTTGCAGCGTCATCCTTACGGGCTTCGGCTCTCTCATCCCTAATCTTTCACTTATGCCTAGCAACATCAAGCTCACACTTGTGCCCAAGTCGCATAGTGCTATCTTGATTATTATGTTCCCTACGGTGAAGGGATGACGAAGCTTCCAGAATCTTCAAGCTTCTCGATGTTCTTCCTCTGCAGAATAGTGATGCATGCCATAGACAATAGAACTTTTTACCTTCTCCATCCTCTTGTGATTAATTCCTTTAGAAATTTAGCATATGAAGGGATTTCAGAGATGGAGTCCAAGGATGGGATTGTGATGTTTAGTTGCTTCAACATGCTGAAGAACTTCCTGTATTTCTCTTCCAATTTCACCTTCGCCAGTCTTGAAGGGAAAGACACCTTAGGGATGTATACTCTGGGAGGCTCCGCTGGGGTGCCTCCATTAGATTTCTCATTATCATTTTCCCTCGATGGTTCCACAATTGGTGAATCAGCGGGGTCATTTCCATCAAGCTTAATCTCGATACGAGGATTCACTTCCTCCACGGGTTCCTTCTCTTCTGTAGCTGGCCTTCCTGGGTCTTCAGTTTGTTTACCACTTCTAATGGTAATAGTGTTCATGTGTCCTTGGGGGTTTACCACATCTTGCCCCGGTAATTGACCTTGAGGCATCGATAGCTGAGATAGCTGATGTGCCATCTGTACCATCGTTGTTTCCATCGATTTCTACCTTGTGGCGACCTGTTGCATTACGGTAAGCTACTGTGTGTTAGTCATTAGTTGTTGGATGGAGGATTGGAAGTACTCGGTCATCTGGCCCTGTGTAAGAATGTGGTTTTCAATTAGATTTTCAAGATTAGACTTGGAACTAAAGGGCATATTAGAGGGGATTCTTTTATTAAAGTTCTGAAATGACCCTTTAGGAGATGGTGCTTGTTAGCTCTGGGGTTCAAGACTAACGTTGCTTTGATGATGATCTATACATTATGTTAGTGTGCTAATCAATCTTATGTTTTAGTCTCAGTATATCTTAATGGTTATATATTGATGAGACAAATGCTTGGAGGATGATGCCATGGATATATTAAAGACCTCCAAGAGTGGTGGAGTGCTCAAGCCTGGATGAAGTCATGGACATCAAGATGAGCAATGCCAAAGCTTGGAGCTTGATGAAGGGAAGTTCATCAAGAGGTGAAAAAGTTTGGAATATGTTGGGGAGCATCAAGGTATCATAAGCTTGAAGAATTAGACTCTAGGAGATGCAATATGTAATTAATGTAATTTCAATTACTTGCATTTATCCTTTTGAGTCTAGGTTTAATGAAATGCCTTGATAGATGGTCTACTCATTCATGCATATGCATTTTCCATCTTAATAATCCTTAGGATTATCATAGATATCATCCCAATAGGTTCACCATGCCTTAAACTCAAACAAGAGTTTTTGGTTCTCCCATAGTCGACTGATGAAGGCATGATAGTCGGCTAGATGATCTCCAGGCGCTTAGCCAGCCTTTTAAAGTCGGCTGTTGTGTACTAGTGCTTGAACGTGTCTCAAGTATATGATGCTTGAGCGCTACTCCCATGTTTAGGAGGACGTCAAGTAATAAATTTATAACCGGTGAGACCGGGTCGGATCACAGGGACAAGTCGTTTTTCAATCACAAGTTCAATTAATAAAGGAGATATAAATGCGAAGTTGCAACCAAGCTAACGGGAGAAATGTGTGTGAAAATGTGTGTGAAGCCATCTACCAAATCAACAACCTAGGGTGGAAGTATCTGGAAGGAAAATAGGCGAGGAAGCTTGTGTGGTCTGTGGGGATGTGGTTGTTAGGCATATGGGTTCAATCCGAGGATAACTCAATTGTCTTTCCGGCTAAGGACAGCGCAATCGGTGGATGTGGCATTTTATCAAACACTTAGTGTGCAATGAAAGTAGTGTATGGAAATTCGAGATAATAAACATCCAAGCATGCATGAGTGGTACTACTAAGCAAACTCCACTCTAAGGATACCCACTAGGGTTCCTAATTCAAAATATATCTCAACAATCTAACACATAATCATTAAAAACATGCAAAATTGAAATACCAAAGCCCAACAACCAAATATCACCACACAACACACAAGAGATAGATCTAGCTCCTCATAATAATAAAAGAAAGATTTTTACTTCTAAAAACATCATCCAATATGTTACAAATATCCAAATCCAAATACACAAAGAAGGGGAAATGGTTCACCAAGATTTCTCTAAGGAAAACAAAAGCCCCACCCAAGTGCTCCTCCAAGTTTTCTTGCTCCTCTCCAATGGTCTCTAACCCTAAGAATGACGAAGAAGGAGAGTGGAATGAGGGAAATAGAGGGGCAGAACGCCCAAGAAATAGACTCATAATTTCGGGTCTGGAAACAGCCCAAACGGGTCAGATCCGTGCCCAAACCCGCAACTAATGCACAAATCTGCAGAAATTTTCAGCACTGTCACCATGTCTTGCGAAAATTCTAGAAAAATCATCCGACCTCAGATTGACATGTTCCAGGCAGCGATGGAACCATAACAAACTGTACTATAATAGAAAAATATCACTAGACCGAAATATGTACTGGAATGATAGCAGAATTCTGCACAAGAGGGGAAAATCTGTAGAAATTTTCAGCACCGTCACCCTGTCTTGCGAAAATTCTAGAAAAATCATCCGACCTCGGATTGACGTGTTCCAGGCGGCTATGGAAACATAACAAAGTGTACTATAACAAATGAATATCATAGACCGGAATATACACTGAAATGATAGTAGAATTTTTCACAAGATGGGAAAAGCAGTCTTTCTAGCCCAGAAATTTTCAGCACCGTCACACTGTCTTCTAAAAAATGCAGTAAATTGCTCCGACCTCCAAAAATTCTGGAAAAATATGCGTTGGAATCGGGACTTCATGAAATTCAACTAAAAAATAATAGGAGCCCAAGATGAAGATGCTAATAAGCTGTAAAAATTATGTTTTAAGTATATAAAAACGGTAAGCTCCAATATTAAGTGATATCATCAAAATGCGCGTATCAGAGCCAAAATGAACACAAATTATGCACAAAATGTCATCTAATGAGGGGTTAAATATACAATATTGAACCCTAATCACACCTTCCAACTAGATTTTTGCTAGTCCCTAGCAAAACAAGCGATAAATTCGGATTCTCAATCAAAGCACATATCAAACTTAAAATTATTCATGGCAAAAATAAAGTTTTCAACAAAATCTCGAATTCAATATACCAATCCATGAATGAGAACAAACCCATGAACAACACTTCAATTTGGTTCAAATAAAGGAGAACAAGCAATGTTTGCACGAATGAGGATTAAAACACAACGTTGTATCATAGTTTCACAAATCACAGGGTTTTGCCAAAACAACACTTTCCTAATTTGTGGAGATTGGATGTGTGAATTTATTCTTCTTTTTCTTTGTATGAAACTTAGGATGACCTATGTAATGCGTTTTCGATCAATGACTCCCAAATCAGACGATTTCATGGCATTGGGCCAAAAAGGACCCCGCGAACTTAATAACCCGAATCACCTAAGATTCACTCTTTTTTTTCTCGTGCACTCCCCTAAATCCTATCTTTTGACGCGAATCCCCAATGCTTCTTGAGGCCCGAGGACCCGGCTACTCGACAAAACTAGAAGACCGATGCACTTATTCTTTTTCTTTCTCTTTTTTGTTTTCTTTTTTTTTTGCTTTCTTTTTCTTTTGCTTTCTTTTTGCCTTCTTTCTCTCTTTTTTTCAACACACCAACCAACCACATTAGGCACATAATCATAACCCATCGAATTGAAAACTACTCTACTCAATTGGCTTAATCCATACTCATGCATCACAAAGCTTGTTCAAAACTAATTAAACCCATTTTGAAGACAAAATTCATGGAGTTATTCACTCACATCATAAATGGCATATTAAAGTTGATTTCATGAAGAAAACGCAATCAAATGCATGCCAATCACAATTTAGGATTTGAAAATAGAATTTGAATCCAAAAACATGCACGAAGATGAAACATGCAAGGGACTAAGCAAATAACCAGCAAGAGAGCAAGGAGAGTAAATGATATTCTTGCAAAATGATTGGTGATGTCAAAATGGATGTCTCCAAACAAAACAAAAAAATTAAAACAAAAACAACTAACTAAACATCCTAAAACCACCTACTACTCCCTCCAACTAAAGACAAACATTGTCCTCGATGTTGAAAGAGAATATGTTTATTGAATTAAAACTGTCCTAGAAAGCATAGAAAGTGCAAAAATTTAAATTTTCTTCACTACTGGATAGAAGTCACTGGGGTCAAAAGGCGGATCACGTATGTCCAACGGTGGAGGAAGTAGCTCAATTAGACCTTATGCTCCTCTGCGAGCGTCTTCCCTCCACGAATCACTTTGGACCCTAGCAACACAACTCCAAGCATCTCTCTAAAATATGTGACCATATCCTGCAAGAGATGAGTTGTATCAATCCAAAGTGGGCGCCGTTGCCTTTCGACGAAATTGACCCAAATATAATCGTCAAAGTAAAATAAAGAATTTGAAATATATTGACGAAAACTCCCTAAAATGGTTGAATCCATCTTGGTACAATGCTCCACCATGGGGGGAAGGAATGAATGATATTGGGACAAGACCAGGGGAATGCATGTTTCAGGCTCTACCAAAATGATCGATGAGCTCGTGGACCAACTTGGCTCTTCCTCCTATCCATCCAAAATGTCACGCTCGTCCTCTCCATCTTTGCACATAACACATGCGAGGGAAAAAGAGTCCAAATTAGATAATAAATTTTTTTGAGTGGTTGGATTGCCTTCTCCCAAGCAAAAGGCAAGCAAAGCAAGACTCGAAATGATCTCCTGAATATACTGGCTCCGAGTCTCCATGCTCTGAAGAAAATATCGGGATTGAGCATCATGTGTCTGAATAAGCAATTGAAGGTTGTCACTCAAGGGTTGCAAAGGTGCATCCACGCTTGGTTCTCCTTGGACAAGGCACGCTCCAACGGCATCACAATGAAGCGCTAATGGCTCTCTCCCTGAAGTCCCATCCAATGGTCGGTACATATCATCCATGGACTCCAGGTACTCCCAAGCATCCTCAGGTGACATGTCAAATAAAGCTCCATCGTCCATCATCGCCATGTAGTCCTGCATCTCCTCCCATAGTCCCTCATAGAAAAACGGGAAAAGATGGGCCATCGTGAATCCATGATGTGGACAGCCGCTTAATAAATCCATGAACCTCCTCCAAGCTTGATAGAAGGATTCACCGTCAATTTGAGAAAAACCGGCAATTTTGAGCTTCAAAGAAGTGGTCATGTGCAAAGAAAATGAAAGTGCATCATACAAAGAATTTATGCCGTTAAAGTCCATAGCTTTTTTTGAATTTTTATAAAAGAAAAAGAAAATAAAGATAGCAAAGGACTCAAAAAGTGCAAAATAAATAAAGATGAAAGATAATAAATGGAAGATAAAAAATAAAAAAGACTCATACTAAATAGTAGGATGTATCACGCCAAAATTTCCTAAACCAATCAAAAATGTAAATGCAAAAAACCGTTGTCCCCGGCAACAGCGCCAATTGCTTGAACGCGTCTCAAATATGTGATGCATGAGCGCCACTCCCATGTTTAGGAGGACGTCAAGTAATAAATTTATAACCAGTGAGACCGGGTCGGATCACGGGGATAAGTCGTTTTACAATCACAAGTTCAATTAATAAAGGAGAGATAAAGGCGAAGTTCCAACCAACTAAGCTAACGGGGGAAATGTGTGTGAAAATGTGTGTGAAACCTGTTGAGTATTGGTGTTTCATACCAATCTTATTTTGATGATGATCACAACACATTTCCCCCGTTAGCTTAGTTGGTTGGAACTGTTGCTAATGAATCTCATGTTTTAGTCTCTCAGTTTATTTCAAGGATATCTTTCTTGGAGACTAATCACTTGGTGTAAGGATGGACGTCCTGTGAAGAAGAGCCAAAGTTTGGACTCAAGGAGTGCCAAAGCTTGGAGATGATGGAGAGCAATCAAGGCATGAAGATTGAAGACTTAGACTCTTTTGAAAGCATTGTAATCCATGTAATTTACTTTATTGCTTTCTCTCTCTTTTTGAGTCTAGGGTTGATGTAATGCCTTGCTAGATGGTTTACTCATTCATGCTCATGCATTTAACCATCTTAGTGAACCTTAGGATTATCATAGAATCCAACCAAATAGGTTCACTCTTTCGGTCAGTCGTCTGATGAGGGAAACACAGTCGACTGGGTGATTTCCAGTCGCCTGTAGATCCTTCTACAGTCGCCTGATATGCACTGCTCAAGTCAACATTTCTATTGACTCACACTTCAGCTTTACGCACAGTCGCCTGTCAATCAGTTCCCAGTCACCTGTACATTTACAGTCGCCTGAGATTTGGTCAACAGTCACCTGTCTAGAGTAAGTGCAATATCTGCATCTCTCTGTCTTCTCTCCATACTTTACAGTAGTCGACTGATGAAGAATATACAGTCTCCTGACTATTCAACAGTCGACTGTAGTATTAACATCAGTCGCCTGTGTGAAGAATTGGAGAAAGAGTGCAGCTCTCTGTTTTGATCCATCCCCTGCAGCAGTCGTCTGCTGAAGGATTTACAGGCGCCTGTCCTGTTTGTCAGTCGACTGTATTGACTTCGTCAGTCGACTGTCCTGGCTCAGATTATAGCCGTTGGATATTTTCTAGCCGTTGATCAGTCGACTGTCTTATGATCATCAGTCGACTGGTCCTGTCGTTTTCACCCAGTTTCTAGCCATTGTAGATTTGTTTTTCTGGCTGTTTCTTTGGGTTTTTGGGCTTGATATAGGATTCCTCTAAATATGAGTGTGCTGCCATTCTTGAGAACTCTTGACAACATTTGATAAACTCTTGATTCTATAGAAAATCTCAAGAGATCAATAAGCCACTCTCAAGCTCCCTCATTTCCCTCTATTTGAGCATTCATCTTTCTTCATGCATTGATGTCCAGCTCAAGGGAAATCATCCAAGTGCTCTCAAGCATATTCCAACACTTGGAGATCCTCTTCCAAGCCTTGCATTCATTCATGAGTAAGCATCTCAAGGCATTGGTAAGAGTATTTACTTTACAAGGTGTAAATTGTTCTCCTTTTCTCTTTGTGGGATTAGGATACTCTCTTTGTGGGAGTTTCTCTCTTTGTGGGAGGTTGTCTCTTTGTGGAACTTAGGTGATTCTCTTTGTGGGAATTAACTCTCTTTGTGGGAGTTTAGCGTCCTAGTGTAGGACTAACCCTAATTCTCTGAGTTGGAGTTAGTGATTCTCTGTGTGGGAATCTTGATCCTTGTGTAGGATTGGTTGGGTCCTTGTGTAGGGCATAAATCCTCTTTGTGGGGTATCTCTTTGTGGGATTTGTATTCACTTCTCTGTGTGGGAATATATTGAATATTGGTGTGGCTGGATGTACCCAAGTTTGGGGAACCAGGGTAAAACTTTGTGTTTGCGTTTGGATTGATTGTGCCATTTAATTCCTCTTGCATTTATAATTCTGCATTTGCAAGTTTTATTTTATTTGGACAATTTTATTGCCATTACACTATTCACCCCCCCTCTAGTGTGTGTTGTTAGTATTGCAAGGGTTAGATGATCCCTACAATTGGTATCAAAGCGAGGTTAAAGCATACTGCAACAATGGCATTCAACCCTACTTCCGCGCCTCATGAAGAAGGTCTCTCTAACGTTCAACCCCCGCTCTTCAACGGATCCAACTTTCCGAGTTGGAAGATCAAGATGATGGTCTACTTAAAGAGTCACGACCTTTGGGACATAACGGAGTCACCCTTCGAGGAGCCATCTACTCCCGCGGCCTTGAGAACTAAAGCGGAGAAGGACTTGATTAAAGTCAATGCTAGGACTATGTGTGTTCTCCATTGCGCCCTCACTCCGGATGAGTTCGATCGCATCTCCATGTGCAAATCGGCTAATAGTATTTGGCATACTTTGGAAATCTCTCATGAAGTGTTACTTCAACATAAGGAAGAGATCAAGTCAACCAAGCCCGAGAAGAAAAAGGGCGTTGCTCTGCATGGTGAGAAGGAGTCTTTCAAGTGGAAAAAGAAGTTCCAACAAGAAGCTCCAAGTTATGAAGAAGAAGTTCTTAGTGACGATGACTACATCGAGCTTGCCAAGCAATTCAAGAATTTCAAGGCATTCCTCAAGGAAAATCAAGGTATGTCTTCTTCAAAGTTGGTTTCACAGTCTAACAAGTTGGTTTGTTTCAACTGCAGTGGAATAGGTCATATGTCTTCCGAATGCCCTTCCAAACTCAACATAGATACCAGTAAGGGTAAAGAGAAGAAACATTGGAAAGCCAAGTCCGAGGTCAAGAACCAAAAGAAGGGACTTAGTGGCACATTTGATGATTCCGATGGGGACACTTCTAATGATGAAGAAGAAGATGACAAGGAGCACCATCAAAGGTGTTTCGTTGCCTTTGATGATTCCTCATCAACTTCATCTAACTCTAGCGATGAAGAGATAGTGACATGGCGCAACTCCAAAGTAGAAAGCTGTTTTATGGCCAATGGGGAAGAGTCTTCGTCAATCTCAAACGAGGAGGATAGTGATAAGGAAGCCGAGGAAGAAAAACTATCCTATGAGGAGCTTGAATACCGACTAAATGTGGCCTCCAACTTGGCAAGTAAGTGCATCGATTCTTATGATAAAATGAAAGCTAAACTTGATAATGCTATGAGTAGGGTGCATGAGTTAGGATCTGCAAGTGTAGTTCAAGATGAAAGACATGTTTATGACACTTGTGAGAAAGACACACTTCTTTCTCAAGTTAAGGAATTGAGCATTTCTAATGAAAATCTCATTGCTCAAAACCTTAGCTTAGATGCTCACATTCAAGAACTTACGTTGAAATGTGAAGAGGAATCCCGGAAGCTTATAAGCTTTGTGTATTCTAGGGATTCACTCCACGATTTGTTGGAAAAACAACATCCGGAAAATCATAGAGGATGTTTGGGTTATGTTCAAAATGTGGTTCCCAAACCCACCTCTAATTCTTCCTTTGGTGCAAATTCAAGAAATATTGCTAAAGCACCTAAGAAGAATCACCATGCTCTCTTGTACAACAATAATACTCACAAGAAGCATGTAGATCACAAGGTGATGAGGAAGAATGAAGAATCTTCATTTTTTGCTAAGAAGCAAAATCCTCATTATTTGCATGCTAAGAAACTTGTTTCTACACCTAAGCATGCCACATCCTTCCCTCTTGCTAAGGCAATACCTTTGCCTAGAAAATCCTTGAGATTATGGATTCCCACTAAGACTAGTGAGCAAGAGAGAGATAGTTACATCAACTCTCTAGTTAGGGATGTGATCACCTCGTGTGATTATGTTAGGAAATCAAACTCCTCTTGGGTTTGGTTACCTAATGTTTAGGTTCCTCACACATTTGCATATTTCATGGGTATTATGCTTCTATGGTTATTTTATACATACACATTGATTGTGTGTGTTTCATGATTTTGAAAATATTTTTCAAATTTATTTCTTTTCATGAAAATTGGGACCTTGGGGTTTATTGACATACATGCATGATCCATGTGTATGTCAATGGGGGAGTTAATATAATATATGTTTAAATTATTTTAAGACATATTTTAACTCTCATTATGGAGGTCATTTGAGATCATTATTTATATTTGGTTATTTTGGGTCTCAAACCAAACCTCTTATTTATTGCCAACTTGTTTCATGTACCTTTGTTCTTGGCAATATCCTTGTGTATCTTTGAAGCTTGATTTTTCCATATCTATTGCTTTGATACACTTATAGCCCATGGCTCCAATAATTAATTGGTATTAGATCCTAGAAGTCAAAAGTTGACCATTTCTATGATCTAGGGGGAGCATGGGATAGTGAATTGATACCCACTAAATTTTATATTTGGTATCATACATATCTTTCTTTTCTTGCATAATGTCACATCTTGGTTAAGATGTTAAAGGGGGATATTTTTGATGTCCACCTTTTTGACGATGTCAAGGGGGAGAGATATATGCATTATGTGATCATATCTATAGGGGAGAGATATTTGCATATGCATATGGAGAGAGATATCTCTATAGGGAAGAGATATATGGGATTAGATAAACCATTCTTGTTTGCATGTTTTTTACTTTGCAATTGGTTTATGTAATCCATGCCTATTATATGTCACCATGTTGTTATTGGTTTATGAGTATTTACCTTTGTGTAGCTCATTACTTAATTGGTGCATATAAGTAGGGGGAGATCATTAGCTTTGTGCTTTAATTCTTTATGATTTACATAATGTGTGTCATCATCAAAAAGGGGGAGATTGTTAAGTATTGGTGTTTCATACCAATCTTATTTTGATGATGATCACAACATTATGTTGTTGCTAATGAATCTCATGTTTTAGTCTCTTAGTTTATTTCAAGGATATCTTTCTTGGAGACTAATCACTTGGTGTAAGGATGGACATCTTGTGAAGAAGAGCCAAAGTTTGGACTCAAGTAGTGCCAAAGCTTGGAGATGATGGAGAGCAATCAAGGCATGAAGATTGAAGACTTAGACTCTTTTGAAAGCATTGTAATCCATGTAATTTACTTTATTGCTTTCTCTCTCTTTTTGAGTCTAGGGTTGATGTAATGCCTTGCTAGATGGTTTACTCATTCATGCTCATGCATTTAATCATCTTAGTGAACCTTAGGATTATCATAGAATCCAACCAAATAGGTTCACTCTTTCGGTTAGTCGTCTGTCACGACCCGCTTCCCTAAAATGGAGGCGAGACGTGAAAAGGTCCGCACGGGAGTGGAGCGGTGAAGCCCCAAACCCGATAAGCGTCAATTTAGTATAAGCATGTCCCTGTAATTGCAATCGAAACAACAACAATAATAAATTAAGACGGATATGAAATACCAATCCCAAAGTTTGTCCACAAAATATTCAACATCACAGAAAAGCCACCAGGCTAAAGGAAAGAGTCTAAGGGCCCAGAACAAGGCCAGACAAAAGCAACGACATAAAATAAGTATAGGTGCCACGCACCGATAACAAAACAACTGTCTAACAAAAATAAAACACAACGGAGACACTAGGACTGGTCCCCAGTGTCTACGTACTCCCCGTCCAACACGGGCTCAAGCTCGGCGTCCGCAAACACCTCACCCTCAGCGGGCAACTCAGGCTCAAGGTCTAACATGCGTCACCCAAAAGAGAAAAGGGGCACATGTCAGCAAGTCTAAAAGACTTGGGCAAGGAAACTGAAAGTAACTAGCAACCTAGCACTTGTAATATTAAGCAATGACATGGCAGTTAAGTATGATGCATCAGTTTAAAAGAGGCAAGCATGCACCATGTAGCAAAAGCTACCAAATCACTAATTACTTATCATTTAACACTTATCACTTAGTGCATAGAGAGTCCACCTGCTGGCCACTCGTGGCTCAGTCCGCTTATCTCTATCACTATTAATAACACTTATCACTTAACACTTAGTGCATAGAGAGTCCACCTGCTGGCCACTCGTGGCTCAGTCCGCTTATCTCTATCACTATTAATCACTTGTGCACTAGAGAGTCCACCTGCTGGCCGGAGTGGCGGATCAGGCCAACTCGGGGCTCAGTCCGCTTATCTCTTACCCCACCCATATGTGTATCGAGCATTGGCAATGCCAACACACTGGCTCGCTTCTGGATCACGGGCCAGGAAGTGTATTTGGCATAGGGTTGTGCCCGCAACGCAGGTGCCTAGCCGGTAACCGAGCGTTGGGGTTTCCAACTACAGGGCTCGCTTCTGGAACACGAGCCAGGAATATAATATTGTAGCGTGTGCTACACAATCACAATAATTAATCACTATGCAATGACATGAACAAATGATTGCGTACCGTTAATTGAATTTAAACGTGACATACAAGCATGATGAGGGTGACGGACCACGCTTCGTTGTCAAGCTAGGTCAATGGCGTCTAAACGGCTATCCTTTCACCGTTTAGTCTCTTTTACGCTAAAGCATGGTAAATGGCCTAAGACATGGCCCAAAACAAGATATGCAAGTTTCACTTGCCTATCACCGGGGACGACGGTTACAAAAGTTCGTCTCCGCGGATGCTAGCCTACGGGGAATCGCTGTTATGGGGAACAATCATCAAAACACAAGTATTTTATTAGGGTTTCATAAAAATTACATTAGGATAAGAAAACAACGGTAGATCGATTTCTTACCGAGAGGGGGCGGAAGAAACACTCCGGGGAACCCTAGGACCAGATCTGGAAGCTAATGGAGAAGTTTGAGGAAACTAGGGTTTTGGGGGATTTTGGGGATTTGATAGATTTTGGTGAGATTTTGGGGAAGATGAGTGGTAGATAGAGTGAATGGATGGATTGGATGATGGATTTAGGGTTTGGAATGAAGGATTGAAGCTTGGAGGAAGATGGGGGCTTGGAGGGGAAGAAACTAGGGCTTAGGGTCGTGTTGGAGAAGAAGAAAACGATTGGGTTGGGTATTTATAGGTTGAGCTGGCGGCTGCCCAGAAATTAGGGTTTTAACACAGACTAGTCGGTCAAAGAACAACCACTGACCGACTAGTTTGGCAACTAGTCGGTCGGTCGACCAACTCAGACCGACTAAGTGTAAACAGTAACTCCTGAACGAAAATAGGATTTTAGAGTTAGTCGGTCCATGAACAAGTACTGACCGACTAGTTTAGCATCTAGTCGGTCGATGAACGTTCTTAGACTGACTAAGAGTAAACAGTAACTGATACAAAAATAATATGATGAGTTAGTCGGTTCAAGAAGCATTGCTGACCGACTAGTTTGCAACCTAGTCGGTCAACCAACGTTCTTAGACCGACTAACGATAAACAGTAACTCCTGAGAAAATTTAGAAAGCTCACTAGTCGGTCCAAGAAGGATTACCGACCGACTGGATCGTCATCTAGTCGGTCGGTGCCCCTTCTCACACCGGCTAATAAGCACCAAAAGTTCCGATACGGAGCGCGGAGCCCCGTGATCGAATCCTAAGACTCCTAGGCTTGATCTAATAGTTAGATATGACCGTTGTGAAGCCCGTCACAAACGACGTACTTCGAAATCGACGATCCTAAGGAAGAATCGAGAAAATACGACGAATCGATCGAAAATGGAAGTTACGGAGACGAAAACCACACAAGAGGAGAAAATCCACCAAAACATATATTATATTATAATAAATTCAGATACATGAAAAGCAGTCGTTACATCGTCTGATAAGGGAAACACAGTCGACTGGGTGATTTTCAGTCGCCTGTAGATCCTTCTACAGTCGCCTGATATGCACTGCTCAAGTCAACATTTCTATTGACTCACACTTGAGCTTTACGCACAGTCGCCTGTCAATCAGTTCCCAGTCGCCTGTACATTTACAGTCGCCTGAGATTTGGTCAACAGTCACCTGTCTAGCGTAAGTGCAATCTCTGCATCTCTCTGTCTTCTCTCCATACTTTACAGTAGTCGACTGATGAAGAATATACAGTCGCCTGACTATTCAACAGTCGACTGTAGTATTAACATCAGTCGCCTATGCGAAGAATTGGAGAAAGAGTGCAGCTCTCTGTTTCGATCCATCCCCTGCAGCAGTCGTCTGCTGAAGGATTTACAGGCGCCTGTCCTGTTTGTCAGTCGACTGTATTGACTTCGTCAGTCGACTGTCCTTGCTCAGATTATAGCCGTTGGATATTTTCTAGCCGTTGATCAGTTGACTGTCTTATGATCATCAGTCGACTGTTCCCGTCGTTTTCACCCAGTTTCTAGCCGTTGCAGATTTGTTTTTCTGGCTGTTTCTTTGGGTTTTTGGGCTTGATATAGGATTCCTATATATATGAGTGTGCTGCCATTCTTGAGAACTCTTGACAACATTTGATAAACTCTTGATTCTATAGAAAATCTCAAGAGATCAATAAGCCACTCTCAAGCTCCCTCATTTCCCTCTATTTGAGCATTCATCTTTCTTCATGCATTGAAGTCCAGCTCAAGGGAAATCATCCAAGTGCTCTCAAGCATATTCCAACACTTGAAGATCCTCTTCCATGCCTTGCATTCATTCATGAGTAAGCATCTCAAGGCATAGGTAAGAGTATTTACTTTACAAGGTGTAAATTGTTCTCCTTTTCTCTTCGTGGGATTAGGATACTCTCTTTGTGGGCGTTTCTCTCTTTGTGGGAATTAACTCTCTTTGTGGGAGTTTAGTGTCCTAGTGTAGGACTAACCCTAATTCTCTGAGTGGGAGTTAGTGATTCTCTGTGTGTGAATCTTGATCCTTGTGTAGGATTGGTTGGGTCCTTGTGTAGGGCATAAATCCTCTTTGTGGGGTATCTCTTTGTGGGATTTGTATTCACTTCTCTGTGTGGGAATATAGTGAATATTGGTGTGGCTGGATGTACCCAAGTTTGGGGAACCAGGGTAAAACTTTGTGTTTGCGTTTGGATTGATTGTGCCATTTAATTCCCCTTGCATTTATAATTCCGCATTTGCAAGTTTTATTTTATTTGGACAATTTTATTGCCATTACACTATTCACCCCCCCCTCTAGTGTGTGTTGTTAGTATTGCAAGGGTTAGATGATCACTACAAAACCATATACTAAATCAACAACCTAGGGTGGAAGTATCGGGGAGGAAAATAGGCGAGGAAGCTTGTGTGGTGTGTGGGAATGTGGTTGTTAGGCATATGGGTTCAATCCGATGATAACTCAATTGTCTTTCCGGCTAAGGAAAGCGCAATCGGTGGATGTGGCATTTTATCAAACACTTGGTGTGCAATGAAAGTAGTGTATGGAAATTCGAGATAATAAACATCCAAGCATGCATGAGTGGTACTACTAAGAAAACTCCACTCTAGGGATACCACTAGGGTTCCTAATTCAAAATATATCTCAACAATCTAACACATAATCATTAAAACATGCAAGATTGAAATATCAAAGCCCAACAACCAAATATCACCATACAACACACAAGAGATAGATCTAGCTACTCATAACAATAAAAGAAAGATTTTACTTCTAAAAGCATCATCCAATATGTTACAAATATCCAAATCCAAATACATAAAGAAGGGGAAAGAGTTCACCAAGATTTCTCTAAGGAAAACAAAAGCCCCACCCAAGTGCTCCTCGAAGCTTTCTTGCTCCTCTTCAATGGCCTCTAACCCGAAGAATGAAGAAGATGGAGAGTGGAATGAGGGAAATAGAGGGGAGGAAAGCCCAAGAAATAGACTCAAAATTTCGGGTCTGGAAACAGCCCAAACGGGTCGGATCTGCATCCAAACCCGCAACTAATGCACAAATCTGCAGAAATTTTCAGCACTGTCATCATGTCTTGCAAAAATTCTAGAAAAATCATCCGACCTCGTATTGACGTGTTCCAGGTGGCGATGGAACCGTAACAAAGTGTACTATAATATAAAAATATCATTAGGCCGGAATATATACTGAAATGATAACAGAATTCTACACAAGAGGGGCAAACTGTAGAAATTTTCAGCACCGTGACACTGTCTTGCAAAAATTCTAGAAAAATCATCCGACCTCGGATTGACGTGTTCTAGGTGGCGATGGAAACGTAACAAAGTATAATATAACAAAAAAATATCACTATGCCATAATATACACTGGAATGATAGCAGAATTCTACACAAGAGGGGAAAAGTAGACTTTCTAGCCCAGAAATTTTCCGCACCGTCACCCCGTCTTCCAAAAATGTAGTAAATTGCTCCGACCTCCAAAAATTCTGAAAAAATATTCGTTGGAATCAGGACTTCACGAAATTCAACTGAAAATAATAGGAGACCAAGATGAAGATGTTAATAAGTTGTAAGAATTATGTTTTAAGCATATAAAAACTGTAAGCTCCAATATTAAGTGATATCATCAAAATGCGCGTATCGGAACCAAAATAAACACAAATTATGCACAAAATTCCATCTAATGAGGGATAAAATATACAATATTGAACCTTAATCAACTAGCTCAAGTCATTTTTTATTGACTCTATCTTGAGCTATTGGAGACAGACGACTGGCGTTCAGTTTACATGCGCATGTCTTCCATCAGGCGCTTGGGAATTTTTCTACCGTCATCTGTGTGCCAAGTGCGTAACTTGCATTTTCTGCATTTCATCCCACTTTGCAAGTCTGTCGACTGATGAGGTATTTACAGTCACCTCTCTAATTACAGGCGCATGTAAATGGTCATCTATCGACTGAAGGCGCTAGTGCAAAAGTTACTTTTCCCAGCTCGTTTCCATCCCAAGTGACAGTCGCTTACTGAAGACTACACATGCACCTGCTCATTTACAGGCGCCTGTGTAGTCTTCTACAGTCGCCTGTCCTGGCTCAGATTATAGCCGTAGGGATTTTTATAGCTGTTGACCAGTCAACTGTCAGTTGTTCATCAGTCGACTGTCTGTGTCGTAGACTGCCAAAATCTAGGAGTTTTAGATTTCTTTTGTTTGGATTTTTGGTTGGTTTTATGGGCTCTCTTGGCTTCCTACATATAGGATATGGCTTAGTTCATTTAGAACTATTGAAAGGATTAGGAAATCTTAGAAGATCATTTTCATCTCTTCTTTAAGCCACTCCTCCATTTTCCCTCATTAGAGCTTCAATCTTATGCTATAGCATCTAAGCTCTGGGAAATTTCTCCAAGTGATTTCAATCTCATTCCTTTTCTTGGAGGACATCTTTCCTCTCTTCATTTCGTTCACTCAAGTGAGAATTGTTAGGATTCATTCCGAGAAAAGAGAAAGATCATCAAGTGAAATCAAAGCCTTATCTCAAGCACTTGAATTTCACTTGCATGCCATCTTCTTCACAATGAATAAGTTCATCTTGATCTCTCCTTATTTTACAGCTTTTTCTGCATGTTTTCATGACATTTCTATCGCCCATATTGAGGTTTTCATGATTATTCGATGATATCGCGTTGCTTTTCACTATTTCTTGTTTTTGTCGTATTTCAGGAGATATGGAGCGATCTGGAGCAAAAATAAGGTCAAGGGACTTTCACGTGAACCAGAGTGCCGCCCACAGCTTTGCGGAGGAATTAGCAGTGCTGTAGGTTGAGCAGAAGAGGAAGAAATTCGATAGAATCGACGAGGAGGCGAGGAGGAGAAGAAAAGAGCCCAGAAACAGCTTACTTGGCCGAATAGATAGTTCACTCGGCCGAGTAAAGGAGTGCGTTCGGCCGAGTGAAACGGATACAGACTGCCGAATTTCAAAGTTCACTCGGCCGAGCAAGAAAGTTCACTCGGCCGAATGGAGAAGCCCACTCGCCCGAGTCTGACAGTGATTTTCTACCAAAAAGCAGCCGACTTACTAGAAATTTGAGAAGACCAACTCGCTCGAGCAAGCAAGCTCACTCGGCCGAGTAAGGAAGACCACTCGCCCGAGTCAGACAGAGCGACAGACCCCCAATTTTCCCAGATTCTCTGTTTTTTATTGGGTCTGTCACTCGGCCGAGCGACATGGTCTACTCGGCCGAGTGGCGCAGTCTGACTGAGTCGCGAATTAGGGTTTTTGGCTGCGCCAGGGGCAATTCTGTCAGGAATTTCTGGACGAATTTGACTTGTATTTATACCTAGTTTTATTCCTAGTTTTAGGAGAGACTTGAAGTTATTTTTGACGGCTATTCTATTGTAATTCTCAGATGGAGATCATAGACACGCAATTTGGTTTGATCTTTCTCTTTAAAACTCTTGTTTATATGAATTGTTCTCTCTTAACTATGAATTGTGCTATGATCTATATTGTTATATCTGAGATTTCTATGATGAATTGTGAGTAGTTCCGTTGTTCTAGGGCATGGGGATGAACCCTATGGATCCGATCATTGAATTGTGATGAATGAATTGAATTGTTGCTAGGATTGATAAAACGTTAGGTTTTGATTGATTTACTACGGGTAGCTAGGAATTTCCATCGATTGAGATTTGCAAGAGATTGGGTCCTAATTGATGGGAAGGCCTAGATATTCGATTTAGGTTTATAATCAAGATTCTCTAGATTTGGTTTGCAAGAGATTGGGCTAAAGCTAGGATTTTATTATAAATCTATACTAATATTCGTTTGCAAGAGATTGGACGAATACGAACTATCATAACCTAGATCAAAGCTCGAGTTTGCACGAGAGTGGGCTCGAGGTGCGATTGGACGGTGATGTCGATCTTCATGCTAGTAGCTTAGGTTAGGGTTTGCCCGAGAGTGAGCCCTAATCTAGGTCACTATAGACCGGCAATAGCGCGATAGCGTGAGCTTGGTTACATTCAGTTGCGACTAGTTCACCTATACTCAAGCCATGCAACATTGAGACTCGTGATCCACAAGGATAAGTGACGATCCGTAGTGGGGATTTTCTATCCCTAGACGCTTTTATTATATTGAATTCTATTTGCTATTTGAACGATTGTGACACATTACTATCCAAACCATTTTGTCCTACCATAAATAACTAGGTGATCGAGATAGAGTACTGTCAATTGTCCTCATTGTGTTCGATACCTACTCGCCACTATGTCGTGTGCTTGCGTTAAGATTACAGTCATTTTCCTGGTGTATATCTGGGGCCGATCAAGTTTTGGCGCTGTTGCCGGGGAGGGCGACGGTATTCGATCTTGCTCACCCGGTTATATCTCATCTTCTATCTTTCTTTTATTTCTTTTTGATTTTATTTGATGCTCAAATTGACGTGCTCTCCCAGATTTTTCAACAAGATCTTAAGCAGTTAACATGGGAGACACGATGATGAGAACGGAGTCTAGCCCGCGAGATGAGGATTTCTTCGCAACTCTTCTAAAAGAACTTATTGATGAGGTCGAATCCATAGGGGCTTTGGCCATCGACATTGAGGATCCCATTGAACAACTGTTTGCTAGCTTTGTGATGGATCAAATCTCTTCGAAAGGGACTATCGAGGGCAACATTAAAGTCAACGTAAGGGACGACAACTTATCCTTTGAAGGTAGCGAAGCATGCACCGGAGAGATCTATACTTATGAAGAGTCCAATTGGCATGCCGGGGTTTAGGAAAGTACACTTGATGATCCTCTCTTCAACATTTATGAACGCATTGACCTATCTTTTGATTTCAGGTGTGAACCAGAGGAAAATGGTAGTCCCGTCGACGTCAAAGCTGAGTTGTGCAGCATTCACTCCGATGCACCCTCCTCACCAAGAAGCAAATCTGAGCCGGCATACGAGAGCCTACCCTCTGAGGGGGGACTGAACTCGAAAGTGACAGAGGACGCCATGCTTTCACAGGAAGAGGAGGTAGGGGGTATGGTGCCCCCTGAGGTAGTACTGAAACAATTACCTCCTAATTTAAGGTATGCTTTCTTGGGAGATAAACTGACCTATCCAGTGATCGTTAATGCCAACCTCAACCACTCCCAGGTTGAGAGACTTCTAGATGTCCTTAGGAGCCATAGCGACGTCCTTGACTACACCATCTCTGACCTCAAAGGAATAAGCCCTAGACTTTTTATGCACAGGATCCACCCTGAAGACATTGAAGCCACCTCCATAGAGACTCAAAGGCGGTTAAATCCTAACATGAAGGAGGTGGTTAAGAAGGAGATCCTTAACTGCTTGAAGCCGATATCATTTATCCTATTTCTGACTGCAGATGGGTTAGCCCGGTGCATGTCATTCCTAAAAGGGGGGATGACCGTCATAAAAATGATAAGGGAGAGCCTATATCCACACGCACCGTTACGGGTTGGCGGTGTGTATTGATTACAGAAAATTGAATAAAGCCACCCGTAAGGATCATTACCCATTGCCCTTCATTGATCAAATGCTAGAGCGCCTTGCTAAACATAATTTCTTTTGCTATTTGGATGGGTATTCGGGATTCTTTCAGATTCCCTAACATGAAGATGACCAAGAAAAGACTACTTTCACACGTCCTTATGGCACATATACTTACCATAGAATTCCCGTCGGACTTTGTAATTTCCCCGCCACCTTTCAAAGGTGCATGACATCCATCTTTTCTGATTATATTGAAAACATTATGGAAGTCTTCATGGATGATTTTTCTGTCTATGGTAGCGAGTTTAACTCATGTTAGGCCATTCTTACTAAAGTCCTTAAAAGATGCCAACAAAATAATCTTACTCTTAACTGGGAGAAATCCCATTTTTATGGTCACTGAGGGTATAGTTCTTAGGCATCTTGTTTAATCTAGAGGGATTGAGGTTGATAATATGAAAATTGAGGTAATCGATAAACTTCCTCCTCCTATTAATGTCAAGGGCATTAGGGGATTTCTTGGTCATGCAGGATTTTACCGCCGCTTTATCAAAGATTTTGCCCTAATTGCACGTCCTCTTACAGCCTTACTTGCTAAAGATGCTCCATTTGTCTTTCCAGGAGAGTGCTTCCAAGCCTTTAATACACTGAAGGAAGCCCTCATTTCCGCCCTCATCATACAACCACCAGACTGGAGTCTTCCATTCAAGCTTATGTGCGATGCCAGTGACCAAGCAATTGGAGCAGTGCTAGGACAATGGAAGGACAAAAAGCTCCATGCAATATTCTATGCAAGCAAAACTCTGGACGAGGCACAGAAGAATTACACTACCACTGAAAAGGAGCTCTTGGCAGTCATTTACTCTATAGAGAAGTTTCGCTCTTACCTCCTTGGATCCAAAGTGATTGTGCACACCGATCATGCGGCGTTGAAATATCTATTGAGCAAAAAGGAAGCCAAGCCGAGATTGATAAGATGGATACTACTACTCCAAGAATTTGACTTATAAATCAGAGAGAAGAAAGGCACGTACAATGTTGTAGCGGATCATTTGTCAAGGCTTGTTCGTGACGAAAGGGATGATATCATACCGATTGATGACACTTTTGTTGACGAGAGGTTATGCAACATCAGACCCAGAGAAGTGCCTTGGTATGCAGATTATGTGAACTATTTGGCTTGCGGGATAAAGCCGTGTGCGATGGAAACACAACAAAAAAGGAGGTTCGTGCATGAAGTCCGCAACTATTTCTGGGAAGACCCGTATCTCTTCAAGATATGCAAGGATGGTATTATACGGAGGTGTGTTTCAAAGGAAGAGGCCACATCTATTATTTCACATTGCCATGATATGCCTTGTGTGAGACATCACGCTGCTTCCAAAACTACCGCAAAGATCTTGCAGTGTGGGTTCTTTTGGCCGACCATGTTCAAGGACACACATGACTTCGTCAAGTATTACGATAGATGCCAACGGACAGGGATCATATCCAAACAGAACGAGATGCCAATGAAACCCATTTTGGAAATTGAGCTATTTGATTGTTGGGAGTGGATTTCTTGGGGCCCTTTCCATCAAGCAAAGGAAACAAGTATATCCTATTAGCCGTGGACTACGTCTCAAAATGGGTAAAGGCTATCGTAACCCCAACCAATGATGATAGGGTGGTATCTAAATTCTTCAAGCAAAATATATTCCCGCGCTTTGGAGTGCCATGAACATTGATAAGCGATGGGGGAAGCCACTTCATAGAAAGAAAGTTTGAAGCCATGTTAAAGAAGTATGGGGTGAATCATAGAATCGGTATGGCATACCATTTTCCGACAAGTGGACAAATGTAAGTGTCAAACCAGGAAATTAAACAAATTCTAGAGAAGACCGTCGATAGATCTAGGAAGGATTGGTCCATGAAATTGAATGATGCACCATGGGCATATCGCACGGCCTTTCGCACTCCCATTGGGACCACCCCATACCAGCTTGTTTATGGGAAAGCTTGTCATTTGCCGGTAGAGTTGGAACATCGTGCATATTGGGCAATCAAGACCTTCAATTATGACTACAAGAGTGCAACATTACGCCGACTTTTAGACAACAATGAGCTTGACGAGATTAGACGAGATGCTTACGAGAGCTCAAGGATTTACAAGGAAAGAACGAGAATTCACCATTACGCACGCATCACCGTTACGGACTTCAAGGTCAGAGACAAGGTCATATTATTCAATTCTAGACTCCGACTCTTTCCTGGAAAGCTAATGTCACGATGGTCGGGACCTTTTACCATTCGGCACATACAACCGGGAGGGGCCTTTGAGCTAGAAGGAAAAGACGGTGTGACTTTTAAGGTGAATGGACAAAGGCTCAATCATTATTCAAAGGGAGTCCTGACCGGGGAGGTAAATAGCATATACCTAATTAAGGTGTGGTCCCATGATCTTTCATACCTCCTCGACGAGGTGATTGACGATGCCATGCCATTTGCCATCGAAGCCAAGCAAGATGACAGCCTCGAAGAGGGCCAATCTTCTAAAGATGGCAAGGTGATGGGAGACCCGTCAGATCCTTTTACAGATGAGGAAAAAGACGACACTGATGCCATCAAGATTAGAGAGCTATGCAAGCTCTCTACGACAAAGAACATGAAGAAAGCCCCACCGGACAAGAAATTATCGCCGCCGACAAAGAAAAAGGACGCTAAAAGCTCAAGCTTGGGGGACTCATCCCCCACTACTACCCATGATGAAGGGGAGCCGAGGAACACCAAAGAACATCAACAATTAAATCCAAGTGGCCTTCCCAGTAAGTTTGACGCACGCATCTCATATGTGCCGAACATCGAGCATTAAATGCGTATCTTAAGGGGTCGAGCTCAAGAACTTAAACGAGCGCTTGTCGGGAGGCAACCCGACGGTTCTATCTTATTTTTAGTTGAATTTTTCCTTTCAATTGTTTTAGATATTTGTTAGTGTTTAGAGTCAAGAGTCGAAGAAAGTCCTGACAACGGGCTGTATTTTTCATGACAGGAGATGGAGAACAAGGAACCATTTGAATGGAGGACGACCATGGTAAAGGATAGCGCTCCAGGAATGCGCTCAGGCTTTAGGAGAAGGAAGAAACTAATGGGGAGAAGAAAAATAGAAAGCGGAGCAAAAACAGAGAGTCGGAGCTAAAATTATCAGCCCACTCGGCCGAGTGACTTTGTCGTTCGGCCGAGTGAAGACCCTACTATGAAACCCCCTTTCTGTATTTTATATGCCACTCGGCCGTGTGACTTTGTCACTCGCCCAAGTGAATCAGACACTTTCATCACTTGAAAAGCTCTGAGCGGCCTTGCCACTCGCCCGAGTGACCTTTGTCTACTCGCCCGAGTGGAGGGTTATACTCACCCGAGTCGCTACTTTTACGAAGAAATTTTTCGAAAATTTTAAACCCAGCCACTCGGTTGAGTGGACGCGTCATTCGGCCGAGTGACTAATCATATATATTCGACATCGCGCGGCACAAATCCCCAAACTCCCAGAACTTTTCCAATTCACTTCGCTGCCGCCTGAGCTTTCCCCCAATCACTCGAACCGCATTTCCCCCTTTGCCCGAGCAGCACGGACCCCCTGCCCGAGCCGACGACCCACGCCGACCGCCCCCCGATCCCACATTGCCGGCGCCGTTCACCCCTCCGCCGTCCATCCTCCGTTACGCCCAAATTCTTCCCCTTTTCTCCATTTCCCTATTTCGTAATCCCATTCCACCCTAAATCCAAATTAATCCCTATGCGTATCTATTACTCTTGATCTTACCCCATATTTATTGATATACATTGCTAATTTGTCGATTTGTTTTTCAGGCTAGCTTGGGGGTGATTCAGGGGCTGATTTGGAGCTCCTAGGAGGAGGCGATTCTCTGCACGCATCCATCACCTGCACTCGCATCGTGTTTGGGTACAATCACTCCTTTTATACAGCACTTGGCATTTGTAGGAATGGTTCACGGCTCACATGCCATCACGCGCTAGAGCATGTTCGCGGGTGCCCGCCTCGAAGCAGAAGAGGACCAGCGAGCCTAGCTCCTCCTCTGCTAGAGAGGACTCCCCACCACCTAGCCCACCACCACCCACACTTTCGCCTCCAACCGCACCCATTCCACCACTGGCACAGCCTGTCCCCGCTTTCGATATGATGGGGATCACCTTCCGAGACGACGCACGGCACGCCCGATTTGAGAGGCTCTCTGATCGTTCGATCGTACCCTCTAGGTTCACGCACCTTGCAGATTTCGAGCGCCTAGGGGTACTTGAGGGCCAACTCCAGTTGTATGACAACGTGGGGTGGCATGACTTTTTGTCTGTGTCGACGGATACCTACATCCGGCCGACACTCGAGGTCATGAGTTCCATTAGTAGGACTCCTGGGGGATGCTCATTTCGATTGATGGATCGTGAATGAGAGATCACTCTCGACATGCTCTGAGCTTATTTCCAGTGGCCTCCTGTCCCGGACCCCGACCGAGCTTATAGCCCCACGCACATCCCCCGCCGTCATTTGATACCCACGCCTTCTGGACACTCATCACTGGATCGCCCCTTGCCTTTGACCCTAGCCGGGCCAAGGCCTCCGCTATCCTCCACCCATGCCTTCGCATTGCACAGCGCCTTATAGCGACCACTTTTCTAGCGAGGTATGAGCCAAAGACGATGTCGACGCATGAGCTTTACATGCTCTACGCGATGACTCGAGCGAGAGCCTTCGAGGTGGGTGGAGACATCTTACTCCTCGCAGTTCAGATTGACATTGCTAGTTGGTATTTAGACCGCATCATTATCTCTGTCGGTGCCAGGACGCCTATCTGTTGCGACGGTCTGATTACTCTTCTGGCTCCCATATGTAGAATAGACCTTCCACCTGGTTTGCTACGACCCCCCGGGCCCCATTTCCCTTTCTGTTGATGTTATGACCTACATGAGGATGTTGCGCCCTCATGGTCAGCACCACTGGGTATGGCTGCATGGTCCTTTTGGCACAGATTACATGGTTCTTCCAAGCCCCGCTCGGACCCATATTGGACCCACAGGAGGGGTGTGAATTCCAGCGATGGACGTCCTCATCCCAGCTGCGTACGTGCTAGAGCCTGAGGGCGCTCAGCAGGAGCCCCTCCTTCCACCTCTAGACCCAGAGATCCCTCAGCCTGCACCTGATTTGTCTGCCCCTCCTGACACCTCTGTCCACACTTCTGTCAGTGTCGGGGGTACACTTGCTGAGGCCACCACCACCACCACCGTGCTGTTGATCGTTGATCCTATTTTTTTCGTGAGTTTTGAGAGTGCCCCTACCACTATGCTTGAGAGAGGCGAGCCTTCTTTTGTATCCGCAGCCGAGATATTGTCCACTCTATATTTCTGACCCCTGTGGAGTCATTTTCTGCACACTTCACGGCCTCCCCAGTCGTCGACCCTACTGTCTCCACTGTCGCTATCTTCACCGAGAGTGTTGTGACGTCTGTCCCCATTTCTGTGTTAGCGACCTCTCTGACCCCCTCGTCCTCTGTCACCGTTTCAGCCTCTGCCGCTACTCACACTTCTGTGAGCATTTCTACGTCTCATCATCCCACTGAGGCTGAGCTTCTTCTAGTGAGCACCGCACCACAGCCCCACCCTATAGTTGCACTTTCGTCTACGATGGCCATGCGAGGTAGCCCCGTTCACCACCTGTTCGACCCTCTGCCCCACCGCCCCCAACACCCTAATTCAACACTTGCGTGCTCTAGAGGGGGTCGTTAATGGGCTCAGAGGAGAATTCTGGGCTCTCTCTGCTACCGTTAGTGATGTACATTCTCGCGTCGCTTTACACCGTAGTATTCAGGCTAGCCTGAACCATATTGTTGCGTGACTGTCACAGCCGCCACTTGCCATTCCGCGGCCCACTACCCAGCAGCCACCTCCACCACCACCTCCACCACAGGACGGTGCTGGTGCTCTACCACCTACCTAGGCACACACTAGATGCCTCCCATACTTTTTCTGCTGCTTGGATTGATGCTATCATTTTGTCTGTTGATTTTACACCCCTCCTCCACACACATTCTGGTCACTTTTTGTTGGTATTTGTCTATATCATCTTGGGAGAGAGGAGGTATATTTGGGGACAGTTATATTGCACGATCTTGATCTCTGCATGCATCATTTGCATATCCATCTCATTTTGTTTTATTTTCATACTTTATCATGCATGCATCCTCACCCACCCTGCCCATATCATATTCCTCGGTGTGCCACACTGTGCATATTGAGGACACTGTGCCATTTAGCTTGGGGGAGTGAGTGTCTCACGTACTTTTCATTTTCTTCGTTTTTATTTTCATTTTTCCACCTTTCTTTATTTTACACTTATTTTCACCCACCTTTTCATTTTTCCTCATGCATCACGTTTTCTTTGTGTGTGTGTGTGTGTGTGTGTGTGTGTGTGTGTGTGTGTGTGTGTGTGTGCTGAATATGTATAGTAGATTTTGATTTCCTTTATCCTTATTTCTTTTATCCTTTTTGGCTAGAGATGAATTTCTTGTGATGATGATGACGTGGAATTAGCTTATCCCTATATGCATATTATCTTGCCATGCCATTGTTTTTATTTTAGATATCACATGCTATACTTTGCTATGCTTCGAGATAGTAACCTGCACCTTCACTATATGGATGTGAATGAAATTCTACTATTAGCTGAGTCTGATGATTTATATTGTATACTTTTCATAGAAAACACACCAAGCTTCACGCAATGATTGCCTATATTTGGAGTACTGCTATGTTGTCTGCTATCACTTCTTATTGCATGAAAATTGTACGCTTCACTTTCAGGTTGATTGAATGTATGCCATGTTGATATGACTGGATTAGTTTACTTTCTGAGTTCAAACTAAGCAGATTACATTACTCTGCTGAAAGTTGTCGTGCACATTCTAAAGAGTGAACTGAGCATTACATATTTTTCTTTCTCCACATATCTTGAACATCATTTCTATACTTATAATCATTGGTGAATCTCTCTTTAGCAAATCTTATATTGGCATCTTCCCCTTGCTATAAAGACCATGCTCCAACACCCCAAATTCAAAAAGAAAAAGATATACATGCTTATCTCTCTATCTTTTGATTTGGGATCCTTATTGTATGTATGTGATTATAAAAAAGGGAGCAAAAGAAAAAAAGGAGAAAAAGAAAAAAAGAAGAAAAAGAAAAAAAGAGAAAAAAGAAAAAAAAAAGAAAGAAAAGAAAGAGAGAAAAAAGGAGAGAAAAGAAGTTCATACATGATCCCATTTCATTTCTTTCTCTCTTTCTCCCATCTTTTATTTTATTTTCCTTGGAGCTTCAAAAATGGGGAAAGTCGTATTATTTATTTGATGCCACCACGCTTATAGATAAGCTTGGGGGAGAGGATCCAATAATTTGTGAGAGAGTGACTACTTGTCTGTGCATGACAACCTAAGCTAGGTAATTTTCTATACTCGAGGAGATTTCTAAAAGTATTACGAAGTCCACGAATTGAAATTTGGCATGCGTTTCATGAATACCACTCCTTTCTATCCTTATTGCTTCATATTGTGTGATACCTCTTATGCTCCAAATAGAAAGCTATTAATTGAACAGTGTGCGATCTATGATTATGTATATTACTTTAGATTGGCTCAGACGATGCTAATTCTAGAATGATTTCATGTTTCATATCGTTTTGATATACTTGGGTTTCTTTATCGAATGCATTTATATATGATCATGATATCGATATAAAAATCCTTGGCATGTTTTTATTCATTGTATGCTATTTGCGTAAGCAGCTCCACGTCCTGGAAAATGATCTAGCGCTTCCCTCTTCGTTTTCTTTTCTATCTTCTTTTTCCTTTTTCCTTATTTTTACCCGCCGGGTTCGCCTTTGACTCATCTTCCTCGAGGACGAGTAAGAGGTAAGCTTGGGGGATTTTGATCACTCCTTATTTAACACCTTTTTTCTGCATGTTTTCATGACATTTCTATCGCCCATATTGTGTTTTTCACGATTATTCGACGATATCGTGTTGCTTTTCACTATTTCTTGTTTTTGTCGTATTTCAGGAGATATGGAGCGATCTGGAGCGAAAATGAGATCAATGACTTTCATGCACACCGGAGTGCTGCCCAAGGCTTTATTGAGGAGTTAGCAGCGCTGGAGGATGAGCGGAAGAGGAAGAAATTCGATAGAATCGACGAGGATGCGAGGAGGAGAAGAAAAGAGCCCAGAAACAGCTCACTCGGTTGAACAGATAGTTCACTCGGCCGAGTAAAGGAGTGCGTTCGACCGAGTGAAACAGATACAGACTGTCGATTTTCAAAGTTCACTCGACCGAGCAAGAAAGTTCACTCATCCGAATGTGTTGGAATTTCGCAATTCCATATCTCTATCTCTATATAAGTTTTGATGTGACAAACATATTTTGTTTATACTAACTCTATCTATGCAGGTATACTAACATTTATGTAGTATATTCATCCCCCCTCTAGAGAAGCCCACTCGCCCGAGTCTGACAGTGATTTTCTACCAAAAAGCAGCCAACTTACTAGAAATTTGAGAAGACCTACTCGGCCGAGCAAGAAAGCTCACTCGGCCGAGTAAGGAAGACCAATCGCCCGAGTCAGACAGAGCGACAGACCCCTAATTTTCCCAGATTCTCTGTTTTTTATTGGGTCTGTCACTCAGCCGAGCGACATGTTCTACTCGACCGAGTGGCGCAGTCTGACAAAGTCGCGAATTAGGGTTTTTGGCTGTACCATGGGCAATTCTGTCAGGAATTTCTGGATGAATTTGACTTGTATTTAAACCTAGTTTTATTCCTAGTTTTAGGACAGAATTGAAGTTATTTTTGACGGCTATTCTTTAGATGGAGATCATAGACGCGCAATTTGGTTTGATATTTCTCTTTAAAACTCTTGTTTATATGAATTGTTCTCTCTTAACTATGCATTGTGCTATGATCTATATTGTTATTTCTGAGATTTCTATGATGACTTGTGAGTAGTTCCGTCGTTCTAGGGCATGGGGATGAACCGTATGGATCCGATCTTTGAATTGTGATGAATGAATTGAATTGTTGCTAGGATTGATAAAACGTTAGGTTGTGATTGATTTACTACGGGTAGCTAGGAATTTCAATCGATTGAGATTTGCAAGAGATTGGGTCCTAATTGATGGGAAGGCCTAGATATTCGATTTAGGTTTATAATCGAGATTCTCTAGATTTGGTTTGCACGATTGAGGTTTATAATCTATACTAATATTCGATTGAGAATACGAACTATCATAACCTAGATCGTAGCTCGAGTTTGCACAAGAGTTTGCACGAGAGTGGGTCCTAATCTAGGTCGCTATAGATCGGCAATAGCGCGAGAGCGTGAGCTTGGTTCTACATTCAATTGCGACTAGTTCACCTTTACTCAAGCCTTGCAACATTGAGACTCGTGATCCACAAGGATAAGTGACGATCCGTAGTGGGGATTTCCTATCCCTAGACGCTTTTATTATATTGAATTCTATTTGCTATTTTAACGATTGTGACACATTACTATCCAAACCATTCCGTCCTACCATAAATAACTAGGTGATCGAGATAGAGTACTGTCAATTGTCCTTCCTGTGTTCGATACCCGCTCGCCACTACGCCGTGTGCGTGCGATAAGACTACAGTCGTTTTTCGGCTGTATATCCCGGGCCGATCATATCTCAAGACATATGTAGAGTATTTGTTTTACTTTGGGTTTTCATTGAAACCCTAGCTTTCTGTGTAAGACCTAGTTACTCTCTGTGTGCATGTATAACCTTCTGTGTGAGAGTCTGAGTCTCTCTCTCTCTCTCTCTCTCTCTCTCTCTGTGAGAGCATAAGTCTCTTTGTATGAGAGCAATGATTTCTCTATGTGAATCCAAATCCTCGGTGTGAGATTGTATTCACTTCTCTTTGTGGGAATTATAGTGGATATTGGTGTGGCTGGACGTACCCAAGTTTGGGGAACAATGATAAAATCCTTGTGTTTGCGATTGTTATTGGTGAGCATACTCTTTAATTTCCGCTGCTTATTGTGATGTAATGTTTGTAACTTTTAATTAAACACTTTGCTTGCCATTTCACTATTCACCCCCCTCTAGTGTGTGTAGCCCCGCATGGTCCTAACAAGTTGTATCAGAGCATTGGTTGGTGGATTTTGCAATCATGTCTTCTAAGTCTCAATAACCTCTCTCGCTTCCTCCCGTCTTCAAAGGTAAACTCTTCTCAAAATGGAGAAAGAACATGTTTCGGTGGCTTGATAAGCATGAAGAGTCACTTATTACTTCGGATGCCCAGGAGTGCAATGATTTGCTCCATGCTCTCTCTCCAAAAATTGCAAAGAAAGTGATGGATTTCGAGACGCCAAATGATATATGGGATTATCTTGATGAAACGTATGGTGGAGAGGAATCTTGCGATGATGATAGCATCGTTGGTAATGAGATATCTCATAACTCTTTCGTTCAATGTAGTAATTTTATTGAAAATGATAATGCGCTGTTTATGGACTCTCCTAAAGCTGATAAGTTTAAGCTTCAAGAGAGTTGCTCACACACACACACACACACACACACACATCTTCATCATCCAATCTTTGTGATGATACACGTTTTATTGCTTTGAATCAAGAAAACGATGCTCTTGATTCATATGTGTGCATGTTAAGCAAAGAGAATGACTCTTTTAAAGCTCATATTGAGTATGATCGTGATTTTCACAAATCTGTGAAAGAGAGTATGTATGCATCGCTTCATGTTGAACTTAATTCTTTGCATACTGAGAAAGATACTCTTCTATCTCAATTGAGTGCTTTGAGAGAAGAGAATGTTTCTCTTAAACTCCAAATGGAGAAGATGCACTCAGAGTGTGACTACAAATTTTAAGAGATGGGACATTGGCTCTTAAGTCAAAATGTTGTGAGCTTAGCTCATGTCTTTCCAAGAGGGATGACAACATTTCTTCTCTTTTGAAGAAATTTGTGCTATTGTATACTCAAATTGAAATTTTCAAATTGAGTAAGGATAAGGTTTTGGGATCCTCTTTATTGAAGGTGAACAAACCATGCTCTTCTCTTAGAAGCACCCAAATAAATTTTATGGGGAAGCATTCTAATGAGAAAGTCACATCCAACTCTTTTGGCCTAAAATCAACTACTATTTCTAAGCCAAAGAGAAATCATGTCTTTTTTATATTTCGGTCTTGCATATATTAATAAGCCTATTCAAAGACATGTTGATATGAATGCTTCTTCTTTGAATGCTATGCATGATGTTTTTACTCATAGGAAATCTTATTATTGCTTGCATGCTAGAATTGATGACAAACCTTGGCAAGCTTCACATGTTCCTATGCATGGTAAAATTGATTATGTGAATGCTTCTATTGATAGATCTCATGTTTCACACACGGGACATACCAATGTTTATGTTCCACCTCATAAGCGTACACCCTCACCTGCTACTCATTCCTTAACCAAACCTCTTCTTAAGAATCCCAAATCACTTTTTTATGGATTCCTAAGAATGTTTCTAGGGTTGATAGTAATGTGTATATAGAATCATATGTTCATCATGTTATATTCTTATATGATTATATACGGAAACCAAACTCCACTTTTGTTGGTTTCCACCTTGCTAGCTCACTCACATTGTTATTCATTATTTGGTTACCATGCTTGTATGTTTACATTTTGTACCCATATTTGTCTGAGTGTGTCCATTACTCCCATGTTTGTATGTTTTGTATGATTATGGGGGAGTATGGAATTTTTGCTCGCTAGCATTATGTTTCCATTCATATGCCACATTGCATGTTATTGACATTATGTTTATCTATATGGGATGATTATTTCTCTTGCTCTTGGTTTTCCTATTTGGCTATTACCCATCTTTTTGATATGCCAATTAGGGAGAGAAATGAGTTATGTAAAAATATACCTAATGCAATATATATTATGCCTTTTTATGTATTATTATCAATTGTTATGTTTTTGCATAACAACCATCAATATGATTTTTGCTTTGCATGTTTATATTTTGTGCACATTTGCATATTGATTGGGGCAGTTTGTTAGCACACATTACTTATTTTAATGTTTATTATATTTTGACATAATGGATTGTCATGATAAAAAAGGAAGAGGTTGTTAGTTCATGGGGTTCAAGTTTAACGTTGTTTTGATGATGATCAAAACATTATGTTAGTGTGCTAATCAATCTTATGTTTTAGTCTCAGTTTTTCTTAATGATTATATATTGATGAGACAAAGCATAATGCTTGGAGGATGATGCAATGAATATATTAAAGACCTCCAAGAGTCATGGAGTGTTCAAGCTTTGATGAAGTCATGGACATCAAGGTGAGCAATGCCAAAACTTGTACCTTGATGAAGGGAAGCTCATCAAGAGGTGCCAAAGCTTGGAAGATACTGGGGATCATCAATGTATCATGAGCTTGAAGACTTGGACTCTAGGAGATGCAATATGTAATCCATGTAATTTTAATTACTTGCATTTCTCATTTTGAGTCTAGGTTTAATGAAATGTCTTGATAGATGGTCTACTCATTCATGTATATGCATTTTCCATCTTTGTAAGCCTTAGGATTATCATAGAAATCATCCTAATAGGTTCACAATGCCTTAAACTCAAAGTGGAGTTTTTGGCTCTCCCATAGTCGACTAATGAAGGTGTGACAGGCGACCGGATGACCTCCAGGCACCTGGCCAGCCTTCTACAGTCAGTTGTTGTGCATTAGCTCAAGTCAACTTTTATTGACTCTATCTTGAGCTATTGAAGACAGACAACTGATGTTCATTTTAGAGGCACCTGTCTTCTATCAGGCACCTGGCAATTATTCTATAGTCGTCTATGTGCCAAGTGCGTAACTTGCATTTTCTGAGTTTCCTCACACTTTGCATGTCAGTCGACTGATGAAGTATTTACAGTCTCATGTCTAATTACAAGCACCTATGAAATGGTCATCTATCGAATGAAGGCGTTATTGCGAAAGTTGCATTTTTCTAGCGTCGTTTCCATCCCAAGTGATAGTCGCCGGTTGAAGACTACACATGCTCCTGCTCATTTACTGGCGCCTGTGTTGTCTTCTACAGTCGCTTATCCTGGCTCAGATTATAGCCGTTAGGATTTTTATAGTTGTTGACTAGTCAACTGTCAGTTGTTCATCTGTCGACAGTTTGTGCCGTAAACTACCAAAATCTAGCCGTTGCAGATTTCTTTCCTTTGGGGTTTTGGTTGGTTTTATGGGCTCTTCTTGGCTTCATATATATATATATATATATATATATATATATATATATATATATATATATATATATATATATATGAGATGGCTTAGTTCATTTAGAACTCTTGAAAGGATTAGGAAATCTTATAAAATCATTTCATCTCTTCTCTAAGCTACTCCTCCCTCATTCTCTCATTAGAGCTTCGTTCTTATTCTATAGCATATAAGCTCTAGAGAATTTCTCCAAGTGATTTCAATCTCATTCCTTTTCTTGGAGAACACTTTCCTGTCTTCATTTCGTACACTCAAGTGAGAAGTATTAGAATTCATTCCCAGAAAAGATAAAGATCATCAAGTGCAATCAAAGCCTTATCTCAAGCACTTGAGTTTCACTTGCATGCCTTCTTCTTCACAATGCGTAAGTTCATCTCAAGGCATAAGTAAGAGTATTTGTTTTACTTTGTGCTTTCATTGAAACCCTAGTTTTCTGTGTGAGAGCTAGTTACTCTCTGTGTGAGAGTATAACCTTCTGTGTGAGGGTTGGTTGAGATCTCTATGTGTGTGAGTTTGAGTCTCTCTGTGAGAGAGCATAAGTCTCTCTGTATGAGAGCAAAGATTTCTCTGTGTGAGAATCCACGTCCTCTGTATGAGGTATCTCTGTGTAAGATTGTATTCACTTCTCTTTGTGGGAATTATAGTGGATATTGGTGTGGCTGAACATACCCAAGTTTGGGGAACGAGGGTAAAATCCTTGTGTTTGTAATTGTTGTTGTTGAGCATACTCTTTAATTTTTGCTGCTTATTATGCTGAAATTTTAGTAACTTTAAATCAAGCACTTTGCTTGCCATTACACTATTCACATCCATCTAGTGTGTGTGTGTAGCTCCACAGGGTCCTAATAGTGCTTGGAAATTCAGAGGTTGCTGCAGAAATGGTGGTTGAGCTTGTAGACCTAGACTCCTATAAGAAAAGTTAGGATGGTTCCTCCATCCTTGACTGTATTTGCCGGAGTACGGGTTGTTTGGTGGCCTCGGATTGTTTCCATACAATGCATTGGCCTGCTCTATGCTCACGCCCGGAGGTGTCGTCATTGATGTTGGGTATTCACTCACTTGGTGTCCCTACACACCACATACCTCACCAAGTGTCGCCGTAGGTGGATTAGTAGTACCGAGCCCAATCAGAGATAATTTCTTGGGTATCGCATCAAACTTAGTAGAAATCATTGATACCTCGTCGGTTTCATGCTTACCTCCCTTCTTGGAGGCGATTCTCTCGTTACTCTATGAATCATTGTTGGTGACTATGTCCTCCAACAACCTTTTAGCTTTAGTAGGAGTCTTGATTATAATCTCACCATTAGTGGTGGTATCAATTGACATACTCAACTCTTGGGATAGTCCGTTGTAGAATGCTAGGATTAGTAGCCAGTCAGGCAACCGTGATATGGGCAGTTGCGTTGCAAATCTATGAATCTCTCCCAAGTTTCGTACATTGACTCCTGACCAAGCTGGGTGAAGTGGGTGATCTCATTGTGCATTTTTACAGTTTTTCTTGCTGGAAAGAACTTTGTTAGAAACGCAAGAGAAAGGCTATCCAAAGAAGTAAAAGTGTTAGGATCATAGCTCCTAAGCAAGTCCTTAGCTTTATCTCTAAGTGAGAAGGGAAATAGTCTTAGCCTAATGGCATCGTTAGTAACACCATTCATATTCAAGGTGTCCATCTTTTCCAAGAACATGTTGAGCTGGTCATTTGGGTTTTCCATGGGAGAGCCTCTAAATTGATTCGGTTGTATGAAGCTGATCAACGATGGGTTCAACTCAAAGTTGTAAGACTGCACTGGTGGCCTCAGGATACTAGACGTGGACCCATTGAAGGGCATAAAGAAATGCATGAGCGATCTGGGAGGTGGAGGAGGTTGAGGTATATGACCATTCTCAGGATTGTCTATCTCTGCCATGGCTTATAGTGCAAGATTCGTCTTTCTCTCGGTGTTTCGTCGACATGCTATGGCCTCGATTTCGGGGTCTAGTAGAACTAAATCATCATAGCCATGGAATCTCCTGTGCATACAGAAAGGCTAAACGAAAGAAATCGTTAGTAGAACTGAAAACTAATAAAAAAGAGATAGAAATAAAAATAAAACAAAAAAAATGCGTACTCTATCAATCAAATAATAAAATCGATATCAAGCCGTGCCTCCTCGGTAATGGTGCCAAAAGATTGTTCGCTTATCCATGAGCTTTAAAATATTTGTACCACAAGCGCACGGTGTCATGTAGCGCTATACTGGTAGAACAAAGGGAGGCGTTCGTTGAGTACCGATTTTTTCTATGTTCGAGAGCTACGCGATCGAATGGTGGTCGAGATTTGAAATAAGTGTCACGCCCCACTTCCCAAAAATATGGAGACGAGGCGTGAGTAGGTCCGCTCAGACTTGAAGCTGTGAAGCTGCAAGTCTGATAAGCGTCAATAAACTTCAAATGGCAAGTCCTTGCAACTGCGATACGAACAAAGATAATAATAAAGGAAATAAGACCAAAAAACAATCTCAGAATATCCACAAAATAAGTTCCAACATCTCAGAAAAGCCACCAGGCTAAAAGAAAAAGAGTCTAAAGGCCCAAACATGGCTGACAAAAGTACAACGTACAAGGTAAAGGTGCCATGCACCGACAACTAACAACAACCCTAAAACAAAAGGAAAGCTCAGCAAGGTCGCTAAGACTGGTCACCGGTGTCCACAAAATCCTCCTTGACAGACATGGTCTCAGGCTCAGCGTCAGCAATCCCCATGTCCTCAGCAACGGTCTCTGGCTCAGGGTCTAACATGTGACACCCAAAAGAGCAAGGGGCACATGTCAGCAAGTCTACAAAATACTTGTGCAAGGAAACTGAAGGTAAAAGTAAAGTAACCTAGCAGTTCTATCATGATGCAATGACATGGCAGTTAAAGTATGAGTGCAACGGGTAAAGTAAAGTACGAGCATGGCATGTCAACTGGCATTTAAATCATGACATGGATATCAAGTTTGCAAGAATAATCATAAGGACAAGGACAAGTCTAGTAAGCACGTCGTGCACAGAGATTACACCTTTTGGCTAGAGTGGCTGATCGGGCCAACTCCTAAGCTCAAGTGATCGCTTATCCCTACCCCTCCACGTGTATCGAGCCAGGGCCTTACCCCCGAACACGGAATGCTCGCTTCTGGATCACGAGCCAGGAAGTGTTTTTCAATATGACATAGGGGTGCACCTAGCCGAAATAAGGAAGTACAAGTATGTAGCGTGTGCTACGAACGTGACATTCAATGCATGGATGACATGGCATGGCAAGTAGTAAAGAAAAGCAATCAGATAAGGAATTTAAACAAGATAGATAAGGATGCATCAATGACATGAACAAGTAAAAGGGATCGGATTTAGCTTCGTTGTCAAGTTAGATCAAATGGGCGTCCAGGCAGCTATCATTTCATTGCCTAGTCTCGTTTACGCTACAGTACAAAAGTGGCCTAAAACATGGCCTAAACATGCAACGGGCATGTTTCACTTGCCTGCAAGTCTGACGTCAGAAAAACACCGTCCAAAGAGTCCAAAGTCCACTGATCGCTCCAAAATGTAACCCAAAAGGGTGACCGTGTAGTTTTATCACAAGCGCACGGTGTAGCGGTGAGCGGGTTATAGAACATAGGGAGGACGTATGACAGTGCCTGCTCCAAACAACCTGGCTATAGGAACAGAAAAAGAGGGAATTTGCCTTTTGGCGATAAAGTCACAATCGTCAGACAAAGTATGGAGATATAAAATCAAATAAAGACGCCTAGGGAATGGGGAATCCCCGCTACTCACTGTATCTCGTCAATGTGATTCATTGGTATCACAATTGCTAGGGTAGAATTTCGGATGAACTAGTTGCAATTGGATGTAAAACCTAGCTCACGCTCTCGCGCTGTTGCCGGTCTATAGCTATCATAGGTTTGGGTCCAATCTCTTGCAAACCCTAGCATAGGCAAGCTAGCATTAGGATCAACATCATCGTTAAATCGCGTCTCGAGCCCACTCTCGTGCAAACTCAGGCCACGACCTAGGTTGGGATAGTTCCTACCCATCCAATCTCTTGCAAACGAGTATCGGTATGGAATTGCAACCGAGAACCCTAGTATCGGTCCAATCTCTTGCAAACCGATACTACGAAAACTCAATTTCAACCCAATTCGGATTTCTAGGGTTTCATATCGAATTGGAATCCAATCTCTTGCAAATCCCAATCGACATGAACACCTAGCTATCAGTAGTATATCGATCCCAAACTAACCCTAATAGCAATTCTAGCAATATTTCTACCAAATCATCACAAATCGGAAATTGGGCTCGTAGGGTTCATCCCCACGCCCCAAGACGTAAGGACTACTCACAATTCATATCACAATTGCAAAAATAATCAATTAAAATAACAATAGAATTCATGGAAATATCCAAATAAGCAATAAAAATGAGATTTTAAATGAAGAGGGAGACAAACCAATAGAGTTCTCCAAGAATCCAACAAAAATAAACTTTTCTCTCCTCTCCAATAGGAAGAATCAAAAGCTAAAAAGTTTAATCTAAAAAGCTGCAAAAAGCAAAGGAAAAAGCTCCCTAACCTAGGTTAAAAACTGGGTTTAAATACACCCCAAAATCGCCCAAAAAGCTGTGACCAAAATGCCCCTGCGCAGCCTGAAAATCGCAATTTACGCTACAGGCAGCGCGGCTCACTCAGCCGAGTGACAAAAGTCGCTCGGCCGAGTGAGAAACCCTGAGAATTTCCAGTAAGTCTGGGGTCTTGGGGGTCTTCACTTCAGGCGTCGCTCGGCCGAGTGAGTTGTCGTCACTCGGCCGATGGCTTCTATTCACTCGGGCGGTCGGCAATTTCCACTTGGCCGAGTGGGTCTTCTGATGCTCAGGCAGACGAAAAACAGTAAGTTGGCTCTTTTTGATGGGCGTCGTCTGAGTGCCACTCGGGCGGACGGGGTTTCGTCACTCGGCCGATGTCTCTTCTGATGCTCGGCCGAGTGCACACATGAAGCGTGTCTGATCTGGTCGGCCGAGCGGGGTCTCGCTGGTCGGCCGAGTGACTCCTTCACTCGGCCGAGTGAGACACCAAAAATGCCCATTCTGATTGTTTTTGCCTCCTCTTCGCTCCTACGACGTTCTTTCTTCTTCCGCTCCTCTCCAATCACAAAATACCCCTCAGGGAAGTCATCGGTGACACTCTAGAGTAGGTGTATCTCGGGATCACTCCAAATCGCTCCAAATCTCCTGAAATACGAAAAAAACAACAAATCGTTAAAAGTATCGCAATATTGTCGATAAATCGCGAAAAGCGTGATTTGAGCGATCTAAATGGCATGCAATCATGCGGAAAAAAGGTGTAAAATATGGAGTGATCAAAATCCCCCAAGCTTACCTCTTACTCGTCCTCGAGGAAGATAAGTAAAAGGCGAGCCCGGTGGATTCAGAAAATGAAAACGGCGGAAAAACGGAAAACGAGAAACGAAGAAGAAAGAAGAAAGCGAAGAGGGAAGCTGCTAGATCATTTTTCTCAGGACGTGGGTTTTGCTTACTCATATAGCATGCACCGAATGTAAAACACATGTCAAAGGCTTTTATTTCGATATCATAGTATAATGGTGCAAATAAAAATAGAAAACCCAAGAATATTGATATAGCATGAAAAATGGAATAATTTTAGAATTAACATCGTCTGAATCATTTAAAGCGGTATACAATATCGCAGATCACACACTTTTCAATTGAATGCTTTCTATGAGGAGTATAAGAATATCACGCAATAGAATAGTAAGAATAGAAAAGCGTGGATTTCATGAAATGAGTGCTAGGCATAGATTCCTGGATTTCGTGAAGCTAAAACAATCTCACCGAGTATAGAATATTACTTAGCCTAGGTTGTCGTACACCGTCAAGTAGTCACTCTCTCACACATCATTGGATTCCCTCCCCTAAGCTTATCTATAAGCGTGGTGGCATAAAAAAAACAATATTTACATCCCCATTTTTATGAAGCTCCAAAAGTAATCAAGATAAAAACAAAAAGAGGGAAGAAAGAGAGGAAACATGGGATGGGATCGTTTATTGAGATTCTTTTCTCTTTTCTTTTCTTTTTCTTTTCTTTTTCTCTTTTTTCTCTTTTTTTAATAGCATATATACAAAATGATCCCAAATCAAAGAGAAATAAGGATATACAAGAATTTTTCTTTTCCTTTTTGGTTTTGGGAAATTTGGAGCTAGGATTTTAATAACGGGGGAAATGCCATATATTAGAATCGCTAAGGGGAGACTCACCAATGATTATAAAATAGAGAATTGATGTTCAAGATATGTGGAGAAAGAAATAAATATGTCTCTCAGTTCACTCTATAGGACGTGCACGACAATCTTCAGCAGGGTAATCTAATCTACTCAGTTTCGATCAAAAAAAGCTAACTAATCCAGATTTATCATAGCTAACATCATTCAATCATCCTGAAGTGAAATGTACAATTCATGCAAATAGAAGTGATATAGGAAAAGTAAACGGTACTCCAGATATAAGCATTCAATGCGTGAATCTTGGTGTGTTTTCTGCGATAGCATACATATGAATATTCAGACTCAGCTAATAATAAAATTTCATCCATTTTCATGCTGAAAGAGTGTGGGTTACTATCTCTAAATGCAAGGCAAATCACAGCATATGATATCGGAAATAAAATCTAAGACATGACAAATATAGCATGCATATAGAGAAAGCTAACTCCACGTCATCATCATCACAGAAAAGTCATCTCTAGCATGAGATGAAAAAGAAATAAAGATAAAGAGGGAAAATAAAACTAAATACAATGTAGCACACAAAGAAAATAAGAAAAACGTGATACATGGTAAAAAAGGAAAAAGTGATGAAAATGAGTGCAAATGCGGAAAATGGCGTGAAAAAACTAAAAATAAAGGTGGTAAATCGAAAAGCGTGAGAGCTCACTCCCCCAAGCTAAAGTGCACAGTGTCCTCAATGTGTGAAGTGTGGCACACCGAGAGACGTGTAATGTGATGGGTAGGTGAGGATACATGCACGATGAAAAAGAAGATAAAACAATGAAATGAAAAATATGATGCAGACATGAAGCATGCAGATACAGGAGTGATACAGATATAAAAGTGTGACACCAAAAACTCTCCCTCTCTCCCAAAAAAGATATATAAAGATATGAACAAAATGTGTACCCAAAAACAGTGAGGGAAGGGGGGTGGTGGGCAAAAATCAACAGGACCCAGCAGAGACGGGCAGCACGACGGCAGAAAAGATCAATGGCATCAAGGGTGCCTAGGAGGGTGGTGCTGCGGCGTCTCCGTCCTGAGGCGGAGGTGGTGGTGGTGGTGGGTGGGGGACAGTCTACTGGGTGGGTGTGGGTGTGGGTGTGGAAGCAGGCTGGGTGTGCGTAGGAGTGGGGGTGGGTACCTGCTGGTCGGGTGTGGGTACGCGAGGAAGCCGCTCGAGAACCTGGGTGAGGCAATAGTGAATACCCGGAAGTAGGTCGAAGCGGCGAGCCATATCGGTGATTGTGGCGGACAGGGTCCTAAGGTCACCTCTGAGGCCACTCACCACCCCCTCGAGAGCACGAATGCTCTGAAGTACAGTGTCGGGGGAGGTGGTGCAGAGAGGACGCACCTGTCTGTGCTGTGCAGGACGGGGCTGGCGGACGCGGGTGGCGTAGGTGATGGGCTCAGCAGGTAGGTGGAGGAAAGGTGCTGTGCTCGCAAGTGTGGGCCTAGCCTCAGTGCGAGGCTGGGGCGCAGGCTGGTAAGACGTGGAGGCAGCAGCAACGGAAGTGGAGTATAAAAGTGGCAACGAGGCGGCCAGAGAGGTCGGTGACACAGACGTGTCGACAGACGCCACGACACTCTCAGAAAAAACGGCTGCGGTGGAGATAGAGGTGGAAACCACGGTCTCCATGACGGCAGCAAAAGAGGGCTCTCCGCTCTCAACTATAGTCGGTGGGCGCTCGGGTAGGGCGGAGGAAACGGGCTCACCGGACAGAGGGCCAGCTGTGGTGGGAGTGGTGGTGGGAGTGGTGGTGGGTGTGGAGGTAGTGGAGGTGGGCTCAGCGAGTGTACTCCCGACACCGGCAGAAGTGTGGACAGAGGTGTCAGGAGCAGCAGAAATCTCAGGCTGCTGAGGGGCCACGGGGTCAGCAGGAGCAGCGGGGTCAGTGGGTGCAGCGTGTGCAGCGTGGGCCTGCTCAGCCTGCTCAGCCTCCTCGGCCTCAAGCACGTAGGTGACGGGGATCAGGAGATCCATCGCCGGAAGCCAGTCCACCTGTGCTGGTGCTATCTGTGTCCGAGCTGGGCTCGGAAGGATCATGTAATCCGCACCGAATGGACCGTGCAACCAAACCCAGTGCCGCTAACCATGCTGACGAAGCATCTTCATCCGGGCCATGAAATCTATGGACAGTGAAGTGGGGCCCGGGGCTCGTCGCAGGTCAGCAGGAAGGTCCTCACCGGTCATAAGAGCGAGCAGGGTGATCAGACCGCCGCAACATATCGGTGAGCGAGCGCCCACCGATACGATGATGCGATCCAAAAACCAGCTCACGATATCAATCACGACGGCGGGGACCAACTCATCGCCATCCCTAGATAGAGCTCTGGGGCGCGTCATCACGTAGAGCATATAAAGCTCCGACGTGGACATCGTCCCAGGCTCATATCTCGCCAAAAAGGTAGTCGCCATAAGGCGCTGAGCTATGCAGAGGCAAGGGTGGACGATGGCCGAGGCCTTGGCCCTACTAGGGTCGAAGGCGGCAGGTAAACCCGTGATCCGGGCCCAGAAAGCGCCGGAATCGAAGGAAGGTGGGGGAATGTGAGTGGGGGCGTAACCACGGTCGGCCCCGAGGACATCGGGCCATGAAAAGAAAGCTCTCATCATACTGAGAGTGACGTGGCACTCTCGGTCCATGAACCTAAACGAGCATCCCTCGTCGGTCCGGGCGATAGAACTAAGCACCTCAAGTGTCGGACGGACGAACGTGTCCGCCGACACCTGGAAGAAATCTCGCCAACCCACGTTGTCATACAACGTGAGCATCCCCTCAAGTACCCCCAAGTGTCCTAGGTCTGCAAGGTGTGCGAACCTGGAGGGTACACTCGAGCGCTGGGAAATGCGCTCAAAAACGACGCGGTGTGCGTCGTCCCGGAACGTAATCCCCAGCGGCCCGATACGTGGAGCAGGTGGCGGTGGTGGTGGCTGTGGGACGGCAGGGAGTGGCTGTGCGGGGTGAACGGGCTCTGCAGGCTGTGCGGGGTGTGCGGGGTCTGCAGGCTGTGAGGGGTGTGCGGGGTCTGCAGGCTGTGCGGGGTGAACGGGGTTGGTGGTGTAGGCGGAGGAGAGTCCTCCACCTCGTGGGAGGGGCCGGCCTCATCCGACCGCTTCCGCTTGGCGGAAGCTCTCCTCGACCGCGACCGTGTCCGGGGCGGCATGTGGGCCCCGGGTGCTCACCAAAAGTAATAAAAATGCGGCGTGCGTAAAATAAAGGAAGGAGTATACCGCGACACGCCGCGAGAGCAAGGTAATGGAAGCGTGCGAAGACGACGCCTCCACGTAGCCCAAAACGATCCCCGGAAGCTCCCCTGGGCTCCCCTAAGCTCCCCAATATAACATGCGCATCAAACGAAGAGATTAGCGTGTAATATTCAAAACGTATGGGGGGTTAGGGGTATAATAGATAGAAATTGAATTTAATTTGGGTTTGGGGTTCGTTAGATACACGGATCGTCGAATAATACGCAAAATAGGAGAAAACGGGTAAAATAAGGCGGTACCGGAGTTCGGCCGGCGAGGTGGTCGCCGGCGGTGACTCGGGCGAGGCGGAGATGGGTCGGCCGGCGGTGGTCAGTCGAGCGCAGCGGCGGTGTCACGCCCCGCTTCCCAAAAACATGGAGGCGAAGCGTGAGAAGGTCCGCTCAGACTTGAAGCTACAAAGCTACAAGTCCGATAAGCGTCAATCACTTTAAATTGCAGGTCCTTGCAACGTGAAACGAAACAAAGATAATAATAAGGAAATGAGACAAAGAATAATCTCAGAATATCCATAATAATAAATTTCAACATCGCAGAAAAAGCCACCAGGCTAAAATAAAAGAGTCTAAAAGAGGCCCCATCATGGCCAACAAAAGTACAGAGTACGAAAACAAAGTAATGGTGCAAGCACCGACAACTAACAGCAACCTAAAGCAAAAGCAACTCAACAGTCACTAAGACTGGTCTTCGGTGTCCTCGAACTCCTCAACGAACGTAGGCTCAGGCTCAGCGTCAGCAAACACCTCGTCCTCTACAACTGTCTCTGGCTCAGGGTCTAACATGTGACACCCAAAAGAGCAAGGGGCACATGTCAGCAAGTCTGGAAGACTTGTGCAAGGAAACTGAAAGTAGGTAAAAGTAAAGCGACCTAGCAGTTCTAGCATGATGCAATGACATGACAGTTAAAGTAATGAGTGCAACATGTAAAGTAAAGTAAAGTAAAGTACGTGCATGGCATGGCATGGATGACAAGTATTACATGAATCATTCACAAGACAAGTACAAGACAAGGAAAGTAAGCACCTCGTGCACAGAGATTCCGCCTTTTGGCTAGAGTGGCTGCGCGGGCCAACTCCTAAGCTCAAGTGACCGTTTATCCCTACCCCTCCACGTGTATCGAGCCAGGGCCTTACCCCCGAACATGGAATGCTCGCTTCTGGATCACGAGCCAGGAAGTGTTTTAACAAGTATGGCATAGGGGTGCACCTAGCCGGACAAGGAAGTACGAGTACAAGTATTGTAGCATGTGCTACGAATGCGACATTCAATGCATGGATGACATGACATGACAAGTAGTAAGGCGTACATGTAAGGAAAGTAAACGAGACAGTTTAGTATGCATGAATGACAAGTTTAAATGGTTGGATCTAGCTTCGTTGTCAAGCTAGATCAATTAGGTGATGGATCTAGTTTCGTTGTCAAACTAGATCAAGTAGGCGTCTAGCCAGCTATCATTTCACTGACTAGTCTCTTTTACGCTAAAAGCAAGGAAGTGGCCTAAAAACATGGCCCTACACAAGAGTTGGCAAGTTTCACTTGCCTGCAAGTATCACGTCAGAGAAACACCGTCCAACGAGTCCAAAGTCACAATTCCTACGTGCACAAGTCCACCGGCCTACATCCGTTTTATTAATCTTGATTAGTGAATGCTAAAACATTTAAAATACTGATTTTTAGTCTTGGTTAGCATGCAATTGGGTTGGGGGTCCTAGGGGTGCAAAGCATTACCTCAACACGACGCGAAAGCTACACCGGCGTCGGGTAGCGACGCCGGGGGTTGGAATAATAATATCGCGCTCCAAGTCCAGATTCCAATTAGATTCCTCGCTGGAAATTTCAGAGCAATCAACCGGAGCAACGATTCCAGATTCCAAAGCTAGTACATGCGACGACGGCCTACGACGTGTCGCAACGTCGTACGCGACGAATCCTCGAAGAGAAAGCACCTACGTGGGGCCCACAGTAGTCCTAGGGACCTTGGGGGACCCACAATACCTCTGGAGAACTTGGGGGGCCCACGGGGGAAGTGGTGCGACGGGTGCGGGGTTGCGACGAATGGCTCTTGGTCGTACAGCCTCGGTGCGGGAGATCCTCTCGGTCGGACACGCTTGGTGCGAGGCTTGCAGCGCAGCGGGCTGCAGTGGTGCGGCGGGGCCTTGGTGCGGAGGGTTCTGTCGGTCGGTGCGGGAGACAGAGCATTGCAATGTTTGCAACGTTGAAATGAAGCGTCGAGCGGGCGATGCGGGCGGGCGCCTCGGTCAGGCACAGGGCGATGCGGGGGAACGAAGCGGGCGACGGCTGCGGTGCGGAGCGGGAGCGTGAGCGGGCCAAGCTCTCGGTCTGACCGAGAGCTTCTCTCGGTCGAAGCGGGGAACGGAGCGGCGGCTGTGCAGCGATGCAGACGGGGCTTGGTGCGGGGACGGCTAGCGGTCGGAGCGGGGAAACGGCGCTGTTTTCCTCGGTCGTGCGGCAGAAGTTCGTCGCAACGTTGCGACGATTCGTCGCAACGTCAAATTTGAATTTGGAAGAGGCTAGGGTTATTTTCTTGCGAAAATAGGTCTTCCTAGGGGTTGTTTATATAGTGTAGATGGGTTGACTTGGTCTAGGGCTAAATCTAATAGGATTAGAAGTTCAAAAATATTTAAAATTTGAATCTCAACTTCTCCAACTCACACAAGGGTTTGACTCGGTCCAAATGAGCTGGAAATTGGCTCAAAAATTCTTTAATACGTTTAAAACTCAAATAAATTTTATTTGGCCGAAAATAATTTAAAAATTAATTATTAAATATATTATAAACCTTGTTAAAAATATAAAAGTGGTCAAATAAACTCCAAAAATTATAAAATAAATATCGGGGTGATCGTGATGACGAAAGTGAGCTAACTAAGAAGACGGATCTCAATTTCGACGTCGAACGATGAAACTAAAAATAGAAATGTCTCCCGTCAAGAGTGAAAATCGCAACGTCTCATCAAATAAGATTAAATTGTGGGAAAACAACTCGAGAAGCGTCGTTCCAAATTAGTGCCACTATTTAATACTCTCAGAGACGTTCACAACGGCATATCACACAAAAGTGTTCACAATCAAATAAAGTCTAAAATAAACACGTGCACGGCCAAAAGCACGTGCACGAACAAAGTACAACGAAAAGTTGTCGTTACATCCTCCCCACCTTAGAAATGATTCCGTCCTCGGAATCAACATCAAGCACTGCTCGGGAAAAGGTGCGGGAAGCGCTCTCTCATCTCATCCTCACGTTCCCAGGTAGACTCACCAGGGGAACCGTGACGCCACTGCACTCGAACCAAGTCGACGGTCTTATTCCTCAGCTGCTTCTGTCGACGATCCAGAATCTCAACGGGCTGCTGATCATAAGACAGATCCGGATGAACCGTAATCTCTAAGAAATCCACAGCGTGTGATGGATCACTAACGTATCGACGTAACTGAGATACGTGAAATACGTCGTGAACTCCCACAAGCGACGGTGGCAACGCCAAGCGATAAGCCACAGCTCCAACTCTCTCCAGGACATCAAACGGCCCAATGTACCTCGGGCTCAGCTTGCCTCTCTTCCCGAATCGAATAACTCCGCGGTTCGGAGACATCTTCAGAAAGACATGATCTCCAGGCTAAAACTCCAAAGGCCTCCGTTTAGCATCAGCCCAATGCTTGAAACGGTCCTGTGCAATCCTCAGCTTCTCCCAGATGTTCCTCACCACATCCACGGCCTCCACGATCATCTCCGGTCCTGACAGCTCCCGATCTCCAACGTCATCCCAGCTCAGTGGCGATCGACATTTCTTTCCATATAGCGCGGCGAAAGGCGCCATTCCAATACTCGCCTGGTAGCTGTTATTGTAAGCAAACTCAACGTGATGGAGAAGATCCTCCCAAGATCCCTTAAAGTCCAGCATGCACGCTCTCAACATATCCTCCAAGATCTGAATCGTCCTCTCGGACTGGCCATCCGTCTACGGGTGGTACGCCGTGCTGAAACTCAGACTCGTACCCAAGCTCTTCTGCAGACTCTGCCAAAACTGAGATGTGAATCTCGTGTCTCTGTCCGACACGATACTCACGGGGACTCCGTGAAGTCGTGCGATCTCCTGCACGATTCACGTTACATCACTATCTAAACTAGGAAAAGGAAATAGAAACGGAGAGTAAACGTATTTACCTCCATGTATCTCCTCGCTAGCGTCTCAGTAGACTGTCCCACTCGGAAGGGGATAAAGTGCGCGGATTTGGTCAATCGGTCTACGATCACCCAAATTGCGTCGTTCTGCTTCGGACTCCGAGGTAGTCCAGTCACGAAATCCATAGTGATGTGCTGCCACATCCACTCCGGAATCAGAAGTGGTTGTAGCAACCCTGCCGTACGCTGATGCTCCGCCTTTACTTGTTGGCAAACGAAACACTTGGCTACACTCCGAGCCACACTCCTCTTCATACCATGCCACCAAAAGTTTAGACGAAGATCCTTGTACATATTGGTCCCACCAGGATGCACAGAGTACGGCGAACTGTGTGCCTCCACCAATAATGCCTCCCTGATGTCTCCAGCTGGCACATACAACCTGCCTCCAAATCTCAACGAACCATCCTCGTGAATTAAAAAGTTAGTCCACAGACCGGCTTCCACCTGCTCCCGAATCTTCACAAGCTTAGCATCTCCAGCCTGTCCAGCCTTGATCCTATCCACGATCGTCGACTGTATCTGCATATTCATCAACGAAGAGGTCTCTCCAGGAAGAATAATCTCGATACCAGTCTCGCAAAAATCCTGCTGCAATCTCCACTGCGAGGTCAACATCATCACCGCTGGAAGTCTGCTCAGCACATCCGGAACCACATTCACCTTGCCAGGGTGATACTGCAAGTCAATCTCGTAGTCTGCCATGAGCTCCAACCATCGACGCTGTCGCATGTTGAGCTCCTTCTGCGTAAAGATATACTTCAAGCTTTTGTGATCGGTGAAGATCTTCACCTTCTCACTCAGCAGGAAGTGCCTCCAAATCTTCAGCGCGAACACGACAACAGCCAACTCCAAATCATGTGTCGGGTAATTCTTCTCATGAGCCTTAAGCTGACGAGAAGCATACGCAACCATGTGCCCATGCTGGTGCAACACACATCCAAGCCCCTTTCCAGAAGCATCGCAAAAGATCTCGAATCCTCCACTCCGATCAGGCACAGCAAGTACAGGGGCAGTCGTCAATCTCTCCTTCAGAATACCAAAAGCCTTCTCGCAATCATCAGACCATACATATGGTACATCCTTCCGCGTCAGCCTGGTCATCGGCTCAGCAATCTGGGAAAAGTCCTTAATGAAATGTCGGTAATATCCTGCAAGTCCAAGGAAGCTCCGGATCTCAGACGCCGACTGCGGAACCGGCCACTCTCTGATAGCCACAATCTTCTCGGGATCCACAGAAATTCCATCACCAGACACCACATGCCCGAGAAAGGCAACTCTATCCAGCCAGAACTCGCACTTGGAATACTTAGCATACAAACGATGCTTCCTCAAAATCTCCAACACTGTCCTCAAGTGCGAGGCATGCTCTTCCTCCGACTTTGAATAGATCAGGATGTCGTCAATAAAGATAACGACAAACTTGTCTAGAAAGTCGTAGAAGACTAGATTCATCAGGTTCATAAAGACTGCGGGCGCATTGGTTACACCAAATGGCATAACCACGAACTCGTAGTGACCATACTTCGTCCTGAAAGCTGTCTTCGGGATGTCGTCCTTCTTCACCTTGAGCTGATGGTAACCACTCCTCAAATCCAACTTAGAGAACACCCTCGATCCTCCGAGCTGATCAAAGATGTCATCTATACGAGGCAAGGGATATTTATTCTTGATAGTCACAGCATTCAGCTCCCGGTAATCCACACACATGCGACGCGAACCATCCTTCTTCTTTACCAGCAACACTGGTGCTCCCCACAGAGACACACTAGGATTGATGTAACCCTTCTGTAGAAGCTCATCCAGCTGCCTACGCAACTCCTCCAACTCTGCTGGACCCATCCGATACGGCGCCTTCGAAATAGGCTGCGCTCCCGACACAAGATCGATCGAAAACTCGAGAGCTCGATCGAGCGGCAGTCCAGACATCTCCTCGGGGAAGACGTCGTCGAATTCACGTACCACAGCTGGTCTATCCTGCTCAATCTGCATAGCAACAATCTCCACCGGCTTGGCCCGAAACCTGACAGGACCAAGCGAACTGCTACCACGACTGAACTCGAACACTGGATGTCCGGGGATCTCGAACACCACCTTCTTCCTCCGACAATCGATCGTAGCATGGCAGCTCGCAAGCCAATCCATTCCAAGCACCGCATCGTAGTGATGCTGTCGTGGACAATAAAGTCAGCGTAAAGCTCATGTCCACAGACCACCAAAGGGCAAGAATTGCACCCACGATGCATCGAGATCACGCCATTTCCTGTAACGATATTCCAAATTTGGGAAGAGGGGAAGTCGTCAAGGAATGCTTCTCCACGAAGCCCCGAGAAATAATGCACATCGATGCACCTGAGTCAAAGAGGACTCGTGCAGGAAATGTGCAAACCAAAATCACACCTATCAAACAATCTAACAATCAGACCCAATTCTAACAAACAATCATGTGCAATCAAACAAACATAAGCTAACGATCAAACTATCTAAGGAAGTAAAACAACTAGTTTGAGAGTTACCTGCGATAACCTCATCCACAGCCTCGCTCTCCACTGCCGTCATCAGGTAAGCCTACCTCCTCGGCTGCACGGCCTGCTGAAAAGCCTGCCTCTGAGGAGCGAGAGGTGCTCCACGACCTGCAGGTACAGGTGCCCTCTGCTGCAACGGCTGTGCTGCGACGGGATCCTTCCAAGGTATCTTAGACTTCGGGCACTCCTTCATAGCATGAGTAGGATCTCCACAAACCAGGCATTGTCCCAACATCTTCCTACACTGATCCTTGATATGCCCGGTCTTGCCACAGAAATGGCAAGTCTTCAGAGTAGGCCCACCTGGCCTATTGAACTGCACCGTCTGATTAGGCCTGGTCCCAGGCCTAACCACTCCTCTGACCTGCTCCATAGGCCTCTTCCCAGCTCCAGAAATCAGTCCTCTCTTCTGCCTTGCAATCAGCTCCTGTCTCCGAGCAGCTACCAGCAACTTCTGATATGACTCCATGTCCGTCGTAGACATCAGACTCTACAAGTCTAGAGAAAGACCCTGCAGAAACCTCTGAGCCTTCTCCTCAGCATCCTCCACCATCTTCGGCACGAAGCGACTCAATCTAGTAAACTCCTGGTGGTACTGGTCCACCATCAGATTCCCCTGCTTCAGCTCAATGAAGCGCTGCAACATCTCCCTCCTAGCAGCCTTCAGAAAGTACTCCTCATCAAACCTGGACTTAAAAGTAGCCCAAGGTATAGGGCTCACCAGCAACTCCTCCTCTGCATCCCACCAGTTTCGGGCATTATCCTTAAGCTGCTTCTTCGCCAGATCAACCCATCCAGCCGGGTTGACCTTCGACATCTTCAGATTATCCTTGGTGTTCCTGATCCACTCCTTTGCAGCCAACGGTCCTTCAGATCCATCAAAGTACGTCGGGCCCAGCTCCCGAAACTGCTTCGCTCCTGGCTCGTGGCGAGGAGCACTCTGAGTGTTCTGGAGCATGCCCTGCTGCACCTGCATCATCTGATGCATCATCCTCATGATCTCAGCATTGGTGGGTTCTCTATCCGGTACCTCAGCACGATTGGGCCCACTGCCAGATCGGGTCTGTCGTCGTCCAGCCATCTAATGACATAGAAAACGAACAAAAAAATTAGACTCAAAGCTTAATGACTTGGATGTTGCATTTTATTTAATGGATATTCCGTTTATTATCGTTGTTTCGTTAGTTCGCAATCGCAAGATAGGACCTGCATGGGCCACCAAAAAAACCTGTCACGCCCCGCTTCCCAAAAACATGGAGGCGAAGCGTGAGAAGGTCCGCTCAGACTTGAAGCTACAAAGCTACAAGTCCGATAAGCGTCAATCACTTTAAACTGCAGGTCCTTGCAACGTGAAACGAAACAAAGATAATAATAAGGAAATGAGACAAAGAATAATCTCAGAATATCCATAATAATAAATCTCAACATCGCAGAAAAAGCCACCAGGCTAAAATAAAAGAGTCTAAAAGAGGCCCCATCATGGCCAACAAAAGTACAGAGTACGAAAACAAAGTAATGGTGCAAGCACCGACAACTAACAGCAACCTAAAGCAAAAGCAACTCAACAGTCACTAAGACTGGTCTCCGGTGTCCTCGAACTCCTCAACGAACATAGGCTCAGGCTCAGCGTCAGCAAACACCTCGTCCTCTACAACTGTCTCTGGCTCAGGGTCTAACATGTGACACCCAAAAGAGCAAGGGGCACATGTCAGCAAGTCTGGAAGACTTGTGCAAGGAAACTGAAAGTAGGTAAAAGTAAAGCGACCTAGCAGTTCAAGCATGATGCAATGACATGACAGTTAAAGTAATGAGGGCAACAGGTAAAGTAAAGTAAAGTAAAGTACGGGCATGGCATGGCATGGATGACAAGTATTACATGAATCATTCACAAGACAAGTACAAGACAAGGAAAGTAAGCACCTCGTGCACAGAGATTCCGCCTTTTGGCTAGAGTGGCTGCGCGGGCCAACTCCTAAGCTCAAGTGACCGTTTATCCCTACCCATCCACATGTATCGAGCCAGGGCCTTACCCCCGAACATGGAATGCTCGCTTCTGGATCACGAGTCAGGAAGTGTTTTAACAAGTATGGCATAGGGGTGCACCAGCCGGACAAGGAAGTACGAGTACAAGTATTGTAGCGTGTGCTACGAATGCGACATTCAATGCATGGATGACATGACATGACAAGTAGTAAGGCGTACAGGTAAGGAAAGTAAACGAGACAGTTTAGTATGCATGAATGATAAGTTTAAAGGGTTGGATCTAGCTTCGTTGTCAAGCTAGATCAATTAGGTGACGGATCTAGTTTCGTTGTCAAACTAGATCAAGTAGGCGTCTAGCCAGCTATCATTTCACTGACTAGTCTCTTTTACGCTAAAAGCAAGGAAGTGGCCTAAAAACATGGCCCTACACAAGAGTTGGCAAGTTTCACTTGCCTGCAAGTATCACGTCAGAGAAACACCGTCCAACGAGTCCAAATTCACAATTCCTATGTGCACAAGTCCACCGGCCTACATCTGTTTTATTAATCTTGATTAGTGAATGCTAAAACATTTAAAATACTTTAAAATACTGATTTTTAGTCTTGGTTAGCATGCAATTGGGTTGGGGGTCCTAGGGGTGCAAAGCGTTACGTCAACACGACGCGAAAGCTACACCGGCGTCGGGTAGCGACGCCGGGGGTTGGAATAATAATATCGCGCTCCAAGTCCAGATTCCAATTAGATTCCTCGCTGGAAATTTCAGAGCAATCAACCGGAGCAACGATTCCAGATTCCAAAGCTAGCACGTGCGACGACGGCCTACGATGTGTCGCAACGTCGTACGCGACGAATCCTCTTAGAGAAAGCACCTAGGTGAGGCCCACAGTAGTCCTAGGGACCTATGGGGGACACACAATACCTCTGGAGAACTTGGGGGGCCCACGGTGGCAAGTGGTGCGACGGGTGCGGGGTTGCGACGAATGGCTCTCGGTCGTAGAGCCTCGGTGCGGGAGATCCTCTCGGTCGGACACGCTTGGTGCGAGGGGCGGCTAGCGGTCGGAGCGGGGAAACGACGCTGTTTTCCTCGGTCGTGCGGCAGAAGTTCGTCGCAACGTCAAATTTGAGTTTGGAAGAGGCTAGGGTTATTTTCTTGCGAAAATAGGTCTTCCTAGGGGTTGTTTATATAGTGTAGACGGGTTGACTTGGTCTAGGGCTAAATCTAATAGGATTAGAAGTTCAAAAATATTTAAAATTTGAATCTCAACTTCTCCAACTCACACAAGGGTTTGACTCGGTCTAAATGAGCTGGAAATTGGCTCAAAAATTCTTTAATACGTTTAAAACTCAAATAAATTTTATTTGGCCGAAAATAATTTAAAAATTAATTATTAAAAATATTATAAACCTTGTTAAAAATATAAAAGTGGTCAAATAAACTCCAAAATTATAAAATAAATATCGGGGTGATCGTGATGACGAAAGTGAGCTAACTAAGAAGACAGATCTCAATTTTGACGTCGGACGACGAAACTAAAAATAGAAACGTCTCCCGTCAAGAGTGAAAATCGCAACGTCTCATCAAATAAGATTAAATTGTGGGAAAACGACTCGAGAAGCGTCGTTCCAAATTAGTGCCACTATTTAATACTCTCAGAGACGTTCACAACGGCATATCATACAAAAGTGTTCACAATCAAATAAAGTCTAAAATAAACATGTGCACGGCCAAAAGCACGTGCACAAACAAAGTACAACGAAAAGTGGTCGTTACAGGCGGGGACGGAGGTCGGGCGAGTGAGGAGGGGCAGCGGGCGAGGGAAACGATCGGACGTGATTTTGGGAAATTTTTTGTTTCGAAAAACGCGCCGTCCCGTTCATCCTTTTATAGAAAAAGTTACGACTCGGCCGAGGGACAAAGTCGCTCGGCCGAGTGATCGTAACAGAAATATTTTGAAAAATTCCTCCCCGCTTACGACTCGGCCGAGTGGCCTTACCACCCTCGGCCGAGTGGAATAAGTCCATTCGGCCGAGTGGCTCAAGCTACTCGGCAATGCTCGCCCTAGGAGCGTATCAGTTTTACTCGGCCGAGTGACAATTATACTGAAATCAAGAAAAGAAACAGAGAGTTGGGTACATCAGACTTCCCTCGTTCGTGAGCCGCTCGGGTAGACGAACTTATGTGCTCGGCCGAGTGACTAGTATACTCGGCCGAGTGAATCCCGTTTTCTGTTGTTTGGCTTCGTTTGGGCTCTAAACTCTGTTTTTCTTCCTCCAGTCGATTTCATCTTCCTCCTAAGCATCGAGCGCCTTCCTGGAGCGCTCCTCGTCGCCTTGTTCATCCTCCTAATGATATATATCCCTTTCTCCTCTCCTGTCAAAGAAAAATAGGACCCGTTATCACGAAATTTTTGGGCAAACGACTCAAAACACTAATAATTTCTAAAACTAAAATAAAGGAAAAGTAAAAATAAAGCGATAACCATCGGGTTGCCTCCCGACAAGCGCTCGGTTAAGGTTGTGAGCTCGACCCCATTTGATTTTCAATTCAATGCGGGATATTGGGTGCATATGAGATGCACCCGTCAAATTTTCCGGGGAGAACGCTTGAATTTGGATGTTGTGGCGGGGCGTTCTTCCTCGGTGCTCCTTTGCCTCGGGTAGTGTTGGGGGGTGGCTCCCCCAAGCTAGTGCTTGCTCCAGGCCTCGGCTTCATCGGTGACACAGATTTTTGTATCGGTGGGGCTTTCCTTGGAGTCTTCATCTTTGAGAGCTTGCAGAGCTCTCGTATCCTCGTGACATCAGCGTCGCCTTCATCAATTTCCATGGAGGGGTCGGGGGAATGCTCTATCTTTTCTTCTTGGCCCAAATCCGGGCCTTCCTCAAAATCTTCCTTGAATAGAGCGCCGATGGAATGGGGGATCGCCTCCTCAATAACCTCTTCAAGGAGGTATGAAAGATCATCCGGCCGTCCCTTAAGCAGATATAGTCTATTGATTTCTCCCGTTGGGACTCCCTCTGAATAATGCTTGAGCCTTTGACCATTTACTTTGAATGTGGCTCCGTCCTTGCTTTCCAACTCGAAAGCCCCTCCCGGTTGTATGTGCTTGATGGTGAAAGGTCCGGACCAACATGACCTCAACTTACCGGGATATAGTCGGAGCCAGGAATTATATAGCAAGACCTTGTCTCCTACTTTGAAGTCTGTAACGGTTATGCGCGCATCGTGGAGAATCTTGGTCCTTTCTTTGTAAATTCTTGAGCTCTCGTAAGCGTCTCTCCTTATCTCATCAAGCTCGTTGATGTCTAAGAGTTGCCTCACCGCCGCACTCTTGTAATCATAATTAAGGGTCTTAATGGCCCAATATGCGCGGTGTTCCAACTCTACCGGCAAGTGGCAAGCTTTCCCATAAACAAGTCGGAACGGTGTGGTGCCGATGGGAGTGCGAAAGGCCGTGCGATACGCCCATAGAGCATCGTTTAACTTCATTGACCAATCCTTTCTAGATCGATCCACGGTCTTCTCAAGAATTTGCTTGATCTCCCTATTTGAGACTTCCACTTGGCCGCTTGTCTGGGGGTGATATGCCATGCCAACTATATGGTTTACCCCGTACTTCTTCAACATGGCTTCAGACTTGTTTTCTATGAAATGGCTCCCCCCGTCGCTTATCAAAGTACGAGGCACTCCGAAGCGTGGGAAGATGTTCTGCTTGAAGAACTTAGAGACGACCCTTGCATCATTAGTAGGGGTAGCGATTGCTTCCACCCATTTGGAGACATAGTCAACGGCCAATAGGATGTATTTGTTACCATTGCTCGACGGAAATGGTCCCATGAAGTCTACTCCCCAACAATCAAAAAGCTCAATTTCTTGGATGGGCCTCATTGGCATCTCATTGCGTTTGGAGATATTCCCAGTCCGTTGGCATCTATCGCACCCCTTTACAAAGTCGTGGGTGTCTCTAAACATTGTTGGCCAGAAGAATCCGCTCTGCAAAATCTTAGCGGTCGTCTTAGAGGCGGCATGATGTCCCCCGCACGGCATACCGTGGCAATGCAAAATGATAGAGGTTGCCTCCTCTTTAGAAACACACCTCCGAATAACACTATCTTTGCATATCTTGAAGATGTATGGATCTTCCCAAAAATAGCTACGGACCTCATGTAAAAATCTCCTCTTTTGATGCGTGGGCATCCCATGCGGTTTAATTCCACAAGCCAAGAAACTGACGAAGTCCGCGTACCAAGGTACTTCTCCGGGCCTTATGGCGTATAGCCTCTCATCCACGAATGTGTCGTCGATAGGTAAACTCTCATCCTCCTTGTCACGAATAAGCCTAGACAAATGATCCGCCACGACATTGTCCGTACCTTTCTTGTCTCTGATCTCCAAATCGAATTCTTGCAACAAGAGTATCCACCTAATTAACCGAGGTTTGGCTTCCTTCTTGTTTAAAAGATACTTCAACGCCGCATGGTCGGTGTGGACAATCACCTTGGAACCAAGGAGGTAGGAGCGAAACTTCTCGATGGAATAGACGACCGCTAGAAGCTCTTTTTCGGTAGTTGTATAGTTTTTCTGCGCGTCATCTAATGTCTTGCTCGCATAGAATATCGCATGAAGCTTCCTATCTTTCCTTTGTCCCAATACCGCTCCAATGGCTTGGTCGCTAGCATCACACATTAGCTCAAAGGGAAGGCTCCAATCCGGTGGTTGTATGATGGGCGCGGAAACTAGTGCTTCCTTCATGGTATTGAAGGCTTGCAAGCATTCCCCTGAAAAAATAAAAGGAGTATCTTTAGCGAGCAAGG